>OX377620.1:67530978-68730978 GCA_947397865.1 Polietes domitor
GGATATTTATTTCAGGGTAAATCGCTTGTATATGCTCATAAAATTTGATGTTTCCCAACTACGTATTCCCACCAAATTCTCGATTCCAGATCCTACGTAGCTGGAGGAATTTATACACCGAATTTTTGTCCCCCTTGTACAAATTAAACAAAAAATAATTTATATTGTGCCATCAATTTATACACAGTCAAGTGATTAATTTAAATTGAAACAATTTTCTTAAAAAAAATCGATATAATTATACCCTCACTCTACGGAGTAGATATATGCATTTGGGATAGAAAAAATGTAACTCAGAGTGATTTAATACCCTAAGTATGTAATAAATCCCTTTCACGTCCGTCTGCCTGTCTGGCTTGCTGCATAACTCTCGAAGGGAGTTAAGTAATTTATTCAAACTGTGAACAAAGTATTATTTTTCTCAGACTTAGTTTAAATTCGGAGATGGATGAAATTGATATACCTTCTATGGTACCCCCACACATATAGTCCATATTCCTAGTAAAATATTTGGAACCAGTTGTATTTTGATATTTGATAAAGTTTTTAAAATCACTTTGAGTGTACGAAATATCCATGAATTTGCAGTGTTCCTTTTTGTACCTGCCACACAAATTACGACTTCATACGTAAAATTAAACATTTTATAAATTCTATACGGATGATCGGAATCTTTGCCACCATCGCTGCACACACCTTTGGTCAACGTAAAACTGATAAAACTTCCATACGGATAGTCGAAATCAGTTGCCATTTTAGGTTTAAAAATGTTTTTATAATCACTTGTATGCTTTGCCACGCCCTTTGTCAAATTAAATACTTTACATATAACTTCTATACTTCTATTCTATTGCCATATTTTGGTAGGTACTATTTGTATCCTTTTTTATGTGGGTGCCATTTTTACCACTTTTTGTGCCGCCCTTAAATGTACACATTTAGAAATATTATTTTATGTTGCGCATCTACGTACTCGGAGAAATGTACACACTAAATTTCTAACATTCTTGTCAGATTCCAGTTGAAAACTTTGATTAGTACCATCTTTATACTAATTTTCCCAATTTGGTTTGTTCGATTTATCACTTTTGATCCGCTTCCACCTTTAATGTACACATTTTGATGCAATACTTCTTTATTTTAAAGTATACATTTACAAATTAAGTGATGCTTCGCGTCTACACGGTCAGAGGAATATACTACTCCATAAATTTAATTGGTACCATTTTTATCCCTTTTTCCCCGTTTACCTATTAAAAGAACGAATTTCAAAAAATTCGGTCATTTTGCGTTTCTAAGGGTTTTGAGGTATGTACACACCGAATTTTATTATTCCAGCTCCATCCGTTTGATTGGTACCATTTTTATCCCTTTTTACCCGATATCACCCACAAAAAGTACGAATTTTGAAAAATATTTTCTTGGTCGCATTCGTGCTATAAATGTAATGCCCGTTCCAAATTTCAAGATTCTAGGCCCAGCCGTTTAGTCAGGGCGTTGATACAATTTTTATCCCATTTAATCCCTTAAAAATACAAATTTCGAAAAAGGCTTTCTTATTAGTGATCTGCGCTGTAAAACGAATATACACATCGAATTTCATTATTGTAGCGTCATCCGTGTTGTTGGTACCTTTTTTATCCCCTTTTCCCTTTAAAAGTACAAATTTCGAAAAATTCCTTCATTTTGCGATTCTAAACATTTTGAGGGATGTACATACCGAATTTTATTGTTTCAGCTCCATCCATTTAATTGGTACTATTTTTATCCCTTTTTACCCGAATTCACTGCCAAAAAGTACGAATTTTGAAAAAAAAAATCTTGAGCTTCAACTATAAAGGATTTTATTTTTACCAAATTTTAAGATTCTTCTTTTTATCCCTCTTTAACCCATTTTACCCCTTAATAGTACGAATTACGAAAAACTATCTTCAAATCTGATCTCTTCGCTGTAAGAGAAATATACAAAACATACCAAATTTCATTATTCTAGCTTCAGCCATGTTGTTGGTACATTTTTTGTCCCTTTTTGTCCATTTTGTCCCATTTGACCCCCCAAAGGTACGAATTTTACAAATGACATTTTTTGGGATGTCTTCATGCTATAAGAGAAATGTCCACACCAAATTTCAAGATTCTATGCCCAGCCGTTTGGTCATTGCCGTGGTACTATTTTTATCCCTTTTTCCCGATTTCACCCCCAAAAAGTACGAATTTTGAAAAATATTTTCTTGGGCGCGTTGAAGATATAAGAGAAATTTTTGTACCAAATTTCAAGATTCTAGTCCCAGCCGTTTGGTCATTGCGGTGGTACAGTTTTTATCCCTCTTTACCCCATTTTACCACTCAAAAGTACGAATTACGAAAAACTCCATTCAAATCTGATTTCTTCTCTGTAAGAGAAATGTACATACCAAATTTCATGATTTTAGCTTCAGCCATGTTGTTAGTACAATTTTTGTCCCATTTGACCCCCCAAAGGTACGAATTTTACAAATGACATTTTTTGGGATGTCTTCATGCTATAAGGGAAATGCCCATACCAAATTTCAAGATTCTAGGCCCAGCCGTTTGGTCATTGCGGTGGTACTATTTTTATCCCTTTTTCCCGATTTCACCCCCAAAAAGTACGAATTTTGAAAAATATTTTCATGGGCGCGTTGAAGCTATAAGAGAAATTTTTGTACCAAATTTCAAGATTCTAGTCCCAGCCGTTTGGTCATTGCGGTGGTACAGTTTTTTATCCCTCTTTACCCCATTTTACCACTTAAAAGTACGAATTACGAAAAACTCCCTTCAAATCTGATTTCTTCTCTGTAAGAGAAATGTACATACCAAATTTCATGATTTTAGCTTCAGCCATGTTGTTAGTACAATTTTTGTCCCTTTTTGTCCCATAAGGTACGAATTTTACAAATGACATTTTTTGGGATGTCTTCATGCTATAAGAGAAATGTCCACACCAAATTTCAAGATTCTAGGCCCAGCCGTTTGGTCATTGCCGTGGTACTATTTTTATCCCTTTTTCCCAATTTCACCCCCAAAAAGTACAAATTTTGAAAAATATTTTCTTGGGCGCGTTGAAGCTATAAGAGAAATTTTTGTACCAAATTTCAAGATTCTAGTCCCAGCCGTTTAGTCATTGCGGTGGTACAATTTTTATCCCTCTTTCCCCCATTTTACCCTTTAAAAGTACGAATTACGAAAAACTCCCTTCAAATCTGATTTCTTCACTGTATGGGAAATGTACATACCAAATTTCATTATTCTAGCTTCAACCATGTTGTAGGTACCATTTTTGTCCCTTTTTGTACCATTTAACCCCCCCAAAAGTACGAATTTTTAAAATGTCACTTTTTGGGTTGTCTTCATGCAGCAAGAGGAATATCCATACCAAATTTCAAGATTCTAGGCACGACCGTTTGGTCATTGCAGTGGTACCATTTTTATCCCTTTTTACCCCGTTTTACCCCTTAAAAGTACGAATTTCGAAAAATCCCGTCTTATCACACCTCTACACTGTAAGAGAAATGTACACACCAAATTTCATGATTCTAGCTCTAGCCGTTTGGTCTGGGGAGTGATCAGTCAGTCACTCAGTCACTCAATCACGCAACTCTTTTATATATATAGATTGCGCCAAATTTGAAGAAGATCGGTTAAAATATATGATTTCTAGAGCGGAAAAAGTAAAATCGAGAGCGAAATTTAAATGGGAGCTATATCTAAATCTGAACCGATTTGGTCCAAATTAAATAGCGTTTGTCCTTGGGCCGCAAAATTAACCTGTGTCAATTATTGTTTACAACAATAGATGGACAGACGGACAATGATAAATCGACTCAAAAAGTTATTCTAAGCCGATCCTTAAATAATAAACGATTGGTCTAACTCGTTTGGGTGTTACAAACAAATGTACAGTGGAGGGTATAAATATAAACCAATGCATCGGACCATTTCCATTTCCGTATTTTTATTTTTTTACTAGAATTACAATTTTGCAAAAGGCACATTTCACATTTGTACTCATTTTGGTGCTTTTTGCAGTAGTATATGCCGTATTCACGTATGACTAATCCATAATCTTTTAGGTAATTTGGGAAGGTGTTTTTGTGCCAATCGTTGAGATCAGATTAGAGTAATCAAAGTGTTTTTCGCAATTGTCGGTGTAAACCTACTGAAAATAAACGGTTTCGGATTTTTAATGAAAAACTAATCTACTCCGCTCTGAGATATAGGGTATTGTAAATTTGTTCCATGATATATATATCTAACTCCAAGAAATACTCGAGCTGGACTCAACTTTAAGTATCACCAGCTAAGATTTAACTTTTTTGCTGGCACGAAAAAAATATAAACAAGTAAGGAAAGGCGGGGCCGACTATATGATACACTCCACTTTCTATCCGAATACAATTCAATTCGGTAATAAAGTGAAAACGGGAAGGCTTTTTGTTTAAATGTATGTGTTTGACAAAAAATTTTAAATCGGAAAGGACATTTGGATGGGGGTATATTGAAACCTGGCACGAAATAGGTGAAATATAGTATGAATAGTTTGGCCAAAATCGGTTAAACATTTGGGAGCAAAATTTGTATTGGAGCTATACATAATCTGAAGTGATCCACTTCACCATAGGTGTTTTAGTGGGATTATAAAATGCTGTGCCAATTTTAAAGAAAATCGGGTACAATATGTGGTTTCTAGAGTGGCAAAAGTCAAATCGGGAGCGACATTTGTATGGGGGTTATATCTAAATATGAACCGATCTCGCCCACTTTAGCAACAGGTGTTTCTAATTAGATTATAAGGTGTTAAGTCAAATTTGAAGAAAATCGGGTACAATAAGTGGTTTCTAGAGCGGCAAAAGTCAAATCGGGAGCGACATTTGTATGGGGGCTATATCTAAATCTGAACCGATATGCCTCAAATTAAATAGCGTTCGCCCTTGATCCACGAAACTTACTTGTGCCAATTTTGGTTAAGATCGGACTATAATTGCGACCTGTAATTTGATTACAACAATAGATGGACAGACAGACGGACATTGCTAAATCGATTCAAAAAGTGATTCTAAGTCGATCGGTATAATAAACTAGACCCATTGTTAATTATACCGATCAACTTGCTTCTTTTTGGGTGTTAAAAACAAATGCACAAAGACATAATACTCTCGTGGAGTGTATAAAAACAGAGAACAAAAATAATAAATTAGTTTGTCGTATTTCTATATTCAGGCTAATATTCTAACGAAGGAAACGATATCTACACGTAAAAGATCTATGGATAAATGAAAAAGTAATGGCTCTCCCTGCAAACGTTAAATAACACTGTCCAACAGCATTTTTGGAACAGAATAGCGACCCTATATTTCTGAAAGGGTATGTTGAGTAGATCATTTTTGTAGAACAAACTTATGGTCCAGCACGTCTGAGTTTTTTTACAGTGGGTCAAAGTTTTCATTTTTTGGTCGAAGGGAGCATTATACTATATGAAAAAAATGCTGTAAGTTAATGTCTCAGAGAATTCTTATGGTCAGAGTTGTATTGTGGAATTGTATGAGGATTATTTTTGTGGAAGATATTAACCCTCTAACTGGTCTCTTTATGGGTCAATTTGACCCTTTTTCGAGAAAATAAAAAAATATCCTTTAAAAAAGGACATTTAAGGATTAAAATATTCTACGAAAATGTTTGCCGGAAAATTTCAGTGGGGGTCACCAAAGACACCATTGTTGTAAATAAAGCTCTTTACGATTAATTCACAAAATTACACGCCAACATATACAAAACAGGTAAAAACGGCGTCAAGTTCGGCCGGGCCAATCGTTTTAACAATATTGGCGTTAAGATGTCACTAAAGCTGCATTTTCTGCACTCTCATCTCAATTTTTTTAAAGAAAACCTTGGAGCGGTTTCAGATGAACACGGTGAAAGGTTTCATCAGGATATAAAGTTTTGGAAGAAAGATTCAAAGGGAAATCCCAAAGTGTAATGCTTGCTGAATACGTATGGGGCTTGTACAGAAACCTTGACCCATCGGAACATTCACGTCAAGCTAAATACAGGAAAGCATATTAAGTTTAATCTTTAATCCATTGTCATACTACTGTTATTTCCCAATTCCCTTTTACTCAAAAATTTGAAGCAAAAAAATAAATATGTACATACTATAATAAACCACTATTAAAACAAAATTATATTTTTTTTATGGAAGTTGGCGAGTAATTTTGCCAATTAACTTACAGCATTTTTTTCATATAGTATAATGCTCCCTTCGACCAAAAAATGAAAACTGTGACCCACTGTAAAAAAACTCAGAGGTGCAGGACCATAAGTTTGTTCTACAAAAATGATCTACTCAACATACCCTTTCAGAATTATGGGGTCGCTATTCTGTTCCATTCAAAAAGTCTTAATTTGTTGGACAGTGTAATTAAACAAATCATGAAATTTTTGGTTAAATAGCTGAAAAACTGCTTACCAATTAAATAACAGAATGTTTATACACTCCACGAGAGTATTATGTCGTTGTGCATTTGTTTGAAACACCCAAAAGGAAGAGAGATAGACCCTTTGTTAATTATACCGATCCACTTAGAATCACTTTTTGAATCGATTTAGCAATGTCCGTCTGTCCGTCCATCTATTCTTGTAATCACGATGCAGGTCGCAATTGTAGACAGAACCAAATGAAACTTTGCACAACGAAGTTTTTCGGGATAAGAACGAACGCTATTTAATTTGAAGATTTAGATATAACCCCTATACGAATTTCACTCCCGATTTGACTCTTTTCACTCTAGATACCACATATTTCAACAGATTTTCTTCAAAATTGGCAAAACATCGTATAGTTCAACTAGAAACACCTGTGGTAAAAATGGGTCAGATCGGTTCAGATTTATATATAGCTGCCACACAAATTTCACTCCCGATTTCACTTTTTCCACTCTATAAGCCAATTACTTTAACAGATCTTTCAAAATATATTATAAATCTTTCAAAATATATTAGATTTCAACTAGAAACACCCATGGTGAAAATGGGTCAGATCGGTTCAGATTTACATATAGATCCAATACAAATTTCGCTCCTAGATAAACTTTTTCCGCCCCATAAACCACGAATTTTCACCGAATTTCTTTGAAGTGTGCATAACACGTTATATTTGAACTGGAAGAACTTATTTTGAAAGTTAGTCACTTTATTCCATGTTTGGATATAGCCCCGATACAAATATTCTTTTCGATTTGACAAATTGGACCAGGTCATATTAGCCTATGATTAGGGAACATATTCAAATTCTTCCCGTTTTCACTTTTTACCGAGTTAAAGTAAAAGTATTCGGATAGAAAGTGGAGTGTATCATATAGTCGGCCTCGCCCGACTTTAGCCTTTCCTTACTTGTTTTATATTAGAATAGAAAACAAGTTCTATGTTGAAGTTATTGGCCTGCTTGTAGAAAAAATCCTAAAAGAAGGTATTTTTTCTCAATACTTTGGAGACTGTTACTAAAGCAGTGTTTCAATGTGAAAGTGAAATTCGTAACATTTGTAGCCTTCGTAATCGGTAATACATTTTAAGGCTATCTTCCATTTTCGTGCTATGAAAAAACATGATACGAGCTAATGTACATGAGACAAGTCAATAGTGCGAAAAACGTACATAGGTAATTCCAACAAAAAACGACCCAAAAACCATAGCTTTGGACTTTCTCCTCTCCGATTTTGCACATACATTCTACTAGTGGTTGCGGTTAATACCGTTTAAGTTGGTTATCTTTGTATTTACCTTAACTTTGGATCGCGTCATTAGATTATAACGATATTGGTATGAAATGATCTGTATGAAAAGATGTTCAAGGACTCCAAAAAATAAAAATAAACTTACGCCTTGGATATCCTGAAAAACATATGTTTATTTTTTATTTTGTTCTGTATTTTATCTTAATTTATTCTCTACAAAATATTAAAAACAGAATGGCGTGACCATAGATTAAGAAATTACGAAATTACAGTTGGTTTTCCAAAGTATTGCGTTATTTCAGCAAGGTCAAAATTTTCCATTCAAACCTACATATATATTAGAGTTGTCGATGTACCCGACTAAAATTAAATAATGGTTTGTTTTATGCGTTCTCCCAAAATATTTCGCTTTTATAATTCCGTTCGTGAGCTGGACAACTTCAAAATAACCTCTACAATTAATTTTTTTAATTCACTGCGAGAATGTTATAGAGAAAATCTCCTACAAAAATTAAAAAAAATTTGGCCTGAGCCTTATTAAATCATCGTTTAGCATAACAACCACTTAAATTTTCTCCCATTAAATATTGTGAAATAAATAATAAAAACAATAACACCAGTTTTTTAATATAAGCCTTTAGCCGAACTAAACCAACATTAGATGTGAAAATAACTTTATGTTAAAAATTTTGGACTTTACCAGTGTAAGTCAGATTTATGGTTTTCGAAGCTAAGACCAAAAAAGTCAACAAAAAATATTTTTTGAAAATTTGTTTTGATATCCCGGCTTGAAGAAAAACAGCCCGCAAAAACATATTGACAGGTAGGTATATAAACATAATACAACCTAATGTACACGAAATAAACCAACCCTACAAACATGTGGATGATATACAAGGTGGCGTAAAAATTACCTTCCGATGTTTTTTGGCTGTAATTAAAAAAAAAATGAAAAACTTTGATTCTTCTTGTGGATTATTTTTATTTGGTATTTTAATTTTTTTTTACATCAAGTCGAGAATATGATGTCATGTAAATGGCCGCCGCCACAGTTGATTGTCATTTGAGCCCTTTTTATGGCAATTTCCATTACTTTGGCCAAAACTTCCGGCGATAGGTCCTCACATTCTTGACGGATATTGTCTTCAAGAGCTGCAAGAGTCTGAGGCTTGTTGACATAAACCCGCGACTTCAAAAAGCCCCTTGCTGGCCAGTGCAAATCGCCAAAACGGGAGATTAGGCGCCCGGGAAATGCATCCTTCAGCATATCGGTTGTGGCACGTGCAGTGTGTGCCGTTGCACCGTCCTGTTGGAACCACATGTTTTCCAATCCCAATTCATCAAGTTGCGGCAAAAAGAACTCGTTGATCATTGCTCTGTAGCGCTCACCATTCACAGTAACCGTTTGGCCCGCGACGTCTTCGAAGAAAAAAGGTCCGATGACTCCTCCAGCGAAAACAGCACACCATACAGTGACTTTGAGCGGGTGTAATGGCTCTTCTTGGGTTACACGCGGATTTTCAGAGCCCCAGAAGCCTAAATTTTGCTTATTTACGTACCCGCTAAGATGGAAATGGGCCTCATCACTCATGATTATTTTTGATGAAAAATCATCTTCCTGTTGGTGGTGATTAAGGATGGCTTGAGAGTATGTTAGACGCGATTGGCGGTCAGCACCTAACAGCTGATGCACCGTCTGGACTTTGTACGGAAACATCTTCAAATCTTGTACCAAAATGGCACGTCGTCTGGTCGATGTCGACGGCGCTTCCATGACATCCTCGGCTACAGCAGCAATATTCTCTGCAGGCTACTCCGGGGTCTGCCACGCCTGGCAGCATCTCGTGTTGTGCCAGTCTCTTCGAGGCGCATTGTTTCACCAGTAGGCGTTGGACGGCTAGGAAATCTGCGACGAAATTCACGTTGTGCCAAAGTCACCGACCGATTATTGGTCAAATAAATAGTCACCAATATTCCGCGTTCTGGAGCAGTGTAGCGTAACATTGTTTATTAACGTGTGTTTCGCATGTGTTTACTACACAAATTTCAAAACAGAACTGACATTAGGGGTCAATCGCAAAATTTATAGCATTTTCTGATAGGAGGAAACATGAAAATATGGAAAATTTCATTTTTGTCTTCTAGGTGGTTATATGGCGATATCCCCCTTTTATCTTCCAGGAGATATTATTGCGATATCATACTGATTTCTTCCGAGTGATATTCTGGCAATATCGCCGACTTATCATCCAGATGTATTGCATTCGTATTGCCTAAGTATTCCCATTGTGGTAACTTGCGCAATACGAACATGATTGTTGTTGCAATATTATTTTTATTCTAGACGATACGGTTTCGAATCGTTTTCGCATTACTTTGCTTGTTGGGAATAGTGAGAAAAACGTACATATGAATATTTGGGGATACATAAACATTCTAACTATATTCTAATTGTTTATGGCAAAAGTTACTTATTTTTTCGATTTCGAAATTATTCATCAGTAAAGTGAACGAAGAAATGTATTTAAAACTGCAAAAAATTGTGCATTACCTGTTAATTTCTACATAAAAATCCGCTACCAAAATTTATATACACTATACTGTATATAAATTTTGGTCACTTCTAAAATAAACCATACAAATTCTACGACTATAAATACAAAAACGATGAATACAATTAATTCATTCCTCTAATTTTTAATCAACTATTTAACCCCCATTTTCGTGTTCGACCTTTCAACAATAACAATACATATTAAATGTACATGTGCGGCATAAAGATGCTCTGCTAACCATTTATGCACTAATCCACGTGTTGGTAATTTAAAAAAGTTCGTTTCATACCAGGCTGTGCTTAAAGCCAAGATACTAAAATAGGAATGCTATGCAGCATTATTTTTTTAAAATTCCATATTATAATAAATGAAAACTCTTACAGAGTCTAAACTTCATACCATGAGAAACATTAGCTTTCCTATTATCAAAAGTTTCCATCTAACCGGAGGAAGATACATAGTGAATTAGTATGCACTGGCTGTTGAGCAGTCATCATTAATATGCAAGGGTGTTTTCAGAGGAAAGATGATGTCATAGTATCATAGTGTCGGTTTCGAATTTAAAATTAATGAAATTGAACATGAAAACTTAAAAGGATACAGTGAAGAAGATGTCGAAGATGATACAAGGCGTATCAACTTGAGTGATGAAATTTCCAAAATAATACAGAATATATTTTTAAATTAGAGTGTAGCACGAACAACCATATGCAAGTCATCGTTACATCAAAGTGAACGTTGTTCTAACGAGATTGCATTTTTTTAAAACATTATAAAATTCTCTAATTTAACATGAGAAACATTTGTGTGCAAGAGGGGGCGCATTAATGTAAAGTTTGAGTAAATTCCTCCTTTCGACGGTTGTCATGTAAGGATGCAAAAGATCTTCAGACGGCACAATATCCCAATTCAAATCAAATCTCTTGATTAAAGGCAGAATATAACAAATAAAAGCACAGTGTATTCCTGAATTAACAAATAAATTATTGTCTGACTCATACATTAAATCAAAAATATCGAGTACTGACTATTATAATTATTTATGTAAGATATGTTAGTAGTAAGTCATTTCAGATCTCAAAGAATTATTTATCGAAATGTACTAGCATCCTTTGCAGCATTTTGACAATGATTTTTTTATACCGTCCACTAGGGTATTATGTATTTGCGCTTTTGTATGCAACACACGAAGGAAACAAGATAAACACATTATACAGATCGGCGTAGAATCTATTCTTGTAATCAAAGTACAGGTCGCAATTATTGTCTGATCCTAACAAAAATTGGCACAAGTAAGTTTTGTGGGCAAAAGACGAACGCTATTTAATTTGAAGCAAATTTTGGTCCTAATTTGACTTTTTCCGCTCTAGAAACCACTTATTTTACTCAATTTTGCTTCAAATTCGGGAGAGTACCTTATAATTGAACTCGATATATTGTGAGGAAAGTGGATCAGAAGGCTTCAGATTTAGTTATAGCTCTCATACAAATTTCGCTCTAGATGTGACTATTTCCGCTCCAGAAACCACATATGTTGCACAACACCTTATATTTCAAATAGAGATGTCTGTGGTGAAAGTAGGTCAGGTCGGTTGAGATATAAAGGTCACATAAAAATGTCGCTTCTGATTTGACTTCTTCCGCTCTAAAGACCATATATTTTAACCAATATTCGTCAATATATATTATATATATTCAGCAGACTTTTTACAGATTTTGATATAATTTAGCAGAACACTATATATATCATCTGGATACATACATTGTGAGAGTAGGTCAGATCGGTTCATTGTAGAAGCCATACAAAAATCGTTCACGTTTTTCCCAAATTCAATTATAATGGAATAGAAAGTGGGCGGTATCATATATTCGGCCCCACCAGACTTTAGTCTTTCATTAATATATATGTTACTTGTAGATGCTAAAATGTGTTTCTTTATTTTCGAAAATAAAATGTTTTTGTCATAAGGCAATTTAGAAAAAAAACTTTTCATGGTATGAGTTGCAAATACATTTTTATCTAATTTCAGTATACAAAAAAGATATTTATTTTGTGTGCATTGAGACGTACTAATTAATAAAATCAACACCAAAATATTGTTATTGATCATAAATAAATAGCTTTCACAATGTACTTTGATTGAGTATATAGAATCAGCTATAAAAAAGTACTGATTATTTTTTCAAATTCCTGCTTTTATTGGAAAGGTTGAACTTTGTCATTTAACAATGGAACACATCATCATTCATATGACTACCACGACTGACTCGGCAGTACCTCATCCGATCAACCCAATTTTCAGTACAGCCCAAAATCCACACCAAACAGTGACTCGTTGAGGATGCAGTGGCTTCTCAATAGTCATCAGTGGATTCTGTAAACCCCATTTGCGAAGGCTGGCTGAAGGCCGTGAAAGACTCGCTATTTTGAAAGTAAGTTTTTATTATTTCCCAATTTTGTTTGAGCGTATAGCGTATTTTACGAATTTCAAATATAAACCTGCAAATAAAAACAAGTAAAAACGGCGTTAAGTTCGGCCGGGCCGTACTTTATATACCCTCCACCATGGATTGCATTCCACAGAGATTGTCGGTTTTCGTAGAAGTGCAGTAATATTACAGGAAAATATAATTTTTTTAATATATGCAAACCAAAAAAAATACAAATATTGAAAAAATAATTCTATAAATAAATATAATATTTTAATTATTTCAAACCATTATTTATTTCAAATCAAAAAATAAATATTCTTATATTTATATTTTCAAAAAGCTTAAATACCATAAATATTGGTAGATAGGTACAAAAAAATCCATTATCAGACGTACATAGTGCAAAATAACCTAACTTCATGATTCAACCAATTTTTGCCATAATAGAAAAGGTACAAATGCGGAAAAAAAAACTTTTTATTTTGCGTGTCTATGCAGGCAGAGGAATGTATACACCGAATTCCATAATTCCAGCTGCGACCATGTGGTTGTGGTTCAATTTTAACCCCAAAATGTACGAATTTCGAAAAATTCGTCTATTTTCCGTGTCTACGCAGTCAGAGGAATGTATACTCAGAATTTCATGACTCTAGCTGCGGTCATTTAATTGGTACTATTTTTATCCCCCTTTTCATTTTAACCCCAAAAAGTACGAATTTTGAAAAATCCGTGTATTTTACTTGTCTATGCAATCAGAGGAATGTATACACCGAATTTCATTATTCTAGGTACAGCCGTTAGGTTGGTACCATTTTTATCCCTCTTTTCCCATTTTACCCCTTAAAAGTACGAATTTGAAAAAAATACTTTTATATCATGTATCTACTCAATTAGAGGAATGTACACACCGAATTTCGTGTTTCTAGCTGTTGTCGTTTAATGTGTACCATTTTTATCCCTTTTTTGCCCCATTTCACCCCCTACAAATAAGAATCACTTTATGGTGCAGTTTTTTGCTATAAGGGTAATACGCATACCAAATATCAAGCAAATATAAACAGACATATTCAAAAAACATGCTTAAATACGCTAAAATAGTAGGGATTATTATGGGTATTTTTAGTCCTTGTGAGGGAAAATTATTTCCCTTTGGGCCGATTTCGCCCCATTTCAATCCCAACTGATCTACGACTATAAGACGCATTTATGGAAAATTTGGACGTCCTAGCTCCTTTCGTTTAGCTGCTAGCGTGCTTTCAACAGACGGACGGACGGACATGGCTAGATCGTCTTAGAATTTTATGACGATCAAGAATATATATACTTTATAGGGTCTCAGGTCAATATTTCAAGGTGTTACAAACGGAATGACAAAGTTAGTATACCCCCATCCTGGAGGTGGAGGGTATAATTAATGTTATTCCACCTTTCAAAGTCAAAGTAAATTTTAAAGTTGAAATGGCCCACCCTATATATACGGATGCTATCGTACTTATATTTCCATATTGAAAGTTCAAATATTAAAGGTAACTTCGGTGTAAAGAAGTTTTAGTAAAAAAAACTAAAAAAATATCCATAATAAATTGATAAGAAGCATTTCCGAATTTAGAATGCAATGTACATCAGAAAATATTGTACGTAGACCTTCGGCAAAACTGTCTTTGCATAATGTCTGCTTCAAGCTTCACAGAAAAATTTCTCTGTTTATGAAATCGGTGTTAAACTATTTTTTGTTTAATAAACATCGAAGCTGGAGTAAACAATTTCGTTAGGGCGAAAAGATAAATATCCCAATAAAAAATCGCCCACATATAAAAATGAAAAGTGACACAAAATAAAAAGTACGCACAATGAAAAATTAAACAAAAAGTTTGGTAATTTTTATATGAAAATCGATCAAAACTATTTCTACTATTACACAAAGTACATTTTTTCGTCGACGGTTTTCGGCCTGGCTTCCTTGTAACTTACCTATCAATAAACAAGTAAGGAAAGGTTAAAGACGGGAGGGGCTTACTATATGATACACTCCAGTTTCTATCCGAATACAATTCAATTCGGTAAAAAATTGAAAACGGGAAGGACTTGACCCAATTTGTCAAATCATGAAGAATATTTGTATCGGGGCTATATCCAAACATGGAATGATGTGATCCACTTACACTTTAGGTTCTTCCAGTTCAAGTATAACGTATTAAGCTCAATTTGAAGAAGTTATCTGAAAATATGCGGTTTCTGGGAAAAACACAAGCAGGGTGTTTTTAGTGGAATCATAAGATATTTTGCCAAATTTGAAGAAAATGTGTTAAAATATGTGGTTTATAGAGCAGAAAAAGTCAAATCGGGACCGCAATTTGAAAGGAAGCTATATATAAATCTGAACTGATCTGACCTATTTTCCCCATGGCTGTTTCTAATGAAAATATAAGATGTTTTGTTAAATTTGAAAACAATGTGATAAAATATGTGGTTTCTAGAGCGGAAAAGTTAAAATTTGTATGGGAGATATATGTATAAAAATCTGAGCCGATCTGACATATTTTCACCATGGATGTTTCTAGTGGAAATATAAGTTATTTTGCCGAATTTGAAGAAAATCCATTAAAATATGTGGTATCTAGCGTGAAAAGAGTCAAATCGGGAGTGAAATTTGTATGGGGGGCTATATCTAAATCTGAACCGATTTTCTTTAAGTTAAACACCGTTCGTCCTTATTCCGAAAAACTTCGTTGTGCAAAGTTTCGTTTGGTTATGGCTACAATTGCGACCTGTACTTTGATTACAGACATGGATGGACAGACGGACATTGCTAAATCGATTCAAAAAGTGATTCTAAGTCGTACTTAACAATGGCCCTATCTCGCTTCCTTTTGGGTGTTACTAACAAATGTACAAAGACATAATACTCTCGTGGAGCGTATACAAATCATTAAGCTTTAATTATTAAGAACTTTAACCAATATTCCCACTGTGCGCTAACAAAATTTTTTAAAGGATACAATTTTTCAAAAAAGCTATAAATACTTATTCGCTCCCTACGATACCGATATAAGTGACAAATGAAAGAAAGACAAATATACTCATGAAGATTATCATGTTTAGCATTAACTTACAATTTTGATGAAAAATTTAGTTAGGCAGTAATTTTTATACATATCTTTGTTAAATTGACAAAAGATCTATAATGATATTGTAAGTCAGTATGTGCGAAGCTAAATATGAGGACATGATTCGTACGGGAAATGACCCTCTTAAAAATTTCATTTAAAAAGAAACATTTCTAATAATATTACAAAATATTAGTATCACATTTCCCGCTAGCCAACGAATATTTTCTCAAACCGATAATACCGCCATGCCGTACCACAGTATGTCACACTGGGAATGATAAAGATAAAAATATTTATTATTATTTTCGTAATAAATTTCAATGCACTTTGACTCCAACCTCGCACACAAATGGAATAGCACCATTTATATTGGCTGCACCGCAGCATCATGCAACAATATGACTCTTTTCATGTTCGTCTTCAACTTTGGTGGAAACTTGAACAGAACATGTGTTAAATATTCCCATGTAACTAAATATAGAAACATTCGAAAACTCAACAACTATGGACAAAATATCAAGGCAACATTTTTATGATTTTGGTTTTTCTTACCGACGACTAACAACAGCAGCAACAACAAACGATACTGCGGTGGAACAACACACAAAGTCATGAATCAGAAACATTGGTGCAGGAACGAAAACACCAGTTCACTAGGAGCCAAATAAATGTGTGCAGCAATGTAGTAGCAGGTCAGTGAATTAGGACCGCCGTCTTTAGCTGACTCATCCATATTTCGCTAGGATTATGCCGGAAATTTTCAAAGATAGATAAAAACATCATCTACAACATCTTTCTCGAAAAGTACAAAATATTGAAAATCGGTTTCAACATGACATTGTTTCTGTCGTAATTCCTAGGCCAGGGGCCTAGGAAACTGCACAAACTAGTCATCTGATGCACGGACGACGGACAGTCATTCAACAACAGATTGAAGCAGGAATTGCTTATATGAGTTCAAGTGTATTTCAAATTTCGTTCAAATGCCGTTTTGTTACACTGGCTGCATCTTGCCACCACCACCCCTCACACACAGTCGCATGAACATTTCGTGTACCATGTGTCGCTGTGTTCGCGCGCACACTAGGGGTAGATGGATGAGCGTTGAAACTGTTTGAGTGCAGTGCAATCATTATTAGATCGTCATAAAAATTGAGAGCGCGCAAAGTGTCTTCCCAGGCGCTATTTTTAGTAACAAACATAACGAAGCACGGGTTTGTGGCTTGTTGCATATCTGTTATTAGGGTGGGTCGAATAAAGCGATAATAAAGTAGAAGCGGAACCTGGCCGTCTAAATTCAAGTGTCCTGTTGTAGACACCGGTGTCTACACAAAGCTTCACATGTGACAACATGAGCTGTGAAAAAACTCTCGCCTCATTTTATGCATTGTCTCTAACTTTTAATATTTTTGATAGTCAAAAGGACAAGAAAAAGTAATGGAGACGTGAAAGTTTCTTAAAATATTTGAGAATTCAAAAATCCTAACAATTTATTAAAAAACCTAGGGTGAATCGAAAATAAAGTATATTTGCTTAAGTTAACTAAAAAATAATTTTTTGTGGAATGAAGTACAAATATAATTTTCTATAATTTCAAGCAAATTTCTTCTTTTTTACAGAAAATTGTCAAATTTAAAATGAAATACTTTTTTATTATATTTATATTTTATAATCAGAGAATGAATATACCTTCAAATTTTGTAAAATATTTTGTATTAAAAGCTAATAACGTTAGGGTGGTATTCCAGGTGATTGCTATCGAAATTAAATTAATATAAATATCACTGTCCAACAAATTAAGACTTTTTGAATGGAACAGAATAGCGACCGTATAATTCTGAAAGAGCATGTTGAGCAGACCATTTTTACAGAACAAACTTATAGTCCAGCTGGTCTGAGTTTCTTTTTACAGTGAATCATAGTTTTCATTTTTTGTCAAAGGGAGCATTATACTAAGCGAAAAAAGTGTTGTAAGTGAATGGCTGTCAGAAGTATATTGTGGAATCTTATGAGGATTATTTTTGTGGAAGATCCTAACCTCCTCCCTTTATGCATCAATTTGACCCATTTTATCGAGAAAATAAAAAAATCCTTCCAAAAAAGACATTTAAGGATTAAAATGTTCTATGAAAAAAATGTCGGCAAATTTCAGTGGGGGTCACAGAAGATACCAAAGTTGTAACTAATGCTCTTCTCGATTTAGCAATGTCCGTCTGTCCATCTCTTGTTGTAATCAAATTACAGGTCGCAATTACAGTGCGATCTTAACTAAAATTGGCACAAGGACGAACGATATTTAATTTGAAGCAAATCGGCCCAGATTTAGGATTTTTCCGCCTTCTAAAGCACATATAGTACCCGATTTTCTTCAAATTTGACTTAACACCTTATAATCTTATTACCTGTGGTGAAAGCGGGTTAGATCGGTTCAGATTTAGATATAGCGCACATACAAAAGTCGCTCCCGATTTGACTTTTCCGCTTTAGAAACCACATACTGTACGCGATTTTCTTTAAAAGTGGCACAACATTTTATAATCGAACTAGAAACTCCTATGTTGCAAGTGAGGAAGATCGGTTCAGATTTAGATATAGTCCCAATACAAATGTTGCTCCCAAATGTTTAACCGATTTAGGCCAATCTTTACATATTATATTTCACCTATAAACAAACATGGTGAAAGCGGATCACATCGTTCCAGGATTCAAAATCAAATGTCGTTTCCGTTTTAACATTTTTTGTCAAACACATACGTTTACAGGATACAAAAATCTTTTCGTTTTTGATTAACAATTTTTGCAAAATATTTATTTTCGCGGGAGATATGGCTGAAAGGATTTTGTATGCATGACATTTTTGTTTTGTAATTTCCTCGCAATCTATCTAACGGATCCGGCTGATTTTTTGAATGTGTATTAAGAGTCAATGTTGCTTGTAACATACATTTAGTAAGTCGCGAAAAAGTTGCAATTGTTGAAAAAAATCAACTCACTCGACCAAAAAATTAAAACTTTGACTCACTGTAAAAAGAAAATCAGACCAACTGGACTATAAGTTTATCTGTGTAATTAGTAGACAGGTATGGACAGTGATACTGCCGATATATTTTGGAACAACATATTATACTAATCAAAGATTTATTTTAGTCGTAAACATCAACATTGAAGCCAGCTTAAAATAAGTTATTTTAAGTATTTATATATATTTTTTAATTTCGACACCAATCACGTTTGTATTTTTGTTTTAAAGCGTGTTACTGACACTATTAACTATTTACAAAATTTATTTTACAAAGTATATTTTTTGTTTTTGTATTATTATTCTAAATAATCGACCTTTTATTGAATATTTTACTAAAAATTTAATTAATCAACCTCGAGCTTGATTAATTACTATTTTTTCAGTAATATATTTTTTGTTTATAAAATAAAAAAGAAAACAATATTTTTTTAAGATTTGGCAATTTTCGTATAACAGGAAAAATTAGCTTGAAATGAGAAAAATATATATTTGTATCTCATACCACAAAAAAATAAAAAAAAAATAAAATTACCTTATAAAAAATATATTTGTATCTCGTACCACAGAATATGTAAAAATGTTTCAAAATACCTTTTGAAAAAAATTTAATTATCGATCCACCCTAGTGTCTAAAACTTCTTATTCTTTGAAACTCGAGAAATGCAACTTTGTTCACCTTATCGAAAAGTACATATTTGGAAAATTTTATCCAAATCGGATCGCCTCATCCAACGTAAAATGAAAACTAACGCACAATTTATTATCAAGTCCTTTTGACGATCTCCGACCCACCCGAATATATACGCCAGACATTCGAATCGTTATATGATGGCATGGTAATCGGTTTATATGCGTGTGTATTAGGGCGTACCTCAAAAAAAAAGTTCGCCGTACACCTTCGAATATGAAGTATTATTGAAAGGTAGTTTCAAAAAAAAAATTTTTATTTTTTTATGCCGAACGTAGGGGTCGCGCTTTTACATTTTTCTATATAACTTGTATTTATAAACGGATTTTAAAGTGTGATACATCGATGTTTTTGTCTCGACGAGGCCGATTTTTTTGTCTTTGAAGTCATTGAGCTCAAGCACCCCCTTCTGGTACTTACCCATCATTTCTCAGTTGCTACTACCCTAATGTACCACTCTAATAATCGAAAATTAAAGCTCGCATAAAATCATGAATCATGTTTGAGCTCAATGACTTCAAAGACAAAAAAATCGGACAAAAACATCGATGTATCACACTTTAAAATCCGTTTATAAATGCAGAAGTTATATAGAAAAATGTAAAAGCGCGACCCCTACGTTCGGCATAAAAAAATAAAAAAAAAATTTTTGAAACTACCTTTCAATAATACTTCATATTCGAAGGTGTACGGCGAACTTTTTTTTTTTTACTTGTAACCTGGTACGCTCTAGTGTGTATGTTTGTGTGCTAGGATATTCGTGCGTGTTTCCTCCACAATTACGATCTGATATTTGGATTTATGTGCTTTCTAATGAAATATTAATAAGCTAGAATGTGATTGTGTATGTGTGTCTGTCTGGCGGTGTATATATTGTTGTGAAGTTCTAATGAAATTTTTACTAAATGGGGCAATAAAGGCTCGCTTAAATCATTTTATTCAATTTTGAATTTTCTTTCATATCCGATGGAAAACGGCGCCGTGTTATGATAAGGCTCATTATTGCACTTAGTTTGCCGCGGTAACTTTTGCAGAGAATGAAATATGAATTTAAGGCTTGTTCAACAGGTACGTTTTTTTATAGAACATAGATAGGTTTAAAGAACATTTTTGAATATACATACATACATAATAATTGTCCACTTATTTCCATTAACGTACTATTTTGATATGTTATCTAGATAAACTATTAATATTTTCCCAAAGTCAAAGTTTCGTATAGAAAGCAGGTCCCTCAAACATTGTTATAATGAACAGGAGTGAATTTATCTTAATTAATGTTAGGTCTGGAGAATTCCATTAGCTTGTATGAATTGGAGTTTCTTACGATTTTACTGATATTTTGATGCATTTAAAAAAATCCGCTGGAAATCTCTAATTGTGATTTCTGGAATTTCTTTGACCATTAAAGACCCTAACATTTTTATAAATTGTTAATCCTCAATACCTTTAATTTTAAAACTAAAACAGATGGATATTAGCGGAACCTTTCCATCGACCCCCTTAAAACACAATTCGGACCGGAAGTTTTGTGGATTCTATAAAAAATAGCAATCGTAAAAATGCGGCTAGCTATGATTGGACTGCGATAAAGCGGAACTATTTTGGAACAATACATGAAACAAACCACAGATTAATTTTTATCAGGTACTAGCTTTTTTATACGGCGTTGCACGGGTTCATTCTTCCCTATACTCCTGCGTCGTATGCTTTTGAAGTTCGGGTAAGTAGTATCACGTCAATTTGTCCTATCATGGCCTAGTAAGGCCAGAAACCATTCTCTGTCCACCGGATAGCTACACTAAAATTTTCAGGCCAATCGGTCCACAGTTTTGGCATCGTATACTGTACATACAGACACGCAGAAATGCAGACACACATTGATTTTTATATATAGATATCCAAACTTTTTGAAGGAAATACATACAGCTGCGGTCAAAAAAATAGCAGCGACGAGATACAAAATGTCGACAAAGAAAAAAATTATTTTTACTTCGAAAATCCTAAACGTTTTTACGGTGATTGAAAGGTGGTATGGTGCCATTCTTATTCTGTCTTTAAATAAGAAATTAAGTTTTTGTAATTTTGAGATTAGGCCTTTAGAACCATTTATGTCAAAAAAGAGACCAGTCAAAAAATAGCAGCGCTAATAAAAACTAAAAAATTTTTTTTCAATTCACTTTAATTAAAAAATGTTTTAAATAATAAGTTAATTAAGGACATTTCCTTGAATTTAATACTTAGTTGTACTGACTTTATTGTTTATTACTGCTACATAAGGCCGTTTCATAGAGTCGACTAGTCTTTTACAATGTTTACCCGATATTTTTGCCCATACCACTATAATATCGTTAGTGAGACCTCATTTTAGTCGTTACACTTGAAATTTTTGACTACATTTAGGTGCGGTGTCTGCCCGAACCATTCCATAACATCGATATTATTGACTTCAAACCACCTTTTTGCGAGTCGGCTGGTGTTTTCGGGATAATTGACCTGGTAGAACCCCCATTTAAGGGGTATTCCGTATTCTGTATACGTAAGCATAATATTATGCAGTATTTTGATGTACTGGGCAGAGTCCATGGAAGTTTTGGGCCAATGTATTGACCCAACTCCATAATATGAAAAAAAAGCGCAAGCCATTAAGCTTGATCCTCCCCATTTGACTGTTTTGGTACTACACTTGGAGATGTACTCCGTGTTCTGTGGGCGTCTTAAAAACTATCGAGGGACTGTCCCACCATACAAAACAATTTTTGATTCAACTGACCATAAAACGTGCACCCACTTCTTTGTTGGCTACACGAGGTGTGTTTTTGCTAATTGCAATTTTTTGTGCCATGTCTTTTATTTATAAGTGGGACTTTTTTCGGACTTCTGGCTTCCAGATTATGTTTTCTTAGTATTCTACGAACATTTTAGACTCTCAAATATGGACAGACATTGTTTTTTATTTCGGTGGCGGGCGTAAGTGAGTTTTTTGTACTAGAAATGATTATTCGGCGAATGGTTGTAGGTGATATAAACGGATTTTTTTTCACGAATTTTTGATTTGATTGAACACTGGAATAAAAGTCGAACTTCACTTTCAACCTTTTCATATGAACTCGGTTTTCTTCTCCACAATGCTCTCGACGCCCTACTTATGAAGAAAATAATAAAATAACATTTCAGAAGTAGTGTAAATTGCATAATATCTATATTTATCTATAATTAAGATAAAGTTCCATTTTCTTGAGATTTTTTGAATGCTGCTATTATTTTGCCCGTCCAAAATGTCGAATAATCCAAAAAATGTGAAATTTCTTAAGTAATTAAAATCATATCACCAAATAAACAATAATTTTGTGTTTGTAACCTCATAACGCAGCACTTAATGCAGAAGCAATAAAAAAATTATCACACAAATAAATATATGAAAATGTATATTAAGCTGTGGTGCGCTGCTATTATTTTGACCGCAACAGTACATCGATACCAATTCACAAGTCAGCAGGATTTACATTTTTTACGGAAATTCAAATACCTGCAACTCTGCAAATAAAAATTTAAAATTTCACGGATTTCCATGTGAAATGTTTGTTTGTCCTGCTTAAAATGGAATGACTTATATCTTAAGTCATTTATATATAGAATTTTGTAATTTCTATTGTGTAATTTAACACCACCAGGTGGTCAAATATATTAGTGTTGGGAGATGAAATAAAATGTATTGTAATCTATAAATTACGTCCTACAAAATCAACAGATTACGATCCTCCCGACAAATAAACATTTAGATATATTCAGTAACGTATAACAATATTTAAATTTTCCATTTAAGCTACATGTGAAGTGATGGAGCAATCACTAATTTTTATATGGGGTATCACAAAAGTGGGTTTCAAAAGCAACAAGAATGTAAAGCCTTGAATATTTGTCAGGTATTTATGATACCTTAAATAAAAATCTTTCAATTCCTATATCGGTGGAAATAAATCCTTAAAATGTGTTTATACCCTCCACTAGGTTACTATGATCAAATTTGGCACAGCACCTCATATCTCAACTAGAAACATCTGAGTAAAAATAGGTCAAAGCTGTTCAGATTTAGATATAGCCACCATACAAATTTCGCTCCCGATTTAAATTTTCCAAACACCAGAAACCACATATTTTAACAACACGTTATGTTTCACCCAAAAACATGCATTGTGAAAGTGGTTGCCATCGGTCCATGATATAGAGCAGAATTGAATTGTAATTGCGCAGAAAGTGAAGGGTTTCACTGGTCATATAAAAACTATTTTATTTTTAGCAGCTAGCATGGATAAAAATATTTTTTACTTTTGAAATCAGTTCTTTGGTTTTCCAAAATGGATTGTCTAAATAAATTACTTTACATGACAATTGGTCATATTCTAATAATCCAGCTAAGCGAATTACTGTAGTTTTCCATTTTATGCTCTTTCCAAAAAATATAAACTTTGCATATATAACTTAATGAAGGTTGAAATACAAGAATTTGATATTTCGCCTACGCCATATTTTTCAACCAACCTTTCTGAAATTTGTTGTACATTTTTTCAACTCTATTTAGATTTTGATACATGTGTCTTCAATGATATGTTGCGCTTTAATGGGGAGCCAAATCTTGTTATAATAAAGTGGGAACTGCGATTTTATAAAAAAAATATAGCATTTAAGATAGAACAGAATAATGGTTTTAATAATATGCAAATAGAGAATGTTTCCGAAAATAATAACTGACAAGTTTTTGACTTTTTCCAACAAAACACCTAAATTCCCAAAGTGCACAGAGGTAACAAACGTCCAAAATTCCATTTTTATACCCTACACCACTTCGTGGGCTAGGGTATTATAAGTTAGTTTCGCCCCAAATGTTTGTAACACCAAGAAATAATCGAGCTAGACCCACCTTTACCGATCGGCTTAGAATCACCAGCTGAGTCGATTTAACGATGTCTGTCTGTCCGTCCGTCCGTCTGTCCGTCTGCTGTCCATCTAAGCTTGTTCGCACTCTACAGGTCGCAATTGTTGTCCGATTGTCATGAAACTTGGCAGAAGTTATTTTTTCTGGCCAATGACCATCGGTATTGAATTTTGAGGAAATCCGTTCAGATTTAGATATAGCCCACATACAAATGTCGCTCCCGATTTGACTTTTTCCGCCCTATAAAGCACATATAGTACCCGATTTTCTTTAAATTTGGCACAACATATTATAATCCAACTAGAAACACCTATGCAAAAATTGGGTAAGATCGGTTCAGATTTAGATATAGCCCCCATACAAATGTCGCTCCCTATTTCACTTTTTCCGCTTTAGAAACCACATATTGTACCCGATTTTCTTTAAAATTGGCACAGCATCTTATAATCCAACTACAAACACCTGTGCAAAAATTGGGTAAGATCGGTTCAGATTTGAATATATGAATATAATTTATATAATTTGTATGAACTACATAAAATTGCTCTCATGAAATACCTGGGTTTAGTAATCAAAGCGAGGTACATACGCAGATAGTGGTGTAGGGTATTATATAGTCGGCCCCGCCCGACTTTAGCCTTTCCTTACTTGTTTTATATAAATTTTGATGTCAAATGAAAATAACTATTTTAATATTTAAAAATTATATTTCATATTTAAAAAAATGTATATATTCTAATATAGGATATACAGTGAATCCAATTTAAAAATTCCAGTTTCTAACAAAAAAAAAACTTTATTAACATCTTCGAAAAAGTAGTTATGAATGATATCTGTGTTAACTTTTTTGATGAAAAATTAAGCATATTTTGAGAATTTGGGTACTAATTTTCATTTCTATCTACTGTTTCTGAAATTCGCGTACGTATTTACCTTTCAAAAATAAAACAATCCAACATTGATAGGAGTAAAACCATAAGAACGGGAGGCTGAAGAGGTTGTGACTATACACCATTTTATATTTATAATTTTAAGTTGCAGTTTCTTGCAATATTTTCATTAGAACCTTTAATTCTGACTCATATTGTTACAATAGGAGAACTTTTTCGAATGTAGAACCTTCACCACAACAATAAATAATAATAATATTTTTTTAATAAGAAAAATGTCCTTATTATTAGACAAGTAAGGAAGGTTAAAGTCGGCGTGGCCGACTACATGATACCCTACACTTAGTCATTATACCCTGTGGTGAAGGGTATAAAAAGGTCGTTAAATTTGCACCGGGTGATATACGAACAGCTATAAGAGGAGAATATACTACAAATTTAATACTTCTATCTTTAATTTTAAGAAAATTTGAACACAAACTTTGAATGGGAGCTATATATATCTGAACCGATTTGACCCATTTTTAGCATAGGTTTTCTAGTTGAAATTAAAGACACTTTCCCAAATTTGATGCAAATCTGTTAAATATGTGGTTTCTAGAGCGGAAATAATCTATTCGGTAACGAAATTTGTATTGGAACTATATATATATATATATATCTGAACCGATCTGGCCCATTTTAACCAGAGGTGTTTCTACTTAAAATATAAGTTGGTTTGTCACATTTGAAGAAAATATGGTAAAATATGTGGTTTCAAGAGCGGAACGAATAAAATCGGGAGAAACACTTTTATGGGAGCTATATATAAATCTGAACTGATGTGGCCTACTTTTGCCATAGATGTTTTTAGTTGAAATATAACCTGGTTTGCCAAATTTGAAGGAAAAACATATTTTTTCTCGAGCGGAAATGAACAATTCAGTAGTGAAATTTGTATTGGAGCTGTATATATTCCTGAACCGAATGGTTTATATATCTGAATGAATGGGCCAGCCATTTCTCCAGAGCCGTTTGTAGTTGAAATATTAGTTGTTTTGCCAAAGTTGAAGAAAATCGGTTAAAATATGTAGTTTCTAGAGCGGAAAGAGTCAAATCGTGGGAGGTATTTGAATGGGAGCTATATATAAATCTGAACCGATCCGGCCAATTTTACCAGAGATGTTTCTTGTTGAAATATACGGCGTTTTGCCAAATTGAAAAAAATCTGTTGAAATATGTGGTTTCTAGAGTGGAAAGAGTAAAGTCGTATGTGATCTATTGTATAGGAGCTATATCTAAACCTGAACCGATTTTCTTCAAATTAAATACCGTTCGTCCTTATCCCATAGAACTTCGTTGTACAAAGTTTCATTTAGTTCAAACAACAATTGCTACCTCTACTTTGATTACAAGAATAGACAAGAACAGACGGACGGACGGACATTGCTAAATCGACTCAGAAAGTGATTCTAAGTCTGTCGGTATAATAAACGATGGGTCTATCCCGTTTCCTTTTTGGTGTTACAAACAAATGCACAAAGTCATTATACCCTGTGGTGTATGGTATAAAAAGTGGGCATAGCCCGTCCTTTAAAAAAATCAGAAATAATGTCGCATATCAAAATGGCGAATTCCAGAATTTTATGATAACAAATAAAAAAGTTATTGGATTTTGGTCGTAAGTTACCACTATGAAGTGGGGATTTTTTTTCGAAAATTGGTGATTTTTTAATCTATATTTACCACAGGTAAGAGGTAGTAGTTTATGAGAAAGGAGTCAAAAAATGGAGTTAATAAAAATAAACTAAACACTTTATAATCTTTGCCTTGCGATATGAGAATATTAGCAAATATGTCTTCTAAACGAAAAAATTAAAGAAGTTCGAACATGCAGAAAGAAACAAAAATAGCAAGCGGAATAAAAAGCGATATAAATGGAAGTTTTTTCTGTAGAAGTTGCGATAAAAAATAAATATGCAGCAATCTTTCGATTAAGAATTTATTTTGAGGAATTTTATAAGCAACTTAACATTTTAATTAGTTTGAATCGACCTTATAATGGCATGCCAACGTTACAAACACGAAATCAACTTCACCATAAATGTGATATGTGATGTTGATATTAGTCAGACGCGAACACCCGTAGAAACCATCATTCTAACAGAGTCATCGGCAGGTTTCGACTCAGATATCCTGCCGCAACGAAAAATCTATCAATCTATCCGTCTTGACCACGGATATAGCCTCCATACGTATATCCCTATCGTTTTAGCATCCTAGCAGATAATATTGTCAATCCATTTAGATTTGAATCACAAAATGGTGCAGTATTTTCAGAAATTCTAATACCTTACTTATATAAAGAAACCATAATATAAACATTTATGCAATCATTTTCAAATATGACGAATTAAGAATGTTAAGTATTTTAAATATCCCTAATCTGAATGTCCATAAATAGCATTCCACATAAACGCATAAACACTTTCCAGCGCCTATTTTAATAATGCTCCCAGCCAATGCGTATATATATAAATATTTCTTTAACCAGAAATTTTTTAGTGATTGCTTATTCAAACCCTAAAAATACTTTTATGCATTTCAACAATAAATATTTATAAATGTTTCATCTCAACAAAAATGGAACGCAACCAAACAAGCAAGCGCATGCAAACACAGTCTGAAAAGTATATTGAAAAACAAACAAGTATCCAAAAATAAGTTCAATTTCAATACAGAACTAATTTATCATTTAGGAAAATGTTATCCCAAACAAAAACAAAAATGAAAACCAAATCAATTCGTTTTTGACTTCACATTCGAATAATGTTGCAACGGACGAACGAACGCACAGCACACTGGCAGACGCATTCAGTGCAGCCGCAGTCTGTGGCATATTAAAAAATCTGAAACGTGCCTCAACGTCGTACAAATGTCGGAAAGAAATCTTAGAAGCAACAGCAAGACTAGCAACAATACCATCAATTGTACTAAAAATAATTATAATTTATATGAATATTTTCCAAAAATAACACCGAAACAGACATAAAAACATAAATTCATGTGAACGTATATGTATATGTATATGTGTCTGTGTAATTATAGTACTCCACAGCACACCCAGCCAAACACATTTTCCTAAGTATCCTTCCTAGGGAACATGTTGTTATTGAAAGGACTAATAACAATGACACACACTTTGGTTTTCGTATATTTCTGTATTATTTGAACAACAGTCTAAGGACTAATTTAATAGAAAACAACAATAATAACAATGTATGATTATCTGTTGCCTGGCTGGAGTTCGAAAGTGTGTCTCTATCTGTGACTGTGTGCGTTTGTGTCTAACAAGTATCCTTGATATTCAAACAAATATTAGTATGTCGTACATTCATGTACTCGCATGTGTACAAAGGAACATATTTATGGATCAACATACAGAAATATTAATAAGTATCTATGGGTTTGTTTATATAAACTTAAATGTACATTAGGGTAAGTTTTTTTGGCAGTGTTTATTATCTCTCCTTACTAAGTGATAGTCAATGATTTTAACTTCAGAAAAAATCACATATTGTTTTGGAAGCAAATATTCAACGGCGTGACTAAAATTAATTTACTATTTGGCTTCAAATATTCAACTTCATCTGCTTATAAAGTTGCATTTGGTGTTGTAACTAGTCGCGTTGCATTATACATTTTTTGTTAAAAAGAACTTTACTATATTCGTATTGCCTATTACACATTTTGCCTCACAATTGGATTTTTGAAAACAAAAAAAATTGTTTGAGATATTAACTAAATTATAATATTATAAATACCTATGTACAGTGTACGTCATTATACATATTCAGATTAATTTTTTGTGATTTTCATCTAACCTACTACTCGATAGACCATGATGTTCTCATAATAATAAAAAATAAATCTGAGACAGATTTAAACAACAATTCTCGCGGAAATTTTGAAATCATGACCTTTATACGAAAGTCGAAAATTTTGTAGAGATTTCATTTAGGCATTAAGAGGGAATAATAAATAATTAAAAATAATTAATCGTATTATCGTCAATAACAATATAAAGATGTGTGTGTAAACAAGTAAAAACGGCGTTAAGTTCGGCCGGGCCGAAATTTATATACCCTCCACCATGGATTGCTTTCCACACAGGCTGTCGATTTTCGTAGAAGTGCACTAATATTACAGGAAAATTTTGTAATATAGCCAAACCAAAACAAATATTGAAAAAATAATTTTATAAATAAATATAATATTTTTTATGATTTCAAGCCACAATTAAAAAACTTAAATACCAAAAACATTGGTATATAGTGGGTGTTACAGTTGGTTGTATTTCCATTCTATTTTCCAAAAGTACAAATTTTGAAAATCCATTATCTCACGTACATAGTGCAAAATAACCTAACTTAATGATTCAACCAATTTGCCGTAAAAGTAAAAAGTACGAATTTGGAAAACTCTTTTTATTTTGCGTGTCTATCCAGTCCGAGGAATATATACACCGAAATCCATGAAATCCATGAAATCCACGAAATCAACATACGGACGGACGTGGCTAGATCGTCTTAGAATTTTATGACGATCAAGAATATATATACTTTATAGGGTATAAAGTATATTTCAAGGTCTTACAAACGGAATGACAAAGTTAGTATATAATTAGTAAATAAAAATCTTAAAAAATAAATTATACTAAATGTTTTCGACACAGTCTATCCAGAAAAATGGAATTTTTGGCTATCAATGCTAAGTCGAAAAATGTAAACGTAAAATTATTTTTGTTTAATTTTTTATTACGAGCTTCTACTTAAAAATTTAAATTTGAACTACCGATTATTTATTTATTTCAGTGTATGGACATTATGATCCTTACCGACTAGCTTAAATCTAAGAGTAGAATAAATCTAGTATTTCATTAAAATTTGACACTTTGCCTTTGAAAGGTTGAATAACATTCTTTTTGATTTATGTTTGACATTTGCAAAATGGGACGCTATACACCCGAACAAAATTGGGAAATATTAAAAATTTACTTCCAAAGTAGTAAGTGTAAGAAATTTACGTGGATATATTTCGAGAAGAGAACGGCCTTCAGTTCAGCTCATTTTCATCTCGGTTGTTCTGTCAATAAGCAAAATTGCCTCATATGGGGTTCAGAGATGCATCCACAACGAGTCACTGTTTGATGTGGATTTTGGGCTGCTGCACAGCTTATAATCCCGATTTAATGAAAAAAATCCTATTAATTTCATCCTATTATTTTATATGGTAAAATTACCATTTTTACCATTTTTTTGTCATGGTTTTATAAATTAAAAAAACATACCCTAATGTACACACCTACAGACATATAAGCAAACTTTGAAAATAGCACTGAGAGAAAAAAACATTATTTGGTATAAATAAATTACTTTGGAAATGTAATGTCTTGCTGGAATCAATATAATTCAGTGTCAAACTGAAATTAAATTATTTTCGGATTGTCTAAGCAATGCTCAAGGAATTTATGCTAAAAATTGTTTGTTATTCATTTATGCTCATTCAATGGATCTAAAATTTGGAATGTCATATAACAATGTTCCTATATTTTTCATCTTTTGGACATTGTAATCAGAAGCACAAAAAAGGTTTTAAAGTGTTGATATAATATTTCTTATATGTAATGAAACAATGTGTACCAATTCCACGTTAAAAGTAAAAATTCCTTAAAATCTATTTATATAAGAGGAGTGTATATTAGGGCGTACCTCAAAAAAAAAGTTCGCCGTACACCTTCGAATATGAAGTATTATTGAAAGGTAGTTTCAAAAAAAAAATTTTTATTTTTTTATGCCGAACGTAGGGGTCGCGCTTTTACATTTTTCTATATAACTTGTATTTATTTGTCTCGACGAGGCCGATTTTTTTGTCTTTGAAGTCATTGAGCTCAAGCACCCCCTTCTGGTACTTACCCATCATTTCTCAGTTTCTACTACCCTAATGTACCACTCTAATAATCGAAAATTAAAGCTCGCATAAAATCATGAATCATGTTTGAGCTCAATGACTTCAAAGACAAAAAAATCGGACAAAAACATCGATGTATCACACTTTAAAATCCGTTTATAAATGCAGAAGTTATATAGAAAAATGTAAAAGCGCGACCCCTACGTTCGGCATAAAAAAATAAAAAAAATTTTTTTGAAACTACCTTTCAATAATACTTCATATTCGAAGGTGTACGGCGAACTTTTTTTTTTTACTTGTAACCTGGTACGCTCTAGTGTATATACCGAATTTCATGAATTTCTAGCTCTCACATCATATTATCCATTTTTGTCCCACTCCCCAATTCAAAGTACAATTCTTAAATAAAAATGTATGCAAGAGAAATGTACACATCGAATTTCATATTCTAGGTGACACATTTTTATTGATTTTGTTCCGCTCCCATTAAAACTTCAACTTTCCAAAAATCTATTACGAAAAATCCATTTACGCGTCATAGTGGTAAGAGGTATGTACACATCGAATTTCACTATTCTAGCTGCAACGCTTTGGATTCTACAATTTGTATCCCACTCTCATTTGAAGGTAATCATTTTGACAAAAATTGAATTATTTTATTTATGTTGCACATTTGGATTGTACCATTCTTATTCCTTTTTGTGCCGCTTCCCACTTAAATGTTCAAATTCCGACTGTTTTTCCAGTTCTCCACTTGCGTGTATAAGTAGTCAGAGGAATATACACCACTAGCAGTACCCGCTGCTTCGCACGCGAAAAAGCAAGTTATTCTTTAATTTTATCCGTCTCTGTTTTTGGATAGTATTTATTTAATTTTCTTTTGGTGGATATAGATAAATCTAAAATAGTAATTTGGAAACCTCCTATTAGCTAGCACTCACACACAGTCAAAGGATTGTGCTTGTCGATATGCACTATTTTAGCTGAACTACTTCGTATGTATAGTTTTCTACCAAGTTTTGAACAAAAAATTACAACCATTTATATCCTCGATCTCATGTTTCTAGATTCAGCCAGCCAGTTTATAACTTTTTGCACCTCTTTCCCAAAAAGTACACATTTTGAAAAATCAGTATAGGTAACATGTGTTTTTGCTCCCCTAAAAATATGTACTTTATTTGGTAACACAGGATTGTACAGCATTTTTATCCCTTTTCGTCCCACGCACCCCTTAGAAGTACATATTTCGAAAAATCAAACTACTGCGCTGCAATATGATCAGAGGAATTTACATACCAAATTTCACGTTTCTAGCTGCAATACGTTAGTTGGTACCATTTTTATCCCTTTTTGTCCCGCTCGTCCCTTAAAAGTACAAATTTCGAAAAATCCAATTTTACTTCGTTTCTATATGGTCAGAGGAATTTACATACCAAATTTCATGTTTCTAGCTGTAATACTTTAGTTGGTACCATTTTTATCCCTTTTTGTCCCGCTCGTCCCTTAAAAGTACAAATTTCGAAAAATCCAATTTTACTTCGTTTCTATATGGTCAGAGGAATTTACATACCAAATTTCACGTTTCTAGCTGTAATACTTTAGTTGGTACCATTTTTATTCCTTTTTGTCCCGCTAGTCCCTTAAAAGTACAAATTTCGAAAAATCCAATTTTACTTCGTTTCTATATGGTCAGAGGAATTTACATACCAAATTTCACGTTTCTAGCTGTAATACTTTAGTTGGTACCATTTTTATCCCTTTTTGTCCCGCTCGTCCCTTAAAAGTACAAATTTCGAAAAATCCAATTTTACTTCGTTTCTATATGGTCAGAGGAATTTACATACCAAATTTCACTGTAATACTTTAGTCGGTACCATTTTTATCCCTTTTTGTCCCGCTCGTCCCTTAAAAGTACAATTTTCGAAAAATCCAATTTTACTTCGTTTCTATGTGGTCAGAGGAATTTACATACCAAATTCCACGTTTCTAGCTGTAATACCTTAGTTGGTACCATTTTTATCCCTTTTTGTCCCGCTCGTCCCTTAAAAGTACAAATTTCGAAAAATCCCTATTTGTAGCTCGTCTGTATGGTCATTGCAAGGAACTCAACGAATTTCATGTTTATAGCTACTGCCGTTTAGTCAGGACGAAGGTTCGATGTTTATCCCTTTTTGGGCCATTTTATCCCCTAAAAGTACGAATTTCGTAAAACCCTTTCTTAGTCGACGTCTACGTCATATTTGGGAACTACCCTGAAAATTTCATGACCCTGGCTTCAGCCGTTTGGTCTGGGGGCTGGTCAATGATAAGTCAGTCAGTCAGTCAGTAACGCAACTCTTTTATATATATAGATTACACGTTTCTAACTGCCACATCTTAGTAGGTACCATTTGTGTCCCGCTCCCCACTTAAAGGTAAACATTTTGATATAATTTATTTGTTTTGAGCTTTTACATATACTTTTTACCCTAATTTCACCAAATACCAAATTTCATGATTCTAGGCTCAGTCATTTGGTCACATTGGTAACCCCATTCTTCTTAACTCTTCGACGACAATAGGCAAATATACTTGCCCAAAGTGTTTTAGCACTTATAATTGTCAAGGTGACCACCAAATTTGTCCACATGAGATTTATAGAGTGGGTCAGGGACAACAAAAATGTAACGAGCGGTAATTCTCTATCCGGCAACAGGAGGCAATAAAAGAGTTCAGACAATGCTTCGGTCTCTAAAATTGTTTCGACTAAATTTAAATTTATTTAAAATCATTATTTTTTACATTAAATACATAAAGTGCAAATAAACAAGTTAAAACGGGCCTAACTTTATAAAACCTCCCATATATTGCATTCCACAGAGGCTGTCGATTTTCGTAGAAGTGCAGTAATATTACAGCAAAATATAATTTATTAATATAGCCAAACCAAAACAAATACAAGTATTTAACAAATAAATTTTATTTATAAAATATGCAATACAATATTTTTATTATTTCAAACCACGCTTATAATACATTTACATATAGTGTAAATGTATTGGTAGCCTTGCGTTATATATCGAAGTAATACTTCAAGTCAACTCAAAAAATAAATATTCTTATATTTATATTTTCAAAAAAGCTTAAATGCTATAAATGTTGGTAGATAGTTGGTGCTGCACTTGGTTGTATTTAATTCCAAAAGTACAAATCTTGAAAATCCATTATCTCACGTACGTAACATAATAACATAACCTAACTTCAAACAATTTTTGCCACGACATCGAATTCCATGATTCTAGCTGCGGCCATTTGATTGGTACCATTTTATGCCCCTTTTCCTATTTATCCCCTTAAGAGTATGACTTTCTAAAATCTCGTTATTTTACGTGTCTACGCAATTAGAGGGATGTACCGAATTTCATCGTTCTAGCAGTAGCAGTTTAGTTGGTACTATTGTAATCCCTCTGTACCCATTATATCCCTTAAAAGTATGAATTAGGAAAAAAACGTTTTATTTTTATTTACAAATAAAAATCACTCTATGGTGCCATTTTATGCTATAAAGGGAATGCACATTGCAAATATCAAGTAAATACAAGCTACTATGTTCAAAAAACATGCTGAAATACTCTAAATATTAGGGGTATTTTCAGTCCTTGTGAGAGAAAAATGTTTCCCTCTGGGCCGATTTCGTCCACTTTCAATCCCAACTGATCTACAACCATAAGACACATTTAGGAAAAATTTAAACCTACTAGCTCATTTCGTTCGGCCGCTATCGAGCTTTCAACTGACAGACAGACGGACATGGCTATATCGTCTTAGAATTTTACCACGACCCAGAATATATATATACTTTATGTTGTCTCCGATGAATATTTCAAGGTGTTACAAACGGAATGACAAAGTGAATGAAGTGAACCCCCATCCTGGAGGTGGAGGGTATCAAAATAAAATATATAGACTTTTAATTTTTTGGTAAAAAGATATTTCAAACTTCTAAAATTAGTGGGTATTTCAAAATTCCTACTTTTAAGTGATACAATGGGAAAATGGGGTAAAAATTAGACGTTTCTCTGACGTGGAAAATGAAGATATCTTGTAAAATAAATAGATACTTCGAAATTCGTGCTTTTAAGCGGTACAATGGGAAAAGAGGGCTGTAGCTAGAATATTGAAATTCGGTGTGCTCGACTCTCTGTATACGTAGACGCGAAAAATAAAGAGATTTTTTGATATTCGTACTTTCAGATTCAAAAAGGGAAAAAATGGATATTATGGTACTGACCAAAACACAATTTTAAGTTTTTCTCCTAATATGATATTGCACTTTTACATGAAGTCGGTCTCTAATTTGCCAGTAATACTCTAAGTGGTGGAGGTTATATAAGATTCGGCGCAACCGAACTTAACGCCTTTTTACTTGTCAATATTAAAGTCGTTTTTATATTTTATTTTATCGACTGTGTGAGTTTGGAAGTGCTGAACATATTTGCTCTCGAAAGTTTACAATGTGAACAATTTCCGGTTGACAACTCAATGAATTTCAAAAAAGATTACGCGAAATAAAAAGTCACAAATTGCCATTAAAAACGCAATGGCCTTAAGCTAAGCTTAATAAAGTACAATAGAATTTAATCCTGGTAAAAAGCAAAATCATGTTCTTACAAATCCTTCTTTCATTCTGATTTGCACTAACTTGTTATACTAAAAATATATGAACATTGAAAATATCGACAAGCAACAAATACATTGAAGACTAAGTGAAAATAGGGAAAATGTCGGAAATATTTAAGATTCACATTAAAAACACCATAACCTCAAGCTAAACTTAATAAAAACACTAGAATTTAATCCTGCTAAAAAGCAAAGTCATGTTCTTGATAATCCCTCTGTCATTTCGATTTTTTCGTTGCCTTCGCTATTTATCCCAGAAATATTTGAACATGGAACTGTTTGAACTGGCATTTTGATCTTTTGGTGGGACAGAATGTTTTACAATCTCCTCTCTGATTTTAAACTGAAAACAAAATCCACCAAATGTGACCTATATTGATGGCAATGACTATGCTTTGAATTCCAATTATTTGCCGTGTAGCCACCGGGCTGTGTGAGCGTATAACGCGCCACATATTGTCTTGATTTGTTATTGTTAGAAAAATCATACAATATTGAGTTTGTTATACTACTTAAGTATGAATACATAAATACGAGCGATATGTGTCTTCCTTCTGTTCTGTTTTGTTGTTTCCATTTCGTTTTGAATAAAGAATTTAATATTATTTCGAAGAGTGAAATAAATGCACATCATGATTTCCCTAACATGTGTATAATACAGACTATGAGCATTGTGAAATATCAAAGAAGTATAAACACATTATTAGACACATAACATGAAATATGAAAAGAAAAAAATGAATGGTGAACGGATGCAGAGTTACAAATAAAATGGAAATTGAAATGGATTTTAACAGCGACATCAAAGGGAAAATTCACACACAGTCTCAAATGGAATCAGACAATATTCACCCAATTACACATATCCACTTGAGCACATATTCATCTCCTCTTTCTCTGAACTGAACTGACAAACTGCATAGAAATATATATTTTGATTTGAATTTAAGCCATGGAACAATACAGTCGAAAATACTCTTCACATTTTCCCACACTTCCCCCCTTCAATAGCGGGGAACCCTTTAACCCATACACCCCCCTTTTTTGTTTCGTTCGCACTGTCAACTCATAATTTCATCGAGCATTTTCCTTCACACATTTTTTATCGCACAAAGTCACAAGAGTGACAGGAGGAATAATAATAATACGAAGAAGAGATAGGACGGAACACAGACATCTGTAGACAAGTACGAGCTCAACTGAAGGGGGGAGTGGGAATGAAAATATCCACAACTGCATTTAGTCACTTCGAAATTTCCATATCAGAAAATGTTCTCCACTATCGTTGTATTCCTTTCAGCGCGACTTAAAGCATCCCCCATTTTTGTGTTTGTGTTGACCGACCTGGTCATATTTCTCTTTAAATTTTCTATATTTTTCAACCACCGCAGATTGTGGTGGTGTATTTGACTTTTCATTCGGTTTGTTACTTAATTCTTTGAAACATACATTTAAATATTCACAGTGGCTCAGGGTGCTTATAGAACAGAAAAATTAAATGTTCGAAATTATATCAGATGCAACTTGTAAGGAAAGGAAATTCTGAAAGTAGACACCAAACAGACCAGATATTTCTTCAAATTTGGTGACATCGTCCATGTCAAATTATGATATGATTCCCAAATGTACGGATTGCAAAGAAATGGATTTACAAATGATTGTGAATTCTTGAATTGCTTCTTGTACCTAAAAGCCCTTAATTTCCTAAGCCGGGGAAAATAAATAGCAACAATTTTATTTTTTTTTAATATACCCAGCAAAAAACGGAAGTACTTCCGTAGGAAGCACATTTTAATCGCATCTCAAAATCCAAAATCCTGCTTTTGAGAAAGCACTTTTAAACAACGTCCAAAAAAATCGATAATATGTTAATATTACGTAACATTTTATGAATAGCATTTTCACAACTGAACGTGAACGACTTTTTAGTATGGGGTCACAAAGGTAAGGTGTCCGCTTTGCACCCAGAAGGTGTCGGGTTCGAATCTTGGCTCGGGAAAAAACTTTTATTATTTTTTTATAAATAAACAATGTTTAATTTTGACAATTTAAATTTTTTGATTAAAAAATACAAATTTATCGATTTTTTAGTGTACTTAAAATATTTCATACTTTTATTAAATAGTGGTACTGCATAATATCAGTAAAATTAAGTAGTGTCAATCTATTTAATACTAAATTTTATTAGTATTTATTTGCGTTATAATTAGTTCATATTAAACAAATATTTTGTTAAGTCCCCAATTGTCAGTTTTACCAAATGATTTGCTTTAGTTATGATTTGTTTAGTTGTACACCACTCACAACAGAGGATAGCTATCAGAAGGTCCGCTGTTCTACCCCCGGTAGCGTCGGGTTTTTCTAAACAAGTGAAAAAGTGGTTCCTTTACAACACTTAAAAATAATTTTTAAGTCTTTCAAAATAAAGGACATACTCCATGTTAAATTCATTGGTAGAAGATCCCAATTTTCACTACTTCCGAATCACAAGATAAACATCTTTTTCACTTCTTTGGGTGCTCTCTTTTTGCTGGGATAGCCAAACCGACACAAATAAAAATATTGAAAAAATAATTTTATAAATAAGTATACAGTTTTAATTATTTTAAAGCTCGTTTATAAGACAAGGCTACCAATATGTTAATGTTATATACATATATCGAAATAATCTTCAATCTTCAGGAACGCTTAAATACCGTAACTTAAATAACGTAACTATTGGTGGACAGTGGGTGCATTTTCAGCTACAGTCATTTGATTAATGATTCTAGCCATTTTTGCCGTAAAAGTATAAAAGTACGAATGTGGAAAAATCTTACCGAATTTCATCATTCTAGTTATAGCCGTTAGTTGGTACTATTGTTATCCCTCCCTTATATTCCTTGAAAGTACGAAATTGGAAAAATCTATTTATTTTGCGTGTCTATGCAGCCAGAGGAATATATGCACCGAATACACCATGATTCTAGCTGCGGCCATTTGGTTGGTACCATTGTTATCCCGTTTTTTCCTGTTTCCCCCTTAAGAGTACGACTTTAAAAAATCTCTTTATTTTACGTGTCTACGCAATTAGAGCGATGTCCACACCGAATTTCATCATTCTAGCTGTAGGCGTTTAGTTGGTACTATTTTTATCCCTCTGTACCCATTTTATCCCTAGAAGATTCGAATTTGGAAAAAACCCCTTTTATTTTTTGTGGCTACGAGTCAGAGTAAGGTACACTCCAAATTTCATGACTCTAGCTGGGAACATTTGGTCGGTACTATTTTTATCCCCTTTTTTCCATTTTAACCCCAAAAATTACGAATTTCGAAAAATTCATTTATTTTACATGTCTACGCAATCAGAGGAATGTATACAACGAAACTCATTATTATAGGTGCAGCTTTTTGGTTGGTATTTTTATCCCTCTATTCCCATTTTACCCCTTAAAAATACCAATTTGGAAAAAATACATATATATTTTGTATTTACGCAATTAGAGGAATGTATACACCGAATTTCGTGTTTCTGTTGTCGTTTAATATGTACCTTTTTTATCCCATTTTGATCCACTTTATGGTGCACATTTTTGTTATAGGGGGAATGTGCATACACAATATCAAGTAAGTACAAACAGACATATTGAAAAAATATGCTTAAATACTCTATAATATTAGTGGTTATTATGTGTATTTTTAGTCTTTGTGAGGGAAAAATTTTCCCTTTGGGCCGATTTTCAGTTTCCCAGTTTCAATGCTAACGTGGTTTCAACAGACGGACGGACATGGCTATATCGACTTAGAATTTTATGACGATCCAGAATATATACTTTACAGGGTCTCAGGTCGATTATTCAAAGTGTTGCAAACGGAATGACAAAGTTAGTATACCCCCATCCTGAAGGTGGTGGATATAAAAATTTTAAATTTTCGAGAGGATCTATGGTTCGGTGACCAAAATGACTCGGGAAGGCTATTGGTCGAACTTAAATTATGTATTTTGCACCTGCAGAAAGAAGAATTTACAAACGAAATAATGTTGTCGCCCTTTTGAAATAAATAACTCTAGAAATAAACTTGAAGTAACACATTTGCTCCAATCTTAGTGCTGGGTTTTTTAAGCAATCTAACATTATAAGCAGTTTGTAACTCGACCATAAAATGAACTCGCAACTTTAAAACTATGTAATCAACCGCACCAAATGCATATGACATATAATATCTCTTAAAGTAATAGTCGTACACACTTTTTAAAGTTAGTCAGTTGTAATTTCTTGGCAATCGACACATAATTGTCCTTTTGACAATTGTTTAAAAAATGTGACACCGTCAATGTGACCAATTTTGTAGGGCCCATACCCAGTTGGATCCACATCACTTGGAAAACACTTCTGTTCTCGGCAGAAGTTGAGATCTATTTTTCCGCTACAAAAAGTTGCAAAACTAATTAAAGCATCGATATGGAACCACTGTGTGACGGTGTTTTTACATATTCTTAAAATTGCACATCATAAAATTAAAAAATAATATTATAGATCTAGCAATTAAATAAGTTAAAATGGAAAGATGATTGTATACTACAACAGAAAGGATTTCTTATGTTTGACATCTACATTCAGAATTAAAGTGAAAGTGAAATTTTCATGATTAACAACGTCTTCCCGATATGACTTCTTACCGCCATCTTTATTTTTTTTTTGCGGATCAAAATTGCTATAACACAACAAATATTTTCATTGACATTTTAGAGCATCTAGATTTGGTAATACAACCTGTTATTAGATTTAGAGTATAGTCGGCCCGACTCAATTGTCCATTCTAAGATCGCTTATGATGATACTTATTACCGCTCTATAATCAATATATTGTTTCCTGTGTGATCAGATTCGCCATATCACTTTATGATTCGAACAAAATTATGTCTTCGGCTCAGGCAAAAGCAGTTGCCTTGTTCGATTTAAGTTTGCAAATATTTCACAGTGCTACAATGTTTTAAAGGCCTGTTTAATGACTGCGTTTTTATAGAGATCCATAAAATTTCGCCACCGTTCGGTAATGCATTTCTAAATATATTTTAACAGTCATTTCAAATAGTCTGCACTATTTATATAAAATCCGAAAGGGGTGTTTGCAGGATGTTGTAATATATATAAGAAGCCTTAGATTTTTTGAAAATTTTCAACATCGTCTAAAATAGAAAATGTAGACCTGAACTTAAAGGCTTCTACCGTTCATCATAAAAGCAACCCCTTCCATTATTTCTAAATTAGGGACTAAAAGTCAATAATGCCACAGACACATATACAACTTGGATGAAATAAGTGGTTCCACAAAGATGATTAACCAAACCCGCAGTAGCCATTGTCAAAGCAATAAACACATTGCGCATTAGACGAATTCCATTCACAGTTGCTGTGGTTTGTTGCCAAACGATACCTTAATAATACCAATTTGTACGCACTGTAGTTGATGCACTAAACTGTGTCTTTGATATCAATGCTTTAATTAAATAACTAATGACGGAGGGTACACCGATGTCGTCTAATCGCCTGTGACACCCAGTCCTAGGTATGTATCACTTGTATCTTATAATTACGCACCATCAGATTCATTCTAGGACGTTTATTTTTCTTTTCTCTTAAAGATGTCAAGCATTTATGTGCAATGCCGCCTGTGTTATTGTTTGCTTACTTTACTGCTCCACTTCCTCCGCTTAGCTCGCACCTCGTCCCCTGTTTCCACCTTGCACGTCGCTGCTGGATTATTTCAGCCGAGTTAATGTTAATGTAGGGCGTTGGTGTTCATTAGTAATTGCAAAGCGTAATATTGACTTTATTCTCTGTTACGTTTTCCTTCCTTTTCACGTGATGTTGCACGAATAAGCAAACTTTGCGGGAGGCTTTACTTTTTCACATCAACTCCAGCCTCGGCATTTTCTGGTTTGTCTGTGTGTTTGTGTAGGTTTTTTCTACTGTCTTTTGTATAAATTTTTGTTAGTGGCGAATACTTCTAGCATTAAACGGAAAAAAGCAAAAACGAAAAGACAATCCGGGTAAATATGTGTGTACACATAGGGTAATGAAATAGGTTCTAAATGACAATTTCGTACATTTTTTTTCGAAGACGCAATGACTTTGAATATTTTTATAGTTTCTTAAAAACAATGACGAGTTTGGTTCATATCGAGATGACAGGAAATCTTTTTCAAACATTGAACTCAAAATTTTATAAAATTGTTATCAATATTTGTATTTTGAAAGAAGAAGGAAAAAACTCCCCATGATATCGTATCGGTAGAGTATGTTCAGTTTAGTGTTAATTCAAAATTTTTAAAACACGCTAGCATCTAAACGAAAGGTTGGGATTGAAAATGGGTGAAATCGGTCCGAAGGGAAACATTTTCCCATAACAAGGACAAGAATACCTCCAATAACCCCTAATATTTCGACCGCTTAAGAAACTTTTTTGAAGATTTCTGCTTTGCATTTATTTGATATTTGGTAAGATCAAGCCTTTTAGAGAGGTAACTTTCTTACCCCCTGGAGCAAAACGAGATAAACATGTAGCAATCAAACTACAGTATCTAGTAGTGTGAAATTTGGTGTGCACATCCTTTAAAGCGCATATACACGTAAAATAAAAGGGAAAAGGGATATAATTGGTACTGATCAAATGGCTGCAGCTACAATCATAAAAGTGTGTAGTATGGCAATTTTATGAGTTCGATTTGTGTACGCTAGATCCCCCTATTTTGTGGTGTTCGGATAAGTATTCATGAGCCAAAAAATGGGGGTGGCGACGTGAGTGTAAGTGGGCCCTCATCGGGGTCAAAGGTGAGGGAATATGTGTAAAAATGCCCAAAAACCCCCAAAATGCCTCAGAGTCGCCCCCAGAAGGTTTAAATGTAAGACAAACCCTCTCCATTTTTTTCGAACACACACTGGACCAAGGGACCCCTAGTGGAGTTAAACCGACCCCCAATATTTGCTATCTCCCGCATTTTCTCCGAACATATCTTCCTATCTTCAAACCTTAAGGTGGTCCTCATACGATTTTTTTATTTTTTATAATTATTGTTATGACAGTAAGTCCCAAAACTGCCCTAGTTGGGTTAAATGTAAGTCCGACCTTCATTATTTTTCCGAAAAAAATTATCCCCTATACCCAGTCCCTAATGGGACTCCCTTACAAATGTTAATTTTTATAAAATTTTCTCCCACTACTCTGACTGCCCCAAGGAGGCTCCAAAGGGAGTAAAATGTATGACCAGCCCCCAATATTTTTCATACCCAATATTTTCTCAGAACGTACCTACCCTCTATCTTCAACTCTTATGGTGATCCTAACACATTTCTTTTCATTTTTTATATTTTTTTATGAAAAAAGGCCCAAACCTGTCCCTTACCTCCACTCCATAATGGAGCTCCCATTTTTATAAAATTTTCTGCACCCTCGAGGCCCCTAGTGGAATGAAATGTATGAGAAGCCTCCAACAGTTTTTGAGCCCCAATATTTTCTCAGAACACAGTGAAAAAATATAAATAAATATTTAACTCCACTAGGGGCCTCGTTGGGGCAGTTATAGCGGTGGGACCAAATTGTATAAAAATGGGAGCTCCATTATGGAGTGGAGATGGGGGACTCTGTCGGCTGTAACTTGAACGAAATTCAATACGCATGCTCCTCTGGCTGTCTAAAAGGTTGGATTTGAAAATGAAACAAATCGGTACAAAGTAAACAATGTTTTCGTAACAAGGAATGAAAATACCGCCAATAATCTTGAAGTATTATTTTCATATACAAACAAGGACTAACTCGTAAAAATTTTTGTATCCTCGCAATTTTAGTGGACGTGATCTTTAAAATTAATTTTAATTCAAAACTTTAATAAGGAAACATCACAACTTATTTAACAAATATAGCACTTAGCAAAAAAATAACAGCATAAAAAATAAAAATAATAATTTTCCTAATATTTACTGCAATTCTAAGTGAGCTCGACAGCCTTTAATATGCCGGTTATACTGTGGAATGTACTCCATGGAGGAGGGTATATAAGATTCAGCTCGGCCGAATTTAATTCCTGTTTACGTGTTTTATCTGGGCCCTTGCCTAATTTAAATTTTTTGTAAAATTAAAAAATAGATCAAAAGGTATTGAATTCTGACCGATGGAATTTGTTCCAGAGCCACTGCGCAGCGCACAGTTGTCAGAATCAATTTTCATCGAATAAAATACAACAATCTGAAGACAAACTTTAATTTAAGTGTGGAAATAACCACTATGACGATTTTTTAAAAATATATACAGCTCTTTTTCGATACTCCTTTACGTATGCATGTCCCTGTGTTTGTATCATATCGTATTTTATAAATTTTCATGGTACATAAACTGTTTGAGTATTACTCGTTCTCGTACTTTGAACCGAGCGAGTATTCTTTCCATTTGTTTCCATTTAATTAAAAAGTTTTTCCTTAAAGATTGTTTGTTCCTGCGTTTTTGTTTCTGTGTGTGAATGTTTTTTGTTTTGTTGCGTTGCGTTGTGTGTGCTCTTTTTTGGGTAAACGTTTCCTGGAGTTTGGGAGTGAAGTGTTGGCTCAATGCTTTAACTTGGGGGGAGTTTTTGGGGGATGATAATTGGACGGTGTTTAGACAAGTGAAGTGATGTAAGTGATGGGTGCAAAGTAAAGATATGTATCTTAATGAACTCTGATTTATCATGTAAATGATTTAATTGAGGCCTGCAAAGCATTCCATTTGAACGGAGACTCCTGGTGGTGTACACAGGATAGCCGTACACTGATTGGGATTTAGGTAAACAAAAAATACGTCAAAATCCTTTGAGTCTTTGTGCTTAGATTGAAAAAATGAACACAACAAATGACTTCTCTAAAATAAATTGAAGTTTCGAAAACATAACAAGAACATAAATAAAGTATGAGTGTTACTCCGTAACAAATAATTGGACTCTAGTCATCCGTTGCCTCAATTGGTGCCGGTGAATTAAGTAAAATTAAACGTTTATCACATTTTCATAAGCTACATATTTTTCTTATGCTTTTTTAAATCAAATTGAGCTCAACGCAGGAATGGCCGGCAGGCCATGTCGTCAATATCAATTCATCTGTAAAAAATCAATAACAGTTGAATGGAGATGGATATCAAATCAATAACGACACCGTCTATTTTTTATGTTTATCTTTTATCCAAAAAAGCAATCAAGTAAATGGTGATGTAAAAATGTATACAAACATAAATATCAAGTTAGTATTTTTGCTAGTTCGGTACTAAATAAAATGTAATAACGGTAAGTGAAAATTGCGACGCTTTACCTGATGCATGACTCCCAGGGAAAAATAATAATTTAACAGTTTTCTTTAGATTCTATGATTACTGAGCATTCATTTGTTTGATATTTTCAAAAAGATTATTATATACCTCTACTATATATACCTCTATTATATACCCTCCACCATGGACTCCATAATATCATATTTAGTACACTTAAAGTGATTATAAAGAAATTATCAAATACCAAAATGGAGTTGATACCGAAGATCCGTGTGACAGTTACATTAGTTTTAATTTAACATAGCAATACGTGTCATTTGTTTGGGAGGTACCAGAAGGGGCGTTGCAATTTCGCCCATCTTCGAACTTAAACTAAGTTTGCGAAAAATATTATCATGAGTAAAGATTGAATTGACTCCTTAGCTCCTTTCGACAGTTATCGTGTACACCATCCAGCCAGACGGGCGGACATGGCTCAAACATTAAAATGTTGTGAAACGGATTTGGTCCAAACATACTTAGGGTCTTAAGTCACTACTTCGATGCTTTATGTCTCAAATGATATATACCCTTTCACTTTGTAGAGTGAGGTTATAAAAAGTAAGTAAGATGGATTTAAGGTATTTAATTTTACTTGGGGCAGGCTAATTTAATATAATAATTTAATAAAAGGTTCGAGGGACATGTCTGTAAAACAATTGTAAAAACACTATCAAATATCAAGTCATAGTGGATTCCATGCACCACTATAGAAGTAATGAAGGATTGAATATTTTCAAATATCACATTTCGTTTAGCGTGCTTTCAACAGACGGATGGACATGGCTAGATCGTCATAGAATTATATGACGATAAACTTTATGGGGTCACAGGTCGATATTTCAAGGTGTTACAAACGAAATGACAAACTTAGTCTACCCCAATCCTGGAGGTGGGGGTATAAAAACTCATCATCAGTTATATCCCTGTGCCACTGTTTTGGTCTACTGGAAATCTACATTTATTTCCTGTTGGTCCCATTCAGCAAACATTTGATGATCCTAAATTTGTTGCACAGTGTAATTAAACTAAAGTGACCCTAATAATCGTTTAGTCGATATTGTAAAAGTAACAGAAATCATCGGTGATACAAGCACTTATGTGGATTCAATCACAATAAAATCCAATATATATTTATAAAATACTAGCTTTTTTTACCCGGCGTTTCACGGATTCATTCTTCCCAATTCCCCTATTTCGTATGCTTTTGAAGATAAAATGAGCACTAATTGATAGCTTTAAAATATAGTTTGTGTGAGTGGTGCCCCTCTGTCCAAAAAGTCCGCTTTAGAAACCACATATTGTACCCAATTTTCTTTAAAATTAACACAACATTTTATAATCAAACTAGAAACACCTATGCTGAAAGTGGGTAAGATCGGTTCAGATTTAGGTATAGCCCCCATACAAATGTCGCTCCCGATTTCACTTCTTCCGCTTTAGAAACCACATATTGTACCCGATTTTCTTTAAAATTCACACAACATTTTATAACCGAACTCGAAACGCCTATGCTGAAAGTGGGTAAGACTGGTTCAGATTTAGATATAGCCCCCATACAAATGTCGCTCCCGATTTCACTTTTTCCGCTTTAGAAACCACATATTGTACCCGATTTTCTTTAAAATTGACACAACATTTTATAATCTAATTAGAAACACCTATGCTGAAAGTGGGTATGATCGGTTCAGATTTAGATATAGCCCCCATACAAATGTCGCCCCCGATTTCCCTTTTTCCGCTTTAGAGACCACATATTGTACCTGATTTTCTTTAAAATTTGCACAACATCTAAAAATCCAACTAAAAAGCCTATGTATCTTGATCAATTTTTCCATATCATGTTCTATTTACTTTACTCGGAATATCTGCTGGAAAATTGGATCAATTACTTTATTATTTACCATATTCATTAAATTTGACTAAAGATGAATTGAGAGTAATTGTATAATTTATATGAACTACATAAAATTGCTCCCATGGAATACCTGGGTTTAGTAATGAAAGCGACGTATATATGCAGGGAGTGGTGTAGGGTATTATATAGTCAGCCCCGTCCGACTTTAGCCTTTCCTTACTTGTTATATATATGTATATAGTCTCGAATTATTATTATATTCGACGTTGAAAATATAATCAAAAATTGTTTGCGTTAGTTTCATCAACTAAGTCATATTTCTATACAAATTTGAATAATTAAATATTCATAAAAACAACATATTTTACAACGATGTGCAGATATGTGTGAGATATGGCCAAAATGATTTTGAGGTTTGGCAAAAGATTATTTTGATTTGTGATTTTCTCGCGAACTATACAACGGATCCGACTGATTTTTTGCATGTGTATTAAGAACTAATGCCGCTTGTAACATATATCAAAAATCTGCCAAAAATGTAAAATTCGCGGATGAAATTGCATATATTTTTACTTTCTCTATCTGGACTGTTCTGCCACCAATATATTAAATCAGCAATCAAATGACGAAAAAGAATATTTGGCATTCTCTATATGATAAAAAGTTACGCTAGTTTTTCTAGTGGCACTTATCACATATGTCCTAGTAACCAGAGATACAAGCCGACCGATTTTAAGCCGACAAGCCGCCGCCGCCGCTTGTTTCAGCACGACCCGCGCCGCCGCCGATTTCATCGGCTCAAATCGACTCATGCACGCCGCCGATTTCATCGACTCATATCGACTTCAACCACGCCGCCGTGATTTGACGGAGTTCTAACTCAGTTAAATCTTACTACCAAAATAGATAACCCACTTAAAATTACAAAAGAAAATATAAATGTCAACTTAGACAACCTACTGCTGTGAAATATATTGATCTTTCTTTCATTTATATAAGTCAATTCCAGTACGTACGTGTTCCTATAAATAACAATATCTATTGTGCTTCTTTAGTGTGTCAAAGTAGGTACAGTATTATCATTCTTTGGAAGGATTATGATATTCAAGAACGTCTTGTCAAATATGTCTCACATGAAAAGCTGTAATTGCAAAAATATTTATTAAATTTATCCATATTATACATTTTGGGAATGGATTCCTTCTCCCAAAAAATAATTGTATGGGTTAACAATTAGGGAATCCAACCGATTAAAATTTATTCGATTAATCGAATAATTTTTGTCAAATATTTGTTCGGATAATAAAAAATCATGATTTTCGAAAAATGAATAATTCGAATAAATTGTCCCAAATAATCGATTAATCGATATTATAAGTTTTGCCTTTAAAAACTTATGAAATCGTCGTATGCTTTGTATGATAAATTTATTTTGAATAGCCAGTTTGCTTCATTTGGGTACACCAAATACAAAACCACAAGTTTTTTCGATTTTTGATTTGTATGCTCCACAGATATTAAAATAACGATATATTCCACTTCATTTAAAAATAGCAATAGCTTCGGAATTACTTAAAATTTAAAGAAAAGTAATTTCATAGAATAGAAAATTCATAGAAAAATTGAGGTTAACACCGTGATAATAAAGTCAATTCTGTTATAAATCATATGATCCATATTCGAAAAAAGTCAATGGATAACTTCTGATATTATGCTCATTTAAGGGAATGTTCTTTATTTTGATAAGATATTAAGATTTTTGTCAACTTCTAATGAATTTCGAATTTGATGTTACAATTTTTAAATAAAATCAGATACATAATAAACGTTCAATATATAGTTGAATTACCCGTAAACTGCCGTGTCTTGTCTATATAAATCTTATTAATTATATTTTATTTAAGTGGACAATTGTTCGATTTATCGGTTAATCGAATAACATAAACGTCCGAATAATTGGATACCCTAATAACAATATTAAATTATTGGAACATTGGCTAATATTAGCAAATATTGAACGACTTGCCAAAAAATAAAAGAAAATTGCTCCTTCCATTTTCCCAAAATTGTCAAAGAAATAGGGGTATTCGAATGACTGAACGAGCCGGCAAATCAGCCGAAAGCCGCCGCCGCCGACCCATTTTGAACAGCGCCGCCGCCGCCGATAATTATGGTTCGGCTTGTAACTCTGCTAGTAACATTTAGTTTGCCTTAATAACTTGAGATACAACAAATCAATGAGCGACGTATTGATGGAATTTGATAGGAAGATATATCGTAAATCTAGAAAAAAAGTTTAACAAAATCGTCTATTGATTTTTACCCAATGGACCAAAATATTTATCTGGTCAAGTCCACTTGATGCAGTTATTATGGTACTCAATTTCGAAAGATTTTGGTATGGAGAGTCAGCATCTGGTTTCAGAATTCGCGTTCCTGAGATATGACTGCTAATATAGGAAAATCCTGATTTTTTGGATTATTCGTCATCTGAGGAGAATGCTGCCAAAAAATCTTTAGAGGTACGTTTTACAACTGCAAAAACTGTAAAAACGCTAGTAAATTGTATTTGTTTCTTCTGATTGGTTGTAATATGCTTATGTGTAAGACATTTTCAGAATCGGACATACCAATATTTGAAAATATTGTAAGTAATACTAGTGCGAAATAAATCTTACCAACATTATTTTGAATATTTTAAAAAATGAATAATAACAATTACAGCCACTTTTTAAAATAGTGATATCTCAAGAATGCAATGTGCTTTTTAAATTGTGAATACATATTGTGAAATGTAAGTACTAATCATTAAGATGGTCTGTTTTCTAAAACAATCTTTATAAGTCACGAAATGCAACCCCAAGGAAACATCCAAAAATCAATATTTTCCAGTCATATCTCACGAAGGCGAATTGATAGGGCAATTCTGAAGCCAGATTTGAATTTTGTTAAATGACTCATATGTATTAAGACAAGTAAAAATGGCGTTAAATTCGGTGGGGTCGAACTTTATATACCCTCCACCATGGATTGCATTCCACAGAGGCTGACGATTTTCAGGAAAATATAATTTTGTTTAATATCGCCAAACCAAAACAAATATTGAAAAAATAATTTTATAAACCTTTAGACAGGGTGGACATCATGATAGCGGTAGTCTGCAGCCAAGTAATAAATGTCACCATGCCATTTGTTATGGGTATTTTTAGTCCTTGTGAGGGAAAAATGTTTCCCTTTAGGCCGATTTCGTACAGTTTCAATCCAAACCGATCTACGACTATAAGACGCATTTTTGGAAAATTTGTACGTCCTAGCTCCTTTCGTTTAGATGCTAGCGTGTTTTCAACAGACGGAAGGACGGACGGACATGGCTAGATCGTCTTAGAATTTTATGACGATCAAGAATATATATACTTTATAGGGTCTCAGGTCGATATTTCATGGTGTTACAAACGGAATGACAAAGTTTGTATACCCCCATCCTGGAGGTGGAGGGTATAAAAATGGGCTATGTATAAACATAATTTGTTATAATTCATATCTTGTCGATATATCTAATAAGATGCCTAGACGAATAATGAATAGAGCATATCTGAACCTACAATGAATGTATAGTGCCTTGGTGCATAGAAAGCCACATTTTGATATAATTTTCGTAAATATATTTGATATAAGTTTCGTAAAATCCGATTCCCAAGGCTAAAGTTGATTAAAGTGACCTATAAAATCGGCCAATAAGTGGGAAAACATGTAACAATGTTTGCACCGACTTTCGAAAATATTCTAGTTTGATACCTAAATTGTGGAAAAGATTGATGGTGTTGTGTTTTGTCCCCAACCAAACATAATTTTTCCAGAAAAAGCTCAGCCCTAGACAGTGTATATTCCCAAGGGGGCATTAATACCAAACTGCTTGCGAATACCTTTTCCATATGCTATCTCTTGTGAAGTTTTTATTTGGTCCTTTCCAGTTCGAGTGTAACTGTATTTGCTTCGTTGAGAATTTATATGAATATCCGTCACATAAATATCTGTAAATTGTGTAGTGCCATTACGTAAGCAACCTAATCGCATTACTGTTGCGATTGTTAGCCAGGATGTTTAAAACGTTAAAAGAAATGTATGCTTCCACAAGTCAATCGACTTTTTTGCGGACACGACATATTATCGGAATTCCATGGCGAATTTAATAAAATAGGAAAATTTAAGCATAAGCGAAATTGCAAACTCATGCTATTTCGAGAAGAGCATTCAATATAAATAAAATAGCAAACCACACAATTATTATCTTTAACTTTTTTGCATTGGAAATTATTATTTAACCAATATATTATTTTCTTTAGATTTAATTAAAATCTAAAACTTTGCATAAACTTTTCCACTTTTCCCGCTTCAACCGAGGGCAAGAGCAACTGCATGACACTCCTCGGTTAGTTGGTTGAGATAAGTCAACATGCATTAAATTAAATTGAGTTTGTTTTAAGGGATGTATGTGTACGGCGACTGTTGCAAAAGTTTTTGTATATTTGTATATTTCTATATATATAAATACAATTTAAATTTAATTCATAGAAATTCGCTGTCTAATCATCACTTATCCAGCTGTTGACCATTTTCTTACGAATGATATATTGAAATGTGTCAAACTTTACCTCGAGGCAGATATCTTTTCACAGAACCAACCCTCAACTGTTCAACGGAAACAAAAAAATGGATATCCTGCCTTCACTTATCAACACCATCGCCCTCCTCTGGACGTGGTCAAGTAGATCCAGGGTCGATCCTGGAGCTCCCGACCATATATGGGAGTTGTGTTCCATCTCAGGCCTGATGTACGTAATGTAGATATTGAAATGATCTTATAGCGCTTTAAAAAATACAGACACTTGAAAGCTTCCTTTGACACATCGAATACATGTTTTGTCCACCGAACGTCAAGAACCAGAACATCAAGTGTGTCCTATAAATCGAAGACACCGTTGGATCAGTTAATCGCTTGTGAGACAATAAGCTGGGTCTTACTTGCATTAAAGTCTACTCTATTTACTCGACCCCACTCGGAAGTCGCCAGTAAATCCTAGCTGAGTGACTCATCCATCAATCGCCTTTTGTCCTCGATATCTTGATGACTTGTTCTATGATCGAATGAGTATGAATGGCAGAAGCTACTTTCATCCTCGAATGAATATATTGGATTCAAAGTCTGATCCATGAGGTCGTTGATGAAAATAAGAAAAAGGGAAGGTGAAAGGACAGAACCCTGGCGGTTAACCTATGTTCGTCGGACGAGAACCAATATGATATGAGTGCGCCGTAGCAGACGATATCAAAGGCCATCCACCCAAACTGGTGGATGGATCGATTCCACCTATCGGGTGGCAGTGTCATCAGATCTCCCTTAGATCGATTCATAAAGATCGATTCCTGAAGCCATACTGTCGATCATTAAGTTAATCATTGGTTTCTAAATACCGCACAAGATGGTGGTTAACTAAACTCTCCATAACTTTCGAGTAAATTTTTGTACAAGTTTTAAATTTCTTACAAAAATCTGTTCTCCCTTCTTAAACAATTTCATTAATCTGGAAGACTTAAAAATATTTGTTAGCAAATTGCTATATTGCTGGACTGGATCATCCTTGATGATCATGGTTGCATTATGGTAATTTTTGTCTATAAGAAAAAAATCCGATTCCTATTGGCTTGTTGATATTGTAACATAAAATTCTTAAATGTATTTATATTTAAATCTATATAACTTTTGTGCCGATATAAAATTCACGTATTTTCATTTTCCAAATTAATACCTACTGTGAGTACAAAATACTCTAAATTAAAAACCATTAAAAATCCATATCTATACAACTCCTGAAAAATCTCCGCTAACTATTATTCTATGCATGTATTCATCAATCGTTCTTGGCGGAAGATCTATCAACGCTAATGGCCTTTTCATGAAAGTAGCCTTCTGACTACGGTATTATCACGATGTAGATGTGCCTAAAATAACACAATCTAAGTTGATAATACTTTTTATACCCTCCACCTCCAGGTTGGTCATTCTGTTTGTAACACCTTGAAGTATCGACCTGAGACCCTATAAAGTATATATATTCTTGATCGCCATAAAACTCTAAGACGGTCTATTGTTCGGTCCAAAGGGAAACATTTTTCTCTCACAAGGACTGAATATACCTAATATTTAGAGTATTTAAGAATGATACCTGTTAAACAATAATAGATAGAAACACGAAATTCGGTGTGCATTCCTCTAATTGAAAAATAAAATAATTTTCTCAAATTCGGGATAAAATGAGAAAAGATGGATAATGGCTTCACCTAGAATAATGAAATTCTACTAATACATTCCTCTGATTGCGTAGATAGGTAAAATAAAGGGATTTTCCGAAATTCGTACTTTTAGGGGGTAAAGTGGAAAAAGGGGATACAAATTGTACCGACCAAACGGTTTTTCCAAATTCGTTTTTTAAGGGATACATGGGAACAGAGGGGAAAAATAGTACCCACTAAACGGCTACAGCTAGAATGATGAAATTTGGTGTGTACATCCCTCTAATTAAGTAGACACGTAAAATAGAAAGATTTTCGAAATTCGTACTTTTAAGGGGACACGCAAAATAATAAAATTTTTCTAAATTCCTAATATTTTTACTTTTACGGCAAAAATGGTTAGAATCATGAAGTTAGCTTTTCTCGCACTCTGTATGTGAGAGATAATGGATTTTAAAAATTTATGCATTAAAATGGAAATACAAACAACCAAAATGCTCTAGCCGAAAATGCACCCACCATTCCTCAATAATTAGGGTACTTAAGCTTTTTTGAAGATTTCTGCCTTATATTTACTTTTTGAATTGACTTGAAGTATTATTTCGATATATATAGTATAAACTAATTTTAGCCTTGCCTTATAAGCGTGGTTTAAAATAATAAACTTTTTATATTTATTTATAAAATAATTTTTTTTTGAAAAATTAACATTTCCTTATAATGTTACTGCACTTCGACATCGATCGACACTTTCTGTGCAATGCAATCCATGGTGGAGGGTATATAAAGTTCGGCCCGTCCGAACTTAACACCATTTTTACTTGTTTATATTAAATATTCTTAATATCGACCTTTATAATTATTTTAGAGTAAGTACAGGGAGGGCCATTTAAAATTTTAAATTAGAATCGGCTATAGAAAAAACTGCTGATTTGGAACACAGAATAATTCACATGACTACCACGACTGGATCGGCAGTACCTCATCCAATCAACGCAATTTTTCAGTGATCTACCCAATGATGCCGCCAGTAATCGGTACTTCAAATTTAAAATGTTAAGTCGCCCACAATATATCCTGAACATCGCCATGCAACTTATGGAGCCGCCTTCCTACACTTTTAGCAATTTATAAAAATTATTTTTTTTTTGAAACAAATAAAATACAAATAAGAAAAAATACATGTTTTCAAATACATTTTTTCTATGATTTCACAATTATATATGCATTTGTGCATGTCCCAAAAGGAAGCGAGATAGACCCACTGTTAATTATACCGATCGACTTAAAATCACTTTTTGAATCGACTTAGCAATGTCCGTTAGTCTGGCTGTCTGTCCATCTATTCTTCTAATATTTCAACTGAAAACTCGTGTGGTGAAAATGTGTTGGATCGGTCAAGATTTATATATAGCTCCCATACAAATTTCGCTTCCAATTTGACTTTTTTCCGCTCTCTAAACCACATATTTTAACAGATTGTCTTCAAATTTGGCTAAACATCTTATATTTAAACTGGGGAAAATAGGTCAGATTGATTCATATTTATATATAGCTCACATTCAAATTTCGCTCCCGATTTGATTTTTTCTGCTCTAGAAACCACTTTTTTACAGATCTTCTTCAAATTTGGCAAAATATCTTATATTTCCACTGGAAATACCTACGGTGAAAATGGATCAGATCGGTTCAGATTTATAAAGGGTGATTTTTTAGCTATTATCTTTTTGGCTACAGTGGTTTAAACAGCTGACGCACGTTTCGTGTTCTGTTTCACTGTCAAACATCTTCAGTTTGGTCCATAATTTAACCATGAATCGTCTTACAAACGGACAACGCATGCAAATTATTGAAATTTATTATCAAAATGCGTGCTCTGTTAAGAAAGTTCATCGCGCGCTTCCATTTTATGGTCAGTTTAATCGACCCACTGAATCGGCTATTCGGGCTATTGTGACTAAATTTCGCACCAAATTTACATTGTTGGACATTAAACCACCAACACGCTTACGTAGAGTGCGAACTGAAGAAAATATCGCAGCTGTATCGGCCAGTGTTAATGATGACCATCAATTATCGATTCGTCGCCGTTCGCAGCAATTGAGCCTCTGTTACTCAAAACGTAGAAATGCCAAAATTGGACTAAGCGGATGGACCATTTGAGGCGCAGTCAAGGTCAACATTTGCATGAAATAATCTTCAAACATTAAATTATATGGACTGTACTATTGATTCAAATAAAGATTTCATGCATTTTTCTGAATTTTATGTTTTTTTTTTTTTTTGAAAAACATTCCTATAGCTTTTAAAAAATCACCCTTTAGTATAAACAAATTTGTAGCCTTGCCTTATAAGCTTGGTTTAAAATAATAAACATTTTATATTTTTTAATCGGATCGGCAGTACCTCATCCAATCAACGCAATTTTTCAGCGATCAGCCCAATGATGCTGCCAGTAATCGCTAATTCAAATTTAAAATGTTAAATCGCCCACCCTGAACATCGCCATGCAACTTATGTAGCCGCCTTCTGACACTTTTAGCAATTTAACATCTTATATTTCAACTGGAAACTCGTGTGGTGAAAATGTGTTACATCGGTTAAGATTTATACATAGCTCCCATAAAAATTTCGCTCCCAATTTGACCTTTTCCCGCTCTCTAAACCACACATTTTAACAGATTGTCTTCAAATCTGGCTAAACATCTTATATTTAAACTGCGAACACTTGTGGTGAAAATAGGTCAGTTTGATTCAAATTTATATATAGCTCCCATTCAAATTTCGCTCCCGATTTGACTTTTTCTGCTCTAGAAACCACTTTTTTACAGATCTTCTTTAAATTTGGCAAAATATCTTATATTTCCACTGGAAATACCTACGGGATAGAAAGTGGAATATTTTATTTTCGATTCACACAATACAATCTATATATATAAAAGCGTTGCATTACTGACTGACTTATGGTATGTAAATTCCCCTCACCACATAGTAGCGCAATATAAATGCATTTGGTACTTTTAAGGGTTGCGCGGGACTAAAAAGGAATAAAAATGGTACCAACTAAAGTATTGCATCTAGAGTCTTGAAATTTGATGTGTAAGTTCTTCTGACCATGTAGAAGCGCCGTAAAATTGGATTTTTCGATATTTGTACTTATAAGAGGTGAGCGGGACAAAAAGGGATACAAATGGTACAAACTAAAGTATTGCAGCTAGAATCTTGAAATTTGATGTGTAAGTTCTTCTGACCATGTAGAATCGCCGTAAAATTGAATTTTGCAAATTTTGTACTTTTAAGGGTTACGAGGGACAAAAAGGAATAATAATGGTACTAATTTAAGTATTGCAGCTATAGTCGTGAAATTTGGTGTGTCCAAATTGATTTTTCGAAATTTGTACTTTTAAGGGAAGAGCGGGACAAAAAGGGATAAAAATGGTACCAACTTTAGGATTACAGCTAGAATAATGAAATTTAGTATGTAAATTCCTCTGATCATGTAGAAGCGCCATCAAAATTGATTTTTTCGAATAAAAGGCGGTTGTAATTTTTTGTTAAGAACTGGGTCGAAAATGATAAAAAATATATATACGAAGGGAGTTCAGCTAAAACAGTGCACATCGACAAGCAAATTCCTTTGACTGTATATGAGTGCTATGTTTCCAATATAATATTTTAGAAAAGAAAATCAAATAAATACTATCCTAAAACAGAGACGGATAAAACTTATAACAAATGGCTGGCTTTTTCGCGTGCGAAGCAGCGGGTACTACTAGTTTCTTATATTTATACATTTTAAGCTTCATTATTTTTATAAATTTTAAATTTTTAGGGATCGAAAGAAGGAATATTCTACAATAAAATTATTTTATGTCCTGTGGTACAAGTGGTCGTAAACTATACAAATAACGAAATTTGTCATTCTTTTCCCACAAAATCAGTTTATTTAACATCAACATTATTAGCAATGCCGAATCGGTGGAACAATGAATTTAATCGGTGGAGATATAATCTACATATTCTAGCTAAATCCATCTATAAATTGAATCGAGATCAAGACAAATAATTTTCGAAAATTTCTACAACTATCAACCTAAGGAAAAGGTTAATGACATACAATGAGATACACTTCATTTGTCGTTACATATTTATAAACGTAATAGCAGAGTCTCTCTGTAGAGGGGCAGCAGTAAAAAACTTTTCAATTGCAAAAAATTACTATAATTTATTACTTTTCTTGCAAAATCTACGTAGAATTTAAATTCAGGGGGAAAAGTAGATTTGAGTACAGTTTTAAAGGAAATCACTTTAAATTTATTTTCACAAAATTTCCTTTTGACTAATTTTAACTACAAGAATGTAGACAACTATTAATTATTTTTAATGGGTGTTAAACCATTTTACTAACTAACCATATAACAAATTAAACACTAAACAATTTAACGCTGCTGCCTGTCTGGAGGTATGGTAATGAATGGGTCTGCCAGCCCCGCTTGCCCGCACATGAGCGATAAATTGTGTGTTGTCTGTCACAGGAGAAAACATTGTTCAAACGATGTTTGAAGTTACAGAGAAAAGTCGTGACATGCACTTGTCAAAATGTAACGCATGTGTTAAAGTTTGAAAAGGCAGGCCAGCTACTCTATCCCCATTTTTATTCAGCCCCAATCATTTCATATCAAAGATAACGAAAGAGAAAAACAAATTAAATAAAACACAGTGGCTGCAAGTGAAAAGAAATCTAAAAAAATATTTATCATCGAAAATGTGAAGAATACAAAAGTAAATAAGTATAGAAAGACTAAAGTCGGATGGAGCCGACTATCAATACGCCTATATAATGTAGTTGTTGTAATAGCGGCCTTGAGGCCATACACCTTTAAGAATAATGATGGATTAACATTTGAGAGGAACTTTTTTCGTTATTTTTGTTCCATATCCTAAAACAACAAAAATTGTTTATATCATCCCAGGTGGCCTCCTTCATTCGGCACCACTGTCGAATTTATATGGCTGCACGAAAAATTACAAAAAAAAAAAAATAGTTTATCCTTCAAAAATGTCAAGTCCTTTTAAACCCAACTCGACCAGAAAATGAAAAGGTGAGCGCACAGTTGTGCTATGTTTGCTATCTACTTTCATTTTGATCGCTTCGAATCACTGTGCAATGTGGTGTGGACTTGTTCTTTATACCAACTTTATTTGGCTGTGCACAAACTTTTTCTTGTTGTTGTTTTATTGTTGCTGGAGTCACCACACACAGGTGGAGACATCAAGTAATAATGGCAGGTTGGTTATTGGGGGGCATACTACATAAACACACGACGGCATACTACATTCGCACCCAACAGACCACATCAAATTAACTAACTGCTCCGTGCGACAGACTTCCAGCTAGAAGTCGGTATTCGGCAGTATGTGACTGAACAAACGGGCGTTTCCCACGCCATCACCATGTAAGCGAGCATGTCCGTATGTATGTGTCAATGAGTGTTTGTATTTGTTGAAAACTCTTGAAATTATAAAGAAACTATAGCAAACAACCAACCCGAAGGTGACAATTATCCATACAAGTTTGTGCATGTGCGTGAGTAAGTCCGTCCATCCGGATGGGTGCGTGCGTGTATTGAACTTAATGTGCGTGTTTCGTGTGTGTGCGGAGCCAAAGATTCCCTTGACAAAATGAGCTTTTCATTTAAAATAAAACGGAACACACGTTCCGTGGCCCGTCAGCAGACACGGTGTGCGTTTTCTTAGTTTTCACAGTGGCATATTAAAATTCAAATTACACGATGACAAACTGGGGGTTGGATGTTTTGAACATATTTAAATTTGGCCGATATTTTGATTATTGAATGCGATTTTAATTGTGAGCTACATATCATTAGCGGTGTGTGGAATTAACTGAGGAGACCTTCTACGCATTTCACGTTGTTAGTACAATTTAGAAAAATTTTTATAATATGAATTTTAATTTTCATTTTAATTTAACGTGCGATTTATATATATATATATATATATATATATATATATATATATATATATATATATATATATATATATATATATATATATATATATATCTATATCTATATCTATATCACAACTTTACATATTATATTTCGCCTATAAACATACATGGTGAATGCGGGTCACAACGTTCCATGTTTGAATATAACCCCATACAGATGTCCTTTCTGATTTAATTTTTTTGTCAAACACATACATTTATAGGATACAAGGATCCTTCCCGATTTCACTTTTTGACCGAATTTAATTGATTGAAAGTTGTTTGAGCCATGTCTGTCTGTCTGGCTGGTGTACACGATAACTCTCGAAAGGAGTTAAGAAATTTAGGTTCGAAAATGGGAGAACTTGCCACGCCCCTTCTAGTACCTCCTACACAAATAGCCCTTATTCCAATTAAATTAAAACCCTTATAAATTCCACACGGATATTCGGAATAAGCTATATGTTTGTACTTATTAAAGTTTTCTGGTATAAATAGTTTGGTCCTAAGTAATATAGGAGTTCATAAAATCCTTAAGAAATGCTGGGAATTTTGATTCTGAGAGTGACTGAACCTTACTTACTTGTTTTTAAAGTTGTTCATTAAAGATTTTGTTTTCTTTAACAAAAAGAATTCTAAAAAGCTGGGAAAAACAGATTGAATAACAAATTATCACCAAAATATTATTAATTAGTTTTATTACACCGTACGACAATTTTACATTTTTTACTGGAATTCAATAAAATAAACTGTATTCTCTTTTTTTCGTTTGGTGATCCTTTTGCAGGACATTATCAAAAATTCTAAAAATGTATTTAAAAAGTTCTACCTACAGTTTATGTCAATATAGCTATCAAATGAAAAAGGACCATCTCCAGAAATGGAATCATTTTTTGTTTTTAATTTCCAGGATGAGTTTTTTTAATTTACATTGAAAATATTATCATTTCATATCATTGAGAATTTCCAATATTTTTATTAAAAAATAATTAAGTTAATTTCTTACTTTCTTTCTTTCTTCTTAATTAATTATGTTATATTCTTACAGTAGTTAAACATTAACAAAAAAAAAACATATTTTAATATTTAAACAAATTATATTTTAGATAAGACTGTAGTTTCAGAAATTTAAAAAGACCACATTCATGTGAAAGTATAGACAGTATTTCGAAGAACTGTTAAATCAGTTCTTCATTTTGTGATCTTTTCCCATTTCAAAGTTTTAGATATATATTAATTTATGTAAATATTTCTACACATCTGTTTATGCCAATGTGGGTATGAAAGAGGACAATCTCAGTGTAGAAGCTATGGCACTCATTGTGTTAAAAAGGAAAACAAAATATTTTTATGGGATTTTCGAGCCAGATTTTTTTTTTTGATAAAAAATATTTTTTTTCTCAATTTTTTTCGAAACTGTTCTGTACTTTGTCGATGTGAAAGTGAAATTTGCAACAATCGTAGACACCATATTTTCGTTTAAGTGAACATATAAGTTGGTATGATTGGACTGCTAATTCCAAAATGAGAGTATAAATATTAAAGGTTTTTTTTGTATGTATCCTACAGGAAGATGAACTGTCCCAGGACAAGTAATGGAACTGTCCTTGTTCTAACCCAAATATATGCATAGCATCGGTTCCTTTACTTGGGTTTGTCATTGGTGGGTTGTATTGACCCCCTTTGGTATGTCTGCTGTCTGTTCTGAACTTCCAGTTTAAAACCGTTCTCATAGGACATGAGTCGGACCATACCTCTACAGACATGCCCTAGGGTTGGTCTCAAAGGACATGAGCAGCATACTTCAAAAGACTAAATTGTTATAGAGGTTGGCAGGGAGCTTTGTCTTTAATTACTTCGAGCCAGTCATAATACTAAGTCGAAGATGTCTTAGATAGTATTTTTAGCGAATATTCGGAATTATATCTTTTGTATACGCGTCAATATATCATTAATATGTACAATATTTTTATTTAGATATATAAAGGGTCCGCTAAATAACTTTTTTTTTGAAAATGCTATAAAAAACCTACTGAATATTTTCTCAAATTTCTTTTTTTATTTGAAAGTACAATCCTTCCGGTTAATAATGGCAAATAATTTCATTCAAATGGCTGCCTCGGCCATTAAGCACATTATCGATTATGTGGAGCTGTATTTCACCAATGGCTTCACGAATATTGTCATTTAAACGCTCAATTGTATCTGGCTTGTCGGCGTAGCACTTATCTTTGAGGGCACTCCACAAATAATAGTCCAACGGTTGAATAGTTGAAAAATAGTTTATAAGAAATAAGAAGTGAATTGAACCATTATTCGCACTATGGGACCAATTCTGTGATATATCTCTGTCGACCTATCCCAGGATAGGGATGTTTATAGCAATTTCCACCAATTTCCCGTAGGTTGTCCATAAAATGTATTTTATGGTGTTTATGAATCAATATGCCTCTATTCACATATATAACAAAATATTTATATTTTTGTTGCATGATAATGTAATCGCATTTTCCTACTTTCTATCAATTCGATAACATCAATATAGTAAGTAAACTGTAAAAATAAACATTTTTCTTAATACGATTTCAGACGCACGGATTTCATTTATCCTTGTTATAATTCAAAGTTATATCAGTCTTTTAATACAGTATAATTACAGTCAGATTCAAATTACATCGGCAAAAATTCAATAATAGGGTTTTTGGGCATAGTTCTGACAAATCAACTCCGATTGGCATACAATTTAGTTTGATGATAAAGGAAAGTTGCTCACATTTTTAACTGCGTACTTACTCTTCAAAAGTTAAGAGAAATTCGCACAATGAACTAAAAAATCTGACCTGCATAAATGGGGAATACTTCAACTTTCTAAATATGAATCATTCCATGCCAAGCGGTACGATTATTGACCTCGATAGATTGGATTGATTTAAAAATTGGTTATGTATTCTTCTCATAAAAATATTTTACACGTATTTTTGAAAAAATAAATATATATATATAAACAAGTAAAAACGGCGGTAAGTTCGGCCAGACCGAACTTTATATACCCTCCACCATGGATTGCATTCCACATAGGCTGTCGATTTTCGTAGAAGTGCAGTAATATTACAGGAAAATATAAACTTTTTAATATAACCAAACCAAAACAAATATAAATATTGAAAAAATTATTTTATAAATAAATATAATATTTTTATTATTTCAAATAACGATTTTAAGGCTACCAATACGTTTACATATCGTTTACAAATAATACTTCAAGTCAATTCACAATATTAATATTCTTATATTTATATTTTCAAAAAGCTTAATTACCGTAAATATTGGTAGATAGTGATTTGCTACGGTTGATTGTTTTTCCACATTCACCCAATTTTTGCCGTAAAAGTAAAAAAGTAATAATTTGGAAAAATGTTTTAATTTTGCGTATCTATGTAGTCAGAGGAATGTATACACCGAATTCCATGATTCTAAATGCGACCATATTTTACGTGTCTACGCAATCAGAGGAATGTATACTCTGAATTTCATGACTCTAGCTGCGGTCATTTTGTTGGTACTATTTTTATCCCCTTTTTCCATTTTAACTCCAAAAAGTACGAATTTTGAAAAATTCGTCTATTTTACGTGTCTACACAGTCAGAGGAATGTATACACCGAATCAGATTATTCTAGGTGCAGCCGTTTGGTTCGTACCATTTTTATCCCTCTATTCCCATTTTACCACTTTTACCACTTTTTTATATTATGTATCTACTCAATTAGAGGAATGTATACATTTTTATCCCTTTTTGCCCCATGTCACCCCCTACGGATATAAATCACTTTATGGTGTACATTTTTGTTATATGGGCAATGCACATACCCAATATCAAGTAAGTACAAGCTGACATGTTGGGAAAATATGCTTAAAAACTCTAAAATAGTGGTTATTATGGTTATTTCAGTCCTTTGGGCCGATTTCGCCCAGTTTCAATCCCAACCGATCTACGACTATAAGACGTATTTATGGAAAATATGGACGTCCTAGCTTCTTTCGTTTAGATTTAGCTTTCAACAGATGGACGGACATGGCTAGATCTAGAATTTTATGAAGATCAAGAATATATATACTTTATAGGGTCTCAGGTCGATGACAAAGTTAGTATACGAAGTTAGATACGATAGTATATAACGATTTATGAACAATTTAATAGTTGTGAAATTACGATTTTTCCAACAAGGTGTGTTCATTCAATCGCTTGTTGCTCTTGAAATACTCTACCGAATTTAATGTACTATACCTTGTTTTGAAAGTAATTTAAATTACTTTTAAGAATTTTTAAGTTTTTACAATTTTATTTCTTTTATTTATATAAGTGTTCTTAGATGTATTTTTCAACGGTTGTGCGATTTTGCATGTGGTGAAATGATGGGTTCTATTTTTTACGATTTTTTTAATATTTTTGGAAAGTCAACCATAATTTCAATGAAAAAGAATGGTAATTTCTTTATTAGTTTATTAACAGGCGGTACAATAGTAATAAAAACTTACAGAAAAAGGCTCGCCGTAGTAAAGCTAAGACACCACAATATCTAATAAAATAAATAAAATAAAACTAATAATAAAAAAATATTAGGACAAAATACAAAAAAATACTTTTTAAAATCTGTAATCCGAAAAAAATATATTTTTTCTGTACATTATGAAGAAATGCCTAAAAATATAAAAAAAAACTTAAAAACAAAAAATATTTTTTCTTTTATAAAAAATAGGAAAAAAGAAAAGTAATAAAATAAGTCATAAAATTGTTAATGAAACTCAAAAATGTTCACTAGACCAAAAGTTATTAAATTTTGGCCAATTCTAAACCACTGTCGTTGACATTTTATGATTTGTCATAAAGAGCAAATTGTTAAATACCGTCGGTGATATTGGTTGAAGATATAACAAGCAAAAAGGGCGTTAAGTTCGGCCGAGCCGAACCGTATATACCCTCCTAGCTCCTTTAGTTTAGATGCTAGCGTTCTTTCAACGGACGGACGGACATGGTTAGATCGTCTTAGAATTTCATGGCGATCAAGAATATATACTTTATAGAGTCGCAATTCGATATTTCAAGTCGTCACAAATGGAATTTCGAAGTTAGTATACATGCAGTGATGGGGGTACAAAAAGTAAATGATTTTAGGGATAATGTCAAGAAAGTACGTGATTAAAATAAGGAACAGAAATCAATGAGTATATAATCGTTGATGTGTTTTCATAGAAAAACTCTAACATAAAAACCGAATATTTATGGCACTCGCTGTAAATATTTCCATCATAATTATCATAAATAAACGCCAGAAGATTAATTGACCGAAATCAATTGTCGGCACGAACAATGACAATACGAGTAATGAGCACACTTATTGTGTACCGTGGAGTAGGGTAAATAAGCCTCACTCCGGGCAAACTTAACAAACAGTTACATGCTCAATTTACATTCTTGCGTCAATATTGTTTCATAAATATCAGATAGCAAACAATGTCAGCGATACTGATTAGAAACATTTTCGTAACCAACAGCTAATTTGTAGAATATTCTAAACTTTTCCATCGTGTTTGGCGAAGGAGGAAGAGTCTGCCGAATTGTTTGCCAAAATAATAAAATGATTTACACTCCCTTAACTCACATCTTCTTCCAGCGAGAAAACAAATCTTCTTTTAAATAAAATTGCCATAAACCCACAACCTTCACAAGTGCTCATCGCTGATTGTAATTATGTCCAACGTAAGTTTGTGAAATTTCTGCTCTGTTGTGAGTGTATACTTGTCAGTGGGGTAGCTGCAATTAATTGTCGACTAATTTTTCGCCTTAGTTTGAGCAGAGTCAGAATAATTTCCTCGTCATTAATTGAAAGCTTAACATTTTCCGCTCATTTGTTTTGCACGCTGGATTGCCATTGTGGATAATTTGGTGCCATGCTGTGCGAATGTGAATGTGGCAAAAGACACAAAACAGACACTTTGGCCAAACGAAACAAATTTTGACTGACTGTCCAATGATTTGTTGTATAAGTCGGCCATAAATGTGTGGCAATTTAGAATATTGTCATTAAAATGATTGCGTATCCCTGGTCGCGAAATGACCCATCGTTAGCGGGCCACAACCCGGCAGCAACTAAGCAAACCACGCATAAAGAACTGCGCGAAATTGTCTTAAGTTCATTTAAATAAATTGTCAATTTCTTTGAGCTGTAATTAATAATTTGTTCAAGCTTATGCTAGTCTGCCTGCCTGCCTGGTGTGGAAACAGAGACCTTAAATTTTATATAATCACTCTGTGAGATATTCGAATTTATGATGTTGTTAGATGGCGTCATACTTGTCGTCATTATAATAGCTCTGGGCTCCAGCATGAACTTAGTGCGCGCGCGAATGTTTGAACTATGTGTCTTAGATGTTATGGCGCACAGTAGGTGAAATATACGATTTTGAAATCATTATATTTTTATTCCCTACACCACAGGGTGTGTATTTGACACCCAAAAGGAAGCGAGCTAGACCCATCGTATGTAAGTCCCTCTGTTTGTCCATCTATTCTTGTAATCACGATACAGGACGCAATTATTGTCCGATTCTAACGAAACTTGACACAAACGATTTTTTCACGTAGAGTACGAACACTATTTAATTGGTTCAGATTTAGATATACCCCTCATACGAATGTTGGTCCCGATTTGACTTTTCCTACTCTAGAAGCCACATAATTTAAGCGATTTTGATCAAATTTTGCACAACACCTTATGTCTAAGCTATAAACACCTGTGGTGGGTCCAATCGGTTAACATTTAGATATAGCCACCACACAAATTTCGCTCCCTATTTGACATTTTCAGGTCAAGAAACATGAAATTTTACAGGCTTTCTTCAAATTTGACGTAACACCTTATATTTCAATTGGAAACACTTCTGGTGAAAATGGATCAAATCTGCTCAGATTTATATATAGCTCCAATACAAATGTCGCTCCCGATATGCATTTTTTGCTCTAGAATACACATAATTTAACCGATTTAACAAATTTGGCACAAAACCTGATATTTCAACTAGAAACATCTGTGGTAAAAATGTGTCAAATCGGTTCGGATTTCGATCGGGAAATTGGATATATTTTAGAAATCGGCCCAAAGTTGACTACTTTAAATTTAAGAAAATTAATTTACTTTAAGAAAATTAATCTTTTTTGTTCAAAAAGTATATTTTTATAATATTCATTGCAACCAAATTATATTTGGAACAACCATAGTTTTGGCGTCATAATAAACACAATTTCTAATGAACAGTTTGAGTGTAAAATCTCTTAAAATGTGTGAGAAACATTTCCACGAAGTCAAAAAAAAGAAATTACGTTTTTGTTAAGTGTTGTTTGTATGTATTGTTGGTCTGTTATGTTGCATGCGTTGTCATTTATTTTGGTTTAAGACCAAAGGTTGTGCTGAAGTCTTCAGCAGAACCCAAAATTAGCAAAAAGGTGCCTTTATTGTTGCAGCTAAAAGTTGACTGCGCAGTTTCGATGGGCGCTACCCCATCTCGTCAGAACTTTCCCAACGAATGTATGTCTTTGACTTAAATCAGGATTCATATTAGTACCAGCGCTCACATACGACAAATGAGAAGCGGTGATAAACAAAATATTCCACCGAACTAAGTCGACACACTAAAAATCTCACTTTGCCAATGTTAAGCATGTGCTCGCATCGGTCGCAACAATGCAAAGGTTGTTGTTGTAAGGTATGTCCCGTCTTCACTGTACCTAGTGTGTATTGTTGTTGTTTGTATGTATTGTTGGTCTGTTATGTTGTATGTGATGTCATTTATTTTGGTTTAAGACCAAAGGTTGTGCTGACAAAATCTGAAAAACGTGAAAATCTGTAATACAAACAAAATTACAATTTTTTCTTCGCATTATGAATAAATACATACAAATATGTTTAAAAAAAAAATAATAATTTTCTTTAAAATCGAAAAATACGAAAATAAGTCAACTTTGGGCCGATTTCGAAAATATTTTCAATTTCCCAAATTTTAAATAGTTTTTACAGAACTCAAAAATTTTTACTAGAACAAAAGATATTGAAATTTGGCCGATGGATTTTGATTCTCAACCACTGTGCGCTGTAGAAACCACATACTTTTGTTTCGTAGTTTCGTTCCTGCAACAATTCAATATTCGTTGATGCAAGGAAATACTCTCTTTTATTTTTTACATGGGTAAACATTAATCAATATAAAAAATCTATAAATTTATGATTATAATCTTTGTTTTTATACAAATTTATTAAAATTAATGGCAAATTTTAATAAAGCGAAATGTACACATTGCCTCAACAACTCATTCGTTGCAGCCACGAAACTGATATCGTTGCAGCAACAATTTATTCTTTGGTGCAACAATCGGAGACACACAGACTATGTGTTTTTCTAGTGTGAGTGTTTTTGGGATGTATTCGATGGGTATGTTATTATCATACACGTTGTTGGAGTTCTGACTTAAGTAGTTGAGGTGCTATTGCGAATAATAACTCCGAAGTACATGAAAGTTATCATGAAAAAAAGCTCTATACTGAAAGAAAATCGTTCGGACGAATTTTGTGTTTGAACATCAACGAACGTCGACGTTCGTTGCTGCAACGAATATTTTTGTTTCAGCAAAGAAACCGCGTTGTTGTAGCAACGAAACAGAGTTGTTGCTTCAACCAATCAGAGTTGTGAATTAAATGAAACATCACTGTTTCAGCAACGAAACAACATTGTTACAGGAACGAAGCAGCATTGTTGCAGCAACGAAACAATATTTTTGTAGCAACGAAACAGTTGTTGCAACATTGAAGATATTCGTTGCGGAACTATAATCTCCATTAAATCAAGATTCGTTGCATCAACGAATCTTTTTTCGTTGCAGCAACGGACGTCGACGTTGGTCGACTTTCAATGACCTAATTTGCTGTTGCTGCAACATACAATTTCGTTCCTGCTAAATGCGTTTTTCTTTCAGTGTATTTACACTAGAAAGATCTATGATAAAAGTGCATGAGATCGGTTCAGATTTATAAATAGATATTATTTACAAATGTCGTTCACGATTTTCACCGAATTGAATTGTAGTGGAAGAGCAAGTGTAGGGTATCATATAGTCGGCCCCAATCGACTTTAGCCTTTCCTTACTTGTTAAAAGCAAATTAAAAGAAAAATCAAAAATACTATAAAAAATGTGTAATGTTCGCCCACTGTGCGTCAGCAAGCAGTACATGTTGTTGCTCATATACCCGTTGTCGTTGTAAGTGCAGCGAATTGTTGCTCTAAAAAGCTGAAGTTCTGAACATTGTTTGTGCAACAAAATCGTTGTCGTCGTCTTGCGCGCCAAAAACTATTAGTGGCACATGTGCCACACACATGCCCCCAACCATTGTCATCGTCTGTGGCGACAAGTGCATGAGCAGAGGGGACTGCACAAGGTACACTCATGAGCATAAGTGTGGATGTGACCGCCGATGTGACGGTGACTGTGTTACACATGGCCTGGTTGGGTAATGGGAAAGTCATTTACGGGATTTCGCATGGCAATTTTGTAATCTGTCAATGTTTCCATGCAACCATGGAGTGACATGCAGTAACTAGTCGTTCACTGGAGCAGCACTCGCTCTTATTCTCTCACATTCATGAAGGAGTGTCATGTTGACATCGTCATACTTTCCCACATTTGTACGTATTCCTTTTCGGAATACATACTTGCACTTTGTTCTCTGCTGTTCCGTTCACAGATCTTGCGGTAGGGCTGACTAGCTAGCTGGCTGCCTTCGCCTGTGCCTGTCTCTGTGTAGTGCCAATATTTATTTTCATTTCTATGCTGGAGGTAAAAAATAATGTTGTTAAAATTATTTGATGTGGCAGTTTTATGAAACTTGCAAAACAGCACAAACTTCAGTGCCGAACAACTTTCTTCGCAAGCATTGTGTAAGTGCGGCATTACATATTTTGTAGTAAACGCATTTTGTAAACGGATGTTTTAGAGAAAGGTATTAAATAAATTGAGTTTTAAATTTCGAAGGATTATATCATTTAGAAAGTGATGGCAGTACCTTAGGATTACAACCATGCAAATGTTAGTTCTACACGATCTAAAACTCATTATACACTCCACGATATTATGTCTTTGTGTATTTGTTTGTAACTCCCAAAAGGAAGAGAGATAGACCCATTGTTAATTATACCGATCGACTTAGAATCACTTTTTGAATCGATTTAGCAATGTCCGTCTATATGTCCATCTATTCTTGTAATCACGATACAGGTCGCAATTGTACACAGAACCAAATGAAACTTTGCACAACGAAGTTTTTGAGATAAGGACAAACGCTATTTAATTTGATGAAAATCGGTTCAGATACGAATTTCACTCCCGATTTTACTCTTTTCACTCTAGATAACACATATTTTAGAACAGATTTTCTTCAAAATTGGCAAAACATCTTATATTTCAACTAGAAACACCTATGGGGAAAATTGGTCAGATCTGTTCAGATTTACATATAGCTCCCATACAAATTTCGCTCCCGGATAGACTTTTTCCGCCCCAGAAACCGCGAAGTTTCACCAAATTTATTCAAAGTGTGTATAACACGTTATATTTTAACTGGAAGAACTTATTGTGAAAGTTAGTCACTTTATTCAATGTTTGGATATAGCCCCGATACAAATATTCTTATCGATTTGGCAAATCGGACCAGGTCATATTAGCCTATGATTAGGATACACTTTTCACACTGGTCACTTTTTCAATGAATAAAACTAATTTACTCAATTTTTTCCCAACGTTTCGTCGGCCTTTTTCCGACTTCTTCAGGGGTATTTATTAGAAAATCAATTAGTTTTAACTTAAATTATTTATGGTCATTACTAAAACTGGACATCACACACATTTAAATAATTCAATAAATAATTAATAACTAAATTGTAAATTTCACGGATCTTAATGTTAATATCACAGAACTTATCACTTTAGAGATACAAAAATACTTCCTTCTTAAAGCTGATTTTTTATTCTTTTCTGATATGAGTAATTCTGCAATTTTCTCAAAATAATTCTAGATCACATCTCTTGTGGATGATCCACGAATGTCCACAAATATACCGATAATATTAAGTAAAATAAATTAAAATATTTTCATTCGAAATTTTGCTTAATACCCAGCAAAAACTCTCATTACCAAGTAATGTGGGGAATAACGCAAAACCAAAAACCTTCACTACTTATTTTTCGGATCCATTTCTAATTATTTTTATAAAGGGATTATAAAAAATAACTACTTCCACGCACGCTTACAAAAAGTTGAGAAATAAGTACTTCCACGCACGCTTACAAAAAGTTAATATATAAGTACTGGTTGGTAACTATGTTGGTTGACGTTCATGTGTGTTGTGGTTGGTGGTTTGAAAACACACAGAAAAACATTTCTAGCAACTTCATTATATTTTAATTTTTGTATGATAAACAACGACATGCGAACGAATACACATGAATGTACAGTTTTGTTGTTATAACAAAATGAACAGAACAATAATGGTGAATGTGTTTTCCTTTCTTCTTATTGTTGTTGTGTTGATAAGATAGTATTATAATACTATTTTAACAATAAAATAAAACATTTTTTGATTTCAATATAATTCAACCAGTTAACTTTATGATTCGGCAAAGAAAATTTGCATCATCAATCGAAAATATCAAATCGTTTTAATCTTCGAGCGGCGATCGCGGCAACATCGAAATGGATGGAAGACCATGTTACATACAATTCTGTTATTAATAACTACTTTTGTAAGCCATTATAAAGTGGTCATTATTTCATTATTCAAAATAATGCAGGGTGTAATGGACCGTATTACTAGGTAATGCTAATAAAACTGATATTTCATTACCGAGTTTTTACTGGGTAGAGTTGTATAGCATATTTTAAATTTAAACACATCAAACGCATTTGGGTCAATTCATATTAACATACATTAGGGATATTCAAGTTCAAAGTTTACGAACGTTTACAAAACCACAACAGAATTTGCTACAAACGATTGCCAATTTTGCTAAAGTTCTCCATATTATATGTAATTCGGCTAGCACATTGTTCTAGATTATATTTTCAGTGTTTTTTTTTTCATTTCATTGCAGAGCACAAATAAGACGACATTGAAAGTAAAAAAACTGTTTAAATTAAATTCAAACAAACAATAACATGCAAAAGCAGCACGCATCAATGCAATGTGCAAAAGTATATATTAGTGTTATATTTTATTAACACTGGATAAATAGGCCGTCGTGACTAAAAATAAAACGCACATCCGGCTAAAGCCTTGTTTTAATTTTCAGCAATACAATTAAAGATGCAAATAACTCAGTAAAATCTGTAAAATTTAAGTGCTTTTACGTTTATACTTTATAAATTGTGGTTTTAATGCATTTTTCGTCGAGAGTAATTATTGTATACTAGCAGTACCCGGTGCTTCGCACGCGAAAAAGCCAGTTATTGTTATTAGTTTTATTCGTCTTTGTTTTTGGGTAGTATTTACTTATTTTCTGTTGGTAGATATATTTCACGATTCTAGCTATAATACTTTAGCTTGTACCATTTTTATCCCGCTCACACCTTATAAGAACAAATTTCGAAAAAAAAAATCCATTTTGATGGCGCTTCCACACGGTCAGAGGAATTTGCGTACTAAATTTCACGATTCTAGCTGTATTATTAAAGTTGGTATTTTATCCCTTTATGTCCCGCTTGCCCCTTAAAAGTACAAATTTCGAAAAATCCATTCATGTTGGAAGTCTACGTTGTCAAAGGATAATATTTTAGCTGGTACTATTTTTATCCCTTTATAAGTACAAATTTCGACAAATTCATTTAGATTTGCGCTTCTAACAACACAATTCTAGTTGCAATAATTTATTTAGTATAGGGTGATTTTTTAAGAGCTTGATAACTTTTTTTTTAAAAAAAACGCATAAAATTTGCAAAATCTCATCGGTTCTTTATTTGAAACGTTAGATTGGTCCATGACATTTACTTTTTGAAGATAATTTCATTTAAATGTTGACCGCGGCTGCGTCTTAGGTGGTCCATTCGGAAAGTCCAATTTTGGGCAACTTTTTCGAGCATTTCGGCCGGAATAGCCCGAATTTCTTCGGAAATGTTGTCTTCCAAAGGTGGAATAGTTGCTGGCTTATTTCTGTAGACTTTAGACTTGACGTAGCCCCACAAAAAATAGTCTAAAGGCGTCAAATCGCATGATCTTGGTGGCCAACTTACCGGTCCATTTCTTGAGATGAATTGTTCTCCGAATGGCCATAGAATCGCGAGCTGTGTGGCATGTAGCGCCATCTTGTTGAAACCACATGTCAACCAAGTTCAGTTCTTCCATTTTTGGCAACAAAAAGTTTGTTAGCATCGAACGATAGCGATCGCCATTCACCGTAACGTTGCGTCCAACAGCATCTTTGAAAAAATACGGTCCAATGATTCCACCAGCGTACAAACCAACCAAACAGTGCATTTTTCGGGATGCATGGGCAGTTCTTGAACGGCTTCTGGTTGCTCTTCACTCCAAATGCGGCAATTTTGTTTATTTACGTAGCCATTCAACCAGAAATGAGCCTCATCGCTGAACATTTCGAACACATGAACACATTTCGAACCGAACACTGATTTTGGTAATAAAATTCAATGATTTGCAAGCGTTGCTCGTTAGTAAGTCTATTCATGATGAAATGTCAAAGCATACTGAGCATCTTTCTCTTTGACACCATGTGTCAAAGTGATCTGTCCAATACTAATGCATGAAAATCCTAACCTCAAAAAAATCACTCTTTACAAATTGTATCCCTTTTTGAGCCGCTCACGCCTTAAAAAATCTAAAAAGCACTTATATTGCGCTTCTATATGGCGAGAGGAATTTACATACCAAGTTTCACGATTCTAGCTGTAATACTTTAGTTGGTACTATTTTTATCCCTTCTTGTCCCGCTCACCCCTTATAAGTACAAATTTCGAAAAATCAATTTAGAATTACGCTTCTTCGTTGTCAGAGGAATTTACACACCAAATCTCACGACTATAGCTGCAATACTTAAATTAGTACCATTTTCACCCTTTTTTGTCCCTCGCAACCTTTAAAAGTACAAATTTTGAAAAATCCAATTTTAATTTTTTTAATTTTATTTAATTTTAATGAAAATTTCATGACCCTAGCTTCAGTCGTTTGGTCTGGGAGCTGGTCAATGATAAGTCAGTCAGTCAGTAACGTAACTCTTTTATATATACAGATTGAGGTCAAGTTGAGCGGAAAGAGGAACAGCGCTGAGAGGCCCAGGGTATTCTTAGATGTTGTGAATTATTTTTCAACCTAAATTTTCAATATATATTTCTAAAAGGACGTAAAAACTCAATTTTGAAAACAAAGTCAGTAATGTCCTTTTAGGATTTATTTAAAGGTAATTGCTACTAGCAACACATTAATATTTTTCGGTTTATTCATTTTCTTTTGCAATTTTCACTATGAAAATTCGAACCTAAAAGTTCAGAAAAAATATAGGTTAATTTCTAAATTGATTCTAAACAAAACCTGAAAATTTTAGAGAGGAGAAATAACGGGTTATATTTTAAAAAATATTTACTAAATGATGTAGATTGAAACCCCTATTTTTTAACGAATGTATATATTACAGAGGACTTTGTACTAAAGGAGATTTTCCAAAATCAGGATTTCTTTTGCTTTTTTTAATTTCCAAAGGATATATATGTTTCAATAATTTAGTTTCATACTTTTTGGTGTCATACAAGGCGATATGGGTATCAAGAGAAGAATATCTGTTAAAAATACTTCGAATTCCCTGCGTCTATCTGTATTAGTTTAGAATTAAGAACAATTTCAATTTTTCCCCATTAAAAATTTTACTTAGAAATTTTAATTTTTTCAAAAAATTACCCACTGATAACAAGCATTATGAAAAATATTTGCGGACCTTAATGCGCTAATAAGTTCTAAAGATTTCAATTGGCGATCAATACCTCTCCACAGAGCACCTAGCAACACAAATCGAACTAAAAAACAAGTAAGAAGACGTTAAGTTCGACCGGGCCGAATCTTATATACCCTCCACCACGTAGTGCATTCCATAGTATTACCAGCAGATTGAAGGATGTCATCTTTACATAGAAGTACAGTACCATATTACGAAAATTGTGGTATTTTTATGCACATTACTATATTTCTTTACTATTTCAAACTATAATGTATACTTATGCGCACTGTTTAAAATCTGCTACTATAAAGGGTGATTTTTTAAGAGCTTGATAACTTTTTTTTTTAAAAAAACGCATAAAATTTGCAAAATCTCATCGGTTCTTTATTTGAAACGTTAGATTGGTCCATGACATTTACTTTTTGAAGATAATTTCATTTAAATGTTGACCGCGGCTGCGTCTTAGGTGGTCCATCCGCTTAGTCCAATTTTGGCATTTCCACGTTTTTGAGTAACAGAGACCCAATTGGTGCGAACGGCGACGAATCGAAAATTGGTGGTCATCATTAACACTGGCCGATACAGCTGCGATATTTTCTTCAGTTCGCACTCTACGTAAGCGTGTTGGTGGTTTAATGTCCAACAATGTAAATTTGGTGCGAAATTTAGTCACAATAGCCCGAATAGCCGCTTCAGTGGGTCGATTAAACTGACCATAAAATGGAAGCGCGCAATGAACTTTCTTAACAGAGCACGCATTTTGATAATAAAATTCAATAATTTGCAAGCGTTGTTCGTTTGTAAGACGATTCATGATGAAATGTCAAAGCATACTGAGCATCTTTCTCTTTGACACCATGTCTGAAATCCCACGTGATCTGTCAAATACTAATGCATGAAAATCCTAACCTCAAAAAAATCACTCTTTATAAATACAATGCTGTAGTTGTGAAAGTGAACATGCCTACATATTAAGCGATTGTCAGTCGCCATTAGGGAGAAGCATTTTCAGATACAGACAAAGTGATAAGAAAAGTATAAATTTTAAAGATATCCCCATTCTCCGCCAAAATGTACACATTTCTAAAAAAAACCCTTTTTTGAGTCTTCATAGTCAGAATGTATACACCGAATTTCATGATTTCAACTTCAGCGGTTTGGTAGGTCCCATTTTTATCCCTCTTTTTAATTATAACCCTTAAAAGTGCGAATTTTGAAAAATCTCTCTATTTTACGTGTCTATGCAATTAGAGGGATGTACACACCGAATCTCATGATTCTAACTGTTGTCGTATTATTGGTGCCATATTTTATCTATTTTTGTCCCATTTCGCCCGCTAAAACTTTTATTTTCTTTGTGGTGCTTCCAAGGTACAAGAGGAATGTCCGCAACAAATTTTAACTGTATGTAATTAATAAGCCAAGGCTACCAATATTTGTATACTACATAAATATAATGGATATAATACTTCAATTCATAAAGTAAATATAGGGAGCAATCATAAATACCTAAATATTGGGGGATAGAGAGTGTATTTTCAGCTACAGGTTGTATTTCCATCCTATTTTAATTACAAAAGTATACATTTTGAAAATACCTTATCTCTCACGTACGCAGTATAAGATAACATCATGATTCTACCATTTTTTGTCGTAAAAGCAACAAAATAAAGTACGAATTTGAAAAACAAAATTTTACGTGGCTATGCAGTCAGAGGAATGTATACACCGAATTCCATGATTCTATCAGCGGCCATTTTGTTGGTACCATTTTTATCCCCTTTTTCCAATTTTGCCCCCTACGACTATCTAAAATCTCTTTATTTTACGTATCTACACAATTAGAGGGATGTACACACTGAATTTCATCATTCTAGCTGTATTCGTTTAATTGGTACTATTTTTATCCCCTGTAGCCATTGTATCCCTTGAAAGTACGAATTTGGAAAAAAACCTTTTATTTTTCGTGTCTACGCAGTCAGAGGAGTGTATACTCCGAATTTCATGATTCTAACTGCTGTTATTTAGTATTTACTATTTTTATCCCCTTTTCCATTTGAACCCAAAAAAGTACGAATTTGGAAAAAACGTTTTATTTTTCGAGTCTACGCAATCAGAGGAATGTATATATCGAATTTCATTATTCAAGCTGCAGCCGTTAGGTTGGTACTATTTTTATCCCTCTATCCCCAGTTAACCCCTTAAAAGTACGAATTTAGAAAAAATACTTTTATATTATGTATCTACTCAATTGGAGGAATGTACACGCCAAATTTCGTGTTTCTATCTGTTCAATCTATCTGTGTTTCTATCTGTGTTCAAAAAACATGCTGAAATACTCTAAATATTAGGGGTATTTTCAGTCCTTGTGAGGGAAAAATTTTTCCCTCTGGGCCGATTTCGTCCACTTTCAATCCCAACCGATTTACAACCATTAGACACATTTAGGAAAAATTTGAACCTCCTAGCTCATTTCGTTCGGCCGCTATCGTGCTTTCAACAGACAGACAGACGGACATGGCTATATCGTCTTAGAATTTTACCACGACCCAGAATATATATACTTTATGGGGTCTCCGATGAATATTTAAAGGTGTTACAAACGGAATGACAAAGTGAATATACCCCAATCGTGCTTTCAACAGACAGACAGACAGACGGACATGGTTATATCATCTTAGAATTTTACCACGACCCAGAATATATATACTTTATCGGGTCTCCGATGAATATTTCAATGTGTTACAAACGGAATGACAAAGTGAATATACCCCCATCCTGGAGGTGGAGGGTATAACAAGTAAGGAAAGGCTAAAGTCGGGCGGGGCCGACTATATAATACCCTACACCACTCCCTGCGTATATACCTCGCTTTGGTTACTAAACCCAGGTATTTCATGAGAGCAATTTAATGTAGTTCATATAAATTATATAGTATACTTTAAATTCATCTTTAGTCAAATTTAATGAGTATGGTAAATAATAAAGTAATTGATCCAATTTGCCAGCAGATATTCCGAGTAAAGTAAATATAACATGCTATGGAAAAATTGATCAACATCGAATTATAAATACAGATTATACAGCGATAATAGGATGAATCGGACGGACATTTGAAGGCATATAACAATACTTGAAGCCTGTGCCAAAACATTCGCCTATATATTTCTCATTCACGGTAGGTATTCCTAGTTGAAACATATAATGATCTGCAAAATTTGATGAAGATCCGATGTAAGATGTAGTTTCTAGAGCTGTAATAGAGCAGAATGGGGCCCCATTTGGGTTATACCAAAGTATGGACATATATGCATATCCCAAAAATGTAAGGAAAGGCTAAAGACGGACGGAGCCACTATATGATACACCCACTTTCTATCTCATTCGGGCAAGAATTGCGACCTGTAGAGTGCGAACAAGCTTAGATGGACAGCAGACGGGCGGACGGGCGGACGGACAGGCGGACGGACGGACAGACAGACATCGTTAAATCGATCCAGCTGGTGATTCTAAGCCGATCCGTATACTTAAAGCAGATCGATTATTGGTGTTACAAACATATGGCGGAAAACTAACTTATAATACCCTAGACCACGAAGTGGTGTTTATCAAATTTTGCATTTTGTATTATATTTCATCTAAGAAGACATATTATGAAAGTCAAATATATGGGTCCATATTTTGGTATAATCCCCATTCTACTCTATTGTAGCTCTAGAACCCACACTCGATATAATTTTGCATATCATGTCATAATTCAACTAAGAATACCCACTTTGAAAGTGAACCATATGGAACCACTTTTTAATGTTGAGCCCTTACAAATGGATGTAAAATAGATCCATCGGATTTTTTTTTTCAAATTTTGCAGATTATATTATACTTCAACTAAGAATACAAAGTTAAATATATGTGTCCACACTTTGGAATAACCCAAATGGGGCCCCCATTCTGCTCTAATACAGCTCTAGAAACTACGTCTTACATCGGATCATGATATATTTCAACTATGAATACCTACCGTGAATGAGAAATATATAGGCCCATGTTTTGGACCAGGCCCCAAGTGTTGTTATAGGCCTCCTTTCAAATATCGGCCCGATTCATCCAATTACTACTGTATAATTTGGAACAATTATCATATTTATTACCATATTAAATATGACTAAAGATGAATTTATGGTAAACTGTATAATTTATATGAACTACATAAAATTGCTCACATGAAACACTTGAGTTTAGTAATGAAAGCGAGGTATATACGCAGGGAGCGGTGTAGGGTATTATATAGTCGGCCCCGACCGACTTTAGCCTTTCCTTACTTGATCATTATGATGTGATCCATTGGGCATCATTAGAAGCTCTCTTTTGCTAACTAAGTATACATAATGCAGAAACTATAAATTTTCCAAAGAGTTGTGTTTCTCTTATCCTATTTTTATTACAGTGAACACTGTAAAATATATCTACAATATTTAAAGTTTGTCAAATATGCCATAATGAGATAGGTATTTCATATGTGTCTTTCGTGAGAAATTAAAATTTCACCATATTCGCAATGGCCGAGGTGTTGTCAATGTTTGCCGCTGTTTTCATACGAACCTCTCTAGTGTTTATTTAAATACGAATTGTATGCTGTATATACGTGTAGCTCCATTATTGGGGTGTTGCAAGTAAACATCACTAACAAACCAAATGTGGCGGAGACACTCAAATTATCACAAACAATTAAAACAGAAAATAGACAACGTTAATCACGCAATCAGACGAACAAATAAAGCAAAACGAAAACAAGTACAATTAAAGGTGGAATTGTTTAAATTAAGCTATTGCTATAACAACATTAATTATTGCATGAGGCAGTATACAACACGCACCAGCCACGCAACGCCGCAGGCTTAATTACCGACAACAACACTGCGATACAGGTTCCCACATGAAGACATTTCAAACAGTTGTAAACTTCTAATGCTATAATTTAATGCCACACCATAGTGCACCACAGCCATCCATCGAAGTGAATTAAATTCTCTGAGGAACTGGCAACAACTAATGCTACTTCGGATCGTTTAAATTCTTCATAAATTCCCACGCTTATTGAAAACATCAATCTTAATTTTATCCACAAAACTACTCACACTCACCTCACCTCGCCAGCGTCAGTCACACTTACAGCATGATTTTCTTCCGCCGAAAAAACACCAGAAATCGAAATGAAAGACTTTCACTAAAAGCGCAGGCAGTACTTGGTGTATGTTCCTCCCCGCTGTTGGCTGAGGTGGTGCTCCACATTTCGGCTTCAAATAAATTTCGAAAATTCACACAGACACACACACACGCACAGCTGCTTAGGACAGAACACTCCACTTACTGTCGCTTGATGTGGAATAAACCCTTTGGAAATTTGTCTTTCATTTCTTTCGTTTTTTGTGTTTTGTGTGTGGGGAAATAGGAAAATTACTCTGTATCTGTAACTTTATCTGTGTGTCTGTGTGCGGGTGTATATCTATGTGATGGTATCTCAAACTGTACAGTGTGTAGTGAGTACAGGGGAACAGTAACTAATCTAAGCTGACACTAATGACAATTGGCTTATACTGCCACACTTGAGTAGCATGACAATTTGTTACCCCAACACCAACGTCGTCACCATCACCAAACGTTTCGTTTCAGCATCACCATTGAAGTATTTGAACATCAGAGTATTGGAGTATCACCACACCAGCTAAACACATCTACACCAGCACGTAACGAAAGTACGAGGGTGGTTAGACTAGATTGGATGTGAATGGTACCCAAAGAACTATACAGTAGGCTGGATGTCCAGAGATAAAATTGATGTTTTCAACATCCAAGGATAAAATTAGTATTGTTTAATGACGATCTTCAAAATAAATTGTCGCTTGTTCAAGCCTTCTTTGAGCTAAATGCTCCTGAAAACACCTATAAACACCTAGGGGTTTCCAGATACTTTTATATTTATATTTATTTATATTTTTGTCCAAATTTTAATTAATAAAACCTTGAAATTACATTAAATATAAATTTTTATTTTGTCTTTAAATAATTCATTAGGCGTATTAATGGAGTATTTTTCCAAAGTGACAACTAAATGAAGAATTTAACGTAAAAAATAGAAAGAATCAATAGGACGCAAAATTACGCACTGATTCCATTGTTTGTGAAAATATATGGCTTTTCTGAACCAAAATCTTCAAACTCTTTTTATAAAACTGAGTCCCGCTACGTCAATTTTCATCGTTCGAGAGCTATTGATTGCAGCTATTTATGTTTTACACCAAAAACAAGTTTTTAGAGTGTTTTTTTTTTACTTTTTCAAACTTTGCCAAAAATTGATTGTAGGTTTTCAAAAATTTCGTAAATTAAAGATGTAAAAAATTCGAAATACTGGTACTGGTTTCACATTTCGCCTTCAGATTATTAAAATTAGCCCAAAGCTACGGTGGGCTTGGTCAGTACAAGTACAGTTGTTGAAAATCTATCCGTCCGTCTGGCTGCATGATGATATTAATATGAAATGACCATAAAGGTTGAGTTTCAAATATATTTAAATTTTAAATTTTTGGCTTTATTAAAGAAAGATGTGCAAAATTTCAACCAAAGGAAATTTAAAATTCACACATTTTTACATTTAGTTGTCTTATCGATGATTTTTGTTCAAATCAGTCTCATATTGTTTTTTATCATTTTCAATAACATAATAGGTAGGGGTAATATCACAAAAGATAAATGTAATGTCAATGTGTATATTAGAGTGGCAAAAAATAGAATGTATTATCAATGTTTGGGATGGGCTTATATTTCTTCCTTTCCGTCTTAAAAAATTAGAAACGAAATTTTGATGGAAATTGGACTGTAAAACGATAGGCGCCGATAGCATCAACATTATAAATTTGATATAAAATAAAACATCAAAATTTTTGTTTGGTATGAGAGTTAAACGGGACATATGAAAGAAAATTTGAATATCGATTTTTCTGGAAAAGTAATTCGAAGAAGAAGTAAGACACAACGTCAAAAACTTTCGACTTTTTCAAATTCGATTTTTTTATTATTATTTTTTCTCTTTTGGCCAAAACGAGTCATTTTAAACACCGACTTATCGGGGTTTATATTAAGTGATTTTGATATTATAATAATAATAATAGATTTTTATGCAAAATATTTATATTTTTCAAATCGAAACACTAATTTTTTAAATGTAAATCGATTTAATGTAACATGGAATATTTAAAACCGGAATTTTTGGTTTTTGATGAAGCTAACATCTTTGTCTTATAGTAGGTGGGCAAAAAAATATACCATAAAAACTCACTCTAAACTACAGACTTAGCTTTTTATTATTAATTCTTATAATTTATTATTAATTCTTATGCGACCGCTGGTACTAATATGAACCCTGATTTAAGTCAGAGACATACATTCGCGAAAGTTCTGACGAGATGGGGTAGCGCCCATAGAAACTGCGCAGTTTACTAACTTTTAGCTGCAACAATAAAGGTCTCACTTTGCCGTTTTGCTAATTTTGGCTTCTGCTGAAGACTTCAACACAACCTTTGGTCTTAAACCAAAATATATGATAACACATACAGCATAACAGACCAACTATACATACAAACAATTCTTATAAACTTTATAGTTTGAGGATAATTGTACGACCAAATTGACGGATCAAACAAAATATTATCATAGTTTATGAATATTTTTTGCCGATCATAAAGTTTATACAAAGTAAGGTTATTACCTTACCTTAAAAGTAAACTATGTTGGAGGGGTTGGTTTGGGGTGATCAAAATTCCATAACTTCTGACATAGTTAAAATATTTTGACGAGCGAAGATGCGTTTAAAAGATATTTTCTTGCGGATTTATTAAAATAAACTTTACTCAAAAAATATCTTGACAATAAAATATTTATTTTTAAAAATTCTACACATTGCTGATAATTATCTTTAAAGGTAATTTCTGGAGGATTTATGAATTCAATAATTTTCCTTTTGAAAATACAGTCTTACCTTTCTATTATAACTTTAGATTCATGTGAGATCCAATGAATTTAAACACATTGGGATATTTCTAGAAAAATAAAAATTAAAATCGAGGGTATTAGTTCATAAAAAATTCGGCCTTGTTGTCATAGCAAAATATAAAAAGTAAATGGGGGCCACCTAAAGGTTTGAAGATGGAAGGTGGGTATATTCATAAAAAATGCAGGGTTTGCAAAAATATTGTGGGTCGGTCATATGGCGACAATCGACTTCCTTGCGCCAGTAAGATCGGTACGAGCAAATTTTATAAAAAAACAAGTAAGGAAAGGCTAAAGTCGGGCGGGGCCGACTATATAATACCCTACACCACTCCCTGCGTATATACATCGCTTTTATTACTAAACCCAGGTGTTTCATGGGAGCAAATTTATGTAGTTCATATAAATTATACAGTATAAATTCATCTTTAGTCATATTTAACGAATATGGTAAATAATTGATCCAATTTTCCAGCAGACAAATACAAATTATACAGTAGTAATAGGATAAATCGGACCGACATTTGAAAGGAGGCCTATAACAACACCGGCTCAAAACATGAGCCTTTATATTTCTCATTCACTGTAGGTATTCATAGTTGAAATATATCATGATCCGATCTAAGACGTAGTTTGTAGAGCTGTATTAGAGTAGAATGGGTTATTGGGTTATTCCAAAGAGTGGACACATATATTTGACTTTGTATTCTGAACTATAATATAATCTGCAAAATTTGAAAAAAAAAAATCCGATGTAAAATTTGCGTTCTTGAGGGGTAAAAATTAAAATGGGGCCATTTGTAAGTGCTCTACATTAAAAAGAGGTTCCATATAGATCACTGCAATTATAAAATGTTGTGCCAATTTTAAAGAAAATCGGGTACAATATGTGGTTTCTAAAGCGGAGAAAGTGAAATCGGGAGCGACATTTGTATGTGGGCTATATCTAAATCTGAAGCGATCTTACCCAATTTTTGCATACGTGTTTCTAGTTGGATTATAAGATGTTCTGCAAAAGTTAAAGAAAATCGGGTACCATATGTTGTTTCTAGAGCGGAAAATGTCAAATCGGGAGCGACATTTGTATGTGGGCTATATCTAAATCTGAAGCGATCTTATCCAATTTTTGCATACGTGTTTCTAGTTGGATTATAAGATGTTCTGCAAAAGTTAAAGAAAATCGGGTACCATATGTTGTTTCTAGAGCGGAAAATGTCAAATCGGGAGCGACATTTGTATGGGGGCTATATCTAAATCTGAACCGATCTTACCAAATTTTTAGCATACGTGTTTCTAGTTGAATTATAAGAAGTTCTGCCAAATTTAAAGAAAATCGGGTACAATATGTCGTTTCTAGAGCGGAAAATGTCAAATCGGGAGCGACATTTGTATGGGGGCTATATCTAAATCTGAACCGATTTCCTCCAAATATACCGATGGTCCTTGGCCAGAAAAAATAACTTCTGCCAAGTTTCATGTCAATCGGACAACAATTGCGACCTGTAGAGTGCGAACAAGCTTAGATGGACAGCAGACGGACGGACGGACAGACAGACATCGTTAAATCGACTCAGGTGATGATTCTAAGCCGATCGGTATACTTAAAGGTGGGTCTAGCTCGATTATTTCTTGGTGTTACAAACATTTGGCGCGAAACTAACTTATAATACCCTAGACCACGAAGTGGTGTAGGGTATAAAAATAATTGCTGTTTGGGAGCCCTCTTAGGAGTATTTAAACAATAAAAATAAACAGGGAAAATTAGTGAGGTTCGGTCTTACATTAAAAGTGCACTATCCTACTCCTAATGATCATGTTATCTAAAGCGTTTTCACTTACTCTTCCCGAAAAACTGTAGTTCATAGACTCCACAATTTTAAAACATTCTTAATCCTTGAATATCCTGAAAATAAGTATATATTCGAGTTACTAAAATATAATAATCTATATGTTTGTTGTAGTATTCCGCAAAGTGAAAATATTTTTTCGAAAAATCATTCACACCACATTAAGGGCAATTTTTAACCCTCGCAAATACCATTCTTTAAAAAATAGTGAAAATTACATATAATCGTTTCGTCTGGCAACGCAGTATGTCCAAAAACTAGCTACGTAGAGTAAATGCTTCCCACATACCATAGTTTAATACATATTTCATTTGTCATGTAGATGCAACACCCATTTGCATTATTGTTTAAGATTGTTAAATTCTAAATTTCTCTTAACATAACTTTATAAACTGAATATGAAAATAATAAAATAACAAATTATCCACAATCTATGATTAAAACATGCCCAATAAATTGCCACGTTAAAATGATTGGTTTACGAGGAAATAAATAGTTTTCATGGCAACGTGATGGTTTTCGAAGATTTTCCCAACCACCCTCGTACATATGTACATAAGTGCTGTAAGCAGAATCATTGGCAACAACGAAAATATAAAACGGAAGGAATGTATTTTTTCCGCTGTTTCAAGAAAATTTCCCATGAGTTTTTCTTTCTTTCGTTCATATCCACGGTTTTTTGTGTTTTTGTATCCATCCCAACAGAAAATGTCACTTGTAACAGCCATTAAGCGGTGGCATTATGTTCTTTGGAGGGGAGACTCCTCCCCGAACAAATTCGACACACAATCAATCGTTGACAGCATCGTCGACGCCGTCGTCATAACATACCAATATCGAGTGGAATTATTGTGCAGCAATCCCCCTTGCCATTCTTTCATCTCGGAAATTGATGACAATCATCAGCCAATAAAAAAACTTTGATGATAGAGGGGAGGGAGATCGTGTTCTTCCCACCGAATCGTTTCTATTGTGCGGTGCATCTGTTCTTTCTATTCGGAAACGTCATCGTTTTGGGATGTTCTTCTGATGGCGGCGTTGTCAATGTCATAAAGTTGTCGCTTAATGGTGTTTTGTACATTTCTATGTACCTCCTTAACTGTGATCTTTCATATTGAGTTGCCAGCCCGAAAAGGGGATGGATTTTATAATTTTATAGCATATAAACAGTGATTAAATTTTAATACTCATTAACAGTGCTTATACAATAAAGAATTAGACATTTTATGTGTTCACATACTCGTACAGATAATCCAGTTTAGAAGTATAAGGTGGCGCCACATATATTTTCAAAGTGAAGTTGGCATTTCTAATAGCAAATAGAAACACAGGCAACATTTTTATAAATTAAAGAATGCTTAGGAGAATAATATGTATGTCATCTTAACAGAAATACTATTGCTCTAATAAGAAACAGTTAAGGAAATGCGGGCCGAATAATGAAAAACTTATGATTTTCAAATAGCGAATATTTTGAATAATTGTCCCGATTCCCATTATTCGACTAATTAGATAAATTTGAATTTAATTGAAAAAACTAATAATAATGTTTATAAGACGAAATGTTTATAAGACGAAAGTGTTTTAATATCGGTGGGAAGATTTTATGTAGTCCGCCGTTCCGGCCGATTGGGTATACCTAGAACAGCAGTCAGATAATTTTAAAGGTGGATCTTAAGACGTACCCATACAAAATTCAAATTATGAAACAACTGCAGGATCATAACAAAACATAATTGGGTCACATTTCGGTCATTCCGTATATGGTAGATAAAACACAACTTCTCTAAAAATAAAAATTTCACAAAATAGCTGCTTTCGGTACACCAACATTTGAATTATTCAATAATGATGCGCTCTTTTTTGCTATGTGAACATTTTCCATTGCCAACTATTCACTTCCTTCTAGTAGTGATGGTCCCATGCGATGTCATTCAATCACAACCTACATATGTCTGCAGTTCAATTAACTTCCAAATCCAAAGGATGTGACTGGCAATTTTTCTTTTTGCTCACTTTTAGTCATTAGAGTTTGCCTAATTTCCCAAATGTGCTGCTGAGAGTTGTTTGAATCGTGATTTTGGCATGTGAGCGCAACACATGAAATTTATTTGCAAGTCAGCCAAAAAAACTCTGACAAAAATTCCTTTTATTAGCAACAACAGAAAAAACTACAAAACATAGTAAAATTTAAACTTTTAACAATTTTTGATGTGTTGCTGTAACTTTTATGGTGTCGTTGCTGCTAGTGTTGTTGTTACCGTTGTTGTTGTCGTCGCTGTAGTTGTTCTTGTAGCTGCCCTCCATTTCACTGAGTTTTTATTGTTTTTCTCATCATGTACACATAATAAGAGTTAACAACTGTATAACAATTGTAAACATTAAAAAGTAGACAGTTTTTTTCAAACATGCACTAATAAAAACAACTACAATGATAGCAACAACACGAGCATAGGGATGTCAAAATTGATTAAATAAAACCGTATAAGAAGAGACTTCTTTATAACCAAAATTTGCGGTTTCTTACCACAGAAAGACAAATACTATCCAAAAACACTATGAAAAGAAAAATCAATAGGACGATAATATATTAAACTTCTTTGAATATCGAATCCTCTTTATTTTAAAACAAAGTTTGCTTAACACGATAATACGTCAAATTAGTGAATAACGTTTTTTAGACGTGTAGAATTTTAAATTGATATAATACGATGACATGTAGACATTATATTCTGATTAAAATATTAGCTGTTAAAAACTAAAAAAAAATATTTTTTTTTCTTTTTTTATAATTATTTCGTGCCAGCAGATTTTTTCGAGAAACCACTTTAAGTGCCATCATAATTAATTGAAGTCCTATATTTCCAAAATGAGAGTATAAATCTTAAAGTTATCTTCGGCGAAAATTATAATGTTAAATAAAAAATGTATCCATAAAAATTTAATAATGTTTCCGCGTTTAGAATGTCAAAATACACAGAGAAATTATATGTAAGCCCTCTTGTTGAATAGAGTTATTGCCGAATTCTTTCGTATTAAGTAGAAAATGCTCTCTTAGCACTGTCGTTATATTCGTAAAGTCCACTAATTAATCTTCATACAAAAATCGGTCCGTAAAGAACGTATATTGAAAATTAACGTATATTGATTGAAAGATACACCTAGAGTGATCAATAACCTGGTTGTTCTGCCATGTCAGTTTTTCAAAAGCCGCAATTTCGAAAGCCCGCTTGATTGGTTTTCTTTTTATAAAGAACCGCACGAACCGGGTTTTTTCTGGTTTTACTTAAAACTGTAAAAAGTTATTCATTATAGAGTAATTCCACTAAATATTCACCCATGGTGCATACTCGTTCTTGGGGATAGGATGTCATATTCTTCTGATCGAAATTGACTTCAAATATTCCTGTCTGAATTAGCTGCGGTTACCCCCCTGAAATCAATACTGGTTTGTATAATGCTGATCTGCAAAAATTAAACCGTCTGTGCGCTTACCGCTCCTAAAAAAACCTCTACAAATTATTACATATATTCTTATGTGTATGGCTGGTCGTCATCCGCAGCAGGAAATGTGTATATATTTTTTAATTTATTTTTTTACTTTTAAATTTTTTTTTATTTTTATACCCTACACCACTTCGTGGTCTAGGTTAAGTTGGTTTCGCGCCAAATGTTTGTAACACCAAGAAATAATGGAGCTAGACCCACCTTTAAGTATACCGATCGGCTTAGAATCACCAGCTGAGTCGATTTAACGATGTCTGTCTGTCCGTCCGTCCGTCCGTCTGCTGTCCATCTAAGCTTGTTCGCACTCTACAGGTCGCAATTGTTGTCCGATTGTCATGAAACTTGGCAGAATTTATTTTTCTGGACAAGGACCATCGGTATTGAATTTGGAGGAAATCGGTTCAGATTTAGATATAGCCCTCATACAAATGTCGCTCCCGATTTGACATTTTATGCTCTAGAAACGACATATTGTACCCTATTTTCTTTAAATTTGGCAGAACATCTTATAATCCAACTAGAAACACGTATGCAAAAATTGGGCAAGATCGGTTCAGATTCAGATATAGCCCCCATACAAATGTTGCTCCAGATTTGACATTTTCCGCTCTAGAAACGTCATATTGTACCCGATTTTCTTTAAATTTGGCAGAACATCTTATAATCGAACTAGAAACACGTGTGCAAAACTTGGGTAAGATCGGTTCAGATTCAGATATAGCCCCCATACAAATGTCGCTCCCGATTTCACTTTTTCCGCTTTAGAAACCACATATTGTACCCGATTTTCTTTAAAATTGGCACAACATTTTATAATCCAACTAAAAAACCTATGATGAAAGTGAGTAAAATCGGTTGAGATTTAGATATAGCCCTCATACAAATGTTTCTCCCGAATGTTTAACCGATTTTGGCCAACTTTACATATTATATTTTACCAATAAACAGACATGGTGAAAGCGGGTCACATCGTTCCAGGTTTCAATATACTCTTATAGAAATGTCCTTTCACATTTAACATTCACCTTTAACATTTTTTGTCAAAGACATACATTTACAGGATGCGAAAATCCTTCCCGATTTCAATTTTTTACCGAATTGAATTGCACTGAGAATTGTTTGGGTGATGCCCATATGTCCATACTTTGGTATGACTTTGGTCAACTACTGTATAATTTGTATTTGTCTGTCAGACAGTTGGATCAATTACCATATTATTTACCATATTCGTTAAATTTGACTAAAAATTAATTTATAGCATATAAATTATATGAATATAATTTATATAATTTGTATGAACTAAATAAAATTGCTCCCATGAAATACCTGGGTTTAGTAATCAAAGCGTGGTACATACGCAGGGAGTGGTGTAGGGTATTATATAGTCGGCCCCGTCCGACTTTAGCATTTCCTTACTTGTTTGTTATGTGTTATTTTAAATGTGTCTATTTTGTAAAAATAATAAAAATCGTAGAAAATGGATTTGTAAATAAATGATGCGTTTTTTAAATAAAACAAGTAAGGAAAGGCTAAAGTCGGGCGGGCCGACTATATAATACCCTACACCACACCCTGTGTTTTGATTACTAAACCCAGGTATTTCATGGGAGCAATTTTATGTAGTTCATATAAATTTTACAGTTACTACAAATTCATCTTTAGTCAAATTTAATGAATATGGTAAATAAATGCAATTTTCCGAGTACAGTAAATATAAAATGATCTGGAAAAATTGATTAAGATTCAATAATAAATACATATTATACAGCGGTAATAGGATGAATCGGACGGACATTTGAAAAGGGCCTATAACAACACTTGAGGCCTTTGCCAAAACATGCGCCTATATATTTCTCATTCACGGTAGGTATTCCTAGTTGAAACATATAATGATCTGCAAAATTTGATGAAGATCCGATGTAAGATGTAGTTTCTAGATCTGTAATAGAGCAGAATGGGGCCCCATTTGGGTTATACCAAAGTATGGATATATGGGCATCTCCCAAACAAGTAAGGAAAGGCTAAAGACGGACGGAGCTGACTATCTATCTCATTACAATTCAATTCGGTAAAAAAGTGAAATCGGGAAGGATTTTTGAATCCTGTAAATGTATGTATTTGACAAAAAATTTTAAATCGGAAAGGACTTATGTATGGGGGTATATTGAAACTTGGAACGATGTGACCCGCTTGTATGTATGTTTATTGGTGAAATATAATATGTAAACTTTGGCCAAAATCGGTTAAACATTCGGGAGCAACATTTGTAATATTTGGGGTAATATCTAAATCTGAACCGATCTTACCCCGTTTCATCATAGGTGTTTTTAGTTGGAATATAAGATGTTGTGCCAATTTTAAAGAAAATCGGGTACAATATGTGGTTTCTAGAGCGGAAAAAGTCAAATCGGGAGCGCCATTTGTATGGGGCTATATCTAAATCTGAACCGATCTTAAGCGCCTTGGAGACGATCAAATAATTCCATCAATCGCGTGCATATGTATTAGTGTGTGCCTTCGTGTTTTGCCCGCAAACGCACCACAAAATACGGCAATCATCACTTTGTGTTTGACTTCGTTGTGTTCGGTTGAAACTTTCATACTACTTTTGCTGCACTCCGCTAACATCACTCCCGTCGGAAATTTGTCCGTAGAGAATTAATTTTTTTTAACATCATTAACTGTCCCATTGGGATACTCCTCATTAAAAACATCCAGCTCATACTGCTTCCTTTTTTCCTCCCTGTTGCTGTAGGCATCCACTTTGGTGTTCCACAGAGCCGGTAAGCTGTCATAGCATTCTATAAATTTTAAAATGATTTTTTTTTTCACCCGCGCACGTCCATCTCGCACAATATTTTAATACTAAATGAGGCATGATTGACAATCGTAACTGGAGACCATCAACGAAAACGCCATCGACGAAAATATCAAAAAATTTTGTTTTTTATGTCAATCATTGCCGACGTCGTGTACGTGTAGCCGACGAAACCCGATTAGAGGCACACACACAACCGATTGATGGAATTATTTGATCGTCTCCAAGGCGCTTTACACACTTTCACCATAGGTGTTTTTAGTTGGACTATAAGATGTTGTCCCAATTTTAAAGAAAATCGAGTTCAATAAGTGGTTTCTAGAGCGGAAAAAGTCAAATCGGGAGTGACATTTGTATTGGGGCTATATCTAAATCTGAACCGATCTTACCCACTTTCACCATAGGTGTTTTGTCCCAATTTTAAGATGTTGTCCTATAAGATGTTGTCCCAATTTTAAAGAAAATCGGGTTCAATATGTGGTTTCTAGAGCGGTAAAAGTGAAATCGGGAGCGACATTTGTATGGGGACTATATATAAATCTGAATCGATCTAACCGTCTTTCATCACAGGTATTTCTAATTAGATTATAAGGTGTTATGCAAAATTTGAAGAAAATCGGGTACGATATGTGCTTTATAGGGCGGAAAAAGTCAAATCGGGAGCTACATTTGTATGGGGGCTCTATCTAGATCTGAACCGATTTCCTCTAAATTCAATCGCGATCGTCCTTGGCTAGAAAAAGTAACTTCTGCCAATTTTCAAGGTAATCGGAGCGCGAACAAGCTTAGATGGACAGAAGACGGACAGACGGACGGACAGACAGACATCGTAAAATCGATTCAGCTGGTGATTCTAAGCCGATCCGTATACTTAAAGATCTAGCTCATTTATTTCTTGGTGTTACAAACATTTGGCACGAAACTTACTTATAATACCGTAGTCCACGAAGTGGATATATTTTTTGATAGGTATTTAAGCATGTTTATAACTTCCACTAGGCTATTATGACTTCGTGTATTTGCTTGTAATACAAAAAAGGAAACAAGTTAGACACATCGTATGCAATACAGACCGAATCAATTTCTGCGTCGATTTATCAATACCCGTCCATCTATTGTTGTAATCAAAGTACAATATTATTGTTCGATCTTAACAAAATTGGCACCAGTAAGTTTTGTGAATCAATGATGAACGCTTTTTAATTTAAAGCAAATCGGTTCACTTTTTCCACTCTAAAAACAACATATTGTACCCGATTTTCCTCAAATTTAGCACAACACATTATAATCCCGCCAGCAATATCTATGGCGAAAGTGTGTAGGATCGGTTCTGATGTAAATAAAAACCAGTAAGGAAAGGCTAAAGTCGGGCGGGGCCGACTCTATGATACACTCCACTTTCAATCCGAATACAATTCAAATCGGTGAAAAAGTGAAAACGGGAAGGTTTTTTTGTATTCTGTAAATGTATGTGTTTGATAAAAAATTTTGTATCGGAAAGGACATTTGTATGAGGATATATTGAAACCTGGAACGAAAAAGGTGAAATATAAAATGTATAGTTTGGCCAAAATCGGTTAAACTTATGGGAGCAACATTTGAATTTGGGCTATATTTAAATCTGAACCGATCTTACCCACTTTCACCATAGTTTTGTTTAGTTAGATTATAAGGTGTTGTGCGAAATTTAAAGAAAATCGAGCACAATATGTGGCTTTTAAAGCGGCAAAAGTCAAATCGGGAGCGACATATATATGGGGGCTATATCTAAATCTAAACCGATCTTACCCAATTTCTACATTGGTGGTTCTAGTAAGATTATAATATGTTGTGCCAAATTTAAAGAAAATCGAGTACAATATGTGATTTCTACAGAGGAAAATGTCAAATCGGGAACGACATTTGTATGGGGCTATATCTTAATCTGAACCGATTTGTTCTATTTCCACAATAAATGTTCTTAGTTTAAATATAAGACGTTTTGCCAAATCTGAAGACAATCTGATACAATATGTGGTGTCTAGAGCGGAAAAAGTCAAATCGGGAGCGAAATTTGTATGGGAGCTATATATAAATCTGAACCGATCTGACCGATATTCGCCATGGGTGTTTCTAGTGGAAATATAAGATGTTTTACCAAATCTGAAGACAATCTGATACAATGTGGTCTCTAGAGCGGAAAAAATCAAATCGGGAGAGAAATTTATATATATGTATAAATCTGAACCGATCTAACACATTTTTACCACAGGTGTTTCTAGTTACAATATAAGATGTTTTGCCAATTTTAAAGAAAATCTGTTGTAATATGTGGTATCAAGAGTGGAAAGAGTCAAATCGGGAGTGAAATTCGTATGGGGGCTATATCTAAATCTGAACCGATTTTCTTCAAATTAAATAGCGTTCGTCCTTATCCCGAAAAACATCGTTGTGCAAAGTTTCATTTGGTTCTGTCTACAATTGCGACCTGTATCGTGATTACAAGAATAGATGGACGGACAGACGGACATTGCTAAATCGACTCAGAAAGTGATTCTAAGACGATCGGTATAATTAACAATGGGTCTATCTCGTTTCCTTTTGGGTGTTACAAACAAATGCACAAAGACATCCAGTGGAGTGAATAAAAATGTTGCCTCCAAATGTTTATCCGATTTTAGCCAAACTTTTCATATTTTATTTCACCTATTAAACATGTAAGGAAAGGCTAAAGTTGGGCGGGGCCACTTTCTATCCGAATAAATTCAACTCGGTAAAAAAATTAAAACTGGAAGAATTTTTGTATGTTTCCTAATTACTGGTCCAATTTGTCATATCGAACAGAATATTTGTATCGGACCTATTTTCACCATAGGTATTCCTAGTTTAAATATAAGATTGTTTTGTGAAATCTGAAGACAATCTGATACAATATGTGGTTTCTAGAGCGGGAAAGTCTAATCGGGAGCGAAATTTGAATGTGGGCTATATATAAATCTGAATCGATATAACACATTTTTACCACAGGTGTTTCTAGTTGAAGTGTAAGATGTTTTGCCAATCTTGAAGAAAATCTATTGTAATATGTGGTATCTAGAGTGAAAAGAGTCAAATAGGGAGTGAAATTCGTATGGGGGCTATATCTAAATCTGAACGACTTTTCTTCAAATTAAACAGCGCTCGTCCTTGGTTGGTCGTGGAATGTATAACAATTGGTCTATCTCCCTTTCTTTTGAACATTACAAACAAATGCACAAAGACATAATACTCTCGTATAAACATGGTGAAGTATAACCCCATACAAATGTCCTTTCCGCTTTGGCAAAAGTCAACAGAAAACTTTTTCGTTATATTTTACCTTGAAACATAAACTATGAGAGTGGGTCACAATGGTCCATGATTATGACCCATACAAAAATCCTTCCCGATTTCACTTACCGAATTGAATTGTAATGGGGAATAAAGTTGAGGGTATCGTATGATCGGCCCCGTCCTACTTCAGCCTTTCCTTACATGTTTTTAAATATGTTTGCTTAAATTTTTGTATAACATAAACAAGCACCATAAATCGATTCTTATTTTTAGGGGGTGATATGGGACAAAAAGGGATAAAAAGTGACACATATCAAACGATAACAGCTAGAAACTCGAAGTTACATGTATACATTCCTCTAATTGAGTAGACACGTAAACTAAGATGTTCTTTTTTAATTCGTCCTTTAAGTGTGTAAAGTGGGAATAGATGAATAAAAATGGTACTAACCAAACAGCGGCTACTAGAATAATGAAATTCGGTGTATACATACATTCCTATGACTGAATAAACATGCAAATTAAAGATTTTTTCCAAATTCGTAATTTTAAGGGGTAAAATGGGAACAGAGGGATACATGTGGTACCAACCAAACGGATACAGCTGGAATAATGATTTATGCTTTGTATTTACCTGGTATTTGGTAAGTTTAGTCCTCTGATAACATGAACGCGAACCAAAAAGTGATCCATACTTCTAAGGGGTGAAATGGAGCTAAAAGGAATAAAAATGTGATAGGATAATAAAACTGTTACCAATCAAACTGCTTCGGTTTGAATCAAAAAATTCTATTTTTATAGATTTCTGTGTTATAAAAGGTGGCCAAATTCGTACTTGTAGGGACAAAGTAAGGTAAGCGAGATGAAAGTGGTAGGAAGCAAATTGCTGTAGTCAGAATCGTAAATTCCATTGTCGACGTGAAAGATGATGGATTTTAGAAATTCGTACTTTCAGGATAAAAATGAAACGAAATTCGATATGTATGCTTTAATTAATTTCTAAAACTACAGAATGCATAAAACACAGAATGAAAATTTTGTTATTTTAATTTAATTTATTTATTTCCTATTTTTATTCTAGCTTCCGCAGGGACAGTGTAATTCAGGCAAATATGTACATCATTTTCAAAATTCATTTCATTCGTTTAGTTGGTCAGACACAAGAATTGAACGTGGATACTCGGTTGCTCAAAAATGACCCTGACATTGGCATCCCTACACCAGCAGAAACTACAACAAACATTGCTGCCGGTGCTTGTGTCTCTACACCCAGACACGGGAAGAAGAGGAAAAACAAACAGAAAAACTACAACAACAGAGTAGTAGTAGCATGAGGAATACAATATAGCAACAACCGTAAAACGACTAATTTGTTGTACTAAACTAATTACGCCGTGAGAATTTTATTGACAATTGCTCCCCTTCTGTTATGCTGTATGTTATGGTACAGATGCTGCGATGATGCACGGACGAGTTGGTATGGACGAGTGTGTGACACATGTAAAACATTATGCGAACGATGGGAAGTTGTGGATGCCACACACAAATGTGAGGACAGCATTGTAGACTGGAGGTTGCACGCCACTGATACGATATCATTCGAATGGGGATATGAAAGCAATGTTATTGGATTTATGTCACAAATGTTAAAATTTATTGAAATTTGTACTGTGAAAATATCAGTTTGTTATTAGTTGTGTTATTGTTTTTATATCAACTCAAATTTGTTGGACATTTTCGTATTGCCTTCAGATCGAATGGCAATATTTATTTGTCAAATATTGACAAATTCTACGAATAGAAGAATTTTAAAGAGGGCGATATAGGCAGACGTTATTTAACAGCCGTCGGAGTACTATGATTGCGTATTTACTTAATTCATGGAATTTCACAACGAAATACTAAATAAATTTGTTGATATTAATTTGACATTGATGAAGGATATTTATTTCGTAGAAAATATTCACAAAAAGGACACTTTAAACGTTACATAATAAGCGGTGAAATTGGAAAACATTTCAACAACACTGTCATTGAATTTCGTTTGATTTGAACTCAATACATTTTAGCAACGGGATGGCCTCTTGCAAAATTTAAAGCCTTTCTATGGGTTTCTGATATTGACAAAATTAATGAACCACAAAAAATAGGATTTCTGATTTTCACGTTTATTAGTTTTCTTTTTTTCAGGCAATAAATAAATAAGAGAATTCAGCCAACATATATGGATGACATACATTTAATATTATTTGAATTCAAGATTTAGAACACATTTGCAATTGAAAATCCAAATCCGAATAGATAATGTTGGTGCCAACGCAAATATTACTAGCATTTTGGCGGCATCCTTAATAAGGAGACGAAACAGACTCGTCAGCATTATCTGGGTTCATTCTTGGTGACACCACGTTATGGACTTTTAAATAATGATGTGAAAAAATTGATCGGGATCGCTTCTGACAAGGGACAGAAATTAAACATAATATACAATTTGTTTAATACAAATCAGAGCTGGTTATAGTATGGGGTGGGTCATTTAAAATTTTGAATTAGAATCGGCTATAAAAAAGTACTGATTATTTTTTCAAATTTCTGGTTTTATTAATTTGGTACGAGCGTATAGGGTCCCATTTTGTATATGTCAAACATAAACCTGAAAATAAAAATGAATGTTATTCTACTTTTCAAAGTCAAAGTAATCGGTAGTTCAAATTTGTAATGTTATATATATATAAAGCTGAAAATTTGAAGAGAAAAGCTAAGTTAACCCGCTGAAGGATAAACGTGAACCCGTGGCGCTTTGAGGTCAAATGTTAATTTAATCGTTGTTGGTGTACGATTTAAAACTTAATAAATGCTACAATTAAATGACTCGATCCCTTATTTTGAGCTGGTTACAATGACGATGTTTGGCATTAAAATGGAATGGATCGATTCACTCTTGAAGTAAAAATTAATTTTATTGTCGTTGTTCTTCAGAAAATTGTGAAGTTAAGTACACGGTAATATAATTTTACCTGTTGAAAATGAAGCTGTTCTTAATAATGTATATTTTTACTTACGTCTCGCTATTATTATTATCCAATTTGTCTTAAAATTCACTATTTCATTGCTACAATCAGTATAATAATTCCACCAAGTTTCATCAAAATTCGAAGAAAAAATTTTTAAAGCTTCTTACGATTCTCCACCTCCAACTAAGGATGGGGGTATATTAACTTTGTCATTCCATTTGTAACACCTTGAAATATTCTTCGGAGACTCCATAAAATATATATAATCCGGGTTGTGCTAAAATTTGTACATTTAGGCGGAAAATTTTGCGAATGCGAATAAAAATGGTAGCAAACATACGGCTGCAGCCATAATAATGAAGTTCGGCGTAGACGCAAAAAATAAAGATGTTTTTCTATATTAAATGGGATAGATTTGAGCCCAATCAAGCGGGTGTAACTTGAATCACGATATTAAGTATTTGGATTCGTCTAACTGCGTAGACGCTTTACACTTGAAGTTTTATATTTATATAGTAGAGGACTATTGATATTATACATAACACAGTGCAACACGAAAAAAAATAACCATATACGGACACCGCTACATGATAAAAGACCAAAAAAAAAAAGACCCGTGTTTTTTTTTCCCCCAAAGTCATGCACTTTTTTTATGGGCCCCAGAGATTTGAGGCCTCGGTGTAATTTTTGGAAAAAAGTGATCATATTCTCAGGCTCATATCTTGCAAACCGTTCGGAATTTTGATTTACTCTCTGAGGCAAAGTTCTAGCTCTTGTCATAAAGAACAAAAATTGTGAACATATCAAATCAAAAAAACTTCATCTTCAAGGTCAAAATCGCAAAAAACTTAAAAAAATTCGATTTTTTTTAACCTTTTTCCCTGTTCAGGTCCATAGGTAGCAAACCGCTGAAAATTCAGGGAAACAATCAACTACAAAAATGTACCTAAGATCTCAATAAACAACTTTCTAGAACATATGAACTTCCTAGGAATTATTCTTAACACCGTTTAAATCTAATTTTTGGAAAATTTTTCACTTTTGCGGCTACCTAAACGGTGTTAAGAATAATTCCTAGGAAGTTCATATGTTCTGCGATTTTGACCTTGAAGATGAAGTTTTTTTGATTTTATATGTTCACAATTTTTGTTCTTTATGACAAGAGCTAGAACTTTGCCTCAGAGAGTAAATCAAAATTCCGAACGGTTTGCAAGATATGAGCCTGAGAATATGATCACTTTTTTCCAAAAATTACACCGAGGCCTCAAATCTCTGGGGGCCCATAAAAAAAAGTGCATGACTTTGGGGGAAAAAAAACACGGGTCTTTTTTTTTGGTCTTTTATAATGTAGCGGTGTCCGTATATGGTTATTTTGAAATGACTTCAAAAATGTTGCACAGTGTAATGAAGTGTCACAATTTTCTTAATATGGTAGTGCACTTCTATTAATGTCGGCAGCCTCTAATCTGCGGGTAATACTGTGGAATGCACACCGTGGTGAAGGGTATCTAAAATTCGTCCCCGAAGAATATAACACCTTTTTACTTGTTGTAGCTGCAACTCCATTCCCCGTCTATCTTACAATTTTTGTTCTTTATGACAAGAGCTAGAACTTTGCCTCAGAGAGTAAATCAAAATTCCGAACGGTTTGCAAGATATGAGCCTGAGAATATGATCACTTTTTTCCAAAAATTACACCGAGGCCTCAAATCTCTGGGGGCCCATAAAAAAAAGTGCATGACTTTGGGGGAAAAAAAAACACTGGTCTTTTTTTTTTTGGTCTTTTATCATGTAGCGGTGTCCGTATATGGTTATTTTGAAATGACTTCAAAAATGTTGCACAGTGTAATGAAGTATCACAATTTTCTTAATATGGTAGTGCACTTCTATTAATGTCGGCAGCCTCTAATCTGCGGGTAATACTGTGGAATGCACACCGTGGTGAAGGGTATCTAAAATTCGTCCCCGAAGAATATAACACCTTTTTACTTGTTATAGCTGCAACTCCATTCCCCGTCTATCTTACAGTGTAGAGATTTTCCATCGTACTTTTAGTGTTTGTTGCAGGAGTCGTTCATGTGGCTTCCTTACAACACGACCGAACAATCTCTTCGATGCACACGTTCAAAGGGGTAACATCCAGGCAAACGAATCAGAATATTATAGCCAGAATGGGATAGTCCGCTTGTTTTAAGGCACACATTTTATTAGTATACCCTACGTTTGTGACATGCAGATGTAATTTTGGTATTCAAAGAAAAATTCAAGTTTTTGAGATAAATGATCGGATTTTTATTTCATAATAAAGAGGAAGGTATGCCGTTAATAATGAAAAACAACATCAGCCAAAGGCACCCACGACCATATCCTTTCATGAAATGTTCCATACCGAAATCGCAAAGTGGCTGCACTATTTCCTCGATAGTCTCTCGAATTCTATCTTTGAGGTATTGAATCGACGCTTGGCTGTTGGCGTAGACGTTATCTTTCACGTGGCCCACAAGATCTCGGTGGCCAATTGTGATCACCTCTTCGAGAGATAACACGGTCCGGAAACTTTTACCGTAAAAGTGCAATGGTTCCGGTGCTTGTGTGGCACGTCTTGTTGAAAGTAAACGTTGTCCAGATCAATACCATACAACTCCGACCATAAAAAATCATTAACATCTCTCGATAGCGCAATCCATTCACTGTAACTGTTGATCCAAACTATTTTTCGACAAAATTAAGGTCCAATGACTCCGCCGGACCATAAACCGCACCAAACAGTCACACGATGTGGGTGGAGAAGCTTTTCAACAATAACTCTTGGTTTTTCCGAGTCCCAGATGCGACAATTTTGCTTATTGATGTAGCCACCGAGGAGGAAATGGGCCTCATCAGTCAATTCATTCATGGATTTCAATAATTTCAATGCGTTGTTGAAGCGTGTATCGTTCCATTTTTAGTAATGGCGTAGTTTCTACTTATCAAATGTCAAAGAATAAAAGCTTCAAAAGTGACAGCTACCGAAATACCGAGTGATTCAAAATAACACCTCTTATTGGAAAACCCTGTATATCGATTGTCATAAAATCACTCCACTTAGAGATGCCTGCTTAAGGTCCATAAAGGTAGCAAAGTATATTTCTGTTCTATATTCAACATACACTGAAAAAAAAAATTGATACCGGAGCATACTAAAATCGATCCTCAGAAATGGACTCAATTTAAAGACATTCTTAGTTAAATTGAGTAAATAAAACTGATTTTGAGTAAATTTTACTTGACTTGAGTACGTACATACTAGCTTCAAGTAAAATGTAAACTTATATTGAGTAAAGGCCAAACAGATAACAATTTACTTAATTTTAGTTCATTTTTACTGGAATTTAGTACACTTTTTTGAGGGTATTGGCACTATGCGCCCACGACTTGGCGTAAAAGCAATAAATAATAATAATTACAAGATGATAATATTTGATTGATTTTTTCCTCAAAACAAGTAAATTATTAATTAATTGTTACCTAAACTGAGGAATGTTTTACTTGAAATAATTTCAATTTAACTAAAAAGGTTCTTTGTTCGGAGTATGCAGAACTAATAAGAAAAAATGACAATATGAAATATTTCTTAAAAGTTTTATGGCAGACGTCATAAAGAGTTGAGCTATTACTCCATGATTGCTTCAGAGGCTAGATAGACACCTTCTCAATAGTTGTTTAGACTAATACTTGAAGTCTTTAAGAAATAAGTCACTGCAAACGAACGCGAATTGCTTCTTAGATTAATATTCAAGATTTTTCTAAACAATTTCAAGTGATTTTTATAAGCTCATTAATACTTAAATGAATGATTAACTCGGCACAAATTTTAGTATTGAAATTTTAGTTTTTATTTCCACAAAAGTATGAATTTACTAAATTGTAAGAATTTTTTATTAGATCCAATTTGGTAAATGAACTATTCACTACGACTTTGAAATAAAGAAACTTAACTCATACTTAGTCAATTTTCCTACTTTTACGGAAATTTTTACTAAACTGGAGTAATATTCATCGGAGACCACATAAAGTATATATATTCTGGGTCCTGGTAAAATTCTAAGACGATTTAGCCATGTCCGTCCATCCGTCCGTCTGTTGAAAGCACGCTAGCTTCCGAATGAAATGAGTTAGGTGGTTCAAATTTCTCCTAAATATGTCTTATGGTTGCATATCGGTGGGGATTGAAAGTGGGCGAAATCGGTCCAGAGGGAAAATTTTTTCCCTAACAAGGACTGGCGTAAAAGCACCAGAAAGTAAATAAAATTTTTAGCAGGCCAAATTGGACGAAAAGGAATAAAAATGGTACCAATGATAATATAACAGCAAGAAACATGAAATTTGGAACGCACATCTCTTTAATTGCGTACATACGTAAATTAGATGGATTTTTCAATATTCGTACTTTTAATTTAAATAATAATAGTTTTAGAAGAGGGATATAAATGGTACCACCCAAACCGCTGACTGTGTAGACGCGAAACATAAAGGAATTTTTCTAAATTTGTACTTTTTGGGAGTAAATGACGCGAAAGGGGATACAAATAGTACTAACCAAACGGTTTCAGTTTGAATAGTGAAATTCGGTGTGTATATTACTATGACTGAGTAGACGGGAAAAATAAAGATATCTTTCAATATTCGGGATGAAATTGATATGAAGCAAACGAAAATCTTTGTTTACATTGGAAACAGTTGTAGCTAGAAACATGAAATTATGTGTATGCATTCCACTATGGCATGCAACAATAGGTCTGGAATAAAAAATGCAAATAGGCGAAATCGGCCCTGAGGGAAAATGTTTCTCTCTAATGACGACTGATAATAACCTAATATTTTTGAAGATTGCTGCCTCATATTCACTTTTTGATTAAACTTGGAAACGCAATGGAAAAACAATTACCAGTCTCCCCTTGGATTGTTTAATGATGATTAGCAAAATGTTTCGTTCCTGGATCAAGCCGTCTGTGAGCTAAACGCTCCTGAAAACACCTGAAAACACTGTTGCACTTCTGTCATTATTTATTTTTAAATAATAGACCCTTGAAAACTCTTTAAATGTAAATTTAGATTCTTGTATTATTAAATTTATTACTTATTATATTATTGTAACTTATTGGTCGAATATTGGACGTTAATAGTATTTTTTGTGTTTTTTCATATGACAACTCAAACAATTTTCGTATTTAGTGCTAATATTTTATAAAATAAGCTGCAGTCAATACCTTTCGAATGACGCCTAAATGATGAATATCGGACGCTGCAGCGCTCACTTATAATGAGTTTGTATAATGATTCAGAGACGATATTTTTGGTTCGATAATCATCATTTAGGCATCATTCGAAGCGTTCATTCCTTCTATATATTATTGATAACATATTTTACACGATTTTTTCAAGATATGTTAATTTTTAGCTGTCACTTCGGAAAACCAGAAATTTCGTGACCCATCCTAGTATATAGTAGAGAACTAGTAATATTATAATAGTGAAGCATCACAATTTATTTAAAACAGTGCACATAAGTGTGCCTTGGAATAGTTAACAAATATCACAATTTTCCAAATATGGTTTTGGATTTCTATGTAAAGTCGAACGTCTCTAATCAGTCGGTAATACTTTGGATTGTACTCCGTGGTGGAGGGTATATAAGATTCTGCCCGGCCGAATCGCCCTTTGGATTTGTTAATATTACCTTATGAAAAATTTCTAGATTTTCTATCCTCACTAGGTCATGGTTCTTAATTGGGAAATTCTGCTTTATTTGCCTTATTCAAAAACAAAAACTTCATTAATAACGGAGAACCCAATTTCTGTTCCGTTTCACATAGAGTTAGTCTATAGTCAATTTGAACCAACAAAATATGCTTTTGCAAAGCCCCTTCAAGTACCTTCCACATAAATGTCGACGTCCTAGGTAATATTTGAAATATGGAAGTAAAACACTGAGGGTTATATATACCCGTCCGTCGGTTTAATCGAATGAAACTCCCGTTGATATTTTGTCCGAACCTTCCTCTAGCTATCCATGAAAATCAATTCGAGATTCCTCCTACTTGGCTAGAGATATATTTATTTCCACAATTGCTTAATTTTTGTGTAGTTTGTACTTGTCTATAACGGGTTAATTCGTTTAAAATTTAAATAGAAACATTTTATCGCAAAACCTCCTTTGACTCTCTCAGGCGGGCCTCTCGTTGAACCGTTAAAGTAACGACTATAATTCATTCATATATTCCAAACCTTCAACTCAGACCTAACAGCGAAAAGGAAACAACAAGAAGATAAATGCTAAGCAGCAACAATAACAACAGTTGCATTATAAACAACACCATAAAAAAGCCAGATACTCGTACCTCCGCTGGTAGTCGCAATAAAGTGTTGAATTGCTTGCAATCAAAATGAATTGTAAATTGCGCACGCGCAACACAACAACAAAGTCTCAACAGTGGCGATGAGTTGCCCACATTAGATTAACTGCGGCAATAGAGTCGAAGAAGCCGTGGCAGCAGCCCAAACAGCGACAACACAAGTAGTGTAGTTAGCCCCAGACGACGAATACGAGAACGTGTAGCCCTCCACAGCCAGCCAGCCAGCCTGCCAGCCATTCCACACACACACCACACTCTCTGACACTGCCTGAACGAAGAAGACGTCTTTGTTAATGTCGAGTTTAACTCTTTGCACGCGGTTAAGCAGCCGAGGAATTGAATGAATGTTCATGTGTATCCATGTAGTTGTGAATGGACTGGTAGGCGGGGAAGGGGAGATACTCTTTCACAGAGCCACAGAGCCGCGACAGAACAGACGGAGACCGGAGACAAGCAAAGCAAGCGAAGCAAGCATTTTATTCGAGTGTGCGCGCGCGTGTGCAGTCTTGGCAACCGTGGGAATCTGTGGTTTGCCACAATCCCAAAACCATTTGCAACTCAATGACGAAAGACAAATGAAACAAAAACAAAACCAAAACATTAAAGCAAAACAATAATAAACAACAAGTAAAAGAGTGGCGATAATGTGGAGTGTCAGAGACTTGGGATTGCCTTAAATTATCTGGAGAATATTGACTTAGATTAGTTCCATGGGAACAAGACGTTTTATGTAGCTAATGAAGAAAGTCGAAAAATTTTCCTGTGTGAAATTTTCCAAAAATCATTAAACGTTTTTCGTTAATTTCAATAGCTTTGTGGTTTATTATTTCGAAAAGAACACAAAAAGTCAGTTTTATGCCAGAGGGCAGAAAATGTTTATGAATGAAAAAGCGACATTAGATGTTTAGGCAGTTTGTTTCCTGCAGGCCTGGACCCACATGAAGGTCAGCTGATTTATAACTGTGGGGCCCATGCATATCCATGCAAGAGGCTGTTAAAGGTTGGTGTGACAGGGAACTAAAAGTAATATTGGCAAAGGATGTCTGACCGAAACTTCGCGTTCAAGGCTGTCAAGCAGAGAACGGATCTCATTCAGCAGTGACCGGAAGTTTTCATATACAGATTTCTCACAGGTGCAGCAACAGATACACTTGCGTGTATTCAGACAGGCAACAAGGTCTAGCATGAACCTGAGCAGCTCGGAGCCTAATCATGGCATTTGAAATCGAGGATGTTACGATAGAAAGGTGTGTTTATACCCTCATTCTACAGAGTAGTACGGTATATATCATTTGGTACAGAAAAAAGGTGTAACGCATTGAAGGAGTGACTTAAGACCCCAAGTATGTTTGAGCATGTACACGATAACACTCGAAAGGAGTTAAGGGATCGATTCAAACTTTGCACATGGTAATATTTTTCCCAAACTTAGTTTAAGTTCGAAGAAATTGCCACTCCCCTTCTGGTACGTCCCACACAAATAGCCCATATTCCAATGTTAAATTTAAATACATATAAGTTCCATCTGGATATTGGGCGATATTTTGGTATTTGTTAATGTTTTTATAATCACTTTAAGTGTACTAAATATAACGGGTTTTGCCATGCCCCTTTCTGTACCTCCCACACGAATCACGTAAAACAACGTAAAATTATAGCTATTATAACTTCTATACTGATGATTGGAATACTGTCAAATTTTATATTTGGCAATGTTTTTTAGTGGTTACTGTCGCATGGAATATGGGCGAAATTCTTCTGCTTCTTGTACCTCCCACACAAGTGGCATAAACTTGTAAATAAATTTGATGTTTAAAAATGTTTTTATAATCAATTTAAACCTAAAAAATATTTACGCTTTAGCCACGCTCCCACACAATTGTAGCTCCCACACAATTGTCTCTATCCTAAGTAATATTAAATCCTTTATAACTCCTATACCGGTGCCTGAAATCCATTACGACTTCATTTGATCATGTTTTTACAATTATTGACGAATGTGGAAGATGGGTCCAATTGCCACAAACTTCCACTACCTCCCACAAACATAATCCGGCTCTAAGTAAAATTTAAGTCCTTCCATACGCATGTCCTCTGAGAGCGAGTATACAAGTCGGTTTAATCGACTGAAACTTACTTAATTGTTTTCATTGTAATACATTTCGACAAAAAATTTAAAATTTATATAATTCCATATATTTGGTTTTGTTGGAAATTTATAGATCTTTCAGGGAATATAAAAAACTACAGAAAAATCAAAATCGATCGCTAATCAAGCAACACTAAAATCAAGCAAAAAATACGTTTGGATATCTCGCCAAAGGAGTTGAAATGAAACATACGTCATATTCAGTCCGACCAGGCCATTACCAGGACGTGATCCCAACATGATGGCGAAAATATACCTGAGAAGAATGAGATTTAACAGAAATTTTAACAAATAAACTCGACTCCAAGAATTTATCACCACTCATTGTTGTTGTGGGTGGGTGTTCAACAATAGATGTTCACACAACTATTTAGAAAGCTGTAATCACCTACAGCCAATGTAAATTCAAAAGTTTTCAAATAGATAGGTATGTTAAAAACCGACCCTTTGGGAAACCGGTTTTCGGTTTGTTCGAAAATTCACAATTTTTTTAAAGAGAGAAATAGTAGACCTGTGCGATTGGGCTTACTAGCTTACAATTAAGAGACTTAATAAGGTGGCAACATTGTTACCCATTGGTTGTACTTATATGTATCAGTAAGAGTGTAGTAAAGTACTAAGTAAATTCCATACAAAAATTGGAATGGAAATTGAATTCAAATTCAATTGTTAGGCCCTTATGTCAATATTTCTCGAAGTGTTCGTGTCTGTTTCCTGGGATAACAGGAAGGGCACTGTCAAAATAGCTTGGATGCAATTTTGCTCCATCAATAATTTCAAGGGCCTTTTACGCCATTTTCAAAAAGAAGTACTAAATGATCCATCCATTATTAACTACGGATCATCAGTATCCACACTAATATCTATTATGTCTGAAATACCTCCGCTACCAGAATTGAATATGGGACAACATTATACAATTTAGTAAAATTTCAACTTTTTAAGCTTGGAATTATTTGTATATTCACGTTTTAACAATCTTTTTAATGGATACCTTTCTGCATTTCCCACCAATAAAAATTATACTAGGGAAGTTATATTCGGCTTTTTAATTCAAAAATTATCGATAACTTTGTGTCTTTAATGAGGTGCAAGAAAAAGTCTGCGTACAAATGCTTTAAAACGGGGAATTACACTATTCTTCTTGGGGTTTTTCACTCCAATCACATGTTTCACTTCAAGCATACTGAGCTTAATCATATTTGAGTGTTTTTTAACGTTTACAACACGCCTCCTAAAAGAAAAGAAAAAAAATGCAAGTGAAAGGAAAATTAATGTACACTTATGGAGAACAGGCAAATCCTTGAGTGGAATAGGAGTTATGGTGGAGCGAAGCCATTCATCTATTCAGCGAGTTCTCAACAATTTTCGAGAAACTGGAACATTTGTATCAAAATCCCGTTCTGGCCGCCCGAGAAGTCTTACTCAAAGAGAGGAAAGGACCGTAGTTCGAACTGTAAAGCAAAGAAGATACACATTGATACGATCAGGAAAATTTTGAAACGGGCTGGATAAAGCCATTAATTTGAATCATTAGTAGAAGGAAGAGAATTGAATTCGCACACAAAAAATACATAAATCACCCTCCAGAATTTTGGAAACATGTCCTCTTCTCAGATGAGAGTAAGTACTGTATTTTTGGGATCAAAGGACGTAAAATTTTGTGGAGAAAAAAATTGACTGCTATGAATAAAGAGAACTTAGTACCTACCGTAAAACACGATGGTGGTGGAGTAATGTGTGGGGGTGTATGTCAGCTAGTGGCGTGGTTCAAATGGAATTTGTTGAATCTACACATTGGTGGTGGAGTAATGTGTGGGGGTGTATGTCAGCTAGTGGCGTGGGTCAAATGGAATTTGATCTACACATTCTCAAAAGAAATGTCAAACAGAGCGCTGCGAAATTGGGTCTTGGAAGTGAATAATGTCCCCCAAACACACAGCCTACGTTGTCAGGTCCTGGCTATTGTACAACACCAAAAGGCTACGTACACTCCCTCAATCGCCGGATTTGAACCCCATAGAGCACGGCTGGCACTCCTTGGTTAGTACTGACTGTAGACGACTGGCGAGAATCACGTACAACTCATTCTAGGTCCACCATCTACTTGACTTTACCTAGAAAACTGCAAGATATTGACATTTTAAAAACTTATTTCCTGTGAAACCAATTTGTATATCGTAAAAATATAAAGTAATATAAGTTGGACAATATTGTCCTCCTTGTCTTGTTCGCAGGATGACATCTATAGGGTGTTTTTTATTGAGGTATAGAACTTCGAATTGAAATAAAACACAAGAAAATCGATGATGGACATTAAATTTGGCTTTATTGGAAGGATAATTTTATGCCATTAATGTTTAAATATGATTTCGGGCATGTGGCCGCCGCGGCTGGCTCGAATATAGCCAGGTCCAATTTTCAACCACTCCAATTGCTGTGCACGTGGCGAATCGATTCATTCGGGTCCTCTTCAACACTTTGCTCTACAGCGGCAATTGCTTCTTCGGTGCGCACTGTTCGACGTCTCTGCGGATGCGTATTATCACATACAGTAAACGTAGTGCGAAAACGATCCATGGTTAACCGAATTAATTGCTCTGATGGACGATTATGTCGACCATAAAATGGACGGAGCTTGCGGTGAACTTCGCGAACTGAACCATTACTTTCGAAATAAATTTGCATGATTTGCAAGCGTTGTTCTTTTGTCAACCTGTTCATGATGAAATGGCAAACCAAACTAAATATTAATCACTTGACAGCTGTTAAAAAAGTGATGCCAACTTAAAGTTCTATACCCCAATAAAAAAACACCCTATACTTTGGCGTATTTCTATCGTATAAGATATAACAATTTAGGTAATAACTTGACAGAATTTCTATATCGTAAAAATATTCAGAAAACTAAACATCTACTTAATTCATCGACTGCTAAAGCTGAAGTATGCGACGATTTTGTCCTCGTTGCTTTCTTCGTATGATGGGTTATTTCTGTCCTATCAGATACAAACATTCAGGTGATAATATGATCTGGTGATCCTTCTCATTGTACATCCAGCTTGTCTATGTTTTGCTTTCTAATGGCTGGTAACCTGAGATTGGTGTTCAAAGTATTTAGTACTAGTAGTGAGATTGTCTCAAAAGTCTGAAAGAACTAATATTGCCGACCACACCGATTGGCATCTGATATATAAATAAAACATTTATAAACATACAATTGTATGTTGCGAGATAAAATTCGAGTTGAAATCTTTGCAATTGCTGTTGGTGCACTGTAAGAATAAAACAATTTGATTCCTCTTTCTGTATTTCGATACATTTTAATACATTCAAAGCCTTCAGCCGGGTACAGTAGTGTTCAATGAAATAGAAATATTTGAATATTGAGGAAACGGAAATTTTGATTGAATCAGGTCACTGGCGGGATTTATGAGTTAAAGAATTATAAAAGTTCTCTGAACAATCATATTAGCTCCCTTTTTGGTCAGGTCCATTGTTTTGTCGTATTATAAATACGTCACAATTCAATGTCTGAAAAAAGCTGCAGCCCGTGATAGGCATTTTTGCTCACAAAATGAAAAAACATACATATTCAGTTTTTGGACAGTAGAAATATTGAACTTTTCTGCGTAAAACATGTCAATAAACAGCTGATCATTTCATACTTTGTCGCTAGTTATGCAGCGAAGTGTGCAACAGTTTTCCACATTACTGTATCAATTGTTTGAAGGGGATGGGATACCGTCGCACGGAGTGTTCAGTCCCGCAATAAGCTGGGCTTTTTTCGAATTTGGCGCGCATGACATTATAGCTGCTTATTTGCGCGATGCCCCTACGAAACGAAGCGCATCCGAACAATAACAACAAGACGCGTCTTACATACAGGAGGTCCACCAAAAGAAGACGAAGATGATGATGATCAAACGGAGTAGACAGTCTGTTCTTTTCACTGAACCTGAGTCAGCATTAATCGCATGCGAGTGTTGGGTGAGTTGTTTGTTTTCTTTTTCGGGGTAATAGAGGAAGCAGTTGTTTGGTTTTGTTTGTCCGTCCGTCCGTCCGCTTATCCCTCCTTCCCTTCACTGATGTTGAATGTTGTTGCTGCTGTTAATTCGTCCATTGTTGTTATTGTTATTATCAGTATGTATTTATTCCGATAAAAACAGATGCTGCCGTTTGTTTGGCGCTGCTGCTTATGGTTTTCGAAAGTGTCATCTTGTTGTGGTTACTTTGGTTGGTTTGTTGGGGATCTGCTGATACACAGTGGTTCAAAACCAGACATTATTTTAATGCAGCGATTTTTTCGAGCCACAGGGACAAATATATATCGTCCTAACGAATCAGAAACTATTGAATCAGATGATATATTTATTGATGGAATAACTAACATCGATTCCTATGCTACTCACAGTTGTTAAAGGAACAAATACATATATATTTATTAGATTTCTTGGTATTGCAAATGTAAAAAAAACAAGTACGTAAGTTTCTGTCGGTTAAACCGACTTATATGTACCCTCACTCTCAGAGAACATGTGTATGGAAGGACCAGCTTCCACATTTGTAAATAATTGTAAAACATGATGAAAAATGAAGTCATAATGGATTTCAGGCACCGGTATAGGAATTATAAAGCATTTAATTTTACATAGGATAGAGACAATTGTGTGGGAGGTACTAAACGGGGCGTGATTAAAGCATAACTATTTTTCTGGTTTAATGAGATTATAAAAACATTTTCAAATATCAAATTTCAGCTGATTTTTTCGCATATATTATGAAGTATATGAAACGTCCGTAAAAGTATTGCCAAAAGTCAGATTTCAGAGTATTCCGATCATCCGTATATAATTTATAACAGCTTTAATTTTACGTAGGTTAGGGTGATTTGTGTGGGAGGTACTATCAGGGGCGTGACAATGCGCGCCATATTTCGTACGTTTTTAATTCAACATAGGAATATAAACCATTTGTGTGGGAGGTACCAGGTGCTAAGTTTGAGTTGATTTCTTAACTCCTTTCGAGAGTTATCGTATACACCAGCCAAACGGACGGACGGATATTGCTCAAACAGCTTAAAAATTCATGAAACGGATTTGGTACAAACATACTTTTTTCTGTACCAAACGATATATACCCTCCTACTCTGTAGAGTACTCTCGCGGTTTTTGGAAAATCTATTTTCTCTATTTTCTTTATAATATGACACTTTTTATATTATCACAAGCATCATAGAACGTTTTTTTATTAGGGGCCGTAAATTAAATTGGTGATGTTTGCCTAGATTTCATTTGGTTTTGCTGAAAAACCGGGTATTTGATCACACTACTTCCACCATAGACGTTTATAATTGAAATATAAGAAAATCGATTAAAATATGTAGTTTCTAGAGCGGAAAAAAATCTGGACCGTCATTTGTATGTGGGCTATATCTAAAACTGAACCGATTTGAATAGTGTTCGTCCTTGGTCCGCAAAACATACTTGTGCTAATTTTTGTTAGAATCGGACAATAACTGCGACCTGTATTTTGATTACAAGTATAGATGGACAGAAAGAAGGACATTGCTAAATCGACTCAGAAAGTGATTCTAAGCCGATCTGTCTATCTCGCTTCTATTTGGGTGTTACAAACAAATACACAAAGACATAATACCCTAGTGGAGGGTATAAATACTAAACTTCCAAAAGTACTTTAATATAGGTACTATTTTGCAAATATACTCGGTTATGCGTTATGGTACTGAAGATATAGGTAATGGCTACACATGTTCTTGATATTACCTTCACGAAGAAGCAGTGGTTTAGAACAATCGTCAACAAATTAAGATTTTGTTTTTTAAATAGTTTTTTGTTGATCCAAAAAAAACATATGAAGTAGAAAAAATTCGTAAATATATTCTACCATTTTTAACAGCTAGCATCCTAAAAAGGAAAATGTGAAAGTTATAACCTCTTCTTTTTCATAAACATTAAAAAAATCTTACAGTTTTTCTGGCATTAAATGATGTCTTCTGTTTTCTATAGGGTCCGCCAAATATTTTTTTTTTGAAAATGCTATAAAAAACTACTGAATATTTTCTCAAATTTCTTTTTTTATTTGAAAGTACAATCCTTCCTTTTAATAATGGAAAATAATTTCATTCAAATGGCTGCCTCGGGCACCCCACAAATAATAGTCCAACGGTTGAATAGTTGAAAAAAAAAACGTTAGATGGCGGACCCTTATATAGCTCCCATACCAATGTCTCCTATGATTTACCTTTTCCGCTCTACAAACCACATATTTCAACAAATAACTTTTTATTTTGAAAATACTATAAAAAACTACTGAATATTTTCTCAAATTTCTTTTTTACTTGAAAGTACAATTCTTCCGGTTAATAATGGAAAATAATTTCATTCAAATGAGGGCACCCCACAAATAATAGTCCAACGGTTGAATAGTTGAAAAAAAAAAAACGTTAGATGGCGGATCCTATATAAACAGACATATTCAAAAAACATTCTTAAATAGTCTAAAATATTAGGGATTATTATGGGTATTTTTAGTCCTTGTGAGGGAAATTTTTTCTTTGGGGCAATTTCGCCACGTTTCAATCCCAACCGATCTACGACTATAAGACGCATTTATGGAAAATGTGGACGTCCTAGCTCCTTTCTTTTAGATGCTAGCGTACAGACGGACGAACATGGCTACATCGTCTTAGAATTTTATGACGATCAAGAATATACTTTATAGGGTCTCAGGTCGATATTTAAAGGTGTTACAAACAATGACAAAGTTAGTATATCCCCATCCTGGATGTGGAGGGTATAAAAAATAAATTCATTAGAAGATGGTAACATTTTTGAAACTCGTTTATCCCTACATTTGTCTATAGTTTTTATTCGTTTGGATGCTAGATATTAGAAAATAAAACAAGTAAGAAGGCGTTAAGTTCGGCCGGGCCGAATCTTATATACCCTCCACCACGAAGTGCATTCCACAGTATTACCAGCAGATTAAATGATGTCGACTTTACATAGAAGTACAGTACGATATTACGAAAATTGTGTTATTTTTATGCACATTACAATATTTGTTTACTATTCCAAACTATAATGTATACTTATGCGCACTATTATAAGAAAAGTATAAATTTTAAAGATATCTCCATTCGCCCGATTCTCCGGCCAAATGTACATAGTCAGAATGTATACACTGATTTTCATGATTTCAACTTCAGCGGTTTGGTTGGTCCCATTTTTATCCCTCTTTTTAATTATATCCCTTAAAAGTACGAATTTCGAAAAATCCCTCTATTTTACGTGTATATGCAATTAGAGGGATGTACACACCGAATATAATGATTCTAGCTGTTGTGGTATCATTGGTACCATATTTTTTCCCTTTTTGTCCCATTTCGCCCGCTACAACATTTATTTTGTTTGTTGTGCTTCCAAGCTACAAGAGGAATGTCCGCAACAAATTTTAACTATATGAAAATAAGAAATTTAATTAAAAAGCCAAAGCTACCAATATTTGTATACTATATATATAATGGATATTATACTTCAATTCATAAAGTAAATATAAGGGAGCAATCATAAATACCCTAAATATTGGGGGGAGTATTTTCAACTACAGTCGTTTGGTTGGTTGTATTTCCATCCTACTTTAATTTCAAAAGTATAAATTTTTAAAATACCTTATCTCTCACGTATGCGTAAAAACAACAAAATAAAGTACGAATTTGAAAAAAAAAATATTTGACGTGGCTATGCAGTCAGAGGAATGTATACACCGAATTCCATGATTATATCAGCGGCCATTTTGTTGGTACCATTTTTATCCCCTTTTTCCAATTTTGCCCCCTCAAGAGTACGACTATCTACAATCTCTTTATTTTACGTATCTACACAATCAGAAGGATGTACACACTGAATTTCATCATTCTACCTGTATTCGTTTAGTTGGTACTATTTTTATCCCCTGTAGCCATTATATCCCTTGAAAGTACGAATTTGAAAAAAAAACGTTTTATTTTTCGAGTCTACGCAGTCAGAGGAATGTATATTCCGAATTCCATGATTCTAGTTGCTGTCATTTATGAGGTACTATTTTTATCCCCTTTTTCCATTTGAACCCCAAAAAGTGCGAATTTTGGAAAGTTCTTTTATTTTACGTGTCTACGTAATCAGAGGAGTGTATATATCGAATTTCACTATTCTAGGTGCAGCCGTTAGGTTGGTACCATTTTTATCCCTCTATCCCCATTTAACCCCTTAAAAGTACGAATTTAGAAAAAATACTTTTATATTATGTATCTACTCTATTAGAGGAATGTGAACGCCAAATTTCGTGTTTCTATCTGTTGTCGTTTGATAGGTACCATTTTTATCCCTTTTTGTCCCATTTCGGCCCCTACATATAAAAATCACTCTATGGTGCCCTTTTATGCTATAAAGGGAATGCGCATTGCAAATATCAAGTAAATACAAGAAACAGGCAGAAATACTCTAAATATTAGGGGTATTTTCAGTCCTTCAATCCCAACCGATCTGCAACAATAAGACACATTTAGGAAAAATTTGAACCTCCTAGCTCATTTCGTTCGGCCGCTATCGTGCTTTCAACAGACAGACGGAAAGACGGACATGGCTTTATGGGGTCTCCGATGAATATTTCAAGGTGTTACAAACGGAATGACAAAGTGAATATACCCCCATCCTGGAGGTGGAGGGTATAAAATATATTTTAATTTCTGGTTTAAATGATTATTTTGTGTCAAAAAAAGTTTTATCAAAAAATTAAAAGAACCTTATATTTTAAAATTAGCTTTCAAAGTTAGTTATAACTTTAATATTTTTTAAATGACCATTATTTTGTTCTTTAGAGTGTTAGCTAATAGAAATGGAAAAAATTATTTTTTCTCGGGGTTTTCTGTATTTTATTGGGGTTTTCGTGCCAATAAACGTATCCAGAATCCAGAATTAACGATGTCCAGAATCTTTTAGCATCTGTTCAAAGTAACATTTTATTATTTTTTAAGCTTTTAAATAAACTTTTAAAAATTGAGTCGAAAAGGATATTTCAAGAAGTTGCTAAAGTCAGAACAGGGTCTTGTACCATCGACATCCCCGTAGCAATATCTATAGGGTCTCTGATTTCACTAAAACCTCTTAATAAGCCTGCATTAACGTTATGGAATACTAGCCGCATTTCCTTTCATTGTTTCAATATTCTCCTATCTTAAGGGAATGTTAATGAGCCAGTCCATGTAAAACCATACATCAATCCAATATTTCTAAAATTTTTATGAAGTATTCTTTTTTAAGAAATATTATATACGTGCGTTAGGAAACGTCGTGAAAATTTTCAAATATTTCAAATATTGTGACCTGTATTGTGTAATATTCCTTTTCTAGGCGATATCTTATAGTACTAGAACCCATATGTGAAAATCATGAAAATTGCATTTGTTTGCTTTTCTATATTAACAAAATGTTGCACTTTGTCAGTAATTTCTATTCGAGTTCGGAACCACTGTGCTGTGATGATGATGCTACTGATAATGTTGATGCTGTGCTAGCCGATGTTATTGTTGTTGCTTTTTATACATAGAGGGGTATTAATTTGTTAATACACATAATGCGGTTTGGCTTGGAATCGCTTGTCATGTGAAACAGTAACCACCGACAATAAGACACAACAACAACAGCAGCAATATCAGCACCAGCAACACCAATAAGTGAATTGTGATTGCAATAGTGATACGTCGACGAATGTACGGGCTGATGGTGTAATAAAACTTACATCCAGTCAGTCAGCCAGCCAGTCGATGTTAGAGTTTAATTTCATTTAAATGACAGACTTTCTTAATTTGTTGGCATTGCAATTGCTGGTGTTTGGGAGCTGATGTAGCTGATGATGATGGGGTTTCTTTTGGAGTTTGTACAAAAAAGTTTCTCACACTCATTTTGGGGAGTTTTATTATTACAAATTGTTTTAGGGTTTTAAGATTTCAAAATGAGTGAATGCAGCAGTCAGCCAACCAGACACCATTCAGTGGGAAAATTACGATTTTGTAAATAAGAAGCAAGCGATTAACAGACTAGACAAATTTAATGATTGGAGGAAGAGAACAGTTTCCACTTAGTCTTTCGAAGTAATTGAAACATCTGCATGATACTTCGTAAATAAAGAGACAAAAGGGAAACTTAAATGAATAAATGGGAACGTTAGTCGCAAGGCGGATTCTAGATGGACAAGTACGTGTGAATATAACATGAGAATTTCTGAAGAAAGTGAAAAGGGTTGAAAATGTCAGGGAGAAACATTATGAATAAACAGAATAAGTTACATATGAAAGTTTGCGTTAAACAGAAGCAATTTACAAGCACATCAATAATTAATTTCCAATAAAAAGTAAAAAAATTAAATCGAGTTTTATTTGACGTATTACTAAGACAGTTCAAATAACTGACTCACTAATATATTCCCTAGGGTCACATTTAATATCGTTGCTGTTTGTTATGAAGAAACAAATCCATTCAGATTTAGATATAGCCGCCATATTTCAGACAGGAACATACGTAGTGAAAGTGGGGTACTTAAAAATGTCGCTCCGGATTTCACCTCCTACTGTTCTAAAAGTCATTTGCCACAACAGCCGATTATTTTTGACAAGTAAAAAGTACGTTAAATTCAGCAAGGACAAATCTTATATACCCTTCACCATGTAGTAGATTCCACAGTATTACCGGCAGAGTAGACTTTAAACAATTTTTAATACATTTATTTAATAAGTTTTACTGAAAATGTATTAATTAATAAAGCTCGTGATCTGATTAAAAAATATCAGAAAAATGTCGAAAAAAGGTCGAATACTCAGAATAAAAATTGTATTTAATATATTTGCCGTCATTTTTATTGTACGCATTCTTTCTTATTTCCTTTGAGTGCCTCGAGAAAATCTAGTGCTAGAAACTTAAAAAAAAATATAAAACCGAGCACACTGTGCGAACACTGTGGACTTTTTCGAGGTGAGTTTTTTATAATTTTTGCAGAAAAGAGACCCTTGATATAGCTCGGTAGCGGATGATTGGATCTTTATTAAACAAAGGGGCAAATGTTGGAAATTGGATGGGCAAAAATTCATAGCTAATGCAATATGCTATGCCTACTGTGAGCGGATATATAGCCGATACGAGCGATTCTGGGTGTCATTTCGGTGTCACCAGGTCATTCTAAACGGAAACCACCACTGCCATCGGGAAGACGACGGATCATCTCTCAAAATCAAATGACATATACTATAGGCTGGGTCGCGGTACATACAAATGAAAAAACAATTTCCAGTCACTCCAAGAAAATAACGTTTGGATTGTTTAATGATGATTTGCAAAATATTTCGTTCCAAGATCAAGACGTCTAAACGCTCCTGAAAATAACCCTAAAAATCTTGTTATTGCCTTATAATTTTTTTGTGCTAAATTTTTTCCAAATAATAGACCCTTGAAAGCATTGTAAATAGAAATTTTGATACTTGTCTTAGAGTAATTTATAGGTCGAATTATTGGACCTTTTTTTTATTGAGGTATAGAACTTCGAATTGAAATAAAACACAAGAAAATCGTTTTAATGTCCATCAATTTGGCTTCATTGGAAGGATAATTTTATGCCATTAATGTTTAAATATGATTTCGGGCATGTGGCCGCCGCGGCTGGCTCGAATATAGCCAGGTCCAATTTTCAACCACTCCAATTGCTGTGCACGGTGGCGAATCGATTCATTCGGGTCCTCTTCAACACTTTGCTCTACAGCGGCAATTGTTTCTTCGGTGCGCACTGTTCGACGTCTCTGCGGATGCGTATTATCACATAGAGTAAACGTAGTGCGAAAACGATCCATGGTTAACCGAATTAATTGCTCTGATGGACGATTATGTCGACCAGTCGACCATAAAATGGACGGAGCTTGCGGTGAACTTCGCGAACTGAATCATTACTTTCGAAATAAATTTGCACGATTTGCAAGCGTTGTTCTTTTGTCAACCTGTGTAATGAAATGGCAAACAAAACTAAATATTAATCACTTGACAGCTGACAAAATGGCCGCCAGTTAAAAAAGTGATGCCAACTTAAAGTTCTATACTCCAATAAAAAAAAACCCTTTATATAGTATTTTTTTCTGATTTTTTTTATAGTGACAACTGAATATTGGGTGTTAGTATTTTATAAAAAAATAAATTCCTTTCGCCTTTCGACGCCGCAGCGCTCATTTTTATAAAAAGAGTTTGAAAATGTTCGCTCTGGAAATCCATCTCCTGTATTAAATTATTTTGCAAACATGGAGTCAGTGACGTTATTGTTCCGATATTCATCATTTTGGGCATCATTCGCAAGGTATTCGAAAGGATTCCTTCTATTTATTTTTCATAACACCTTTTACAAAATTTTATATGAGTTTTTAGATTTCCCGCTGGAAAATTCCGCGGAATTCGCATATTTTTCATTTTCCGAATCCTGGGAAATTCTTACGGGAATCCCAATTTCTTTTTTCCAATTTTTTCCAGAATAAAATTAAAAATGTTGTACAATAATTTACCGCTTTTTATTAGGTATGTGAAATATTTCAGTTGGGTGACAAAATATATTGCAGCTGCGTTCCGATATACACCCGTATTCCGTATTTTGCCTACCAAACTCCTTATAAAAAAATTTTAAAAGCGGAAAAGCAGATTTTGGTCGTGTATCTGAACGGCCAAAATAAACGATATCAGACATTCGAATATATTTCAAACTATGCTATTGTAAGCGCAAGTAACAATATTGTATTAAGAAAGTCCAGATCTCTGTCTAAAAAAATATTTAAAGTTTTGGAAGCAAAAGGCAAAGAACAGACAACATAAACATTTTATTTATTTACATACACTGAATGTGAATGATCGTCCTCTGTCGCGTCCAGTTTTTCCATTAAAATAAGAAATATATGATGAGGCCATAAATACATTGTCTGCTCTTAATTCAAATAATTAATTAATTTGAGCGCCCCGGTAGTCTAGTTGGTCGCGTGTTCGACTATCAGCGTGGGGGTTGTAGGTTCGATTCCCACCGGAGGCTCTGGTCTATCGCTGCAATAACTAGCTGCAATGGTCTTAGTCACCCCGACTTATTCCCGGGACCTAAAATTAGAATATAAATTTACTTTATATTGTAATTCATAATAAATAAATAAATTTATTAATTAATTGATTTTGAAATTTGAATGAATTGATCTCACATTGCACTTTTTTATGTGAATTCTCTAGCAGGTTTGATGTATATATTTTACATTAATAAAATGTGAATGTTTCATTGGAAAAAATAAGTTTAACTCATGGTAAACAATATGTTGACGATTTCCCGTGCTGTTCCGAGATACCGGGAAATTGAAAAAATAATTCCCGTTTCCCAGTAAGTAAAAAGAACGGGAAAGAACACTAGAATGCTAGCTACAGCCATTTGGTAGGCGCCAATTTTATTTTTTCCCATTCTTATTTTTTGAGTCTACGCAGTTAACGCCGAATTACCTTATTTGAGATGTATCCGTTTGGATGTTGCGTTTTTATCCTCCCATCTTACCGTTTCCCTCCTAGAAGTACAAATTGCGAAAAATCCTTTATGTGGCACGTCTACACTATAAGGTTTTTTTTCATCTGGTCCGATTTCACCCATTTTCAATCCCAGCAAATCAAGAAATATAGGATGGACCATTTAAAACTTTAAATTAGAAGCGGTTATATAAAATCAATGATTATTTTTTCAAAATTATGGTTTTTGTCATTTAATAATGAAGCACAATATCATTCATATAACTACCACGACTGGCTCGGCAGTATCTATTCAATCAAACCAATTTTTCAGTACAGCCCTAAATCCACACCAAACAGTGACTCGTTTTCGATGCATTGACTTCTCAATAGTCATGGGTGGGTTCTCTGAACCCCATATGCGGCTATTTTGCTTATTGACATAACCACCAAAATGAAAATGAGCTTCATGAAGGCTGAACAAAAAGTCGATCTCTTCTCGAAAATTTTCCACTTTAATTTGCGTTTAAGACTCACTACTTTGAAAGTAAGTTTATAATATTTCCCAATTTTGTTCGAGCGTATAGCGTTCCATTTTGCAAATGCCAAACATAAACTTGAAAAAAAAAATAAATAAAATTTAATTTTATTCTACCTTTCAAAGTCAAAGTAATAGTACAAATTACAAATCTTAAATGGCCCACCCAATATTTGAGGTATTCTGGAAAATGGTAATTACCTAGCTCATTTCGTTTTGAGGACAATTTTCAACAGATATATCGGCATGGATAGATTGAATTTTCGACGATCAAGACTATATATTTTTTTATGTAGCTCTGTTATATGAACAGGAAATTTCACAGTATAAAAATACTTTGTATTGTAATTTATGAAAATAATTTTATCTTTCCATAATAAGGAGACTTTCTGACTAAATCAGACAGTCGTCTTCTTTTTTCTAGAGAAAATTAAAACACATAACATAATACAGGGTTATTATTTGTTCGATATTAAAATATAAAATAAAATTAAATTGGATTTTTTTAAGTAAGAAGGAAGCAATTTATTTTGATTTTTTAATGAACATTTGCATTTTTCTTTTTGTTTTTCATACTTAATCCTGTATTGATCATTTGTAAATTCTTCATACCTTCGGTCTAGAGGCTCTATTGAATTTATAATAAAAATAAAACTAACATTGTCACATACTTCTATCACACCTGTCAAAACATTATTAATCCTCTTGAAACTCGAGACAAGCTTATAAAATAAACACTCTACGTACTTGTCACATTATCTACACCTTCAAAAGGATCCGCATTTCAAATGGACGCACGTACACAATCCAGAAAAAAACGCTAACGTTGCAACAATTTGATGCAACAGGTTACAAGTAACACTTACTAAATCATTGTCAGAGCTTAAAACTAATAAACATTTCACAAGACACCAGCAACCACCAACAACAACAACGACGACAACAGCAAGAGTCGCAACAGCAACAGCACCACCGTCCCCGTTGTCAGTTCAAGCAACGCGAACGCGTCGCTGAACGTACGTAATGCATACGCATGCGCGTGTCAGACGTCTGTGATCTTATGAATGAAACAACTTTAATGGCTGTTGTTGCTATAAATCTACAACAACATCTGCTCGTTGCTGTTGATGTTATTGCTGTTGCTGTTGTTACTGTTTGTGTTCGCATTATTGTGGTTTTAAAACACATGAGAACTGGATTTCTGAATGTTCTCACATACAAAAAGAGTCGCAAGCCCAACAAATAAAACAAACAACAACAGCAACAACAACTGCATATTGACTTAATAAACACATGGCTGACTTGGCTGTTGTCTCGGCTTTAAGGATGTTTTGTAAGTACACGTGAAAGAGAGTCGTACAATCAGTGAAGGAAAAGAGTGTAGAGTAGAATGAGTTTCGGTTGTGGACGTTCGCCTAGCACGTGACAGCCACGGAAGCAGAAAAACGTTATCCCGAAAATGAATTGTTAAAATTCATTTCAAATACATTTAGCTTTAAAGACGGATTTTTGATATATACTTACAATTTTAAACGATTTACATTTAAATTGTTCACTTCACTCTCTACCCCCATTATAAGTTTTTTATGAACAATCGTAGATATTTCAAAATACCAGTGATAATTTAATGACTGATTATGGACCCTGTATTATTTTATACTAAAATATGGACCGATGTCCCAACTTATACAATATCTGGTGTCAATATGTGTCTTCAATAGCGCTAAGAAGTCAAATCGGGAGAAGCATGGACCGATGTACAGTGCTTCAGTATCAAATCGGCCAAAATTCAATCTCTTTTGATCTCGTAAATATAGTTGAGTTTTGGAAAAAACTGAAAATATACCAAAGGTTATTTGGCGATATTAACATAGAAGAATCAACAGTCGTATATATTTTTGAAATTACACCAAATTTAACTACTTTCCTTATTTTCTATTTAAAAGAAAAGTAAGATTTTTAAGATTTTTTTAAGATTAAGATTTTCTATGTTTTTATATATTTACGTTTTTATTCATAATAAGCAGAAATAAATTTAACTTTTTTTGTATAATAACTTTTCATATTTTGAAAATTGAAAAACATAATTTTTTATGAGCTTTTGCTTTTTAATACAAAAATTGCGGTTTCCAAGATTTTGTTATAAATATAGTTGGGTGTAAATTTTGAAAAATATGTAACTTGGACCAACATAACTTTTTCTCGTAAATTGTTTTTGGTCTAATTTGGTTAGCTACGTTCATTAGATGTAAATAAAACTACTATATTTTCTTCAAAACTATTTTCAAAATAAACCAGTAAGGAAAGGCTAAAGTCGGGCGGGGCCGACTAAATGATACACTCCACTTTCAATCCGAATACAATTCAATTCGGTGAAAAAGTGAAAACGGGAAGGTGTTTTGTATCCTGTAAATGTATGTGTTTGCAAAAAATTTTATATCGGAAAGGACATTTGTATGAGGATATATTGAAACCAGGAACGAAATAGGTGAAATATAAAACGTATAGTTTGGCCAAAATCGGTTAAAGTTATAGGAGCAACATTTGAATTTGGGCTATATTTAAATCTGAACCGATCTTACCCACTTTCACCATAGTTTTGTTTAGTTAGATTATAAGATGTTGTGCGAAATTTAAAGAAAATCGAGCACAATATGTGGCTTTTAAAGCGGCAAAAGTCAAATCGGGAGCGACATTTGTATGGGGGCTATATCTAAATCTGAACCGATCTTGCCCAATTTCTGCATAGTGTTTCTAGTTGGATTATAAGATGTTGTCCCAAATTTAAAGAAAATCGGGTACAATATATGGTTTTTAGAGCGCAAAATTCAAATCGGTACGATACAGGTCGCAATTGTAGACAGAACCAAATGAAACTTTGCACAACGATGTTTTTCGGGATAAGGACGAACGATATTTAATTTGAAGAAAATCGGTTCAGATTTAGATATAGCCCCCATACGAATTTCACTCCCGATTTGACTCTTTTCACTCTAGATACCACATATTACAGCAGTTTTTCTTTAAAATTGACAAAACATCTTATATTGTAACTAGAAACACCTGTGGTAAAAATGTGTTAGATCGGTTCAGGTTTATATATAGCTCCCATACAAATTTCTCTCCCGATTTGAAATTTTCCGCTCTTGAGACCACATAATGTATCAGATTGTCTTCAGATTTGGTAAAACATCTTATATTTCCACTAGAAACACCCATGGTGAACATCGGTCAGATCGGTTCAGATTTATATATAGCTCCCATACAAATTTCGCTCCCGATTTGACTTTTTCCTCTGTAGAAACCACATATTGTACTCGATTTTCTTTAAATTTGGCACAACATCTTATAATCTAGCTAGAAACACCTGTGGCTAAAGCGGGCTAGATCGGTTCAGATTTAGATATAGGCCCCATACAAATGTCGCTCCCGATTTGACTGTTGCGCTATAGAAACCATATATTGTACCCGATTTTCTTCAAAATTGGCACAACATCTTTTGGTCCAACTAAACAAACCTATGGTGAAAGTGGGTAAGATCGGTTCAGATTTAAATATGGCCCAATGTTGCTCCCAAAAGTTTAACCGATTTTGGCCAAACTATACACTTTATATGTCATATATTTCGTTCCAAGTTTCAATATATCCTCATACAAATGTCCTTTCCGATTTAACATTTTTTGTCAAACACATACATTTACAGGATACAAAAAAATCTTCCCGTTTTCACTTTTTCACCGAATTGAATTGTATTCGGATAGAAAGTGGAGTGTATCATAGAGTCGGCCCCGCCCGACTTTAACCTTTCCTTACTTGTTTTTTATTAAACTTCTAGTTTGCGTCAAAGTGCCTTTAATTCTCACATACACATAGAAACAGTAGTTTAGAAATAGTTTCCAAAGAAATGAAAAATAAAATGATTTTGAAAAACAATATAAGAAAAAAAAAAAGAAAAATATACGGTGCTGTGGCAAATTTGAAAAAAAGATTAAATTATCTGGATTGTAGAGCAGAAAAAGTCAAATCCGGACCGAAATTTATATGATATATATAAATCTGAACCGATCTCACTCACTTTCACGACAGATGTTTCTAGTTGAAATATAAGGTGCTGTCACAAATTTGATATGTGGTTTTAGGAGCGGAAAAAGTCATCTCGAGAGCAAAATTTGTATGTGATCTATATGTGAATCCGAACCGATCTGACTCATTTTAACCATATATATTTTTAGTTTAATTATAATGTATATTTTGTTATATTTGAAGCGAATTGAGTGCAATATGTGATTTCTAGAGCGGAAAAAGTTAAATCGGTAGTGACATTTGTATGGAGGCTATGTCTAAATCTGAACCGATTTGTTTCAAATTCGTCCACGGGCCGCTAAACTTATTTGTGCCAATTTTTGTTAGGATCGGACAATAATTTCGACCTATACTTTGAGTACAAGAATAGATGGACGAACGGTTAGCTCGGTTATTTCATGAAAATTGCGATGTTAAAGATGTGCAGACAAACAAGTAAGCACTACATTTTCAAAACGTAAGTCTTTCTGTACTTCTGCACCCATGCGCCCCACCAAGTTTTTTTTTTTTAATTTCTGGTTTTATTAATAATGGAACACAATATTATTCAAATGACTGCCACGACTGGCTCGGCAGTACCTCATCCGATCAACCCAATTTTTCAGTACATTTTCGATTGTTCCGGCTCGAATTTCTTCAATGCCAACTTCGCTTCAATTGTCTCTGGATGGTTTGCGTAACATTTATTCATAATTGCTTCCACAAAAAATAATCCAAAGGGCTCAAATCACAGCTCTGAGCCAGCCAATTAACATCACAATTTCGGCTGATTTTTCGAAAAACAGTGCTTAAAAACTAAAAAAAAACTAAATGTCGTCAATCATTATCTTGAAATTTTAAAAACTACAATTCGTAGAGCATGGCACGGTAACGCTCACCGATAACGGCTACTCCTAGCTTATTTTCGAAAAATGGCCCAGTGATGCCGCCAGCCCAAAATCCACACCAAACAGAGACTCGTGCTTCTCAATAGTCATGTGTGGGATCTCTGAACACAGCCATAGCCACCGAGATGAAAATGAACTTCATCTGAAAACAAGATTTTTCTGTGAAATTCCTCATCTCCTTCCAAACAGTCCCATTTTGCAGATGTCAAACATAATCCTGAAAATAAAAATGAATGTTATTCTACCTTTCAAAGTCAAAGTAATCGGTAGTTCAAATTTTAAATGGCCCTCCCTGTAAATCAAGAACACTTAATGGGATCTTATGCCCCACTCTAGTGAGGATATAACAAATAATATTTTTAATTTTTGTTTAAAATTGATAAGAATTTGATATTCGAAAATAATTCCAATATATCCTTCTTGAATGTTACCTTGATTTTAATTTTTTAGGGCACATCTTCACGTCGATTATTGTAAAGGGTGTTTTTTATTGGGGTATAGAACTTTAAGTTAGCATCACTTTTTTAACTGGCGGCCATTTTGTCAGCTGTCAAGTGATTAATATTTAGTTTGGTTTGCCATTTCATCATGAACAGGTTGACAAAAGAACAACGCTTGCAAATCGTGCAAATTTATTTCGAAAGTAATGGTTCAGTTCGCGAAGTTCACCGCAAGCTACGTCCATTTTATGGTCGACATAATCGTCCATCAGAGCAATTAATTCGATGAGCGCATAATTTCGCGGAATGGACCTGTCAATTGGCCACCAAGATCGTGTGATTTGACACCATTGGATTATTTTCTTTGGGGATATGTGAAGTCGCTCGTCTACGCCAACAAACCAGAAACGTTAGGGGACTTGGAAGCCAACATTCGTGGCGTGGTTGAAAATTTGACCTGTAGAATTGGCTATATTCGAGCCAGCCGCGGCGGCCACATGCCCGAAATCATATTTAAACATTAATGGCATAAAATTATCCTTCCAATAAAGCCAAATTGATGGACATTAAAACGATTTTCTTGTGTTTTATTTCAATTAGAAGTTCTATACCTCAATAAAAAACACCCTTTATTTTTGTTTCTCATGCTATAAAATTAACCGGATTTGTACAAGAACATATGTTATTTTTTTAGAACAGTAATGTTGTCACTTTCCTTCATCTTTTTTGCTACTACTAATCCAACAGTTACCAACAGATACCAACAGATTAAGGATATTTATTGTGAAATGGTAACTAAGCCGATTACTCCCACCTCGCTGGCGATTGGACATAGTACAGTACGATTGAATCGTACAGCAAGTAAAGTGCATAAAATCTGAAAATGACAATTCATGTACGGTTGCTTTCAGTTGTTATTTTTTCTGCTAATCGATTGATATACAACAACATTAACATGTTTCTTTCGTGCTCTTTGTCCGTATCTTTGTCGTTTCTACTTCTTCGCCTTCTTCTTCTCCTTGTCTGTGTTGTTGTTCGAGAAATAATGAATAATTTATAGAGCGTTTTCTTATTCATAGGATCGATCGTTTTGTTTCTTTTGAGAAATGACAATATTTTTCTTTTTGTTCTTTTTTTTTGGTTTGAAATTCTGATGCAGTGGTCGGTCGGTCGGTCGCTTGGACGCGTTCTATACATCGTGTCCGGTTGAGTGGGAATGGGGATGGAGATGGATAGTCGGAGCATACTGGCCGATCCTATTCAGTTGTTCGCAGTGCCATGGCAAGAATTATAGATTCTGTGCAAAAGATTAGTATCGAATGCCTAGGATATCATTGTGTTCATCATGGCATACGATGTCTACGATTCTGTTGATGGGAATTTATGAATGGATGTTTAGCATACGTACACGCCACGAATCAGCCAACGTATGAATCGAATGAATGAATGAACGAATGACTGGTATGGTTGGTTGGTTGTTTGGATGACTGGTTGGTGGCTTACTGGTAGCAGTGTTTGTTTGTTGGCTGGTTGCTTCGTTGGTTGCTTGGATCAATGATATGCGTGAGATACATGAAAGCGTGAGATTAATTATAATTTTTATTGTTGTCACCGTCGATGTCTCTTCATCACCATCACTGTCACCATCACACCACTCGCATTGGTATGAATGTTTCGTATGACACGGCCATCCGTACATGATGATTGACAAGTGGTTTTTATGGTGTCTATGATTTTAGCACTTTATTTCTAATTTCGAGATGATTATAAATCACATCCTCAATCTACTATTTTATGTTGTCGTTTTTTGTCTCATTTTTATGTTGTGTTACATACACATTTGTACAAGTGTGCTTGCACCAGTGTGTGTCGGATTCAATGTATTCGGTGTATTTCTACCAAATGCCCTGTCATCATCATCATTTATGTCAACATCATTACCTGTATCACGAAGTGTAATCATAAACAAAGCTTTCAGAGTTGATCGAAATAATCGCCACCTTGTTTTCATCTTAAAATTCAGATCAGCGCCACGTAGATATTTTCATTACAGTGGTTTGGTTTGATTTTACAGAGTAGGTCCAGACCGTTGTCGAATAGATATTCAGCCCAGATTTTAATATTTATTTACAATATAGCACTCAAGTATTTTAAAGGGGCATTTATCAAAATATCATATTTCACCCCTTTTTCCACCGTCTACACAATCAGAATTTTATGATTTTAGTTGTTATTTGGTCGGTATCTATTAGAACGTAAAAGTACTAATATCGAAAAATCTAGTACTTTCATTGCAGTCAGAGCGAAGTATACACCGAATTTTATTATCATTTCTGTAGCTGTTTAGTTGCCGCGCCGTTTCTCCTCTAAAAGTAGTTCTTCGAAAAATCGGAATGCACATACCGAATTCCATGCTTCTAGCAGTTGCACTTTGAATGATATCATTTTTATGCATATTTGTTCAATTTCGTACCCTACATATTATGAATCACTTAATGGTGTGCGTTCACTCCATAAGAGCATATATCAATTAAATATATGCAAAGAATGTGCATAAGTACTCTAAATATTAGATTTTTGTCCATAGATTTTTATACACTCCACGAGAGTATTATGACTTTGTGCATTTGTTTGTAACACCCAAAAGGAAGCGAGATAGACCCATTGCTAAGTATACCGATCGACTTAGAATCACTTTCTGAGTCAATTTAGCAATGTCCGTCTGTCCATCTATTGTTGTAATCAAATAACAGGTCGCAATTATAGTTCGATCTTAACAAAAATTGGCTCAAATAAGTTTTGTGTATCAAGGACGAACGCTATTTAATTTGTGGTAAATCGGATCAGATTTAGATATAGCCCCCATACAAATGTCGCTCACGATTTGACATATTCCGCTCTAGAAACCACATATTGTACACGATTTTCTTTACATTTCACACCACATCTTTTAATCCAACTAGAAACATCTATGCGGAAACTGGATAAGATCGGTTCAGATTTAGATATAGCCCCCATACTAATGTCGCTCCCGATTTGACATTTTCCGCTCTAGAAACGACATATTGCATCCGCTTTTCTTTAAGTTTGGCTCAACATCTTATAATCCAACTAGATTTAGATATACCTCCCATACAAATCTCGCTCCCGATTTGACATTTTCCGGTCTAGAAACCCCATATTGTACTGGATTTTCTTTAAAGTTAGCACAACATCTTATAATCCAACTAGAAACACATATGCAGAAATTAGGTAAGATTGGTTCAGATTTAGATATAGCCCCAATACAAATGTCGCTCCCGATTTGACATTTTCCGCTCAAGAAACGACATATTGTACCCGATTTTCTGTAAATTTGGCACAACATCTTATAATCCAACTAGAAAAATCTCTGCAGAAATTGGGTAAGATCGGTTCAGATTTAGATACAAATGTCGCTCCCGATTTGACATTTTCCGCTCTAGAAACCCCTTATTGTACTCGGTTTTCTCTAAATTTGGCACAACATCTTATAATCCAACTAGAAACACACATACAAAAATTAGGTAAGATCGGTTCAGATTTAGATACAGTCTTGTAGAGTCTCGGGTCGATATGTAAAAGTTGTACAAACGGAATGAAAGACATAGTATTTCTTCTTTCTTTCATATATGAAATAAGGAAATATTACTTAATTAAATTAATAGGGTTGTTCTTCTTTCAGCCGGGATAACAAGCTGCAATAAAACGTTAAAAAGGTTTAATTTTTTGCTGAAAATAAAAAAATATTTGTCCACATTCTCAAAAATTATTTGACATTGTCACAATTACAATATAATTATTTGTATCAAAACAAATTGTCAAAAAAATATTTTGTATTGACTTTTATGGACTTAGCCTCGATGACCAAAAATTTGACTTACACTGGATTATTATCCAGACTAAGTCCAACATTTTTAACACAAGCACATGCATACAAATGATTTGGCAAAGTGAGATTTTTAGTGTGTCGACTTAGTGCGGTGGAATATTTTGTTTATCAGCGCTTCTCATTTGTCATATGTGACCGCTGGTACTAATATTCGTTATAATATGCGTTGCGAAAGTTCTGACGAGATGGGGTAGCGCCCATCGAAACTGCGCAGTCAATTTTTAGCTGCAACAATAAAGGTCTCACTTTGCCTTTTTGCTAATTTTGGGTTCTGTTGAAGACTTCAGCACAACCTTTGGTCTTAAACCAAAATAAATGACCAGACAAAATTATTTTTTCAAAGTTTGTTTTCACACACATTGATATTGCTTTTGGCGACAATTTTAAAAAAGATTTTTTATTTTGAGTGGAATTGTAAAACTTTATTTAGATTTTTGTTATCGCAGCTTAGTTATCCAGTCTTAAAGAAAAACAGCCATAATATTAAAATAAATATTACTAATTAAATTAAAATAGTTTTTCTTTCGTTTTAAAGAGATAACCGTTTTCAATTGTTTAATATTTTCCAATTTTGACTAGAATGAAAGTTGTCTTAGTCAGCGCATCTTCTGAAAATAGTTGTTCCCTTAGAGGTACCGACGATGTTGATTTTTTATAAAAGTTCGATATAGCAGTAGGATAATCTGAGAACAAAACTGTGATGCGGTCGAAAAATAGTTTTCAATATCATCCATGTTAAGTGAAACTGTTAGAGATATATATGTGTTGAAAACTTAGATACTATAATTTACTTCATTTATATCCAAAAATTGCAAATATTTACATTTTTTGCGAAGTGTATTTACTCAGCGGAAGTGAATGTAAAATAAAGACTACCCTGCCCCTATAGCAACCAAACATCTACATACTCGATCTGATGACGACTATGACAAGTTACAACCACTTGTACAACACATAACAACCACGGCCTTTGAACCACTGTGCGCACCTAAATTATCATACGAGAATGTACACAACATACCAATGACCCACACACAAACAGCTTAATTGTCTGCGTATGTATGAATGTATAGCGCTTGTGCAAAGTACAAGTAGACGGTTTTCGTGTTTTTGTTGTCGTTGGTTTTGTTTGTCGCTTTAAACTTTAAAACGTACGAGCACCTCTACGCCATGGCTTGTTGCACCTGTTGCCACTGAGAATTCCCACGATCGCAAAAGAGTTTATCATCAGGGTACACACACCACACACACACATGCCGTGTACCTGTATTTATATGTGTTTCTGTGTTTGTGTATCTTTCTTTGTTCTGCTGGTTTTGTTACATTTGCCCATAATAAGAGCCCCCTCCCCCCATGTAGCGCCCTTCACACTCTATGTGCTGGCTGGAGGTCCACTCTCAAGCGGTGATATAGCGGCTTTTAAAATGTTGTTTCAACAGCAGCGCAAGCATGGCTACGTAGCGTGGCAAGAGTCAGTTGCACATGCGATCAGTGTGTACTCGTGTACGTACGACCGAGTATTTGACTGCATTTATTATAATATGTAATGTCGTTCGTGCGACGGGTCGCACATTGGGGCTGGAATCACTAAAGCGAGCAATAAATAAATAAAAATGAAAACAATGGCATAGGAGTACTAGTGCCTCCTTCGATCTGGAGAAAATAATTATCGATTTATTTTTATGCTTTTTCACCAAGTTTCTCTTCGAAAAAAAGGAAACTTTTCAAAAATATTTAAAAATTTGGTCAGGGTACTATTTTTATCCATTGTAACCCTTTTTAATCCTAAAAGTACGAATTTAAATAAAAATATTTGTATCTCATCTCTACGTTGTAAGACAAATAATTGCATTATTATAGTTCCATCCGTTTGGTCTGGTCAGTGATCAGTCAGCCCCTCTTTCTAACCTCTTTTTCTACCCCATATTACCATGTTACCACCTCTCCCATTGTGTAACGTGTGGTAGGAATGCATGTAGAGTGCCGAATGTCTGCGTCTGTTGCATACTTAACGGCCTCACTTGATATTCATCATACCACAGCCACAGAAATCATGATGATGTTGCCTGTCTTATTGCCGTGCTTGTTGTTGTTGGTCGACGCTGTTGCACACGTACACATACAAACATAGTTATACATATAAATGTATATTTACCGACTTTAGCCGTTTTGATATTGCAACTTTACATGCAACGTGTTTATTGCACACGAATGCCGCACGAGTTGTCACGCATGTTTGACGATGTGGATGGTTTTTCTTCACCATATAAAGGGTGATTTTTTAAGAGCTTGATAACTTTTTTTTAAAAAAAAACGCATAAAATTTGCCAAATCTCATCGGTTCTTTATTTGAAACGTTAGATTGGTCCATGACATTTACTTTTTGAAGATAATTTCATTTAAATGTTGACCGCGGCTGCGTCTTAGGTGGTCCATTCGGAAAGTCCAATTTTGGGCAACTTTTTCGAGCATTTCGGCCGGAATAGCCCGAATTTCTTCGGAAATGTTGTCTTCCAAAGCTGGAATAGTTGCTGGCTTATTTCTGTAGACTTTAGACTTGACGTAGCCCCACAAAAAATAGTCTAAAGGCGTCAAATCGCATGATCTTGGTGGCCAACTTACCGGTCCATTTCTTGAGATGAATTGTTCTCCGAAGTTTTCCCTCAAAATGGCCATAGAATCGCGAGCTGTGTGGCATGTAGCGCCATCTTGTTGAAACCACATGTCAATCAAGTTCAGTTCTTCCATTTTGGGCAAAAAAAGTTGGATATCATCTCACGGTAGCGCTCACCATTCACAGTTACTTTACGATTCGCATCATCTTTGAAGAAGTACGGTCCAATGATGCCACCAGCCCATAAACCGCACCAAACTGTGACTTTTTCTGGATGCATTGGTAGCTCTTGCAATGCTTCTGGCTGATATTCACTCCAAAATCGACAATTCTGCCTATTTACGTACCCATTGAGCCAAAAATGAGCTTCGTCGCTGAACACAATTTCTTTCTTTCTGAACTTTCTTAACAGAGCACGCATTTTGATAATAAAATTCAATGATTTGCAAGCATTGCTCGTTAGTAAGTCTATTCATGATGAAATGTCAAAGCATACTGAGCATCTTTCTCTTTGACACCATGTCTGAAATCCCACGTGATCTGTCAAATACTAATGCATGAAAATCCTAACCTCAAAAAATCACTCTTTACATACGTACACACATTGGTGCCGCCACCCTTCTTTGGCCATCACTGATAGGGATTTCTTTGCATCACAACCCGGAATTAGTCGCAATTCTGATCAAAAGAGGTAGACATGTAGGTGATTGATATTGATTTTAGGGCTGGCCAAAACACTTGGCATGTACAATTATTATTACGAGTAGGAAGGTTTATATTCGTATGTCGGGAAGTTATTTTGGAAATATTTTTGTACTGCCCAAGGGTTGGTAAGCAATGGTCATTTCCATGATTACTTTTGAGAATTACACGCTATAACGACAATAATTTAATGGATCACGGAAATGCGTTTGCACATATATAATTCATAAAGCAGTCACTTTGCATAATAATAGTTTGCACTAAGTAGGGGTAGGGGCAAACCGTGTCGTAACAGCAATAAAGTGAAGGTTGATTGTGGTTGGAGGGCATATCACAGTGTCCCCTATCTACTTCATTGCAAGGTTTTTTCTTATCAATTTTTATTGCATTCAAAATCGGCGTGGGGTTTCAATGGCCATTATATCAATTGTGTCTTCTATAGAGATGAAATGCAAAATCAGGAGGGACATTTGTATCATAACATGAACCGATAAATCCAACTTCCTTAACAGATACCAGTTGGTCAAATATAAAACGACCTGTGTGATAGCAATGGTTAGAGTATGGAACAAAAAATTGCATTTAAAAATGCCATGGATACATTTGTTTTGTTATACCAATTTTCGCCGATGTTACTTTCAACATGAGAGAACATTTTGGAAATATAGGTGGTGTCGCGTCTGCTTATATGTTAAATTAAAAATAATTTTTAGCCATTAAATGGTGTAAATTTCACTTTCACAAAAGTGTTTTAGGAACAATCTCCTAAAAGTTAAGAAATATATAATTTGCTGACACGAAAAATCAGATAAAAATATATAAAAGTAAAAAATTTTTTTTAGTAACTACCATTCTAGCGAAGAAAATGATAACTATGTATAAACGATCTATTTAAATTTATAATTTATGACACTCTTTGAAGAGGACAAAGATTGACATGGCGTCAACATGTACGTGACGTCAACAACAATTTAAGCAAGAACGGGTTTTCGCAAAATAATAATTTTTTAAAAAATCTTTTGCGTCTATAAAGAGGACCAAAACATCAACATTTATTCATAGATCTATTACATCTGTACTTATCTTTAACTTATTTGTTAACTTTCTCTACGGATTTAAAAAGAAGAAACCTGTAGCTTTCGATGGATATACAGTTTAATTAAGAAAACGTAAGATATTTTTAACCATTTTTCATCAATGTCAGTGTTTTTGCACATTATTTTGTTTGGTAGTTTATAACAAGCAAACTTATTTAAAGAACACATTTAGTAAGGAGTAAAACGCCGCTTTGTGCTAAAAAATCCGTCAGTAATTGACTGAGTATAAAATAGAAACAAATCGAAATAAAATATTTTGATTTATAACTATTACACCATCAGAAATTTAAGTTTTTATAAATAGCTATTTTTTGCAAAAATACAAGTTTTGGTCCACATTTACCATTTTTATATATTTTGATGAATTTTAAGTAATTTTATTGGACTTCAACGGCTTGAACTGGATTGACCAAAACTTGTATTTTTGGCAACAATTTGGTATTTATAAAAACTTCAATTTCTGATGGTGTAATAGTAATAAATCAAAATATTTTATTTCGATTTTTTTCTTTTTTTATACCCTTACTCTACAGAGTAGGATGGTATATATCATTTGGCACAGAAAAAAAGTGTAACGCATTGAAGGAGTGACTTAAGACCCCAAGTGTGTTTGTACCAAATCCGTTTCACGACATTGGAAGATGTTTGAGCCATGTCCGTCCGTCCATCCGTCTGTGTGGTTGGCTGGTGTACACGATAACTCTCGAAAGAAGTTAAGGAATCAATTCGTACTTTGTACATGGTAATATTTTTCCCAAACTTAGTTTAAGTTCGAAGATGGGCGAAATTTCCATGTCTCTTCTGGTACATCCCACACAAAAATGTCATATTCCTATATTAAATTAAAACCAATATAACTTCCAAACTAATAATCAGAATCAGCTATATTTTTGTATATGATAAAGTTTTTATAATCACTGTAGGCGTAGAAAATATGGTGGGGTTTGCCACGCCCCTTCCAGTACCTCCCACGCAAATCGTCCTAAAGTACGTAAAATTAAATCGGCTGAACTTTATATACAGATGATCGGAATACTCTGAAATTTGACATTTGGCAATGTTTTTATAGAAGTTTTATTAAGTTGGAATATGAGCGACATTGCCACACCCGTTCTGGTACCTCCCACAGAAAGTGGTAGAAGTTTTGGTTAAAATAAAATTGTTATAACTTCCATACGGGTTGTCAAAATCAGTTACAATTTGATATTTGAAAATGTTTTTATAATCGCGTTAGTCGTAAAAAATATTAGTGTTCTAGCCACGCCCCTTCTAGTACCTCCCACACACTTGTCTCAATCCCAGGCAAAATTAAATCATAATTAATATGCATAAAATCTACTATGACTTCATATTTGATTATGTTTTTACAATTATTTACAAATGTAGAAGTCGAATCCATTTGCCACAGACCTTCTAGTACCTCCTACACAAATAATTCGGCTCTAAGTAAAATTTAAGTCATTCCATAAACATGTTTTCTGACAGTGAGGGTATATATAAGTCGGGTTCTCCGACTGAAACTTACTTACTAGTTTATTTATTATTTTGTGATAGCAAGAAAAGATTTTTTAAAAAAAAAATATTTTGTTTCAATTTTTTGAGACTGTTCCTAAAACCACTGTTTCTACGAGAAATTAGCAACATTTGTAGCCATCGTAATTACCCTTAAATAAATATATAAATGTGATAAGTGTGGAATTTTTGGAAAAATGTAAAAATATATATACATAAAAAATTGTGTTGACTTTTACGAATCAGTATACCCAGATCTCGGACACAAAATTTATATTTTTTGTTTCTATTTTGTGTATATTGAAGAGAAATCCTTAATTTATCAATTTCCCTATTTGCCTATAGAGAGAAAGAATTTAGTCTACTCGCAGCTGTAACTGCCGTATTTTTGCCCACGACCGATTGCTAAGATATTTTATATAGTTATTGTTATCATATTGCTTATAAAATTCTGAATAAACTATTGGAAAGATTGATGCAAATATTCTACGTCAATCAGAACTTATACAATTCTAAATACAAAATGGTCCCATTTTGATGGTTTTTTCCATGTTATGGTACAAATAGTACCTCCAATTCACAAATTACCGTTCTAGAACCACCACCCTTCTTGGATCTTACTTATGTTTTGCCATAATATTGTTTCTGCATGGGTATTCCTACCGTGAAAGTGGTTTAAATACATCATATGTGCTAGTTAGAATGATAGTGGTTAAATCAAAATTCCAAAAAAATGAGATGCCAATTTTTCTCTTTACTTTGATCAGATCTCTAATTTAAGAACTTTTATTTTTGACATTTATAATTTTTATGCACACCAAAATGTATTTAGTGTTAGTTTGAAAGTGGTCTAAGTCACACTATATCCACTAATATTGACGCTTGGCGATGTAAACAAACATTTTTTTATATATAGGGTCCGCCATCTAACGTTTTTTTTTTTCAACTATTCAACCGTTGGACTATTATTTGTGGGGAGCCGAGGCAGCCATTTGAATGAAATTATTTTCCATTATTAACCGGAAGGATTGTACTTTCAAATAAAAAAGAAATTTGAAAAAATATTCAGTACTTTTTTATAGCATTTTCAAAAAAAAGTTATTTGGCGAACCCTTTATTTGGCAACGTCAGGGTCCGCCATCTAACGTTTTTTTTTCATCTATTCAACCGTTGGGCTATTATTTGAGAAAATATTCAGTACTTTTTCTTATAGCATTTTCAAAAAAAGTTATTTAACGGACCCTATATAATGTCCATTTTAGGTGAATCATAATAATTTGAATAACATATAAAATGAAATTATTTGAAAAGTAAAAAATAATTTCAATATTAAGTTTCTAGACGTACAACCTGTAAATATTTATATATACTTTTTAATTTTTTCTGAAATGAAATATTTTTGTTTTCTTTCGATTTTGGTAGGGAAATATTACTTTTGCGAAAAATATTAAAAATTTTGTGTGCTGATTCCAATTTTGAGAAGAATGAAATAGGTCTAAGTAAGTACATCCTCTGAAAGTAGTGGTTCCATTAGAGGTACAAACGTTGTCGGTTTTTTATAAAAGTTCGATATGCCAGTAGGATATTCTAAGAAAAAAATGTTGTGCTTCGGTGGAAAAATATTTTTCAATTGACTCAAACATAAAACATTGCATATCTCAGAACGGATAAAGTGTGACTTATTATAACTGGCACATATAGCCCCCATTCAAATATCTGTACACTTTGCCCTCGTTTAATATGGGCTACATGAAATCGACCCACCCTGTTAAAGCGCAGGGGGTGGTGGCTTTAGGCTCTCCTTATTTCTTGTATTACCCAGTTTCGTATAAAGTTTTGTTTTGCAGAATATTTTATATGAATTAATAAATTTCCAATTACATACTCGTATGTAAGTACATACATATGTACAAACCATTCATGCATTTTTCTACATACAACTCAACATACAACTGACCCCAACTATTAGAAACCCACAGAGACTCCGTATCGCCAAGCCAACAATTAAGTAATTTCAAATTTGAAAATGCATTACTCTCCGTCTTTGATTTATTTGTGCCACAAGTCTTTGGAACGATAAGTGCTGTTTTTTTGTTCATTTACGAAATGAATTGAAAGACACAGCGCATGAGACATAAATACCAGTACGTCTCGTACTCCTCGTACTATGAAAAGCATGATCAGCAAAAATGTGGGTGTTTATGAGCTGCTGTTATTGCTACCGCTTAAAGTGATGGCTGATGCTGATGCCGAGTGCGGCCACCGCATTAACAGTGGATGTGGTGCTGTTGACTGCTGACTTCAATGCCGTGAAGTGAGATGGTATCAGATCAGCCAACAGAGATGCTTAAATTAACACGATCGCATTACACAGTACGTCGGGCTGTTGTTGTTGTCTTGGCTGGCTTTGGTATGAACGTGGGAACTAAAAACTGAGAGAAACAGAAAAACAACAGCAAACAGAAAATCACAAAGTAGCAAAAATAAATGTGATCGTATCACAAGCATGAAACTATATATAATACAGCGCGTGTTGTAACCAAGATCTAAAGATAATCGTGGTGGGTGGTATGATAAGGTCAGCGATCGTGAAGGAAATGGAAGGTTATGATAATGCACTGGACAAGGATATGGCCGGAATTGCATAATGTATATTTTCAGTAGGCCACACAGTACCCTAGTTGCGACAATAGGGTCTGGATGGCAAAATAAACATGAGTTATTGATGCCTGGTACTTACATTATGGCAATAACCATCTATAAACAAATATATACATAATTAAAATACTTATATAAAAAATAATAATCGTCAATATTAAAAGCGCCATCAAAAGAAATGAAAGAATTTGATTTTTTGACACAACTCCTTTTATTTTTTTCAGGAGAAATGGTGTTGACGTAGATAAAATGGGCGAAATTTTTTTACAAATCTTTAAACTGTACAATCAGATCTACCAAATTGAATATTGCATAGAAACTAGGTTATCCTATATATTATTTTATTCAATGAATATATTTATATTACAATTTCTGTTCAATATTGAATTTAATTAATACAGCTTTTTATCTTTAGTATATTTAAGTGTGTAAACTTGATGGTGTTTCTTATTGTTAGAACTATAAAAAATCAAAGGAAAATTACAAAAAAACATTTCCCACAAAGTGCATCCCTATAACTTAAGTCTGTAAACTATGTGTGTGAAAAATGCGAAACTCATATATTACTCATATTGCAATGGGCGTTGAAAATGGGAAACGGATCCCTATACCCTGCCTAAATACATTTCAAACAATTTTTTAAACATTTTGATTTCTATTAAGAAGGTATCGAATCTGAGAAGATAGAGACAAATCTATAAAAAGGAATAATCGGCAAAACAAAAACCTTTTTTTCTGACGTCAAAAGTGATCGTCTGAAATTTTTTGCATTTGTCCCTAGGAACTTTGAAATGTTGAAAGATGAAGACATATGATGATGAAATGGCCATATAGTAAGACTATTAATGAATGCCCCAATAACTCGTTATGTTTAAAGTATTTAATCACGTCTTTTGAGAACCTAAAAATGGTTCGTACTATTGGGTGGAGAAATGGCATAAAAATGGTACCAAGCAAGCTATAATATTCTAGAATAGGACGGTTCTTAACTAGAATTTACTTTTATTTAAAAACATAAGAACCACCCTAAGTTAGAAGCATAATATTCGGTGTGAATAACATTATATTTGCGTAGACACTCGAAATAAAGGCAAACTATCGTGATTTTCCTAATATGTTATTGTACTTATACTTAAATTCGAAAAACCATGGTGGATGGTATATGAGATTGGGACCGGCTTAAATTATCGTACCTTTCCAGCAAATCGGATCAAAAAGATGGATGTTTTTATAAAAAATCAAATAATTTTGTTGCGAACTCCAATATTTTTTTGATTCCAGCTTAAAGTAAGATGTTTTATTTATTTCTATTTTCGACTACAATCACACTTATAAATCCTGTAGAGCAGGAACACAATCATGAAACTTATAGAGCGTCTTACTGACACTATTAGCTGTTAAAAATGTATTTTAAAGAATCGTAGATGTACTCTTTTGTTAAATAAATACAAGAACAAAATAAAAAATATTTATAACAATTTGAAAATGTTATATCATATACTAGAAACAATTTGCTTGAAATTCGGCAAAAAAATATATTTTTGTATCATAAAAAAGCTACGACATTTTTTGAAATTATTGTATGAAAAATTCCTGAATTTCGATCCACACTAGTGTCCACAATTTCATTTTGAAAATCAGGAAATGCAGCTTTATTAGCCTATTTTTATTCAGAAGTGTGAAAAATTCCTGAATTTCGATCCACTCTAGTGTCTACAATTTCATTTTGAAAGTCAGGAAATGCAGCTTTATTAGCCTATTTTTTTATTCAGAAGTATGACAAATTCCTGAATTTCCATCCACACTAGTGTCTACAATTTCATTTTGAAAATCAGGAAATGCAACTATTTTTTATTCAGAAGTAAAAATTTCATTAAAATCGAAGAACCCAAGGAAAATTTCTTACGTTTAATATGGAATTAGTCATACATACTTAAGGTGCTACAAACTGAATGCCACACTTAGTATACGACCATCCTATGGTAGAGGGTATAAAAAGGCGGTTCTCGGTAAAAAAATTAAACACATTGAAGAAAATTTTAAATCTATTCCTTTCAAGCCCAAAACAACTAAAAAGTCTTTAAGTTCGACCAGCCTAATTCTTTTATACCATCTACCATTCCACAGTATTATTGACAGTACCGTATTAGAAAAGTTATGAAAATTGCTAAGCAAGTTGCGATATTGTGTTAATAGTACAAACTATCGTGTATTTATTTTTACTGTTTTAAATAAATTTGATATTTTTATTGTAATATTAAACCAGTAAGGAAAGGCTAAAGTCGGGCGGGGCCGACTCTATGATACACTCCACTTTCAATCCGAATACAATTCAATTCGGTGAAAAAGTGAAAACGGGAAGGTTTTTTGTATCCTGTAAATGTATGTGTTTGACAAAAAATTTTATATCGGAAAGGACATTTGTATGAGGATATATTGAAACCTGGAACGAAATAGGTGAAATATAAAATGTAAATGGCCAAAATCGGTTAAACTTATGGGAGCAACATTTGAATGTGGGCTATATTTAAATCTGAACCGATCTTACCCACTTTCACCATAGTTTTGTTTAGTTAGATTATAAGATGTTGTGCGAAATTTAAAGACAATCGAGCCCAATATGTGGCTTTTAAAGCGGCAAAAGTCAAATCGGGAGCGACATTTTTATGGGGCTATATCTAAATCTGAACCGATCTTACCCAATTTCTGCATAGGTGTTTCTAGTAAGATTATAAGATGTTGTGCCAAATTTAAAGAAAATCGAGTACAATATGTGGTTTCTACAGAGGAAAATGTCAAATCGGGAACGACATTTGTATGGGGGCTATATCTAAATCTGAACCGATTTGACCTATTTTCACCATAGATGTTCTTAGTTTAAATATAAGATGTTTTGCCAAATCTGAAGACAATCTGATACAATATGTGGTTTCCAGAGCGGAAAAAGTCAAATCGGGAGCGAAATTTGTATGGGAGCTATATAAATCTGGACCGATCTGTCCGATATTCACCATGGGAGTTTCTAGTGGGAATATAATATGTTTTACCAAATCTGAAGACAATCTGATACAATATGTGGTTTCTAGAGCGGAAAAAGTCAAATCGGGAGCGAAATTTGTATGGGAGCTATATATAAATCTGAGCCGATCTGACCGATATTCACTATGGGTGTTTCTAGTGAAAATATAAGATGTTTTACCAAATCTGAAGACAATCTGATACATTATGTGGTCTCTAGAGCGGAAAAAGTCAAATCGGGAGAGAAATTTGTATGGGAGCTATATATAAATCTGAACCGATCTAACACATTTTTACCACAGGTGTTTCTAGTTACAATATAAGATGTTTTGCCAATTTTAAAGAAAATCCGTTGTAATATGTGGTATCTAGAGTGAAAAGAGTCAAATCGGGAGTGAAATTCGTATGGGGGCTATATCTAAATCTGAACCGATTTTCTTCAAATTAAATAGCGTTCGTCCTTATCCCGAAAAACATCGTTGTGCAAAGTTTCATTTGGTTCTGTCTACAATTGCGACCTGTATCGTGATTACAAGAATAGATGGACGGACAGACAGACAGACAGACAGACAGACAGACAGACAGACAGACAGACAGACAGACAGACAGACAGACAGACAGACAGACAGACAGACAGACAGACAGACAGACAGACAGACAGACAGACAGACAGACAGACAGACAGACAGACAGACAGACAGACAGACAGACAGACAGACAGACAGACAGACAGACAGACAGACAGACAGACAGACAGACAGACAGACAGACAGACAGACAGACAGACAGACAGACAGACAGACAGACAGACAGACAGACAGACAGACAGACAGACAGACAGACAGACAGACAGACAGACAGACAGACAGACAGACAGACAGACAGACAGACAGACAGACAGACAGACAGACAGACAGACAGACAGACAGACAGACAGACAGACAGACAGACAGACAGACAGACAGACAGACAGACAGACAGACAGACAGACAGACAGACAGACAGACAGACAGACAGACAGACAGACAGACAGACAGACAGACAGACAGACAGACAGACAGACAGACAGACAGACAGACAGACAGACAGACAGACAGACAGACAGACAGACAGACAGACAGACAGACAGACAGACAGACAGACAGACAGACAGACAGACAGACAGACAGACAGACAGACAGACAGACAGACAGACATTGAAGAAAATTTTAAATCTATTCCTTTCAAGCCCAAAACAACTAAAAAGTCTTTAAGTTCGACCAGCCTAATTCTTTTATACCATCTACCATTCCACAGTATTATTGACAGTACCGTATTAGAAAAGTTATGAAAATTGCTAAGCAAGTTGCGATATTGTGTTAATAGTACAAACTATCGTGTATTTATTTTTACTGTTTTAAATAAATTTGATATTTTTATTGTAATATTAAACCAGTAAGGAAAGGCTAAAGTCGGGCGGGGCCGACTCTATGATACACTCCACTTTCAATCCGAATACAATTCAATTCGGTGAAAAAGTGAAAACGGGAAGGTTTTTTGTATCCTGTAAATGTATGTGTTTGACAAAAAATTTTATATCGGAAAGGACATTTGTATGAGGATATATTGAAACCTGGAACGAAATAGGTGAAATATAAAATGTAAATGGCCAAAATCGGTTAAACTTATGGGAGCAACATTTGAATGTGGGCTATATTTAAATCTGAACCGATCTTACCCACTTTCACCATAGTTTTGTTTAGTTAGATTATAAGATGTTGTGCGAAATTTAAAGACAATCGAGCCCAATATGTGGCTTTTAAAGCGGCAAAAGTCAAATCGGGAGCGACATTTTTATGGGGCTATATCTAAATCTGAACCGATCTTACCCAATTTCTGCATAGGTGTTTCTAGTAAGATTATAAGATGTTGTGCCAAATTTAAAGAAAATCGAGTACAATATGTGGTTTCTACAGAGGAAAATGTCAAATCGGGAACGACATTTGTATGGGGGCTATATCTAAATCTGAACCGATTTGACCTATTTTCACCATAGATGTTCTTAGTTTAAATATAAGATGTTTTGCCAAATCTGAAGACAATCTGATACAATATGTGGTTTCCAGAGCGGAAAAAGTCAAATCGGGAGCGAAATTTGTATGGGAGCTATATAAATCTGGACCGATCTGTCCGATATTCACCATGGGAGTTTCTAGTGGGAATATAATATGTTTTACCAAATCTGAAGACAATCTGATACAATATGTGGTTTCTAGAGCGGAAAAAGTCAAATCGGGAGCGAAATTTGTATGGGAGCTATATATAAATCTGAGCCGATCTGACCGATATTCACTATGGGTGTTTCTAGTGAAAATATAAGATGTTTTACCAAATCTGAAGACAATCTGATACATTATGTGGTCTCTAGAGCGGAAAAAGTCAAATCGGGAGAGAAATTTGTATGGGAGCTATATATAAATCTGAACCGATCTAACACATTTTTACCACAGGTGTTTCTAGTTACAATATAAGATGTTTTGCCAATTTTAAAGAAAATCCGTTGTAATATGTGGTATCTAGAGTGAAAAGAGTCAAATCGGGAGTGAAATTCGTATGGGGGCTATATCTAAATCTGAACCGATTTTCTTCAAATTAAATAGCGTTCGTCCTTATCCCGAAAAACATCGTTGTGCAAAGTTTCATTTGGTTCTGTCTACAATTGCGACCTGTATCGTGATTACAAGAATAGATGGACGGACAGACAGACAGACAGACAGACAGACAGACAGACAGACAGACAGACAGACAGACAGACAGACAGACAGACAGACAGACAGACAGACAGACAGACAGACAGACAGACAGACAGACAGACAGACAGACAGACAGACAGACAGACAGACAGACAGACAGACAGACAGACAGACAGACAGACAGACAGACAGACAGACAGACAGACAGACAGACAGACAGACAGACAGACAGACAGACAGACAGACAGACAGACAGACAGACAGACAGACAGACAGACAGACAGACAGACAGACAGACAGACAGACAGACAGACAGACAGACAGACAGACAGACAGACAGACAGACAGACAGACAGACAGACAGACAGACAGACAGACAGACAGACAGACAGACAGACAGACAGACAGACAGACAGACAGACAGACAGACAGACAGACAGACAGACAGACAGACAGACAGACAGACAGACAGACAGACAGACAGACAGACAGACAGACAGACAGACAGACAGACAGACAGACAGACAGACAGACAGACAGACAGACAGACAGACAGACAGACAGACAGACAGACAGACAGACAGACAGACAGACAGACAGACAGACAGACAGACAGACAGACAGACAGACAGACAGACAGACAGACAGACAGACAGACAGACAGACAGACAGACAGACAGACAGACAGACAGACAGACAGACAGACAGACAGACAGACAGACAGACAGACAGACAGACAGACAGACAGACAGACAGACAGACAGACAGACAGACAGACAGACAGACAGACAGACAGACAGACAGACAGACAGACAGACAGACAGACAGACAGACAGACAGACAGACAGACAGACAGACAGACAGACAGACAGACAGACAGACAGACAGACAGACAGACAGACAGACAGACAGACAGACAGACAGACAGACAGACAGACAGACAGACAGACAGACAGACAGACAGACAGACAGACAGACAGACAGACAGACAGACAGACAGACAGACAGACAGACAGACAGACAGACAGACAGACAGACAGACAGACAGACAGACAGACAGACAGACAGACAGACAGACAGACAGACAGACAGACAGACAGACAGACAGACAGACAGACAGACAGACAGACAGACAGACAGACAGACAGACAGACAGACAGACAGACAGACAGACAGACAGACAGACAGACAGACAGACAGACAGACAGACAGACAGACAGACAGACAGACAGACAGACAGACAGACAGACAGACAGACAGACAGACAGACAGACAGACAGACAGACAGACAGACAGACAGACAGACAGACAGACAGACAGACAGACAGACAGACAGACAGACAGACAGACAGACAGACAGACAGACAGACAGACAGACAGACAGACAGACAGACAGACAGACAGACAGACAGACAGACAGACAGACAGACAGACAGACAGACAGACAGACAGACAGACAGACAGACAGACAGACAGACAGACAGACAGACAGACAGACAGACAGACAGACAGACAGACAGACAGACAGACAGACAGACAGACAGACAGACAGACAGACAGACAGACAGACAGACAGACAGACAGACAGACAGACAGACAGACAGACAGACAGACAGACAGACAGACAGACAGACAGACAGACAGACAGACAGACAGACAGACAGACAGACAGACAGACAGACAGACAGACAGACAGACAGACAGACAGACAGACAGACAGACAGACAGACAGACAGACAGACAGACAGACAGACAGACAGACAGACAGACAGACAGACAGACAGACAGACAGACAGACAGACAGACAGACAGACAGACAGACAGACAGACAGACAGACAGACAGACAGACAGACAGACAGACAGACAGACAGACAGACAGACAGACAGACAGACAGACAGACAGACAGACAGACAGACAGACAGACAGACAGACAGACAGACAGACAGACAGACAGACAGACAGACAGACAGACAGACAGACAGACAGACAGACAGACAGACAGACAGACAGACAGACAGACAGACAGACAGACAGACAGACAGACAGACAGACAGACAGACAGACAGACAGACAGACAGACAGACAGACAGACAGACAGACAGACAGACAGACAGACAGACAGACAGACAGACAGACAGACAGACAGACAGACAGACAGACAGACAGACAGACAGACAGACAGACAGACAGACAGACAGACAGACAGACAGACAGACAGACAGACAGACAGACAGACAGACAGACAGACAGACAGACAGACAGACAGACAGACAGACAGACAGACAGACAGACAGACAGACAGACAGACAGACAGACAGACAGACAGACAGACAGACAGACAGACAGACAGACAGACAGACAGACAGACAGACAGACAGACAGACAGACAGACAGACAGACAGACAGACAGACAGACAGACAGACAGACAGACAGACAGACAGACAGACAGACAGACAGACAGACAGACAGACAGACAGACAGACAGACAGACAGACAGACAGACAGACAGACAGACAGACAGACAGACAGACAGACAGACAGACAGACAGACAGACAGACAGACAGACAGACAGACAGACAGACAGACAGACAGACAGACAGACAGACAGACAGACAGACAGACAGACAGACAGACAGACAGACAGACAGACAGACAGACAGACAGACAGACAGACAGACAGACAGACAGACAGACAGACAGACAGACAGACAGACAGACAGACAGACAGACAGACAGACAGACAGACAGACAGACAGACAGACAGACAGACAGACAGACAGACAGACAGACAGACAGACAGACAGACAGACAGACAGACAGACAGACAGACAGACATAGGGCCGAGCTCAGGCTACTATGGGGGTCAGCGGGTGGCGGATAGCTGGACGGCCTGCAGATATGTAGGTTCGCTGCGATTAATAAGCAGTCCCCGACCAAGAGCGACAGATTCCCAGGGCGTACTATAAAAAAGTACAAGTGCCCGATAAGGACTCTGCGACATGGCGAATGGATACCGCCAGTAAATAGGTATCTCCCACAGGGGTGCCCTCATGAGAGGAGCATCTAGGAGCCTGACGCCTCCGTGGTTTCCCCAGTCAATGCAAATCCAGGAGCGACTGACCCAGAGTGGGCGGCTCCCTGGTCAGCGACTGTCCCCAGGTTAGGGGCGGCTGTACAGAACCTGGCGGAAGGTCTAAAACGCTAAGGGTAGGATCCCTGACAGAAAAGTCATTATGGAAAGTCATGGAAGCAGAATAAAACTTACGGTGCAGGGAGTTAATAACCCAGTGCCGGCGGCAGAGGGGGGTGAGCAAGCAGGCCCCCGGTCGTCGATATCCAGCTACTGCAGTAATTATAATAATAACAACATAAGCGATCCAATAGTTATCGAGAGCCCTCTTAGTGGAACGCTAAACATGGTGCCAACAGCCACTGCGAGTCCCTTTGGAAGAAGTTCCGTAATAAAAAGAACTCCCCCATCCGGACCTATTAATAAAACCGGAGAACCAGGTCAAAACATAGCAGGAATAAATGCTCGAACACTGGTCAATGAGATAACAATCGCGGACAAAGTAGAGGCAACCTCCTCTAATGGAGATACTTTCTCGGTACTAGGAGAAATGATAGTTGGGCTTATGGACTACGTTAAGTGTCGAAACAATGTGCACCACGCCATTAAAGAACAGGTGAGGGCGATAAGAGCCACATACAATAAATTACGCGATGAAAGAAGTAATGTTGTTGTCAAGGAGAAACACGAAACAGTTGGAAATAGTGAACGTGCGACCCAGACATCTCCAAAAATCTGGCCAAGTAAGATAGACGCCAAGAGGAATCGTGACCCAAACGAGACAATATCAGGAGCTGATACGCCAAAAAGGCCGAAAAACCGTTCCCCCCAATTGAGCGAACCAACGAGACCTCATAAGGATATTGCACGAGAAACAACCAACGGGAGAGAAAAAGATGCAAACAGGGCAAATATAAATGAGTGGACGAAAGTGAAGAAAAAAAGCAATATAAGACCCCGAAAGCCTAAACCAGACGTGGTTATAATATCGTCCAAAGGAGAGTCGAGCTATGCCGATATCCTTCGAAAGATTCGAACCGACCCCGAACTAAAAGACTTGGGTGAGGAAGTCAACAAAATCCGGAGAACACAGAAAGGAGACCTCCTCTTGGAACTAAGAAATTCAAATGGGAACATAGCAGACAAGTTCAACAAAAGGATCGAAACATCTCTGGAAGGGAACGTGGAAGTAAAGACACGCACAAACGAGACTGTGTTAGAGTGCAACGGTATGGACGACATCACCACAAAAGCCGAGATCTGCAGAGCACTCGAGAGAGAACTGGAAATAACCAGCCTAGACGAAGGAATAGTCAAATCCTTGAGGAAATCCTACGGTGGTACACAAACAGCGAAAATAAGCCTGCCGGCCGATATCGCTTGGAAGGCCTTAAAAAAACAAAAAATTAAAATAGGTTGGTCAGTTTGTCGGATAAGAGAGGCAATGACAGTAATAAAATGTTTTAGATGTCTTGAGTTTGGGCATATGTCGAAGATGTGTAAATCTATCGTTGATAGGTCACGCCAATGCAGAAAGTGCGGAGCCGAAGGACACATAGCGAAGAACTGCGAATCAGAGCCAAATTGCATGCTCTGCAAATCGAACGGGGGCGAAGATTTGGCACATGTGGCTGGTAGCTACAAATGTCCAATTTTTAAAAAGGCGCTGAACAACAAACGTAAATGAGATTCATGCAATTGAACCTCAATCATTGTGCCGCAGCCCAGGACCTCATGACACAGTCGGTCAGCGAACATAAAATAGACATAGCAATCCTAAGCGAGCAGTATAGGAACAGAGATACAAATATATGGGAAAAAGACTCGACAGATAGAGCAGCCATATGGGTCTGTGGAGATATGGCAATAGAGGCAGGCATGCAAGAACCACAAGAAGGTTTCGTAAGAGTCAGAGTAAATGGAATATATATCTATAGCTGCTACGTGTCGCCGAACATTCCAATACAAGATTTTAAGAGGATGATATGTAACCTGACAAGGGACGCAGCTCAGCATAATCCAATAGTGATCGGAGGAGATTTCAATGCATGGGCAGTCGATTGGGGCTCCCAAAGGACAAACGAGAGAGGGCGAATACTTTTGGAAGAATTTTCAAAACTCGACGTGATACTCGCGAACAATGGAAATGTTCAGACGTTCAGAAGAGCAGGACACGGATCTATAGTGGATCTTACATTTGTAAGTTCCTCACTAGCTAGGAATTTACAATGGCATGTAAGCGAACACTATACTAACAGCGACCACCAAGCGATAATATTCACTATACATAAAAGTTTGCCTATACGGACATGTACAGATAAAGTCTCATTTCTAGGATGGGCTAAGGATAAACTAGATGAAACAACATTCGTGGAAGTATTCTCTCATCATGTAATAAATGAGAACAGTGAAATGGAAATGGCAGATAGCGTCTTGAAAGCACTCGAAACCGCATGCGACGCTGCAATGCCCAGAAGACGACAGAGCAAAAGACATCAAGGAAATTACTGGTGGAACGAGGAGATATCTTCACTAAGGAAAGTATGTCTTAAGGCAAGGCGTTTATATCAGAGGGGCAGAAACAGAGTAGATTTTTTGGCAAGGAGACAGGCGTACCATGAGGCAAGAAAAAACCTACAAATTGCCATAAACAAAAGCAAAGCAGAAAGCTTTAAAACATTGTGTAACGAAGCTGACATTAACCCCTGGGGCAATGCATATAGGATAGTTATGTCCCGCCTAAAGGGTAGGAAATCAGCGCAAATTACGTGCCCAGTACTGTTGAAGAGAATTATCGGTGTGCTATTCCCTCAAGGGGAACCATATTCTGAACAAATGTCCAATCCCCCAGCTGACAACCCGAGAGAAGTGACGGTGGATGAAATCCTGGGGCTATGCTCAAAAATTGGAGATAACAAGGCTCCAGGTTTAGACCGTATCCCCAACGGAGCTCTAAAGTTGGCGATAAAAACGAGACCCCAGGTCTTCGCTAACCTTTTCAACAACAACCTGAGAGATGGTGTATTCCCCGAAAAATGGAAGAAGCAGAAGCTAATCCTCATCCCCAAACCGGGTAAAACCCTTGGAGAACCAGCATCATACAGGCCAATATGTCTGCTGGATACAGTAGGCAAGTGCCTGGAGAGAATTATCCACGACCGGCTCCTGCTCGCCGTCGAAGCAACTAACGGTTTGTCTCAGATGCAATACGGCTTTCGAAAGGCAAAATCTACGATCGACGCAATAAAATACGTGGTAAGCACAGCGAGGAAGGCCATTCATGGTAAAGGAGCGGCAAGAAAATATTGTGCAATAATAACGCTGGATATAAAAAACGCCTTTAATTCGGCAGGATGGATGCACATCATGGCCTCGCTGCGGAGATTAAACTTACAAGAAAACCTTATTAAAATGATCAAAGATTACTTCTCTGACAGAACGTTATGGTACGAAACTGACGATGGAATAAAATCACACAAGGTTACTGCAGGTGTTCCACAAGGCTCCGTTCTAGGACCCCTACTCTGGAACATAATGTATAACGGAATTTTTGATCTAAAAATACCAGAGGAAGCGACAATTGTTGGATATGCAGATGACATAGCCATAATAGTCCAAGCTAGAGAGAAAGAAGAAGTTGAACTCTACGCCAACGAAACCATAAGAGCCATTAAAATCTGGTTGGAATCGGTGAACCTGGAACTAGCAGCACATAAAACGGAGTCAGTCCTAGTAAGCAGCAAAAGAAGGAAAGAGTCTATAAACATCCGCGTAGGGAGTGCCGAAATCATGTCTACAGACCACATAAAATATCTCGGCATTATACTAGACGACAGATTACAATTCAAGCAACACATGGAGTATACCTGCAAGAAAGCTACAAACGTGACGAATGCACTGGCTAGAATGATGCCGAACATAGGGGGTCCCAGACAGAGTCGGAGAATGTTGATATCTAGAGTAGTTGATTCAATAATATTGTACGGAGCCCCAGTATGGGCAAATTCCATAAAAAATACAGGAAAAAATATTAACTCAATTTACCGGAGAAGTTGTCTAAGAGTGTGCTGCGGATACCGCACAATATCATTGGAGGCAACATGCGTCATGGCTGGAAAAATACCAATTGATATCGTAGCGACCGAACTCGCAGAAATATACGAAATGCAGAGAAGAAACCCGGATACAGACATTAAGGTGCTAAAACAAACAGAAAGAGACAACTCTATACAGAAATGGCAAAACAGATGGCAAAACACGCCAAAGGGTAGATGGACATATAGGCTAATTCCGGACATTCACAAATGGATTAATCGGAAACACGGAGAAATTAGCTATAATCTTACACAATTCCTAAGTGGTCATGGAGGATTTAGGAGCTATCTTCACAGATTTGGGCTCGATAGCTCTCCATTTTGTCCATCTTGCACTAATGAAGAAGAAAACGCGGAACACGTATTTTTCAAATGTCCCCGTTTTAACGACGTAAGACTTACAACGGAGCAGCAGGTGGGCATAGGTCTCACCCCGAATAACATAGTTGATAAGATGCTTTTTTCGGAAAGCAACTGGACCGCAGTGAACAACTTTGTGAAGTGTGTAACCCAAAGACTGCAAGTGGAAGAAAAGGCCCGTAAGGCCAATACCCAACAGTAGAGAGAATAGCAACTAGCTAACCCCCCCGCGACGTAATACCACATGGCAGTACCGCGGGGAGTAGGGTCGACGTTCCCAGGGGGTGTGGTTTAGTACGTAAGAATCGTGGTTTAGTATGTAAGAAAAAAAAAAAAAAAAAAAAAAAAAAAAAAAAAAAAAAAAAAAAAAAAAAAGACAGACAGACAGACAGACAGACAGACAGACAGACAGACAGACAGACAGACAGACAGACAGACATTGCTAAATCGACTCAGAAAGTGATTCTAAGACGATCGGTATAATTAACAATGGGTCTATCTCGTTTCCTTTTGGGCGTTACAAACAAATGCACAAAGACATAATACTCTCGTGGAATTGTCCTGTGGGCATTGGCCAACTATAGAGCGAAGTTACCAACATATTTATATACATATATGGGTCCATTCATACACAGGTCGAAGCTGGAGAGAAATAAAGTATTTTGCATTAAATAGATCTGAATAAATTTGTTGTGCGCTATGGTCCCGTCAGGTATAAAAATGATTAACTAATATTGCAGGCAGCTATCTTCAAAAAATTTAGTGTTATTTTTTGTCGTCGCACATTGGGGAAAAAATGATAAATAAATTGGAGTTGGCTGGAGATATCTACACAAAAATAAAAGAAAATTTTCATTAAATCTTCTCCGCAATAAAAAATTTTCCCAAAACAGAGATTCTCGTAAGTTATTTCAATAATCCTATGCACGCATTTTTCATATTTTCCCAACGTGCGTCGTTAACTGTTTCTTCAGGTACATACTTAATTTCATCATTCCAGCTACAACCGTTTGCTTGGTGATTGGTTTATCCCTTTTTATCATTATGACTATAAAAGTACGAATTTGAAAAAATCATCATATCATGCGGGTCTACGCAGTCAGATGAATGTAAGCACCGAATTTCAGCATGTGCCATTTTGTTGAAAAATTCCATTATGTTAAGTGTCTACACATTCAAAGAAATGTACACGTCGAATTCTATAATGCCTTTTTATACCCTCCACCTCCAGGATGGAGGTATATTCACTTTGTCATTCCGTTTGTAACATCTTGAAATATTCAACGGAGACCCCATAAAGTATATATATTCTGTATCCTGGTAAAACTCTAAAACGATTTAGCCATGTATGTCTCTCTATTGAAAGCATGCTAGCTTCTGAACGAAATTAGCTAGGAGGCTGCATTTTCCGTAAATGTGTCTTAAGGTTGCAGATCGGTTGGGATTGAAAGTGGACGAAATCGGCCCAGAGGGCAACAAATTTGTCCCTAATAAGGACTAATATTTATATTTAAACATTTTTTGAAAATTTCTGGTTTTCACACACTTGAAATTTGTTTCGTACTTTCCTCTAGTAACGTGTAATCGCCAAAATGTACAAAAAAGATTTAGCGGGTGAAATGGGACAAAAGGGATAAAAATGGTACCAGTTATAATAGTAAAATTCGGTGTGTGCATTTCTTTGACTGCGTAGACACGAAAAATAAAGATATCTTTCGATATTCGTACCTTTAGGATCTCAACGGGATAAAAATGGTACCACGCAAACGGCTGTAGTAAGAATCATAGTGGATGCAATCATCTGTCTTCGTAGCCATGCTCAATACGAGTATTTCTCCATACTTTTAGGGTCACAATTTAAAAAAATGATAAAAGTTAGTACAACTTATAACGGAATCATGAAATTAGATGCGTTCATTCCAATATGGACGCGAAACATAACGGATCTTAGAAATTTGTACTTTTCTTATCAAATTGTTACACTCTGTTTGTAGCTAAATCAAGAAATTGCAAATGGGAGAAATCGGCCCGGCATTAAAAATATCGCAATTTTCAAAATATGTTACTTCACTTCTTTGTAAAGTCGACAGCCTCAAATTACCGATAATACTATGGAATGCACTCAGTATATAAGATTTGGCCCGGCCGAACTTAACGCCTTTTTACTTGTTTATTTTATTTCATTTCGCCCGTTTCCCTAAAAGTAAAATTTCCTTTACTTTATGAGTCTACGTAGTCGGAGGATTGTAAGAACCGAATTTTATGATTTTATATTTTTTGTTCGTGTTCACGCTATAAGGATTACATTTTAATATAAGACGAAAAAATACTTTAAAAAGTTAGTGGTTTTGTTAAGTCTCTGGTCCGATTTTAACCACATACAATTCCCACGGAACTAAAATCATTAGAGTCATATATTTAGAATTCGTTTGCAAGCTAGAGTGATTTCAATAGATAAACTGACAGTCGGACATGACCAGAATATATACACTTTATGTGCCTCCGATGTATATTAAAAGATGTTGCAAAAGAAGTGGCAAAATGAATATAAATCAAAGGATGTCTATGATGGAGGTTATAAAAAGTGAAAAAAAAAAAAATTCATTTGTGTTTTTATTCTACATATTTGCAAAATCAATAATTAGAAATCAATAAATATTTCTATATAGACCTAAGTTTCAATTTACCAACCTTATCAACCCGTTGTTATAGTCTGTACAAGACAATTGTTTATAATATGTTGCATTCGATTAAAAAACGAGACACCAAAATCTTAAAAAAACGGTGGCACACTATTGCACGATGCCCAAATGATAATAAGAAGCACAAAACAACGCCAATATAAATTAGTGTGTCAAAAGCATGATGGCCCAAAGCGAAAAACCGTTTTTGTTTTGCAGCAAAATCCGGCCCGAAAAAAAGCTGAGGCTAATTTTCTAAGGGTCAACCAAGAGATTTCGGCAAAAATTAACACTTTTTAAGCAAAAATTGTGTAATAATTTCGAAATGAATAACTGAGTGGCTCACGAGCTCATTAGCTGGCAGTGACTGTCATTACAATTCGGTACGACAAATTTAAAGTAAGACAATCTGGAAGTTTATTTGTTAAACTTTAAGAATTCTGTTCGTGTTTTTTTGCTGTGCTGTCATATCCGCACTTTGTTGCTGCTGCTGTTGCTGTTTTATGATGATCGTTGCGCCTTTTGAAATAACAAATTATCCTACGGGAGTCATTGTCGCTTTAAAATCTTAAACGTGGGTCTTCATACAACGGCAGCAACAGCACCAACAATATCAACACCATCAACAACAACACTTCAGAAGCCCCATCGCCAGAGGCAGCAGAAGAGACAACAACAGTGGCGGCACGGAAACAACGCCAGCACTTACCCAGTGAGATAACAATGGAAGCAGTTATTTTATGGTAAGGGCAAGGAAACAAAAAGACTTTAGTTCTTTTTATTGTGGCTTAAATAGAAATAACAGCAACAACAAAGACGACAATGACGAAGACGGCGGCGGCGACGACGACAGTCATAACGAGATTAGCGTATTCTGTCAGCAAATGCACAATTATACAGTGGTCGCAATTGGCCATCAAATTAGGCCCACTGAAATAATTAAAAAACAATTATCTTCAATAACATTTGACACTTTTAAAGCAAGATTGGCCTCAAAAACATTCTTCTACCTTTTGAAATTTAATCCAATTTAATTCACTATTACCTAATTCTTATTTAATACGTTATCTGTGGATAATAAATTATGATAGGGGAAGAGGACAGTCAAGTAATAAATGTCCCAGGACAATGTACCAGTTTCAAATCAGAAACTTATTTCATACCATTTTCATATTTCAAAATGATGTGCTATCATCTGGCGAAACATTTCTTTGTTTTTCCAAAAATTTTGTAATCGATAAACAGATATTTTGTATTTTTCCCAAACAAAATTTAATCGATATGCATATACAAGGTGGCGCAAAAGTAATCCTCCTATCAGAAAATGCTATAAATTTTGCGATTGGCCCCTAATGTCAGTTCTGTTTTGACATTTGTGTAGTAAACACATGCGAAATATGTACACGTTAATAAACAATGTTACGCTACACTGCTCCAGAACGCGGAATATTGGTGACTATTTATTTGACCAATAATCGGTCGGTGACTTTGGCACAACGTGAATTTCGTCGCAGATTTCCTAGCCGTCCAACGCCTACTGGTGAAACACTGCGACGTTTAGCCGCTCGCCTCGAAGAGACTGGCACAACACGAGATGCTGCCAGGCGTGGCAGACCCCGGAGTTCTGCAGAGAATATTGCTGCTGTAGCCGAGGATGTCATGGAAGCGCCGTCGACATCGACCAGACGACGTGCCACGCAAATGGGTATCAGTCGTCGGTCTTTACAGCGAATTTTGGTACAACATTTGAAGATGTTTCCGTACAAAGTCCAGACGGTGCATCAGCTGTTAGCTGCTGACCGCCAATCGCGTCTAACATACGCTCAAGCCATCCTTAATCACCACCAACAGGAAGATGATTTTTCATCAAAAATAATCATGAGTGATGAGGCCCATTTCCATCTTAGCGGGTACGTAAATAAGCAAAATTTACGCTTCTGGGGCTCTGAAAATCCGCGTGTAACCCACGAAGAGCCATTACACCCGCTCAAAGTCACTGTATGGTGTGCTGTTTTCGCTGGAGGAGTCATCGGACCTTTTTTCTTCGAAGACGTCGCGGGCCAAACGGTTACTGTGAATGGTGAGCGCTACAGAGCAATGATCAACGAGTTCTTTTTGCCGCAACTTGATGAATTGGGATTGGAAAACATGTGGTACCAACAGGACGGTGCAACGGCACACACTGCACGTGCCACAACCGATATGCTGAAGGATGCATTTCCCGGGCGCCTTATCTCCCGTTTTGGCGATTTGCACTGACCAGCAAGATCGCCTGATTTGACCGCTCCAGACTTCTTTTTGTGGGGCTTTTTGAAGTCGCGGGTTTATGTCAACAAGCCTCAGACTCTTGCAGCTCTTAAAGACAATATCCGCCAAGAATGTGAGGACCTATCGCCGGAAGTTTTGGCCAAAGTAATGGAAAATGCAATAAAAAGGGCTCAAATGACAATCAACTGTGGCGGCGGCCATTTACATAACATCATATTCTCGACTTGATGTAAAAAAAAATTAAAAGACCAAATAAAAATAATCCACAAGAAGAATCAAAGTTTTTCATTTTTTTAATTTACAGCCAAAAAAAAATCGGAAGGTTATTTTGCGCCACCTTGTATTAAAATATATAAAATCTGAAACAAATTTTCTGCTTTCTCCATGCTTCGATTTTAGCATAATTTCTTCATTTTAGGTGTTGTTTTGAAGAGTTGGAGTTCTACTTTAAATATTACTAACAAATTGCATATGTCAGTTTTCAAAAACACATTAAAATGAACTTATTTTATACTATTATAAATAAAGAACAAAATTTAATAATCAGCGAGTGTTACTCCATAGCGGATATTATAAAAATTACTAGCTGTACCCGCTGCTTCGCACGCGAAATAGTCCGTTATTTGTTATTAGTATTTCAATGTTCAGTCAATGTTTTTGGATAGTTTTTATATAATTTTCGTTTGGTGGAAATCTTAAATAGTAATTTGGAAACTTTTTGTTAAAAACTTCCTTCGTATGTATAATTATTATCATATTCTAACGGCAATTTTATAACTTTTTGCACCTCTTTCCCAAAAAGCAGTATGCTTCGCATACAAACATGTACTTTATTTGGTACCACGTTCATCCCTTGTCGTCCTGCATCATCCTTATAAGTAACAATTTTGAAATATCCATTTATGTTCCAAGTGCACGTAATTAAGGGGCTGTACAATATTTGTATCCCTTTTTGTCCCGCACACCCCGTAAAAGTACAAATTTCTAAAAATCAAATTTTAATGCGCTTCTACATGGCCAGAGAATTTACATATCAAAATTCACGATTCTAGCTGTAATATTTTAGTTGGTACCATTTTGTATCCCTTTTTGTGCCACTCACCCTTTAAAAGTACCAAAATGCGCTTCTATGTGGTGAAAGGAGTTGACATACCAAATTTCACGATTCTAGCTGTAATACTTTAGTTGGTACCATTTTTTATCTTATTTTGTGCCGATCACCCCTTATAAGCACAAATTTCGAAAAATCAGAGGAATTTACACACCAAATTTCACGACTATAGCTGCAATACTTAAAATGGGTACAATTTGTACCGCTCACCCCTTATAAGTAAACATTTCGAAAAATAAATTTATGTTGTGCGTCCTATCCACAATACTTAAATTGGTACTATTTTGATCCCTTTTGTCCCGCGCAAAGTACAAATTTCGAAAAATCAAAATTTAATGCGCTTATACTTTTGTCCCTCTCACCCCTTATAAGTAAAAATTTCAAAAAATCCATTTATGTCGCAAGTATACGTTGTCATAAAATAGTAGATACCGATTTTCACGAATATAGCTGTAATACCTAAATTGGTATCATTTTTATCCCTTTTTGTTTCTTTCCTCCGTATTTGTAGCTCGTCTGCATGGTCATTGCAGGGATCACACCAAATTTCATGTTTCTAGCTACTGTCCTTTAGTCAGGACGAAGGTTCGATGTTTATCCCTTTTTGTCCCATTTTACCCTTTAAAAGTACGAATTTCGTAAAACTCTTTCTTAGTCGACGTCTACGTAATATTTGGTAACTACCCTGAAAATTTCATGACCCTGGTTTCAGCCGTTTGGTCAGTAACGCAACTCTTTTGTATATATAGATGTAGTTGATTTTACTATTAGCATTTAATCGCTTACCCATCCCACTGTATTCCATTGACGGACCATCATCATTCTAGCAAAATTTTCTCAACAGTTCTCTGGAATGTCTGTATGTGTGCTGCGGATTTATTTATTTATTTCGCTTTATTTTCAACACTTTTAGCAACAACAATGACAGCAGCAGTAGCACCAACAACAACAGCTACAACAAAATGACTAGAGGCATAAAAGTGGCAAAAGAAAATAAATCAACGAAGACGTCAAAGCAAATAAGTGAGCAACGTCGTTTGTCCAGCTAATGGAGGCACTTTTAAAGGGGTTTATGGAACAAAAGGTAGACAGCGAACAGTGAAAGGAGCTACTGGGTGGGGGATGTAATTTTTGAATTGTTAAATCGGATAATGTTTCTATACAATTTGAAGGAGTGCAATATTAGAAGCAAGTAAAAGGATACTCACATCAGACTTGTGGTGATTAATAGGAGGAGGAAACAATGATTTGCATACGTTTTTGAATGCTAATGTTTAGGATTTTTTAATAAAACCCTAATTTCCAATAACCGTCTCAGAGTAGGGGTATGGACGTAAACATCCCCAACAATGTAACGAAACTTTTGGTCAACCAGAATGTAATACTTCTTTGAATGCTGAAGCTTTTCTGCCGGAATAAACTAGTTGCAATATTTGGGTGTGCGAGATTTTGGTTGACATACAAAGTGTATATAGCGATTCTCATTCGACAATAGGCATAAGCATTTCGGAGGCCTTCAGCCGGGTCTCTCGTATAACGATTTCTTATTCTGGGCTGGACTTTAGATATAGCCCAGAGGAGAAAATCGCTCAGTCTATTCAAAGGTCTGCAGTACAGACAGTATGCTTAACCTATTTTTGTCAAATCCAATACTTTCGTTTTTTTTTTTTGAGTTTTCATTTTAAGCGTCAGTCGTCTAAACCGACTTATATATACCCTCACTCTCCGATACCATATACATGAAAGTTTTATGGACTTAAATTTGAATTGAGGTAAAATAATGTATGTGGAAGGTACTGGAAGGTTCGTGGCACATGGTCCCAGCTTCCACATTTATAATACAGCTGTAAACACATAATCAAATATGAAGTCTTGGTGGATTCCACGCTCCGATATGGGAGTTATAAAGAATTTACATTTAGCTAGGATATGGACAATTGTGTGGGATATACCAGAAGGAGCGTAACAATTTCGCCCTTTATCGAACATAAATTAAGTTTGGGAAAAAATATTACCATATGCAAAGTTTGAATTGATTCCTTTCCTCCTTTCGAGAGTTATCGTGTACACCAGCCAGTCAGACGGACATTGCTCCAACAGCATAAAAAGTCATGAAACATGAGTGAGTGAGAAAAAAATATGAAAAGGTTATGACGTCAAGAAATCTGTAACGGCTAACTGTAACGTAATGCATGTTACTACGTTCCATTCAATTGAAAAATCATTTCCAGTCAACCCGTGCAAATAAAGTTTGGGTTTAATGATTTCTTGAAAACACTTTAGGTATGTTTCTCGTGTGGTTTTATTGTCCAAATTAGTATTCTTAATTAATAGACCCTTAAAAGAAATTTAAATTAATTTTTTTGACTTGTTTTAGCATAATAAGAATAATAAATAATAATTACTGGATGTTTTTAGTATTTTTTTTTGTATTTTTTGTTGAAAACAACTGAAAACCCAGTGCTCATTTTTGTAAACACAGTGTGAACATTTTGGTTCTGCAAAACCTTCTTTTGCGTTAAACTATTTTCAGAAACATTTGTTTTTCTTATTCATTTTTTAGGCATCATTCGAAAAGTGTTGATTCCTGGGCTTCTCATATTTTTTATACCCTCGACCTTTTCATTCCGTTTGCAACACCTTAAAATATTCATCGGAGACTTGGGTCGTGTTAAAATTCTAGGACTACCTAGTCATGTTAATCTGCCTGTTGAAAGCACGCTAGATTATGAAAATGCTAGGGTTCAGATTTTCCACATAAGCGTCTGTTGGCGAAATCGGTCCAGAGGGAGAAAACAAGGACTGAAAGTACTCCATAATACTTTGAGTATTTTGTTTTTTTATTTAATAATAACTTAAAAAATATTTCCGAAAATTTGACGTATACAATAAAATGTTACATTTTTTGGAGACAAAAATTACTATTACTCGTAAATTTTCTTCTATGACTTTGGATATTTCTAATCTATTCAATGCAAGCACTATGTCCTATTTGATTTAAATTGATGAAACTTTAGATCAAAGATTACTTCGGAACGAATTAAATAAAAATATATAAATAATAAATCGGACATACAGAACGAGTTGTCCATGTCTGTTGCGATAACCAAATCCCAAGTCGACCTTTGAATAATTGCAAAATAAAATCAGTAGAATTACTGAATTTGAATTTTTAACACCACATTCCATTGCTCTAGATTTTGGAAATCGTCGAATTAGTTTTGTATCATTCCGCAAATGCTATCTAAAATTCGTTCAACATTTGTTTCGTCATCTCATGAAGTAGAGATGATTAGGAAAAACTAAATGTATGTTTGTGATCATAGTACTTGCCATACTAAAAAATGTTGTAGTATTTGTGTACGAAAATATGAACTATCGAAAGGGACTAAGTCTTCACCTGTTGGAATTTCAATATCTCGAATTTCAATATGACTAGCCAAGAAAACTAAAACGGATTTCCGACAAAAGTAAACTCAACAAAAAATTTGAAATATCTTCTTCTATTCAGAAAATGCTCTATTAAAATAAATTAATATTTTTCAGAAAAGATTCGATAAGCGATAGATGGGCTTATAATCCCTCAAATTCTAATATTTAATTGGTTGTATATTTTTTAAGTTAAAATTAATGTGTTTTTAATTAAAAAATAAAGAAAAATGTTGAATTTTAAATAGAAATCGGTTCAGATTTGGATATAGTCTCCATTCAAATATCCCTATAATTTACACTCTTATTGCTCTAGAACACACATTTTACATGGGATCATGACAAAATGTTCAAATGGATCGTCTTATATTTGAACTAGAAACAGTTAACGGGAAAGTGGACCACATGGATCCATGATCCCCATACAAATGTACATCCGATTTACAATATTACTGCTCTAAAATGTACATTTTACATCGGATCTTGATCAAATTTCCAACACAATGTTACATTTAGACTAGAAACACCTATTTTGGAAACCATTGACCTATATAGAATGTTTTGGTATAGGCCCCATACAAATGGGCCCCCCAGTTTACACTATTATCGCTCTAGAATCCACATCTTACCTTGGATCTTGATAAAATTTTGCAGATCATGTTATATTTCAATAGAGAATACCTACTTTGAAAATGATCTATAAAGGCCCACTTTTTAATATAGCGCCCTTACAAATGGGCCCCTATTTTATTATATATTATATTTCAACTAAGAATACATACTATGAAAGTCAAATATATGGGTCCATATTTTGGTATAACCCCCCTACAGATTGGGCCCCAAATTTCTACTCTATTATAGCTCTAGAACCCTCATCGTGCTTTGGATCTAGATACAATTTTGCAGATTATGTTATATTTCAACTAAGAATGTGATCTGCATGGGCCCACTTTTTAATATAGCGCCCTTACCAATGGCCCCCATTTTTAATTTTACCCCTATAGGACCGACATTTTACATCGGAAGTTTATCAAATTTTGCAGATCATGTTCTATTTGAACTAGGAATACCTACTATGAAAGTCAACTATATGTGTCCATATTTCGGCACAGTCCCCGTACAAATGGTCCCTCCATTTTACACTATTACTGCTTCAAAACCTATATCTTACATCGGTCCTTTATAAAATTGTGCAGATCATGACTCAATTCCACTTGAAATGTAATGGTACAACTCGCAAGTGTTGTTATAGGCCCCCAACAAATGTCCGTCCAATTTATCCTTTTACCGCTATAAAATCTGCATTTGTCATCGGATCTTGGTCAAATTTTCCAAATCATGTTATATTTATTCTCCAAATACCTACCCGAAAAGTGGACCCTATGTTTCCAAATACAACTGTCTCACCAATTTTCAATATTATCGTTTTAAATCCTTCATATTACATCGGATCTGGATTAAATTTTCCAGATCATGGATTATTTCACATAGACGTATATTTCAGTGTGGAACACTTACAGCAAAGGAGGAGCATTACGCAAAGAAATTGCCACTGGTCACTATCAGTTTCTGATTTGTTAACATAACACTTCAGATTCATTTTATTACAGCTAATCAATTTTGCCATATTCGTTAAATTTGACTAAAGATGCATTTATAGTATACTGTATAATTTATCGCCCTCATAAACAATTGGGTTTTGTAATCAAAACCAGGTATATACGCAGGGAGTGGTGTTGGGTATCATATAGGCGGGCCCGCCCGACTTTAGCCTTTCCATACTTGTTTTTATTTTTCGGATTGGAAAATTCGAACATATACGTCGACACACACAAATATTAGTTAAACTGAAAATTTTATGGTTTCTACACACATTGTTTGCCTTTTTCGCAAAATTGTCAACTTTGCTCATTATGTTCATAGAATTTTATGAAGAATTTCGGACTGCAAAGATTTTTGCAATCGAAGATGGACTGAAACAGTGAATAATTGTTGGTCAATAATCCTAAGCTGGAGTTTAGATCCGCGAAAAATGACCTGTATTAGTTCAAATCGATGAACATTTTCCAAGGTACTCCACAATCTAATATTAAACTTGTGCCAGTTTTCCCAAACTTTTAACAATGTGTGAAAAGATTCATAATTCACCTTTACAATTCCATTCGCAAGTTTTTTTTTCATCCAAGAACAAGAAATATATTTTTTTCATTTCGATCAGTGTAATGTTTTACACAATTTCGTTTATATTCACAGGCTATCGCTGCGAAATGCTTATATATTTTCCATAGAATCTGTTACCTTCTTGGAATCATTATCTCCATCGCGCATTACTGTATAATTCTTCTCATTTTAATGTCACAAATTTAATCCGCACATCGGCATTGCCATTCTCAGGAATATTCGCACCATGGACACACCATCCATCCATCGTCATTATCATTGTAATCATTATGATGATCATTAAGCATACTTTGTCACTTGATGCTTTCCTTCCGCACATCGTTAAGCTTGATGAGATTTTTTTGTTTGTTTACGGTATTTTTTGTTTGTTATTGTTCTGCTACTCAGTGGCGATCGCACGATCACACGATCCTCATACATCATCATCAGAACGCAGACTCTGTGGACGCGTACACAGCTAAAAGAATTTCATTCATAAAATTTTATGCTTCACTACTCCTTTTACAGTAACAAAAACAACAACCGATACAACACTCAGCCACTGTTTTGCCATGATCTGTAATAGTATTAGCGAACGCACACATGCATAAACAAGTAACCGGTTTTGTGTGGTCACTTCACCAACGACTATAGCTCTCTGGCAAGCAACATTTATACCACGATTTCTTATTGGCTGACAAGATCGTGCCGCTTAAATTACAAGAGGCAACAGTTAACGACAACATCTTGGCATGGTTGCCAACTCTGCAGGTTTTTCGACATTTAGACGATTTTACGTCTCCTACTCCTCCCACAAAAAATTTCTAAAATTAAGAGTTTTACTATAAAAAATTACTTGAATTCTTATCGTTAAAAATAACGCTTTAGAATGAAATATTTCGAAAGTGGGTAAAAAAAGAATGTTCTTGTATCGGCTTTTGCAAGTTTACGTACGGTGGTCATTTTGGATGGGGGTCAGTATTTCCTCCTTTTGCTCATTCTTATGGCGAGTCGGTAAAGGAAACCTTACATACTACATTTTAAGTTTAGGGTGTTCAGCAATATTACTTAAAACATTCCTCAATATTTCCCTTTTTTGAAATATGTAAAAAACACCTTAAAGAGGGATTCAACAGGTTAGAAAGTGCTACAAAAATAGTTACCATAAAATTCTACTATAAGTCTCAAAAAAACAAAAGAAATCAAAAGTATTGAAGGAAATTAAGGTTGGCTTGGCTGAATAAAGCTTCTCAATTAGAGAGTTTGGACTTGTGGGCGTCAACCAAGTTGGTGGATGTAGTGGACTGTATTTGCGGTTGGGAATGAGATTAACTCCAGAGCTTTAAAAAAAGAAATAGAGTTTTATTCAATTGAGAGACATAATTTAATATGAATGTGCAATTGAATATAGACCAACGAGAAAATGTATGATAAAAATTCAGTGGTTTTATTGAAAATTTTCATATATTTTATTGAGTAAAACGTACTGAGAATAATAACGCTGTCCAACAGCATTTTTGGAACAGAGTAGCGACTAGGGTATCGATGATACGATAACAGCTAAAAACATCAAATTCGGTGTGGGATAGACACGTAAAAAGAGGGATGACAAGTCAGGAACAACTCCACTCCACTTTCTATCCGAATACAATTCAATTCGGTAAAAAAGTGAAAACGGGAAGAATTTTTGTATGTTTGCTTATCACAGGCTTATATGACCTGCTCCAATTTGTCAAATCGAGAAGAATATTTGTATCGGGGCTATATCCAAACATGAAATGAAGTGACTGACTTTCACAATAAATTCTTCCAGTTCAATTATAACGTGTTATGCTCAATTGGAATAAGTTCGATGAAAATACGCGGTTTTGGGGCGGAAAAAGTCAATCCGGAATTTGTATGGGAGCTATATGTAAAGCTGAACCGATATGACCCATTTTCACCATGGCTGTTTCTAGTTGATATATAAGATATTTTGCAAGATTCGAAGGCGATCTGTTGAAATATGTAGTTTCTAGAGCAGAAAAATTCAAATCTGGAGCGAAATTTGAATGAGAGCTATATATAAATCTGAACCTATCTGACCTATTTTCACCATAGGTGTTCCTAGTTTAAATATAATATATTTTGCCAAACTTGAATTAGAGATGGGCGCGTGAGTGATTATTGGCTCACGTTCACGCACGCTCACGAAGGAAAAAAATTGAATCACGCACGTTCACGCACGAAGATTTTTTCGTTCCTCACGTTCACGCACGCTCACGTGAGTAAAATAAATTTTGCTCACGATCACGCGTGAATCACGTGATTCACGTAAATCACGCAAAGAATTCCCACAAAGAAAATAATATATGCTTTATCCCCCTTATTTCCTATTCTAAATCGAAGTGAGTAACACCTTACAAATCCGAAGATTATATTATTTAAATCACTGAGGTTTGTCTTAAATTCACATTTTTAAAAAAGTATTAAAACTTGCAGAGTTAAAAAATGGGACACTGACATAAAATCCAAGTAGAAAACAAAGTGAACTAACGCTAACCATATAAATGCAGTGTATAGTGTTGGCACAAGCAATACTTGCTTAAATAATAGACAAATTAGAAATTATTCCTCCAATGAAGCACTTTGTTTTAGAAATAAATATATGTATATATATGAATTTATTTTGAATGGAAAAATTCGAATTTTTAAACGAAATAAAATGAAAAAATAAAATAAATAAATATGTGTCACTCACGAAAAAATCACGTGAATCACGCAGAAATTATACTCACGCACATTCACGCACGAACATTTTTTCGTTGCTAACGTTCACGCACGCTCACGTGATTCACGCAATTCACGTGAGCGAAGTTTGTATGGGAGCTATATATAAATCTGAACCGATCTAACACAATTTCACCACAGGTATTTCTAGTTGAAATATAAGATGTTTTGCCAATTTTGGAGAAAATCTCTTAAAATATGTGGTATCTAGAGTGAAAAGAGTCAAATCGGGAGCGAAATTCGTATGGGGGATATATCTAAATCAGAACCGATTTTCTTCAAATTAAATAGCGTTCGTCCATATTCCGGAAAACTTCGTTGTGCATAGTTTCATTTGGCTCCGACTACAATTGCGACCTGTAGCGTGATGGTCGGACGGACGGATATTGATAAATCGATTCAAAAAGTGATTATAAGTCGGTCGGTATAATTAACAATGGATCTATCTATCTATCTCGCTTTCTTTTGGGTGTTACAAACAAATGCACAAAGACATAATACTCTCGTGGAGTGTATAAAAATGGTACCAATCATACCGCTGATGTTGAAATCATGAAATTCGGTGTATGCATTCACCTGACTGTGTAGACGCGAAACACATAGGAATTGTCCGAAATATGTACTTTTGGCCGAAAATGGGACGAAAGGGATACAACTTGTACGAACCAAACGGTTGCATTGAGAATAGTGAAGTTCGGCGTGTACAATGTTCTGACTGCGTAGACACAAAAAATGAAGACATCTTTTGATATTCGTACCTTTACGATCAAAATGGGAGAAAATTGGTATGAAGCTGTTCAGTGTTTAAACTCGTCTGACTGCGTAGTCGCGCAAAATAGAGTATTTTTCAAAATTCGTCCTTTTTGAAAATAGTAATAAAACTGGTATCAAGTAACCGGCTTTAGCTAGAATGACGAAATTAAGTGTTTACATTTCACTGTGGACGTGAAACATATTGAATCCGTTCGTATAAAAATGATAAAGACATTTGGTCTGTACCTGGAATCAAGAGGAGAAAATCGGCCCTGAGGTTATGAGTGAATAATAAAGCAAGACAATTTATTTTAAACAGTGCAGTATGCCTTATATTTTGAAATTCAAAACAAATATCGTTATGTGGATAAAAAATATTAAAATTTTCTTAATATGGTTAATGTCGTCCTATACTTCTGGGTGAAGTCGACGGTATCTAATCTGCGGGTAATACTGTAAAATGCACTCCGGCCCGGTCGAACTTAACGCATTTTTACTTGTTGCAGAATAACTTATAGTCCAGCTGGTCTGAGTTTCTTTACAGTGGGTCAAAATCTTAATGTTTTGGTCAAAGGTAGTGAAATAAAATTCTGACATCTGAGAGAATTCAGATGTCAGAATTGTATTTTACGCCACTAGTACTCCAGCAACCCAGCTAAATAAAGTTGAAATACTTTTAGGGGAACGTTGAGATGCGGATTTGAATACCGCGTCCGGGAAAATATTTAATTAATATTCTGTATTTTCGTTTTCATTCCTCAATAAACCCTGGAAAACACTCTATTATATAAATTTTGATGTATGTCTTAGCATATCTTATTAGTCGAATAATAGAACGTTGATAGATTTTTTATATTGTACATAGTTACAAATGAAGACTTCGTATTTTGTGGGAGTATTTTATAAAAATAAATAGCTACAGCCAGTAATGATGCCTAAATGATAAAATCGGAGTTGACGCTCATTTTTGTAAAAAAGTGTTTCAAAGTTTTGGCCCTGCTGATTTATTTTATTAAACTATTTTCACAAAAAAAAAAGAACCAGATCAGTCATTTTGCGGTCATTTTTTAAAAAACACATTTTTAAAATAATACCAAGAAATATGAGCTTTTAGTTATCACAAAATATGCCAATAAACGTTCATTAATTCGACCAATAAGATACACTAAGACAAAAATAGAAATTTTTATTTAAAGTGTTTCAGTTGCGATAACAAAAAATTTATTTTTTATTCAAAATAAAGAATATTTTTTTTCACATTGTCGCCAAATACAATTTAAATATTTGTATCGAAACACATTTTCAAAAAAATATTTCGTGTTGACTTTTTTGAACTGAGCCTCGATAACTATACATTTGACTTGCACTGGATTATTATTATTCATAATCTATATATATAAAAGAGTTGCGTGATTGAGTGACTGACTGATCACTCCCCAGACCAAACGGCTAGAGCTAGAATCTTGAAATTTGGTGTGTACATTTCTCTTACAGTGTAGTGGTGTGATAAGACGGGATTTTTCGAAATTCGTACTTTTAAGGGATAAAACGGGGTAAAAAGGGATAAAAATGGTACCACCGCAATGACCAAACGGCTGGGCCCAGAATCTTGAAATTTGGTATGGATATTCCTCTTGCGGCATGAAGACAACCCAAAAAGTGACATTTTAAAAATTCGTACTTTTGGGGGGTTAAATGGTACAAAAATGGTACCTATAACATGGTTGAAGCTAGAATCATGAAATTTGGTATGTATTTACATTTCCTTTACAGTGAAGAAATCAGATTTGAAGGGAGTTTTTCGTAATTCGTACTTTTAAGGGGTAAAATGGGGTAAAGAGGGATAAAAATTGTACCACCGCAATGACCAAACGGCTGGGACTAGAATCTTGAAATTTGGTACAAAAATTTCTCTTATAGCTTCAACGCGCCCAAGAAAATATTTTTCAAAATTCGTACTTATAAGGGGTAAAACGGGTTAAAAAGGGATAAAATGGTACCACCGCAATGACCAAACGGCTGGCCTAGAATCTTGAAATTTGGTATGGATATTCGTCTTGCGGCATGAAGACAACCCAAAAAGTGACATTTTAAAAATTCGTACTTTTGGGGGGTTAAATGGTACAAAAAGGGACAAAAATGGTACCTACAACATGATTGAAGCTAGAATCATGAAATTTGGTATGTATATTTCCCATACAGTAAAGAAATCAGATTTTTTTCGTAATTCGTACTTTTAAGGGGTAAAATGGGTAAAGAAGGATAAAAATTGTACCACCGCAATGACCAAACGGCTGGGAGTAGAATCTTGAAATTTGGTACAAAAATTTCTCTTATAGCTTCAACGCGCGCAAGAAAATATTTTTCAAAATTCGTACTTTTTGGGGGTGAAATCGGGAAAAAAGTGATAAAAATAGTACCACCGCAATGACCAAACGGCTGGACCTAGAATCTTGAAATTTGGTATGGACATTCCTCTTATAGCATGAATACATACCAAAAGATTTCATTTGCAAAATTCGTACCTTTGGGGGGTCAAATGGGACAAAAAGGGACAAAAATTGTACCAACAACATGGCTGAATCTAGAACCATGAAATTTGGTATGTACATTTCTCTTACAGGAAGAGATTAGATTTGAAGGGAGTTTTTCGTAATTCGTACTTTTAAGGGGTAAAATGGGTTAAAGAGGGATAAAAATTGTACCACCGCAATGACCAAACGGCTGGAACTAGAATCTTGAAATTTGGTACAAAAAATTCTCTTATAGCTTCAACGCGCCCAAGAAAATATTTTTAAAAATTCGTACTTTTTGGGGGTGAAATCGGGTAAAAAGGGATAAAAATAGTGCGAATAAAATGGATGGAGCTGAAACCATAAAATTCGGTGTGTACATCCCTCAAAATGTTTAGAATCGCAAAATGAAGGAATTTTTCGAAATTTGTACTTTTAAAGGGAAAAGGGGATAAAAAAGGTACTAACAACACGGATGACGCTACAATAATGAAATTCGGTGTGTATTTTCGTTTTACAGCGCAGAACACTAATAAGAAAGCATTTTTCGAAATTTGTACTTTTAAGGGATTAAATGGGATAAAAATTGTACCACCATCCTGAGCAAACGGCAGGGCCTAGAATCTTGAAATTTGGAACGGGCATTACTTTTATAGCACGAATGCGACCAAGAAAATATTTTTAAATTCGTACTTTTTTTGGGTGATATCGGGTAAAAAGGGATAAAAAGTGGTACCAATCAAACGGATGGAGCTGGAATAATAAAATTCGGTATGTACATACCTCAAAACCCTTAGAAACGCAAAATGACCGAATCTTTTTAAATTCGTACTTTTAGTAGTTAAGCGGGGAAAAGGGGATAAAAAAGGTACCAACAACACGGATGACGCTACAATAATGAAATTCGATATGTATATTCGTTTACAGCCCAAATCACTGATAAGAAGACATTTTTCGAAATTTGTAATTTTAAGGGTTTAAATGGGATAAAAATTGTACCACAACCCAGACCAAACAACTGGGCCTAAAATCATGAAATTCGGAACGGGCATTACTTTTACAGCACGAATGCGACTAAGAAAATATTTTTCAAAATTCGTACTTTTTGTTAGTGAAATTGGGTAGAAAGGGTACCAATCAAACAGATGGAGCTGGATTAATGAAATTCGGCGTGTACATCCCTGAAAATGCTTACAAACGCAAATTGAATGAATTTTTCGAAATTCGTACTTTTAAAGGGTAAACGAGAAAAGCGGGATAAAAAAAGGTGCCAAGAACATGGATGACGCTACAATAATTAAATTCGGTACGCATATTCGTCTTACAGTGTAAATGAGTAATAAGAAGGAATTTTCCGATATTTGTACTTTTAAGGGATTAAATGGGTTAAATATTGTACCACCGCCAAATTGTACCAAAAGACTGGGCCTAGAATCTTGAAATTTGGAACGCAAATTACTCTTATAACACGAATACGACCACGAAAATATTCTTCATAAATTTAAACTTTTAGGTGTGAAATTGGGTAAAAAGGGATAACAGCGGTACCAATCATGAAATTCGGTTTGTACATGCATAGAAACTCAAAATAAATATATTTTTCGAAATTCGTACCTTTTTATATCTCTATGGTACCAACAACACGGCTGAAACTTGAATCGCGAAATTCGGTGTGTATATTCCTCTGACAGTGTAGACGCGAAACATTAACTGATTTTCAACATACTTTTAAGTTGAACTTGGAAAAAAAGCGATTAAAATGGATACTGCAATACAAAAGGATTGTATCAAATGTGTACTTTAAAGGGGGAAGCGGATCAAAAGTGGTCCAAATGGTACCAACCAAATTTGCGGATTTGGGATAAAGATAGTACCAACCAAAGTTCAATTGCGTGGAAAGTATAGAAGTTATATTAGGTTTAATTTTACGTACAGGTCGTTTGTTTTGGAATATGGACTATACGTGTGTAGGTACCATAAGATATATATCAATTTCCCCCATTTTCGAATTTAAACTAAGTTTGGGAAAATAGTACTATGTGAAGAGTTTGAATAAATTCTTTAAGTCCCTTCCAGAGTCATCGTGTATACCAGCGAGCCAGACGGACGTGAAAGGGACTTGGGGCATACTTATGGTTTTAAATCTCTCCTTCAATGTGTTACACTTTTATTCTATCCCTAATGATATTTTCACAGCTTAAGAAAGAAACGTGCAAATAATTTTCTACTTTATATGATTTTTTGTAGAAAAATTGTTTCCATTTTGTGCCTATAAATTAAACTATTGACTACGTATAAACGCTGAAAGTGATATCCTTAAAAATAGTTTGAATACTGATACAAACTACTGTCTTACCATACCATTTTTCCGCGTACGAAGTAGCGGGTATTTGCTAGTAATATCATAAGAATTATCATATTTCTAACATAAAATTGTTTTTTTTTTTTAATTTGTGTTAAATGTTTTTTATTTTGTGTTAATTTTTTACTTTTTAGTAACGTTTTCATCGCAGCTCGTTATCCCGGCTTAAAGAAAAACAATCCTAATATCAAATCGTCAAGTAACTGTAATTTGGCATATTTGACGAAAATGTTTGGAATATGCACATACATATCGATCATTCCATGTCAAACCGAACACCTTTTATACATCGCCATTTCCGATTTCGTTGAAACTTTGTGCGATAACTAAACTTTGTAAAATATCTGATTCGTAGAAGAACCGTAAAAAAACGATTTTCTTTAATATATGACCAATTGAAAATTGCGAAAATCAAGAAAAACGTATGAACATTAAAAATGGTGTAGTTGTAAAACGAGCGGGCACAATTCAAAGAATGATGGTTTATTTTAAAGGTAATTATAAGTACTTTTCGCCGACATACAATTTTGTTACATGTATGTATGTATGTATATTGATCGGCACGTTTTTCTTGATTTTCGCAATTTTCAATTGGTCATATATTTTGAAAAAAGAATTCGTTTTTTTTAAATACGTGTAAAACATTTTTAACAGTAAAATATGTCTGCGAAAAATCGTTAAAATCGGAGTCGTGGTCGTATTTTTTACGAAAATCGTTCGATTTGATATGGAATGAACGATATGGGAGATTCCACGCACAAAATTTCAAAATTAATTTTTAATTTAAAACAACATGTATAAACATTCAAAAATTTCCAATTGAATCACCCATATGTATTTCTATGCGTAAAACTATATGAGTGACTTCTAGGGGGTAATTGTGTAAATTGGGTTCCAATTTATATGGGATGTTTGTTTATACATAGTTGAACTGTAACGTGATGTAAGATGTGGGTTCGGTAATATTGTGAATTGGGGGTCCAGTTGTATGGGAGCCAAAATATTGACCCATATTGTTCGCTTCCACCTGGTAGAAATATAATATGATAAAGATACGATATAAGATATAGAGGATTGGGTAAATCTTTAATCTATTCCGATTTTCTTTAAATTCAATGCCGTCCCTGGCTGAAAAAATAATCCGTCAAACGAACAACAATTGTGACGAGTACTTTGAACAGCAGACAGATGAATGGACAGGTAGACATTGAGAAATCGACTCATCCTACGGCTGGGAAGAGATTTCTGTGAAATATTCAAACCCGTGAGAAAAACCTACTGGAGAATGAATTAATTTATATACTGAAACCGGTAAGTCAAAGCTCTTAATGGGATAGTTCCGTAAGTTTTAATAACATGGAATAATAATAATTTCGCACCCAGTTTCGGAAAATCATACCAAGAAGGAAGCCGTCAATTTACAGTGGAGACACGGATTTGGATTACTATAAATGCGACATATATCAAGCAGACAACATTTTCAAAACGTTGTGTTATGTCAAGATTTTGCGTTAAAATTTTAAAATTACTTCAACACTCGACGATTTTTGATATCCCCAAGTTGGCAGCTCTGCCACACAGCGATCATTAAGTACGTCTATGATACGAGTGGCACTGAGCGCGTGGCTTATGTTGAATGAAGCTTTAAATCCCAGCAGAGTGCAGTGTGCTTGTGCGATCGCACTCGAACACGATACGTCGGTTGGTGGTTCGTGTGCGGCGGGGCACTCTCTCACATCATCGTCATCATCATCAAGCGCTTGCTGTCTGGTTGGAGGGGCTGGGTGCTGTGCATTTGTAGATCACCAAATAAAATTATGGTCGCCCCACGAAGACACGATCATTACTTAGAAGAGCGTGTTGAAGTACAGACGTTCGTTGTTTGTTGTGTCATTGCCCGTCTATTCAATCTCCCATGTTTGGAATATAAAGAAATCAAATAAAAAATCGTTACACAAAAAAAACCAAAGTGTTAAAATAAATGTTAACAATAAATCCGTCTTATACATTTAATGGAATAAAGAACAGTGATTGTTTTCTTTGAATGCGCACCGAAGCCGCTTCAGTAGTTATTTTGCAAAATTTGACTTTGTGAAGTGAAGTCAAACAAAAACTGTGTCTATTTTTGCTGTGCAATCCGGGACTTTGGATTAAGTTAAAGTGAATGAATTTCGCCGCCAGAATGCCACCCAATCATCAATTCATGTTGAATTCTCTGCCGATGGAGCCGGTGTCGCGTACTTATCAGTATCGCAAGATTATGAAGCCCATGTTGGAGCGTAAGCGACGTGCTCGGATTAACAAGTGCTTGGACGAGCTAAAGGATTTAATGACGGGGACATTGCAAGCGGTAGGTACAGGTAGACGGGAATGATGACATTTCTTTAAATAATGTATAACCTGAATTAAAGTGATTTGTTGAAATGTTTATTCGCTTTGCGTGAGAATTCTCGATTTAAAAAGGTTACACAAATTGAAACCAAAATAAGAAAATAAATTTTGAGAACGGAATATATAAATTTTTGTACTTGATAAAAAACGATAAGAACGTAAATTAAAATGTGTGTTAATGTTACTTTTGTCGATAGTTGACATTTGCCTAATTATATGGCTAAAAATTCCGTTTATTATATGGTGAAAGCCACTACGATTTGATTAGGCAAAATTTTTCCTTGACAAGGATTGATCACTACTTTATATTGGTAGTAATTAAGATCTCCTTTATAGAGTGGAAACGAACTAAAATGTTATGTTTTCAAAGAGAAAATACCATCAATAACCCCTTATATTTGGAGCATTTGAAGATTGTCTTCTATCCACTTTATGAAACATTTGAAGTATTATGTATAGTTGATGAATATTAGATATCAGACCACTTTAGAAATTAACGAGTGTTCTAAAATGAAATCACAGATCTCCGCCAACAAATATACTAACACAACCAAAGATAACAAAACAAGCAAAGATTTTTTTCTTTGAGCGATATCTCCCAACCTAGAGGGAGGGAGTAAACTGTTCATTACATTTTTAAGATCACCGTTTCAAATATACACAGTATTTTAAATTTTCGTAGAAAATTTTTTCCTAAGTCATGTATAAAATATTTTTCAAAAAATATTTGTTTCTGAAATTTACAGAAAAATGGGAGTTATGTGAAAATGTTGCTGTCCTATTTGACAGCCTCATTCATATACGCGAAAGCTTCAATCACAATGTTGTTAAGAAAATATTCAAATAATAATACAATACTGTCAAACCTGGATAAGTAGGATCTAAAGGTCTACACGTTCATCCCCACTAATAGAGGTTTCTAACTAACCCAGTTTGCCATTTATCCAGGTAATTTGTCTGTTGTCCCACTTAAAGAGGTTAAACTAGCGACGGCCACAACAATATATAAATATTTCTCCTAGTATGAAATCTCACTACCTCTGTTAGTGTAATTGAAAAAAATCACTCTCTTAGAGGTCCACAATGAAAGCGAAATCCCACTCTTAGAGGCGAACGAGTATTTATATTAAAATAGTTCTCACAACCAAAGTAAATAATTTCAAAAATATGAGCCTAATTTGACGAATAAAATTCCACCGGATATTGAATTTACATCATGGCTGCAAATATTCCATTTCAAACATAATATTTTTTAACATTTAAGTTTTCGCTTTTAACAAAATAGATTTTACTATTTTTGATTTAAAAATATTAGATTTTGTATTAAAATCTATTTTTTTAAGAATTAAACATGTTAACAAAAGTATTAAAGAAAATATATAAAAATCAATACACAATGTTAGGCTCGCCGAATACGTGATTGAAAATTATGTTCGTATAATAAAAAAATACGAAACTTATAAAAATTCTCCCGGAAAGACACTTAAGGATTAATAATTTTGCACATCTCTTTTTACGAAATACGAAAATTTTGTAGAGATTTCATTACAAATTTTACCATTTTGATAATTTCAACATTTAATATCGTAAAAATAGGTATTTTCTCGAAACTTCAACTACATTTCCGGTGGAAATTTTTTGAAGTTAAAAACAAGGAAAGGCTAAAGTCGGGCGGGACCGACTATATGGTACCCTCCACTTTCTACACCATTACAAATTAATTGGTGGGGGTGGTAAGTGATATCGGGAATGATTTTTGTATACTATAAGTGTGGTATGTAGATCGGAAAAAGACAAATTGAGAGCAAAATTGGTATAAGAGCTATATCTAAATTTGAACCGATCTTATCCACTTTTACCTTAGATGTGTCTAGTTGAAATATAATGTGATGCAACAAATTTGAAGAAGATCGGTTAAAATATATGTATATAGAGCGGAAAAAGACAAATCGAGAACGAAATTTGTATCAGAGCTCTATATAAATCTGAACAGATCTGACCCATTTTCACTTAAAGTTAAGTTAAACAGTAAGGTACTGTGCCAAATTTGAAGCAAAACGAGTAAAATATGTTGTTTCTAGAGCAGAAAAACTGAAATCGGAAGCGTCATTTGTATGGGGACTATATCTAAATCTGAACCTTGGCCGCACAACATATTTGTGACAATTTTTGTTAGGATCGGGCAATAATTGCGACCTATACTTTGATTATCACTAGATTAATCACTAGTTACTTACCTAGAATATAAGGGGTCCCTATATGATCTTCAAACTCTATTTCCTGGTTAGTTTATACTATGCAACAGACAATTTGTCGAAGGACTATGTATAACATTTTCAGACATATTTTTGTTTTCTAGACTCGAAAACGACATTAAAAATTATATTTATGGATAGTTTTTAACAAAAATTCCAATTTTCAACGAAGCTACCTCATTTTGGAAATATAAGTCCTATCGGCGTGCGGTCATAACGACCAAATCGATAAATGTCATAAGGCCCAATAATCTGCATATCGCCCAAATTTGGGCAATAAAAACGTCACAACGCCTAATCAAAATGTCAGAAAGCCCAACAAACTTATTTGGGCCTTATGACGCAAAGTTTGGGCTTTATGGCATTTTCATAAAATTCAAGATTTTCTTCTATGGGATATGTCCAAAGTCGGCTACGCAAAGTAAAGACTTATTGGGTTGCGGGCCTTCGGCAGGGATTAAAGATTTTCTCCTATGAAGTATGTCCAATAACACAATCAACTCATCGTTTTTGGGCTTTATGACATTTTCAATTTGTACGTTATGACCTTGGGTGTTGTGACCGTACGCCGTCCTATGACACCCGCTTATACGTTCACTTAAAGGTACCAGTTATGGCTATAAATTCTGCGAATTTAACTTTTACATAGAAATGAAGGTTTAGGAACAACTAATTTAAAGAAAGATTTAAAATAATATTTTTTTTACACGAAAAAACATAATAAATAGAAAAATGAAAATTCTATATTTATTCATAGATTTTCTTCAAATATTTCTTCATTAAGATACTTTTACTAATTAAGACAAAATATTAAGTTACATAATTTATGAAGATGGTTTTCGCTCTATTTATCCAAACATTGCAAAAATCAATCATTTTTCATCTATAATATCAGAATGCAGATTTATTATGCGAAGTCACATGACGAATGTCAGAAATCATAAATAAATGTACATTCTACAAAATATAGAAGTAAAATTGTCTTGATACATGACAATATCTCAGTTCAAATCAAAAATCATGATTTAAAAAAAACTATTATTGCATAGTGTAATATTTTTTACAAAAAACTATTTTTCGGACTTAACAATTTCTTTATTTTTTCTCCTCATAATTATTGTTTCTTTGATGTGATGAAAATTATTTTTATTTCATAAATATTTTCCTCGTTTCATTTTAGGATGGTGAAAATGTCTCCAAACTTGAAAAGGCCGATATCCTCGAACTAACCGTGCGTCACCTGCAGCGTCTGCGCGAGAAGAATGCTCTATACGTGCGTCACAATGACAGCTTAAACATGGAGAAATTCTGGGCTGGCTTTCAGCATTGTGCAGCAGAGGTAGCACAATTCCTAAATAAATTCGATCATCAAATCAGCGGTGATCTTATACAGCACATAGCCAACTATGCGCCCAACATGAATGCCACAACCATGGTGCCACCAACGGGAGCAGCAACAACTACGCCACGTTTGCCCTCATCCGCCTATCTGGCTAATAGAGTGACAGCAAATTACCAAAGATTACCGTATAGTAAGAGTCCCAGTGAAACTTCGCCCGCTTTTTCCTCCAATGACGTCATTAGGGAAAATCTAAATATCGATCGTTATTCGGGCGAGCGAAGGGTGAAGAGAGAAATTATGGAAGATCACGGCAGTGCAGTCTGGCGACCTTGGTGATGGTCACCGATCGTTGATAGAGGAATTGTTTAGCCTTAGGAACTTTGCAGATTTCCAGTGTTTTTCCATTTGTAAGATAAACTAGAGTTAAGAACCAAAAAGCGATAAGAAAAAGACCAAATGATATGTAGTTTTAAGACTTGGAGGAAATCTAAGAGGCGGGTTTCTTAAAAAACAACAAAAAGGTGTCAGCCACATTAAGCACAATATCCAATTAATTTTATCCATGTCACCCGGCATGTTTACTGAAACGAGAAATATTACAGAGACAATTCGGCGTCAGGTTGTGATTTCGGTCTGTTCAAAACAATTTTGCCAGACAGAAATTCAAAACCGCCATTGTTCAATTGACTCGCTCGTGGCTGTAAATCTGAGACATGCAAATTGTGCTTCATGGAAATCACGACTCTTATTTCCTCCAATTTTACGTTTATAAGCCAAAAACAATTTTCTATTATTAATTTAAAAGCAATGCTAAGGAATAAAGCTTTAACGACTATTATTATAATAATAACTGCTAACTTATAGATAATTTACACTACAAAGTAGTGCTTTTGAATAAACTGAAATGTACTCACCATTTATTTGGAGGAAATGAATATAACTTCAGCGTAATTTAATTTTTTAATTTGTTTTTATTGCCCTTATGTTTTGCTTTCTGTAAGTATTTCTGTAATATAATTTTGTATTTGTAACTGATTTTCTGTTCATTTTGTTTATCCTTGTTCGGAAAAAATAGTCCTGTTTCAAAGTTCTGTTTTATTGCAAAAAATTAAAAAAAAAATTTAATTTATATTTTGATAATTTGAAAATTTTATTTTTTTTTTCGCAAAATTTATTTATTATTTATTATTCACTTTATTTATATTTATTTTCTCTTTTGTTTGTTTTAAAAACGGACCTAACAATGCTTAAATTATTAAATGAAACAAAAAATAAATATTATCGAAAAATTACATTCATTGTAAATATAACTTAAAAAACGATATTGCTTCAATACAATAATATTTGTTTGTGGTTTGTTTTCTTTTTTAATTTAATTTATCTTTTTTTCATATATATTTGTATTGTTTTCGGCTGAAACTGTTTGTTTGTTTTTTTAATTTCACTTTATTTTTTGTTTGTATTTATTATTATTATTATTCTGTTTTCATTACGAATGAATTGAATTTCACAAAATAGTTTTGTCTGATATATTTAATGTATAGTTCTTGTTTTGTTTTCGGTCATCTGTAAGCAATAAATCGCATATATTTCTTTATTGGTATATCTTCTCATTCTCCAGTTTTTGTTTGATAAAAATCATTTTTTCGGTGTTTTCATTTCATTGTTATTCTTTTGTTTTTTATATGTTTAGCATAGTAGAGTGTAGTATTATAAATTATAAAATATATTTATTTACAATTTTAACAATTAGATTTTTATTTTATCAAAGTTTTGTTTATGAAACTACTCATAAATGTGAAAGGTGTCGGGTTTTTGAGGACATGCAAAATTTGAACGTTCGATTTTAAATGCAACTTCAGTCACTCCTGTCAGTGCTGGTATGTTTTCTGGGTTTCATTTAATCAGACACTTTTAATAAATGACAATATTTTAGTGTGGAAAATTAAATATCCAGACATCAACAAAGTGAAATTTATAAAATAACAAAATTATTTCAAATGTTCTTAGTTGGTAGCTTTCTATAAATTAAATAAAATTTAAAATTTTCAAAAATTCGTTATAGGCCGTTACGAAACATATTCGACATGTAACAAAAATCTGTGCCTGTAATCTAAAAATTGTTCGTGTGTATTGAGGTATTATCTTCCATATAATTAACACTAAAATATTTCTGTGGATTTTTTTTTTTTGAAAAACCTATTTTTGAATACAATCTTTTTTGCAAGCATTCTTGCTAAGAAAACGATGTCTGTTTGAAATTATTTTTGGATTAATGTAGAAGTTATGATTCTCCCTGTACAAGCAAGGTATAGGTTTTGTCATTTAAAACTTTAATTTTGAACTACCGATTACTTTGACTTTGAAAGTTAGAATAAAATTCATTTTTTTTTCAGGTTTATGTTTAACATTTGAAAAATTGGACGCTATACGCTTGAACAAAATTGGGAAATATTAAAAACTTATATCCAAAGTAGTGAGGCTTTAACACAAACTGTAAGAAATTTACGTGGAAAATTTTCGAGAATAGATCGGACTTCAGGAAGCTCGTCGTCTCGGTGGTTATGTCAATAACCAAATTGCTGCATATGGCTCACGTAACTACTGAGAAGCCAATGCATCCACAACGAGTAATTGTTTGGAGTGGATTTTGGGCTGTACGGAAAAATTGATTTTATCGGTCGGTTGATTGTGCTGATATTGCATTCCATTAATGAATACAAAGTTCAATCTTTCCAATAAAACCAGAAATTTGAAAAAAATTATCAGTACTTATTTATAGCCGACTGTAATTAAAATTTTTAAATGACACACCCTATACATTGGTATATTTAAACTTTGCAACATATCTTCACCCCAAAAATTACGACACAATGGCTTAACAAAAGCGTCATTAGACCGGTGAAGATTGATTCCGTAGTATAGTATTCTCCATACAAGCAAAAGTCCTACATCAACTAACAGTGAAGGATATAACAAATGTATTTGCATTAATGGATCAAATTAAGAACTTATTGTAATTAAGTTTAACGCTGTTTATGCAATACTATTTTTGCTTACTCATATTTGTTACGAATAAACTTAAACGACACCGCTCTTGTCGACGGGATACTATAGGTCACAGGCATTTTAAAAAAATTTTAGACAATCGCCAGCTTCTCGGAAAAAGACAGTTCATTGGATCACCAAGATAATCCATTATCTACACTGATGTATGGTTGGAATAATCATCTTATGATTCCTATATAGATAACCATTGAAGACTCATCTGGCCTCCCCTGTCAGAGTTATTTACCTTGTTCAAAGATATTCAAATTCGTGAAAATATCACTAATGACAATGCTTCAGTGTAGTGATGAATCTTTCCCCTAACCCAACACTGATCAAAGATACTTTATTAAGTAGTAACTCCATGCAACATGTTTCGTTGTTTCATTGAGGATTTCATGTCAATGGCCTGTCACAGCCACGTAGGGTGGTCAACACCATGACCTGGTTGACAAGCATACCCGTTCCAAATAGGGATGACTGGGTGGCTGTAATTCGTGCTAAAAGTCTTCATTTAAATTTTACAAAAAGACTCCAAACTTGGTGGGCAACTTCCAATTTAGCAGTCCATCATACATCAGACTCCAAAAAATAACCCTTTACAGAGCTTTTCGGGGTACCAGCAGTTACTAAGTACTTCTTCATATCATCGTCGCTTTCGTTCTCCTGATCTCTATGAAGCTGTTTATTATTCTAATAAGATACCTACAACAGTCGAAAACTCGACTCCCAATCTCTCAACAGAAAGTGTAGGATAATTTTACAGTCATGCAAAAAGAGAGATAGCTTTTCCAAGCTCTTGAAAAAATTCCATTTTTCAAACATAACGCTTAGGCCACTTTTTTCCACTAATGTAATAATTTATTCCGGAACGACATCTGGGAGCTTAAAACTAAGTTAGCTCAAAGGTTACTAATGCCTGGAGTGTACACCGCTTCGAAGTTACGACTATTGGAGAGGATGTGGAGTGGTTACCCCATAATGTTGTAACGAGCACTGGCGTCGACAACTACTAGGATAGTCACACTGTCATCAGATCCATGGACTTGATGTCCTTAGCTTCAAAAACAGCGCAAGACTGCCGCTCATCTCGAACATGTTAAATGTGTTTCTCTTTGACCACTCTTGTGTCCTACAAAGCCAAAAATCTCACAACGATGATCTTCGTCGGTACATGTATATTTAGGACATTAAGATGCACTGTCCTTCGACTACAATACCATTTGCAGTGTTCGGACACTTTTGGAGCTTCAACCTTATTATTGTGCTTCTTCAGTGTGTCAAAGTAGGTAGAGCTTTGCCATTCTTTGGAATGATCATGATATTCAAGATGTCTGGAGAAATATGCCTCACGAAAAACTATAATTGCAAACAAAATATATTAAATTCATCCATATTATAACAAATTTGGGAATGAATTCCCAATCCAAAAAATAACAAGTAAGAAATGGCTAAAGTCGGGCGGGTCCGACTATATGATACACTCCACTTTCTATCCGAATGCAATTCAATTCGTTAAAAAGGTGATAACGGGAAGGATTTTTGTATGTTTCCTAATCATAGGCTAATATGAGCTGACCCAATTTGCCAAATTGAGAAGAATATTTGTATCGGGGCCATATCCAAAGATGGAATAAAGTGACCCACTTGCACAAGTACTCCAGTTCAAGTATAACGTGTTATGCACAATTTGAAGAAATTCTGTGAAAAGACGTGGTTTCTGGTTTCCTAATCATAGGCTAATATGACCTGACCCAATTTGTCAAATTGAGAAGAATATTTGTATCGGGGCCATATCCAAAGATGGAATAAAGTGACCCACTTGCACAAGTATTCCAGTTCAAGTATAACGTGTTATGTTCAATTTGAAGAAATTCTGTGAAAATACGTGGTTTCTTGGGAGGAAGAATCAAGCCGGGAGCGAAATTTGTGTGGGAGCTATTATACTATATTATATATATATCTGAACCGATCTGTCCCATTTTCATCATGGGTGTTTGTAGTTAAAATATAAGATATTTTACAAGATTTGAAGAATATGTGTTAAAATATGTGGGTTATAAAGTGGAAAAAAGTCAAATCGGTAGTGAAATTTTAATGGGAGTTCTATATAAATCTGAACCGATCTAACACATTTTTACCACAGGTATTTCTAGTTCAAATATAAGATGTTTTGCCAATTTTGAAGAAAATCTGGTAAAATATGTGGTATCTAGAGGGAAAAGAGTCAAATCGGGAGAGAAATTCGTATGGGGCTATATCTAAGTCTGAACCGATTTTCTTCAAATTAAATAGCGTTCGTCCTTATACCGAAAAACTTCGTTGTGCAAAGTTTCATTTGGACAGACAGACGGACATTGCTAAATCGATTCAAAAAGTGATTCTAAGTCGATAGGTATAGTTAACAATGGCTCTATTTCGCTTCCTTTTGGGTGTTACAAACAAATGCACAAAGACATAATACTCTCGTGGAGTGTATAATTATATGGGATAAAAATATGAAATTACAGGAACACTGGCTAATATCCGCTAATATTACTGAATATTGAACTAATTGCCAAAAAATAAAATTAAAAATATTAAAAACTAATACAAAATTTTCCTTCCCTTTTCCCAAAATTGGCAAATAAATTTCGTAATAGGAATCGAATGACACGGAGGTGCCGGCAAATCAACCGAAGCCGCCGCCACCGATAATTCTGGGGTGGTTTGTATCTCTGCTCCTCAGGTCTAAGCGAGTCGGATCTTTACTTTTGGCCACCACAACCTAACCTAACTTAAAGCTCAACAAGAGCAATTGTTTCTGCGGCGCTCACTGTACGTCATTTATACGAATCCGTAATACGATAGGGGTATACATGATACGAAACATTTATGATAAAAATTAGTGTTCGGATGGATGTATATGTAGACGATAATATTCTGGTTTCAACTGAACCATGATTTTCGAAATATATTTGCGTAATCGGAACATAGAACATCTAAACACACCCAAAGTTCTTCAAAAAGGCAAACTCGCGCTGAAAATACTAAAGGATTCTGAATCGTAGCAGAAGAACTTAGTAAGTTCGACTTACTTATGATTTTGATGTGGTTTCTTTATAATACACTCTAGTGCGGGAAGAGAACGTAAACGACATTTCGGTGATTTCTTTTTAAATATTTCTTAAGTCAAATATCTAATTTCCAGCTGAGAATCTAATATACGCTATAACAGACAGAATAATAAAGTTCATGGTAGTTTTGAAAAAACACCAACTCTCGATCATAATTAGATTGGATTGTTGTGATTAATTGATTCAAATCAGATCATGTCAAACTATGGGTGAACTCACTATGAACATTTAAAATGAATCTCAAATATATCTCAAATATCCCTGACTTTTGTAGGTTTTAGAAAATACGACTATGTGGATTTCACTCATTATTATTTACCAAAAACAAAATTTTCAGCTCTATCCAGGCCCGTTAACAACTTGAATACATGCTTTTCAAAAATTAGAATATATTATTAAAATCTCAAATTATTCGGCATTTATCATGATTTATGAGTAGTTTTACAGTATCATTATTAGTATTTATGTTTTCATTTTTTTATTATAAGATAAAGTGTGATTTTTTTAAAGTAAGCGTTGAAAAATTGATTGTTGCAGCTAAAAATTGTTGTGTTCTTTTGTTTTGTTCATATTTCAAATAGTGAGTTTATTTAATTTAATATTTTTTTAATTTTCTTGAAAAATATTACGGTGATGGATAAATTTTCGAATAAATTTTTCCGTTTTGTTTCTGTCGAACTTGATAATGTGTACAGAGATGTGTGTGTGTATTTTCTGTTTGTTTAAGGCATGCCAAAAATGCTTAAAAACGTGCTTTGCATTTTACATGTACAAATGAGTACTTACATACAAAATGTATCTATTCGCCAGTCTCTCTGTCTGTCTGTCGGTATGTCGACCTAGATATCGTATGTGATATTTGCTGCTATCCTCTGGGATATTTGAAACATTCGCACACTCTTCCATCATGATTTCCAGCTTTTTATCGTTCTTGGTTTTTATCGATTTTTCTTAATTTTTATATGGAGTTATTTTGCACTTCTTCTTTCTTTATACTTGTTGTTTGAGTTCTTTTCGTTTCGTTTACATTAATGCCAATAAGTTTTTCATTTGACTTTAATGTCTCGTAGGTAGTGGGACAATATATGTTGATGAGTTTTTTTATTACTTGCTTCTGGGTAGGTTAGCTATCTTTGTATGTATGGCTATGTCAAGGCTTTATCGAAATAGAATTTCTCAAAAGCACACATTGTATGGAATTTATTAACATAAAATTGCCAAGGTCTATTGTGACAGGAATTCGCAATTAGTAGCAAGACATCACGAAGTATAGAGAATTTGGTAAGAAAAGTCAAGGCCGAGTCCTCCGTTGTAGGCATGCGAAGGATGTACATACAATGCGTGTTCACCATCTGCGTGTACTGCGGAGGAAAATCCAGACAATGAGCCACCTGTTGTATAATGTAATGGCACGTATGTGATTGGTATATACCATGAACGAGTCATTACATGTGCTCTGTACATGATTTGCAGTTACAAATTTTGTTTGATACAAATTTCAAACCAATTGATAATAAATAAAAAAATAGCTTTTGTAACTTTTTAATCCGTAAAATGCCGTACTTGTGAAAAAGAGATTCCTATTTCAAAACATTTAAAAAGGTTAAAAATTCTATAGGTTAATTCAACATTCGACTTTGCCAAAACAATTTTTGCTGTAAATTGAGTTATCGATTTAAATCAAATATCATGGAGAAGAAGACTTCAATGTTAAACAAATTGTCACGACGAACATGGACTTGTAAAAGGGTTCTGATAAAAAGATTGCAGAAATGACCCAGCATGGAGTAAGTCTTGAATTGGGGCAGAATATGATCTGAAAGCTTTCAAGATAAATGCCGAGTCTTATTATGGCAGTATTTTAAAAAATAATGTTTACGTAGAGTTCCGTGACAACTTCCGAAAACTCCTAAGACTTTACACATTGCAAATTTAAAATAAATGACAATCTGTGCAACGATATAAATTGAAAAAATTGCACAGAAACAACTTCTGCGATGGATAAAGGAGAAGGTCAACAGAATGAACTAAGAGATGGACATACGGAAACGTCAACAGAAGATGATGACTTATACTCTGGCGACTCGGATGAAGAATGTGTCGTCGAAGATATCTCAGACATTGCAATCACAACTGCAGAGTGTTTAAGAAGATCATCAAGGATTAGTAAACCTGTGGTTTAAACGCAGACAAAGACAAGGTATGCAGACTGAGGAAGTCACTATATGGTCTAAAACAAGCCAGTTGTGTTTGGAATAAGAAACTGGACAAAACACTGAAACTTATTGGATTGACCCAATCTAAACCAGATCCGTGTATTTACTACAAAAATGAGAAGGGCGATATAACATACGTGGCGATATATGTCGATGACATATTGATATTTACTAATAATAAAGTGAACAAAAATAAAATAAAGGATGACCTAACGGGTAATTTCAAGATGCTTTCATTGGGGAAGCGAAGTTCATACTCGGAATCCAAATAACTCGAGATAGGAAAGAAGGAAAGCTTTGGATTGACCAAGAGCGGTATATTGAAGACGTTCTAAAGCGTTTCAATATGAGCGACTGTAATGCTGTGACAACGCCTCTGGACATAAATCAAAAACTGTCACTAGAATTGAGTGAAGAACCTCAGGAACACCAACCATCAGTACCGCACCAAGAAGCCATTGGAAGCATTATGTACGCCGCTCAAGTAAGCCAGCCTGATCTATCCTTTGCAGTGGGGACTTTGGGGACAACGAAAGCGCTATTAATTTGTCACAGAACAACTCGTATCATGTACGAGAGATCTGTAAGATCTTGTCAACGAGCGGAAATTGAAACTAGAGTATCTGAGCACTATCCGCATCCAAACACAATCACTGCTGTACCCCAATTGGTTTGACGGTATCCTCATCTAGTGGGGGTGTTGTAAAGTAGATTCGTATACCTGGTTTACAAATAATTATTATTCACATATTCATCTACGAGTTAATTTATATATATAATTTCAATATTGAAAAATAAACTTCATTCGATTTTCACAACCTAAAATATCAGGATCAGATCAGGCCTTCTGCATGAATTATCTTTGACTCAGCTCCGATAATTGGTTGCCAATAGAAAAATTCTGAATTATTATTAAATAAACACAATAGTTCAAACAAGTAAGGAAAGGCTAAAGTCGGGCCGGGCCGACTATATAATACCCTACACCACGCCCTGCGTAAATACCTCGCTTTTATTACTAAACCCAGATATTTCATGGGACCAATTTTATGTAGTTCATATAAATTATACAGTTACTATAAATTCATCTTTAGTTAACGAATACCGTAAATAATAAAGTAATTGATCCAATTTTCCAGCAGATATTCCGAGTAAAGTAAATATAACATGATCTGGAAAAATTGATCAAGATCGAATGATAAATACAGATTATACAGCGGTAATAGGATGAATCGGACGGACATTTGAAGGGGGCCTGTAACAACACTTGAGGCATGTGCCAAAACATGCGCCTATATATTATTCATCCACGGTAGGTAGGCTAGAGCGGAAAAAGTCGAATCGGGAGCAACATTTGTATGGGGGCTATATCTAAATCTGAACCGATCTTACCTACTTTATGCATAGGTGTTTCGGGTGTTTTCGGGTTCAATATGTCGTTTCTAAAGCGGAAAAAGTGAAATCGGGAGCGACATTTGTATGGGGACTATATCTAAATATGAACCGATCTAACCCGCTTTCGTCACAGGTATTTCTAGGTAAATTGTAAGGTGTTATGCAAAATTTGAAGAAAATCGGGTACTATATGGAAAAAGTCAAATCGAGAGCGACATTTGTATGGGGACTATATATAAATATGAACCGATTTTCTCCAAATTCAATACCGATCGTCCTTTGCCAAAAAAGTAACTTCTGCCAAATTTCATTATAATCGGACAGCAATTGCGACCTGTAGAGTGCGAACAAGCTTAGATGGACAGCAGACGGACGGACGGACAGACAGACATCGTTAAATCGATTCAGCTGGTGATTCTAAGCCGATCCTTATACTTAAAGGTGGGTCTAGCTCGATTATTTCTTGGTGTTACAAACATTTGGCGGAAAACTAACTTATAATACACTAGTCCACGAAGTGGTGTAGGGTATAAAAAGCAGTAATTAGAACTATAAGGCATGTCACAGAAATTCAAATAGTAGAAAATTAAAACAAAAACGATTTTTGCTTCTCTACAAATAGAAAAAGGTAAATTTTTTCATTTTATAAATGAAAAACCAGAAGCAAAACGTTACGATTTTGAAAACGTGAATTGAATCATTTTCTTAAAATTTCTGTGTCATGCTTGTATATGAATATAGAACTAAATATATAACCTAACCTAAATATATAGAATGTAATGATCCATCTTTGGATTTTCAAAGAGCCAAGCGTGAACCAAAATCAACGCCATGTTGTTACTTCTTATATAGTTATTTATTACTCCTGAAACATGCTTAACATGTCAACAAGTTTTTTTAATTTAAAGTCCAATTAAACCGATTAAACCTTACTGTATTCCCTGAAAGTAAAGGAAGAAAACTGGTACCAGAATAGACCTTTGATTTTTTACAGCAATTCCGAAAATATACATATATATGCTAATAAATATTATTATTATTTCCTCTTCATTTTGGCTGACTAAATCAATCGATTTAATTGAAATATGCAACTGGGACTTCTTTAAATGAAATCGATGACAATAATTGTAGATATTCATAAAGTATAAATATTATACTTAAAATACGATTTCTCTTTGAAAATATAAATTTCCATATTAAACAAGTAACAAGGCGATAAGTTCGCCGGTCCGAATCTTAAATACCCTCCACCACAGAGTACATTCCACAGTATTACCGACAGATAAGAGGCTGCCGAATTCACATAAAAGTGTCATATTAGGTAAATTGTGATATAAGGAATTACGTGCAAAGTTTTAAATAAATTGTGTCTAGCTACAGATCAAATGGTTGTACCATTTTCATACAAAAAGTACTAACACTGAAATTCCTTTATGTTTCGCGTCCAAAGTGGAATAGACACAGCTAATACCATGATTCTAGATAATGTTATATTCCTTTTTATATACGGAATAATCATCTTTTTTGCGCGGAATTTCACAGAATTTTATGAGTTATAAGTTTATACGTTACAGTTGATTGTTTGGTACCAATTTTATCCCATATTGAACCTAAAGGTACGAATGTCTCAAGATATCTTTATTTTAGAGTCATTTATGGAAAATTTGAACCTCTTAGCTCATTTCGTTCGGAAGCATGCTTTCAAGGACATATTTCAAGGTATTACAAACAATGAATGACAAAGTGAATATATAAACCTTCTTTCTCAAAATACGCAAATGCAATGAAAATAATTATTTCGCCTTTTTTAGAATATGAATTTTCATTAAAATCGCAATACTTTCGGAATTTCTCATAAACTTAACATGACATTTCCCATGGGATAAATAGAACTGTGGAAGAAGGAGCCTTTATCTCCAGAATCAATCATAACCAGTTGGAGAGTATGGATACAGACCCGCCGTTTTAATAAGTTCATGGGGAAAAAGCTGTATCGTGTCGAAAACCCATCAGCTCTTCAAAATGCTTTGCGGAGAAGTTTTCGGGTGTATACATATAATAAACATATGTGATTTTCATAGAATGTAAATATATATACAACATATTAACGCAAGCACGCCATACAGAAAGATCACTGACGATTTGTGCCTACACAGGACAATGAAATACGTATATGGCCAAATGTGTGTATGGTTGAGTGTGGATCTCCTCCTTTCCATTACTTTCGTAAGAAGAAATTACTCGATCGAATAGCTGGAGTTCGAATGTAGTACATTCAAAACGCATAGAATACCCATTATTGATATTAACCTAAATATGAAATTCGGCCAAAAACGCTGTCTACTTATAACAAAAGCATTATTTGTACATGTCGGATTATCCGTTAATTTGAATAAGTTTTGCCCAAACCACTATTATTTATTAAACAGAGTCATAGGAAACTAATCTAGATTGTACAAATTCCACATTGTATATTGGTTGCAAATAAAGAGCAGTTCCCGAGGCTTCCCGAAGAAAATTCCCAGGAATTCGGGAGTACAAAATGACCGAAAGTCCCGAGAATCTTCATATAAAAATATGAAAATATTTGAATAAATTTATTTTTATTATCTGAACAGAATATTTTCGCATATAGTAAGTATATCATGCTTATGTATTTTGGACATCAAAATTAATTATGAATTTTATAAAGTCGGAATGGACACACACAGTGGAGGTACAACAGAGAAATGTCGACATTTATAACTTATGTGCAATAAAGTTCGTCCCAAATCAAAATTATTTAGTCCACAAATTTACCTCTGAATTGTTTAAACGATTTTCGAATGAGGTATCCAACTTTTAATATCGGTGATGTATGCTTTTCTACCTCTGCCAATCCTATGAGAGCATTTTTACTATGCCAACAATTGCCAAACAGATCTTTTAAAATGGCCGTTTGGGCGTTGAAGCACTGAAGTGCTACATGAATTATAAATAGTTTATTAAAATATTAAAAAATAATGCTTTTCCAGCATATCCGTTTTCTTGGGGACGTCATCATTTAATTCTCATTTGGATCTCTTTAAAATGTTAAAAGAAAATCTTCCGAAATGGAAGTATTTTTCACAGATTTTATTTGTTCAGATATCGTTTTCAAACATATTTTTATAAATTTAAATCGACTTAAGCAGACATTTTATTTTGTCTTTACATGATTAGGTATATCGATCGATATATTTTTCGAATTTTCCTTCAAATTCAAAACTATTTTTCGCAACGATTCTGTACAAGATGGATACGATGGTTAGACTGTAACTGCGTTTTGCAAATATTTATGCAACAACAGTAGTCTGTGCGTTTTACAAAAACAAAGCCATGAGTGTGAGTGTATATCCTACCTTTGTTGGATGTTGTTGGTGTCTTGTATTCTTTTCAGTGTTAAAGCAACTTGCCTTTTCTTTAGACAAAAAAAAAACAAAAGAAAATTTTGTAACAAAATATGTGTCAAACATTTCAAGCCAATCGCTATAAAAGTTAACAAAAGCATTTCCCTCACTTGATTGAAGGAGCAAATAAAGGAATAAACAAAGCTGAGAGCATTTAACAAGAGTGTGTATTAAAGTATTTAAAAAAGTTTGTTTTTTATTTATTTATTCAGAAATAAATTTACTTAAAAATATACAAAACAAAACTTTACTTTATTTCTTTACATTGCGTTTTTTGTAAATATTATATTTATGTAGATATAAAATAGTAGTAAATAGAGAGTGGGAAGAAAATAGTTACAATTACATAAGAAAATAGTTTGAAGTTGGAAAAAGTTCTAGAAGAACTGCTGGGCATTTTCAAAGAAATCCTTCTTTGAAAATAGCCCATCAATTTTCTTTTTAATCCAAAGTTATACAATTATACAATATAAGTTGTAAAATTACTTAAAAATAATAATTTAAAGAACAGAAGAATATTAAACGTGCTTTTTTCTCGAGACACTGGCGGCAAACTGAATGTTGTTTGGCAAACTGTTCAGTTCGCTTGGAAAAAAGTACGCAGAATATTCAGGTGAAAAAGGAGTATAGAAAGCTGAATCCACATATAAAATTACAGAAATTATTTTAGAATGGTGATTAAGAAATGAATAAAACTGTTTGATTTAAGAAATATTGAAATATTGCTGTTCTTCGTAGTGGTGGTATTTACCAAAGTAAGTGTAAGTGACGTATTTGGATAGTATTTTGTCGAAGAAAAAAAATGGTGAACGCAACTACTTTCAAAACTCTCAAAGCAACTGAAATATTTCTCAGGTTGTACTGTTTTTGTTGGGAAATATGACGTTTTGAAAGTTTTTTTTGGTTTTGTTCGCGTTTAACCTTAGGTGTTATAAATATTTCTGCATTGATTTATTAAAGTTTAAGGTGTTGTTTTAAGGATTTTTTGTTTTGCTTATATTAAGTATAGAAAATCAAGAGATAAATAAAAAACAAAATAAAACATGCATTTAATTTAAAATAAAATTCAAAGAAACATGCCAGTATTGTATTGATAATTTGAGAAACAACATAAAAAGAAGCAAGTTTTTTTAGAAATGTTCATGTATTTACAGAAATAAAAAATTTACCTTTTTCTCTTTTTTTTTGGGCTACATGCTGTGATGAAGTTTTCGAATTTTGTTAAAACGCTGTGTGCTGTTAAAGAATTTTGCGTGGGTGGCGGTGAGAATTTTTGAGGAAAATAAAACTCCAACCAATTTTTTGCTTCAGATTATTTTCGTTTTTGTTGTCTACTCAAGTTTTTCTTTTTGTTTTGCTAGAATTTTGTTTGTCAAATTTTATTTAGTTGTTAACAATAAAATTTTTGATTAGTAATTCATCGATTGGTTTATTAATAAAATGGCATTCATTCATTCAATGGTTATTTTGGTATGTTAATAATAGTCATTATAATAATCATAATAATAATAATGGTAATAATAATATGCGCCTTAACAACAACACTTAAAACTAAATATTTGTAAATATTATTATTGATTATTTGTTATCTGTTTTTAGTTTTCTTTTTTTTTTCAATTATTCTTTATCAATAATTATCCATAATTATCAATAATAATAAAAAAGCGTTTATTTCTTTGTTAAATTGGTGTTCAATTTATGTTTTCAATTTTTCCTTCCTATTTGTATTTAAAGGGGTTTCGTTTAGTGTTGAATTTACAACAACCAAGCAACTAATAACATTTAGAAATTCTGCGATGCACTCACAGAAACTGTTTCGGAAAGGGCTGATATTTAACAACTAAGCTAACCAATCGTAAATTGCCAATGTATTCACACTAAAAAACGTTTGTTGCAACAACGGAACATATTTTGGTTAATGTGTTTTCGTTGCTGCAACTAGATGTTCTGCGTCCACTATTGACTACTTACTTAGCTGTCTACATTAAAATGACCAAAAATAGTTATTCCGTTTAATAGGGATCGAATCAAAACAACCTGGAATACCGTAATGACCTTATTTTTTTTTGCAAATTTATCTCGATGATTGTTTTAAATAGTTTAATTTTATATGGTCTACTTTAGACTTCAAACGCGAAAAATGCCTAGTACGATTTTTTGTGTTTTCTCTGATTTCGCCTTTTTGTGGTCAATAACACTTGACTTCTTAACTTCATTTGCTCGATAATTTGTCAGGATTTTGGCATTTTCAAAAAGTGTTATTTATATCAAATTCGAGTGAACTCTTTAAACTATTATTTATCAATTTCAGAAACTATTAATTTTATCAATTTCAGAAAAACCTGTATAACATTAAAAACTTAAGCATGACCTTTAAGTTTATAAAATAATAAAATTAAATACTTCGGTTAATTGGTTAGCAATTTTACATTGTATGCCATGTTTTGAAAATTATAACATTTTGAAATTTTATCGAAAATATATTTATGGCAAATAAAACATTCCCACTAAGCAACACAAATACAACAATTTTTTGTCTTTGTATGTTACAGTAGGCCTGTTCCATAAAATCAACAACAACAATTTCTGTTTGGAAAAGTTTAGTTAAATTTTTTTAATTAGAATTCCAATTTTCGTCAAGAGTAGCTTTAAAATTGGGGCAATATTTTTAGAAGTACAAGTCCGATCACACGCGATTGTAAGTTAAATTAGATCTGAATATGAGGGCTAAAATATTCAGAGTCACAGTTTCACGTAGAAGTAGGAAACGATGTTTTTAAATCGTTTTTGTTCGCACGAAAAACTCATAACAAATCGAAAAAATATATTTTTAATAGCTATCATTATATGTGAAAAAAAAATAGGTGGGTTATGGGAGTGTCCATATAATTCTGAAAGGCTACACAAAACTCTGTACTTAATTTTTAATGTCGAGTTTAATGGTCGAGTTTGCGTTTAAAAGGACTTGACATTTTTGAAGTATATAATTATACAAAAAATGTTGGCAATCTTCCTAGAAACGCGATGAAATAAAAAAGGACGATTCGGGCAATCCAAATTCATTACACTTTATGAGAAACTATACTCAAAATTGTTGTATGTTGCCCATTCACAGTACTGCAAAGCTTTAAAGGAAACAAAGTTTCAAAAATGTTGTTTAATACTTATTCGCTCACTATGATAATTAAAAATACTTCAGATATTATGCATCTATCTGCATTAGTTCAGCATTAACACCAATTACAAGTTTCCCACTTAGATTGTTTAGTTTATTTATAATTTACTTTTTAAAAGGGAAAAATTGAAATGGTTCTTAATGCTAAGCTAAAACAGATATAAGTTTGCAATTTAAAGTATTTTTAGCATATATACTAATCTTTAGTTTGACATTTATACCGGTGTCATAGAGTTTTTGAAAAATATAATAGAAAAAATTAAAAACTGAAAACGCCAATTAACTCCATTTTTCCTATCATATATATCATCATAGATTGTCGGACAGTGTTATCATTATAATTCAACGCAATACTAGAATTTTTAACAAAATATCGATATCCAAATTTCATTTTTCTATGTTTAAACTCGAACTCGATCAGAAAATGCCAATTTTGCTATGTTTGATGCTTACTTTCTGCATTTGATAGAGATATTATTGTGGCACGGTGTGATAGCAAAGAAAACAGTACGTGATTGATGCATTTCAAGGAATCATATTTCATATTTATCTATATTCAAATGAAGTTTGTCCTAAAAGGGTGATAACTTTTAGGTTTGTTCATAAATTTTATTCAAAAGGGTCTGGCTTCCTTCGTTGAAAATGCTATTGGAAAGTCTCTATAAAAACCATTTAAAAAAATGATTTTTGAAATTGTGATTTTTTAAGTATATTTCTCCATGGGTCTTTTTGATAGAAAGCTAGCTATTAAACGAAATATTTTTTCTACTTTTATAGGTGTTTCATGTCAACAAAGATGATTCGTTTGAAGTCAATTCCTTCTCTTTTTTGCGTCTACTTAAAAAACCACTGTTTCTATCTGAAAGTGAAATTCGCAACAACTGTAGCCCTCGTAGTTGCGTTATTTTAACAGACAATCGGTCATAATATGACTTATATTCATAAAAATTTAGTACAAATATAAAAGGACGACGAAAGTTCAAATTTAATTAATGAAATTAAAACAGAAAAATGGATTCATAAAAAATTCAAATCTTTGTCGAGTTTAGAACAGAAAAAAACAACAGAAGAGTGTCTTCAAAAAATCACCGATTTTCCCTACTAAATTGAGAATTTCTTTTGTTTTATGTTTTCTCCCAAATTATTTTGTTTTTATCAGTATTGGTTCGTCACCTCAGGGGTTGCTTTAAAAAAAGAATATGTGAATTGATTTTCCCAATCCTATGAAACACGAAAATAGGTCCTCCAACATAATGGTTTTAAACTGGGGTCTACAGCAGGGATCTCATTCAAATGAATCTCTATAATCTAGTTTGGCCCGAAATCTGTGAGGATGATCCACTTACCTCCGCAAAACAAATTTTAAATTACTTAATCTGTTGACTAGTCAAACTGTCTCCAAAACACATAGTAGTAGTAATTAATGAGAATCAGCTGGATGTTCACCTCAGAGTTTTCTTAAAAAAATACTATGTGAATGGATTGGGAAAAATCTATGAGAAACGTAAATAAGTCCTCCGATATAATGGTTTTAAACTAGTGTCTGCAGCAGGGATCTCATTCAAGTGAATCTATATCATCCACTTTGGCACAAAATCTGTGAGGATAATCCAGTTACCAGTTACAGCGGATATAGAACTGATTTTTTTTTTATAAAAATATTGTTAGAGATATCAGTGTAACACACTTTTCTATGAGTTTTTTAAGCAGCATATGTAGCGAAATGTCGGAGGAAGACCATAATTTATCAGAATTCTTACTTTTCGCGACTGATGACAATTTGTGTTTGAAATCTCTAAATATATAACTTTTTCAGATGAAACAAAAAAAAAAAAAATCGCAAACTATCGTTTATTGCGTCTCTTCCATTTGCATCGTTTCATGGGACAAAAGTGTGAAGCAAAAATGTGAATACGAATAATTTTAAAGCATTCCTAATTTTTTTTGGGAAGACTATTATGGAAGAATCGTTAGATATATCATTAAATTTCTAAAGCGGCATGGCTTACGAAAAGTCACTGGAATACGATAATTTAGAAATAAGAAAATAAGAAAGAAATCCTAAGATGACTGTAAATCGATGATTTTTTCAGACTAAACAAAAAATGAGATAAGATAAGAGATGCTTAAACTATTGCTTCTTATTTACCCTATCATTTTACAAAAAACGAATTTAAGAGGTTTAGCATGTCAAAGGTTTAAATGTGAACCATAAGTTTTAACGAATCATTTTAAAATATTTCTTCTTTAATTTTGGGTGTGGTAACTGGAAAACTTTTATTGATTGTACGATGAGCGGCTCTATTTAGAGTCCAGACATCTCTAAATTTAACACAGAAATCAGAGAGTATACAAACAAGTTTCTTTCTATTTATATTTCGCAAATCACCAATACAAAAAAGAGCTTTAGGGTTTTTAGCAATGGGGGAATGCTCTAAACACGTTATTTTATTTTCATTTATAACTAATTTAATACAATTACGTCAGAATAAAATCAATTTAGAAACAAATTAACCCCCTCAATCGCATCAGCCCTCTACGATTTTCTGTGATTTCCGCAGGTTTTATGTGCGTATGGATGCACATACACACACATAGATGTTGCTGGTTAGTTGCTTGGTTGCTAGAATTCTTTGTGTGTGTGAGTGTATGTGTTTGATGTGGGTGGTTATTGTTGCGGTTGGTTGTGGTAGTTAAGCATTTGCCCTCTTTATACGCTATAGATACACTCTATGAAATAAAATTAATAGAATAGAATCTGGAAGTATATGTATATTTACTATGTATGTATGTAAGTTTTCCTCATCTTCGTTTTTTTGTTGTTGTTTTGTTTTGGTATATTAGTAATAATGTCTGTGTTAAGGGTAGATTAAGTTGAATAGGAAGTTTTCAATTTTAATAGGTTTCGCTTATTTCCTCTCCACACAAACTTGGCGAAACGAAAACCCAAAACCTGAAAACAATAGCAAAAAAAAAATAATCTAACGAACGCACCTTTTTATTCGACCTTAATTTTGTGTTGGTTTTTCTCCTCATCCTTCTTCAGCTTTCATTTGGTTTTTTTTTTTCTTGTATAGAAAATGTTATCTAAATATGTAGGTATGGTATGAGTTTTTGTTTGTTCTTGTTGTTGTTTTGTAGGGTGGGTGGTTTTGGTATTTAGTTTGTTTGTTCGCTATAATTTACGATTTGTTTTTTACAGTGTATTTATTATGGTTTGTCATTAAGCATTAACTATGTAGTGACAGCTGTTGTTACCCTCCCCACATTTGTTGCTGTTGCTGTTTCTGTTCTGTTGCTGCTATGCCTGTTCTCTGTGGTTGCCATTGTTGGGCTCCTATGCTTAAGTCTATAAAAAGTTTAGCTTTTAAACTCTCTAAACCTCTTCGTTTATTATTTTTGATTATTTTGTTAATGGGTGTAGGTGTGTATGTGTATGTTTGTGTTTGAATGTGTATGTCCGAGTGTGTATGCGTGTATATTAATGTAGTTTAATGTTTAGTTTTTGGCTTTTATTTATTTTCTTAATTTTTGTGTTCAGTTTAATTTTCATTTGAATTAAACTATGACTCTTTTGGTTAATCACCACCTAAACTTAACGCCTGTACTATACGTGGATCAGCTTTACTACCCTCACGGAACTCTTCTAATGTCAAACGATCATCGTGATTCTTATCCATTTGATCGAATATTTTATCCACGCGTTTCTGCGGTGTATTCTCATCATCCGTTTGTGGCGTCTGACCCTATATTCGTTGGGGAAAATAAAGTAAACAGACAATGTTAATATATGGAAAATATAGATATAGAATTATTTGATTATTTGAAATATCGATCTCATAAAATTTATTAAATGTTAGATAAGAGAAAATTTGTCCTAGATTGGTTTCACCACTATTACTTGCCGCAAGCGGGAGTTCTCGCTTTATTATATTTATAATATAATTTATTATTAAATGTAGAATTAAAAAAATCTTCTTTGCAAACAAAAAAAAACAAATAAGTAAGTTTCAGACGTGAAACTTACAGAAGTTTAAACCAACTCATTCCCAGAGAACATTGGTATGGAAGGACTTAAATTTTACTCAGGATTTATTTTTTTAGGATTATTTGAGTATATGGCACTAGGGTTATGGAAAATGGACCCATCTGTTACACTTGTAAATAATTGAAAAGACATTATCGAATATGTAGTCGTAATGGATTTCAGGCTCCGGTACTAGGGTTATAAAGCATTTAATTTTACATAGGATAGAAACAATAGTGTGGGAGGTACTAAAAGGGGCGTGGCTACAGCATAAATATTTTTTAGGTTTAATGAGACTATAAAAACATTTTCAAATATCAAATGGCAACTGATTATGATTACTCGTATGGAAGTTATATCGGTTTTATTGTATCCAAAGCTAACGCCACTTTGTGTGGGAGGTGCCAGAAGGGGTGTATCAATATCGCTCATATTCCAAGTGCATGAAACATCCCTAAAAGCATTACCAAATCTCAAATTTCAGAGTATTCCGATTATCCGAAGGATAGGGTAATTTGTGTGGGAGGTACTATAAGAAGCCTGACAAAACCCGCCATATCTAACACGTGTAAAGTGTTTTAAAAGCTTTATCATGTACCATCATATAGCTAATACCGAATATACGTATGGTAGTTTCATTGCTTTTTATTTCAACCTTTCATTTGTGTGAGCGGTACCAGATGGGGGTGGCAATTTCGCCCATCTTCGAACTTAAACTAAGTTTGCAAAAAATATTACCATGTGTAAAGTCACTCCCTCAATACACTTTTCTTTCTGTCCCAAATGATATATACCCCCTACTTTGCAGAGTGAGGGTATAATAATATGTTATTGTGTGGTTAGTTAGATCTTTTGACTTTAATAATGTTTGGAGCAAATCCATTTAACGGATTTTTAAGCTAAAGGGTGATTTTTTAAAAGCTATAGGAAAGTTTTTCAAAAAAAATAAAAAAGTACATAAAATTCAGAGAATTATTTGAATCGATAGTACGGTCCATATAATTTAATGTTTGAAGATTATTTCATGCAAATGTTGACCTTGACTGCGCCTCAAATGGTCCATACGCTTAGTCCAATTTTGGCATTTCCACGTTTTTGAGTAACAGAGGCCTAATTGCTGCGAACGACGACGAATCGATAATTGATGGTCATCATTAACACTGGCCGATACAGCTGCGATATTTTCTTCAGTTCGCACTCTACGTAAGGGTGTTGGTGGTTCAAGGTCCAACAATGTAAATTTGGTGCGAAATTTAGTCACAATAGCCCGAATAGCCGCTTCAGTGGGTCGATTAAACTGACCATAAAATGGAAGCACGCGATGAACTTTCTTAACAGAGCACACATTTTGATAATAAAATTCAATAATTTGCAAGCGTTGTTCGTTTGTAAGACGATTCATGGTTAAATTATAGACCAAACTGAAGATGTTTGACAGTGAAACAAAACACGAAACGTGCGTCACCTGTTTAAACCAGTGTTGCCAAAAAGATAATAGCTAAAAAATCACCCCTTATTTGAACTACGTCCGTATTCCTAAACATAGTCAGGAGATCGACGAAATCGATCACCACTAGTATGGCGTGGGCCATCTAAAATTTTTAATTTGAACAACCGATATCTCATTCATTGTTATTTTTATTTTCAGGTTTATATTTGACATTTGCAAAATGGGACACTATAGGTTCGAACAAATTTGGCAAATATAAAAAACTCACCTCCAAAGTAGTGGTCTTTAACGCAAACTGTAAAAAATATACGTGGAAATTTTATGAAAAGAGATCGGCCTACAGTTCAGCCTTTATGAAGCTCATTTTCATCTTGGTGGCTATGTCAACAAGCAAATTTGCCGCACATGGGGTTCAGACAACCCACACGTGACTATTGAGAAGCTAATGCATCCACAACGAGTCACTGTTTGGTGTGGATTTTGGGCTGCACTGAAAAATTGGGTTCATCGGATGAGGTACTGCCGAGCCAGTCGTGGTAATCGTATGAATTGTATTGTGTTACATTATTAAATGACAAAGTTCAACCTTTCCAATAAAACCAGAAATTTGAAAAAAATAATCAGTACTTTTGTATATCCGATTCTAATTTAAAATTTTAAATGGCCCACCCTATACCTCCAGCACAAATCACCGTAACAATGTTCCCAGCGTAGATCAAATTAAATCCTTCATAAGAACTGTATCGGTGCCTGAAATGCTCTATGACTTGACGTTTTTACAATTGTTTTATAAATGTAGAATATGGGTCCATGTGCTGCAATGCTGATGTTCGGAAATATTACTATGAGGGTATATCTGTGTCTTGGTGCTACAAGCGCCAATGTCTATATTTTTCTGTTCTGAGTTAATATTTGCATTAGTTTTATTTTCTTGCTTTCTTTTCATACTAAAATAGAAATATGAGTCGGTTTACCCAACAGAATCTTACTTATTAGTCAGAGAAAATAATTAAATTTTTAGAGAAAGCATTTGTTGGATTTCAACATTCAACTTCTTTTAAAGAAGGATAACAAAAATGTGCTTTATAATCAAATATCACACATGTCTCATCTAAACTTTCATTCGATTTTACATTGTCTGTTGGGAACAGACATTTTCTAGAATTTCTAGTAGCATGTGTACCCTCTCAGCATAATTATAACAACTGTAAATAAATGTACCAGACATTATCTATTTCGAAAGGGTTATCGTTGTGAAAACACATTTGGGTTATTTCATGCCAAACAGTATGCATCACTAGTTAGGTTTGCTGCAAGAGTTTGTGTATGCATTCTCCTCTTTAAAAATATTTTTCACGAGTTATAACCAATCTTCGGCGAAATAGAGGCAAGTTTATTTAATTTTTATTTTAATTTCAATTAGTTTTAAAATGTCGAAGTAGTATGGAGTAGCTATTAATTTTTTTTATTTTAGTAATTTCACTGTAGACAATTTAAAAAAAGTCGTTACACTTGAACCAAATTATATATGTGCGTCTGAAACTGTAGTGGAATTGAAAAGCTGAAAGCGCCAGTTTTTCAATTCCTCATCCTGTTGCCCCTTCACAGGACTACAAATTTCCAAAGGATAAACTTTTTAAAATCTTATATGCACCCTATGAAAGGTGCTATATGTGGCAACTACAAGAGGAGAATATCTGTTAAAATACTTCAACTTTCATGCTTCTATCAGTATTAGTTTAGCTTTATAATCATTTCAATTCTTCCCTTTAGTTTAATTAGTTTATTCAAAATCCACATTCCAAGAGGGAAACTTTAATATCGTTGTTAATGCTAAATTAGTACAGATATAAGTATGCAATCGTTTTAATTTGATACGAATAAGTGTTTAAAATAATTTGTGTAAAATTTTATCCTTAGGAACTTTTAAGTCAATTAAGAGACAACAACATCCAATTAGGCAACAGTTTCATACTTATATCATCCAGTTCATGTGCAATATGGACTGTCGGACAGTGTTTTAGTTCGAATTTCAAAATGATTACATTAATTAATTTCTAATATATCTTTTTCAAAATACTGGCCAAAATTTCGATGAATGTACTTAGAAAAATAAAGAGAATGAACAATTCTTCATTAGTTTAACACCAAGAGTTTATTACAATCTTCTCACATAGTCGACAAAATTTTAAAAAAATTATATTCAAATTTCAAAAAATCACACTTTGATATTTTAAAAGTAATTGAAACTAACTTTAATGACCAATATTAAATAGGTCATTAATTAAAAAAATCGTGAAACAAGTATAAAATATTTTTAAGAGAAGCATTTGGCTTGGCATAGCATGACTCAAATCCGAAAAATGATGCTGACATCACTTTGCAAGATGCCTCTGTTAAAAATTTATTTAAAGCTCTGAAATATTTTACAAATATAACTGAAACAGCATTTTTTTTCGATTTTTGAGTCCGCGATACATTCGAAATGCCCATTGGAAAACTATATCCAAAAGTAGATAAGAAGAAATAATTTTAAATTTATTTTAGTCCATTAACGCTTTCTCTACATGATATTCATTTCTATTGTTATCACAACTAGATGACCCTTGTGCTCTGCAAAATTCCCAATATAACTGCAACCAGTTTATATTGATTATTTTTTATTTAATATAATTGTAATATAACATATATATACCCAGATTTTTTGTCGAAAAAGATCGATCTTCCCAAAAAACATGGACCACTTTTAACCCTAATAATTTTGTGGTATACGCTGGCGTGTAATTTTGTTATTTAAGCAGTGTCTTCGCTGACCCCACTGAAATTGTCCGACAATTTTTTCGTAGAACATTTTAATCCTTAAATGTCCTATTTTGATTTTCTCGAAAAAAGGTCGAAGAATTAACATCTTCCACAAGAATGATCCTCATAAAATTCCACAATTTAGTTCTGACAATAAGAATTCTCTCAGATATTAAGTTACAACAATTTTTCACTTAGTAAAATGCTCCATTTGACCAAAAAGTGAAAATTGAAAAAGAATCTCAGACCAGCTGGACTATAAGTTTTTTTCCGCAAAAATGGGTTACTTGATACTTGACCTTTAATAATTATAGGGTAGCTATTCTATTCCATTCAAAAAGTGTTAATTTGTTGGACAGTGTAATCATTAAATATTTTTTTATATATTTATTAGGAATTACAATGAAAATTAAATTTATATTATAATTTTGAGTGCATGGACCACTAGTTGTTGCAGCGAAAGATCAGAGTCTCTGGTGAAAGCCCCCACGCGTATAGCCTAGCACGCTACTAACTCGACTACCGTTACACTCAATCATTTGATAGATTCATCTCATTTATTTGCGATTTTACCCAGTAACTAACTATAGATACCGACTATAGCAATATATACCGGCTCAGAGCAGGCGATTTCTCAATTTAGAACCTCCCTTAATGTATACAACATACAGACCACACTATGAGATATTAGATACCAATAGTAATATGTTGTGCACAAAGAATACAATTGTGGCCTAAATAAACTTTAAGGCAAGCGGAAGTGATGCCGCCAACCTTTCACTTCAAATCGATATTGACCAGGACGAAAGCCCAAGTATAAACAAACAGTTTCCATATAATTTCTTTATGTAGTAGCTCCAAAAAAGAAACCACTATTTCAATTCCATTTGGGGTTACACATCAGCGAACATGTTTCATGGATTTTGCATAACTTTCTGCAACAAAAAAGGAAACGAAATGTTTTTCATTCTTTTCAAATACATACCACCATTTGATAAATGGCATCCACGATATTGTACATTTCCTCTCTTGTTATATAACCGTCATTATCGACATCATACAACCGAAATGCCCCTGCAAAAAAAATGAAGAAAAAACAGTAGAATTTAATAGGAAAATAAATGAAACACAGTATCGAAAATAACATCTTGCGTTTACATACATTGCAGTTTTTCATCTAGATTTCCTCTGGATGTAATCGAAAGAGCTCTAATGAACTCCTCGAATTCTATCGCTCCGTCCTGAAAAAAAGGCAAAAGAGAAGAAAATAAGAGTACAATCACTTTCTTTTTGCTATAAATTTTTAACATGGGTTTCGTTGTGCGTGTGTCATGAGTGAGTGTGTCATGTGATGTCGAATGATGGATGTGTTGGATGTATGACTGAGTGAATGACATGACAGGCTGAGCTTGAGGTTGAGGAGTTGACGGTCCCTGGTGGCTGGTATTTCGCTAAAATGGATTTTATTCGGGTATGGTAGTGCGTGTTTGTGATACATATGATTGATATCGGTCGTGTGATGTTTTAGAAAATTTTTGACTTTGGAATTTTGTGAGTAGAAAGGCGTCAACATACTATGTCTAATGTGGTCCATTTGAGTAAGCAGGGGAGGTTATAAAATACGGTTTCCTTTTTAATTCCACACAGTGGTTAAGGATAAGTTTGCTGGTGAAATTTTTAAAAATAATACTATAACGCAATTTGAAAGGTATTCATTAGTATAATAAATAAGTAAATTTCCGTATTTTTTTCTTACTTGGTGCGATTTTTTAAACGCATGTTCGGCAAGTGCGTTGTGCTTCTCCTTCGTCTGTGAGAATCATTTCCTTTAAGAGGCCGGGTTAAATTTTGAAAAGTCGCTGCGATGCCACTCGACAAAACCTTTGACAGGGTGGAAATCATGATAGTGGTAGTCTGCAGCCAAGTAATAAATGCGTGCCATTTGTAAATAAATTTGCATTCTATTAAATATAGATGCAAAATGGTCTTGAGCCAGGACTATATCCCAGTTTAAATCAAATATTGCTTACAGACAAAAAAAAACAAGCAAAAAACTAAAAAAATTCCGTAAAACTTTAATTATTTAAACAAATTGTAGAAATTTCAAGATGCTTAAACCGATTCCGAAATATTAAGGTGGGATTATGTGTAGGATCATAAGTTATACAACAAGATTAAACGTTAAACATTCGAGTGGTGTAAAAAATAAATCAGTTATTATTGTGCTGCAGACTCCAGAAAATCCAGGATTTTCTATTTTTATGGAAATTCAAATGGGTACATCTCTGTTTATAATTATTAAAGAGTAAAACCTGTTTGTTTTCGTCTTCCTACGCAGACACATGTAATCGAATTTGTAGGTTTTTTTCATTAATCTTTCTGCAAAATATTTAATTTTAAGGACTAACTCGCGATGATAGCTACATTTCTCTCGCACAATTGCGTGGATTGTCAATGGAATGTCTGCTGAACAATAGTGCGTATGAGTTACATTTAGTGCATCGCACAACTGATGTACTGATGGATGATTAATATGGCTGTTTTAAATGGGTACATCTCTGTTTATAATTTTTAAAGAGTAAAACCTGTTTATAGAAGAATTTTTACTAAGATTTTGAAAATCTGACTGGAGATGGTTTTTTTTGAACTATTGCACTGGAGTCTGTAACACACTCATCGCATCGAGGCGATTTTTTGTCACAATACAAATTGTTCACCAAAAACAATCATTCGATTTGATTTAATATTTTCCTTTAACAATTTTCACATCACACCAATTTTTTTAAAAGGACGAGGGTTTTTCAGAATATACTTGGTTGGTTATTTAAAATGATGAAATTTGAAAAAATATTTAAAATTTTCCTTATAAATTGTTTTGTTTATACTTACTCAGAATGAATAACAAACAAATGATCGACTAAATAAAACAATGCTGAATTCGATTGTATAATATCACAGAAGCCCAAGAAATACAAAAGTTTAATTTAATAAATTGGTAATTGCATATATAGGGTGTTTTTTATTGAGGTATAGAACTTCGAATTGAAATAAAACACAAGAAAATCGTTTTAATGTCCATCAATTTGGCTTTATTGGAAGGATAATTTTATGCCATTAATGTTTAAATATGATTTCGGGCATGTGGCCGCCGCGGCTGGCTCGAATATAGCCAATTCTACAGGTCCAATTTTCAACCACTCCAATTGCTGTGCACGGTGGCGAATCGATTCATTCGTGTCCTCTTCAACACTTTGCTCTACAGCGGCAATTGTTTCTTCGGTGCGCACTGTTCGACGTCTCTGCGGATGCGTATTATCACATAGAGTAAACGTAGTGCGAAAACGATCCATGGTTAACCGAATTAATTGCTCTGATGGACGATTATGTCGACCATATGGACGGAGCTTGCGGTGAACTTCGCGAACTGAACCATTACTTTCGAAATAAATTTGCACGATTTGCAAGCGTTGTTCTTTTGTCAACCTGTTCATGATGAAATGGCAAACCAAACTAAATATTAATCACTTGACAGCTGACAAAATGGCCGCCTGTTAAAAAAGTGATGCCAACTTAAAGTTCTATACCCCAATAAAAAACACCCTTTACAAACCACCAAGATATTCAATTATTCAGACTTTTATATTGTTCAATTAATAGTATAAACGATAACAAAAAAAATCTTATTAATGGAATAATGGTCTGAAGAGTCCACCTCAAAAAAAAACATACTTAATAAGAGATATATAGTGACAAGAAACAATTGATTCAGTAACTCAGCCAGTACTTTTCTTTATTTATAGTCCCTACAAATCTGGGATTAATAATAAATCAACTGTATAGTCTAGAAATGTATGGTGTAGTTTATACTTATTCTAGTCAGATGTTGATTTCCGTTCTTTTTTTCAAAATTGGTCGCATCGATTAATGGATTATTTGGATTTTTGGATATTTATTCGAATTATTCAAAAAATATTCCATTAATGAACATTATCTTGATTTAAAGTATTTTCGAATTTGTTTTGCATTAGCATTTTGAATTAAAAATCCTTTTTATGTGAGAATGGGTGAATAATATAAGCCTTATCCTAATGATCATTTTAATACATAAAATGTACTATGATTTTTGATTAAGTATGGGTCTAAGTATGGTTTCTATAGAGTTTTGGGGTTCAAATTCATACAGGGTATGAGTAACAGGATGTTAAAAAATATTTTGAAATATTTCTTCATTTTCAAAACCTTTATTATGTATTACTTCGAATACCAAATACAGTTGTTCTTGTACTCGAAGAAATTCTAAACCATTTCAATTTCAAGAAACTCAAACAATTGAAATTTGAAACTTTACTTTTGTTTTCGTCTTCCTACGCAGACACATTAATCTTTCTGCAAAATATTTAATTTTAAGAACTAACCGCGGTGATAGCTACATTTCTCTCACACAGTTGCGTGGATTGTCAATGGAATGTCTGCTGAACAATAGTGCGTATGAGTTACATTTAGTGCATCGCACAACGTATACGCCATGGTGTACTGATGGAGGATTATTTTCATTAGTGTTTGAATAGACCTCTCACAACAAACAGACATTTCAGTGTCGACAATAAATGCTTCTTTGTGGCAGAGCCATCACACGACTGCGGTGGATTCCTGATGATTTGTCATTCTGCTTGAACGAATAAAGAACAGTGCGATAAAATTATCCAACGGTCTATATTATTGAAATGATATCAGTGTTTAATATTTTCTACAAAATTATGTATTCATTCTACAATTGCATTCTACATTGCATCCAAAGAAGCAAGTTGATACATACGCTGGAAGCGAAAGTGACCTACTAAGTTTTAAATTTGGTTGGTTTCTCTTCTATTCTATGGAAGTTAATTGGGCATTGTTGCATTGTTATCATTGTTCTGAACAGCAATTCAATACAAATAATTGATTCTTGATTAATGCGTCTTAGACCACAAATTCATTTCATATATATTATATATATTAACCGTCGGATATGCCAAATGTGCTGTGATGTAGCGAAAAAAGTTTACATTCTTCCCGAATATTTGTTCCATAAAAATGAGTAATCTCTCGATTTGTGTTTTGATTGATTCCGAAAAATTACAACGAATATAAAATGGCAAATATTTCTTGTTTTGAGAGTTTTTTGTTAATAAACCAAAAAATACAAAACATGAAATATGGATATGAAAATAAAAGTTATTTTATTGTATATTTTTTTATTATTTATTAATATTTGCAGAATTATTGAATGAACATATTTCCGAAAAAACGCGGTTCACAATGTTATTGGCTCCAAACTGGCGTTTACACAAAAGCCAATTTATGTGCTGGTGGTGGCCGCATCGGACTACGGAAGGAAGAGGAATAGCTCCCAGATTTGATACGATTTATATATCGTTGCTGGATTCTCTAGCTGTAGTCAGTGGACTGCCGAAATAACATACTGAGGTGACGTCTTCAAGGTTCTAGTCGCTATTACGATTTTTTTGTGGAATTTAATTTCATCGCTTTAATTTTTGCGAAGATAATTTTTAGGCCAGTTTTGGACGCTCTGGTTTACACTGCATGAATCTGAGCCTGTATGTTCTTTAATAAGAGACACATTTTGTCGGCATGGGATACATAACCGAATTATATCGACATCCTTTATTGTAATCAAACACGTATTTAATTTAAAAAATAAATTATACCAGAGCTTCGTAGAACATTTCCCCATTAAATTTCAGGATTTCCAGCGCAAACTCCATCTAGCACCAAGGCATATGCGTTTCTAATTTTATTTTAATAACGAGTAAATATTGTTAATGCACTCCTACAGTATATTAAGGCAACTATAGTTTGATATATTGCACTGTGCGACACTAATTACCATAAAATTCTGAAAGTAGGCAACAAACATAGAAAAAATAGTATTCCGTTTTTAATTTTCTGGTCGAGTTCACGTTTTAATCGTACTGGACATTTTTGAAGAATTTAGTTGTTCAAAATAATCTGGTAGTCCTAGAAACGCTGTATTTGTACCAAATAAAAGAGGAATCTAAACAATGGTTTTAGAAAGTGAACAAAAAGTCGAAAATGGTTCATTCAGATTTTAATCCTTCACTATTCCTTTAAGCATACGATGGAAATTTTCGGATATTATTTTATTTTACTACTAAACATATCCAAAGTTCATCTTTCTATGTTAATTTGTTTAATTTCTTTAAATATTGACGAAATATTAGGTATCAAGTTTTTAATATTGCTCAGCTGGTGGTCATTAAATGATAAAACCTGGGTTGGGCCCTTAAGATTGAACATCATAAGATGAATTGTTGATCTACATTTGTATTACACTTGAGATTCAAAACCACAATGATGTGTACTCAGTTTTTAATTTTCTGGAAAATAGTTTAAGACCCACATCCTTTATACGGACGAATTTTATGAAATTCTTATGAAAAACATATTAAAATTCTTAAAAACATTGACGTTTTTATCGGGAAACACTCATTATTCATACTTGTTTGGAGCAACTTAAGTTCACATATCGTTATGAATTACTTCCCAAAACCAGTGTCTGTGTCATCTGTAAGTTTCGAAATTAATAACAATATTGCGTATGAGTTATATTTGATGGCATAAAACACTCATACATCATGGTGTACTTTGGAAATTATTTTCATCTGCGTTGCTGTACACGACTGCGAGCACTTTCATGATGATTCTTTTTTATTGATTTTCTAAAGTGGGACCAATATGTTTTGCTAATACATATAATATGTTTTTGTGCTTTTAGCAAATACCATCGTTCAGACCTTTTTATTGAAAGCATTAATATTAAAGACTAATGTTCATACCTTTTTGTACAAAGTGTTAATAACAAAAAAATCTGTAGAAAACGTATGATTTTCATTGGAAATCTTATCCTTGAAAACTAATATTTCGATTTGGGATCATTATTTCCTTTTTCATTTCAAGATTAGAATCGTTTGACAATGGTCCAATAAGACTGACAAATTGCTTTTTGGAATGAGATGTAGGATTAGTTTTTTACAGTAGTTAGAAATATTTTTTTTATATCTCCGAAAATATCAATATATTCAGATATATCTGACAATCTGCAATTCTCTGATATGGAGCACAATATTAATATCAATTGCTGATTTTGTGAAGCAATGTTCAATAGCTGAATAGTAGTTTTAAATGAAACCATGTTAGGTATAATATTACACCAGAAATTGGGGAATCTTGAATTTCAATGATGTGGCCTGAAATTAATAGAGTTTCTAATTTCATAACTAAGAAGCATACCGTAATAAATACATATATATTTCTCAGGCAAAACCCTATATTAATGTTTTTCAGAATATACTTAAAGTAATGTCTGATCTCATCACATTCTCACAGTCTCAAAAGTAAATGATTGATGTAATTAGATTATTTTTGGTGTGCTGATTACTGTCATGGCGATTAACTGATGGATTTTTGTGAATGATATCATTATTGGTTGATTGATTTGTTGACACAAATTAACTTACATTATTTTCATCGAATACCCGAAACACTAGTGAGGCAAATTTACTGGGATCACCTTGGGGAAAGAATTGTTTGTAGATTTTTATAAAACCCTAGAAAGACAAAGAGAAGAGAATGTAAAGAATATACACTTTTACATAAATATCAAAAGTTACACAAAAAAAGCAAAAGCCTCAAACAAATAATTAAAACCAACAAAACATGCACGTCAAACTACAGTACGTGGTGGAAATGCTGAAAGAGGCAAAACAAAAGAATAACAAAACATAAAAAGTTGGAAAACTAAAAGGATTTCCAACAAAAAGCTGCAAGTTGTTACGTAAAGTGGGTTTAGTAGGATATGAAGTGGTGGATAATTGAGCAACTTACTCGCAACAAACAAAAGAGCAAAATGCAGAACACAAAGCGAAATATGTTTTAAATTTTAGTTGAAACAAAATAACAAAGCAGCTAAAGATTTATATTTATGATGAACTATGTGGTGGAAAATGTTAAGCAATATTTTGTGATAGACACTGTTGATAGGTTTTTTGGCTTGTATGTCATGAGAGATGTAAGAGTGTGTCTGGGTGAATATACACGAATTTACCCGTTAGATAAAATGTCAAGATATTAGAATTTTCAAAAACAGAAGCAATAGATTGTAAAAAATCTTTAGAACCAAAAAATATGCTGCTAATAAAAAGGTCCGTTTAAGGTTTTTTTGAAATAACATTTTTTGTAGTTTAAAAATTTGAAAAGTAGTATCTCAGATATTTGCAATCCAAATTATAAATTCCTAAAAATGTATCGGACAAACTCAATTTTCCTTTAAATTATGTTTGGTAAACAATATACGTCTATACCCTCATAATTTAACATGCTCTTGTATTATAATCTTTGTGATTGATTTATTCATATTTAGTAAATAGCTATCTGAGCACAGTTACACAAGTATTTGTAATTTGTTGAGCATTTTCCCCCGTAGTATACCCAACATATATTGTAAGTCAGCTATTTTAGCTGCATGTAATCGGCTCAGATTAAAATATATATTATATAGAGTAATTTACAAAGTCACGTCATATTTTAAGTAAAATTTCACAGAATTTTAAAACGAGAACTGTAAAACAAAAATACTCAACGTATACAGAAAATTTTCAGAACGAATTTCCACATGCCTAGGGCAGAGGTGTTTTCTCATGTTAATTTTGAAATAATTGAAGAAGTGCTCGTGTATACCTCAATTAGTTTAAGAGATATTAGAGTTCCAAAAAATCATGGGGCTTGTTTCGATATTATCATTAAACTTCTCGTAAAATTCTAGATAACCTAGAGGAAAGATAGTGGTAAATGTGCCGCATCAATCAGAAGATATGAAATCATTTTAGCTAACGAACTACCCCGGTCTGCCCTATCCAATATTGCAAATTTTTTAATAGAAACCATTTGTTTGCAAAAGTTCTTAACTCGCAAAGCGCCATTTATGGAACTAGACAATGTTTATAATCTTTTTAGGTTGACTTCTTACTGAAAAAAATATTACCACATAAAGAAATGGCGACCAATTAGAAGAACATTTCAAGTTTTGGAACACAATTTCCCCACTTTGGGAATTTGAGTATTTTGTTACAAAAAGAGCATAAACTAATTACCCATTCCAATATATCAATCCATGCATATGTTCAATATTTTTCATAAATAAATACTTCCTACAGTGTCGGAGGGGATACTTCATTTGGGATAGAAAAAAGTGAAACGCATTGAAGGAATGACTTAAGTTTTATTGGAACAAATCCGTTTCAACTTTGCACGCGGTAATATTTTTCCCAAACTCAGTTTAAGTACGAAGATGGGCGAAATTGCCACGCCCTTTCTGGTACCTCCCGCATAAATAGCCCATATTCCAATGTTAAATTTAAATCCATATAAGTTCCACCTGGATATTCGGCTATATTTTGGTATTTGTTAATTAATGTTAATATTTGTTAATAACGCAAAAATCACGTGACTCCTGAAGAAATTAGACTCACGCACATTCACGCACGAACATTTTTTCGTTCCTGATTCACACGTGAATCACGCAATTCACGTGAGTCGCACCCATTTCTACCTCCCACACAACAAATTCATATTCCTATGTAAAATAAAAACCAAAGTAACTTCTACACAGATATTCGGAATCATCTATATTTGGTTTTTTGATAAAGACTTATGCATGAAGAAAGAAGAAAATATGACGGGGTTCCTTCCCTTCTGGTACCTCCCACACAAATTGTCCATATTCCTATGTCAAGTTGAAACTAATGTAATTTTCACACAGATGTTCGAAATCAGCTATATTTTGACATTTGATGAAGTTTTTATACTAACTTTAAGCATACAAAATATGTCAGGGTTTACCACGCCCCTCCTAGTATCTATCACGCAAATCAATTAAAGCTATTAGTATACAAGTTGATACATATAATCGTAATACTCTCAAATTTGACATTAGGCAATGTTTTTAGAAACGTTGCATTAACCTGCAATATGAGCGGTATTGAAACACCTCCTTTAAAAAATAGCATAAGCTTTGGTCAAAATAAAACTATTACAACTTAAATTTGGAATATCGAAATCAATTACAATTTGATATTTGAAAATGTTTTTATAATGACTTTAAACCTATAAAATATATATGTATGCCTTTGCCAGGATACGTAACATTTTAAATTAGAATCGGCTATCGAAAGTATTGATAATTTTTTCAAATTTCTGTTTTTTGGAAAGGTTGAACTTTGTCATTTAATAATGGAACATAGTATAATTCACATGACTACCACGACCGGCTCGTTAGTACCTCATCCTATCAACCCAATTTTTCACTACAGCCCAAAATCCACACCAAACAGTGACTAGTTATATATGCTTTGGCTTCTCAATAGTTACGTGTGTGTTCTCTGAACCCCTTGCGGCAATTTTTTATTGTCATAGTCACACTTCTTACAGTTTGCGTATAGCTTTCCATTTAGAAACCTAAAAAACCTAATGTCAAACATAAACCTAAAAATAACAATTAAGGAAAGGCTTAAGTCGGGCGGGCCGACTATATGCTACACTCCACTTTCTATCCGAATACAATTTAATTCGGTAAACAATGAAAACGGGAAGGATTTTTGTATGATTCCTAATCATAGGCTAATATGACCTGACCAAATTTGCCAAATCGACAAGAATATTTGTATCTGGGCTATATCGAAACATGGAATGAAGTGACCCACTTTCACAATATGTGCTTCCAGTTCAAGTATAACGTTACAACGTTAACAATTCGGTAAAAAAATGAAAACGGGAAGGATGTTTGTATGTTTCCAAATCATAGGCTAATATGACCTGACCAAATTTGCCAAATCGACAAGAATATTTGTATCGGGGCTATATCGAAAGATGGAATGAAGTGACCCACTTTCACAATATGTGCTTCCATTTCAAGTGTTATGCTCAATTTGAAGATATTCGGCGAAAATACATAGATTAAACAAGTAAGGAAAGGCTATAGTCGGGCGGGCCCGACTATATGATACACTCCACTTTCAATCGAAATACAATTCAATTCGGTAAACAATGAAAACGGGAAGGATTTTTGTATGTTTCCTAACAGAAAAGTCCAAATCGAGAGCGAAATTTGAATGGGAGCTATATATAAATCTGAATAGATCTGACCTATTTTCACCCTGGGTATTTCTAGATGAAATATAAGATATTTTGCAAGATTTGAAGAAAATCTGTTAAAATATGTGGTATCTAGAGTGAAAAGAGTCAAATCGGGAGTGAAATTCATATGGGGGCTATATCTAAATCTGAACCGATTTTCTTCAAATTAAATATCGTTCGTCCTTGTCGCGAAAAACTTCGTTGTGCAAAGTTTCATTTGGTGCTGGCAATAATTGCGACTTGTATCGTGATTACAAGAATAGATGGACAGACAGACGGACATTGCTAAATCGATTCAAAAAGTGATTCTAAGTCGATCGGTATAATTAACAATGGGTCTATCTCGCTTCCTTTTGGGTGTTACAAACAAATGTACAGAGATATAATACTCTCGTGGAGTGTATAAAAGTGATTCGATCGATTGGTATAATTAACAATGGGTCTGTCCCGCTTTCTTTTGGGTGTATCAAAGAAATTCACAGAGACATATATAGCTCCCATATAAATGACTCCGCTCTAGAAACCACATATTTAAGATTTCCATCAAATTTGGGAAAGCGCCTTATATTTCAACTAGAAAACCAATGCTATAAATGGGTCAGATCGGTTCAGATTTGTATATAGCTCCCATTCAAAGTTTGTGTTTAAATTGTCTTACAAATACAGATAGAAGTACGAAATTTGTAGCATATTCTCCTCATACAGCTGTATCCACTGTAGGTCCTCTTCAAAATTGCTAATATTTCAATAGAAAAATTTTTTTGCAAAAATTCCCAAATCGAAATCAGCAATTAGGTAGCAAGACAATGTTTAGAATCGTTTTGTTGAATATGTTGAAAACTGGAAATAGTATTACCATATTTAGAAGAAAATTCCAAAAATTCTCAAAGAAAACCTCCTACGAAATTTTAAAATTCACATGTAATGAAGTACAACTGATGATTTGATATTAGCAATTAGTTAAATATCATTAAAACCCTTCCTATGATCCTTCCCAAATAGAGATTTTTTTATAAAAGGTGTTTTTTCTGATTATAATATGATTTGATGATGGCCATCATATGTATGGATGACATACATATGAGTTGTATGATGATGGTTTCTACTTCTCTTTATGACATAAAGATTGCACTACAATGTATTGCAAGTCTTTTGAGTTCTTTCAGTGTTTGCTGTTGTTCTTATTTCTGTGGTATGCAAATCATACTTTTGAAATTCAAACAGACCTCATCTTGTGGGAAATGATATACAAATAATTAACGAGATTATAGCTGAGTTCTGATGCAAAATGCAATTCAAAGTGTCACCAAATGAAAGATGCCGGATTGAAACCGAAAACCATATGCAATCTGATAATCTATTTAAATGGTTTTCGCAGTCGTCCGTGCTTCAGCTGAAGCCAGCCACAATACCAAAAATTGTGCAGGACATTACAGTGAACACAGAGCAATACTGTTTAGCTGTGTATGTGTTTGAATATATAAAGAACCATGTACTCGTACTATGTGTTAAATTTGAGAAATACGTTTGCAATTTGAAAGTATGCTCAGTATCAAAATGCGTTAAAACAATAACAACAACTACTCTGAATTCATTGGAAAACAAAACACGACCAGAACTTAACAAAAGATGAACATCGGAAAACATTTGCCTGAAGTATGTACATACATACATACATCCGTTAAATATCACTTCATCCGTTCACGCTGCAGAGTACGACTGTCTGTGTCTGTCTGTTTTTTTGAAGTGTGTTTATGTTTGTGCTAGTGTTGCATTTGCCATTTGCATAACAGAAATGTCTGAATTTATGCAAAACTAGGAAGAAACAACTTCCAATTCTATTTCATAGTTGCTTTGCATACATTTTGCGAGAGAAGCACAAACCCCCACCCGTCCACTAACACTGCGTGGAACAAGAAAACAAATGTCCGGATAGACAGTTGAAATGCCGTAATTTTCTTCCTCTATGAGTTTTTGTGCAGCTGAAGGGATCACAGGGTCGTAGAATAGATTTGTGTACGCTATGAGAAACGGGTTAATTTAAAAATTTCCACACAACTTTTTATCATGGTTTTAATACATATGGACAATTTTAAATTTTTAACCATGTTTTTCAGAATATTCAATGTTAAAGATGGCTTCACGTTTCTATATCCTTTAAAAAGGAATATTTATTTTGTTGATTAATTTGAACTGGAAGTCAAAACCTTTAAATTCCCATCAACTATAGCGTGACAGCTAAATCTTATGAGGGAATGTGTCGTTCTTGGAATTAACTGAATGTGTCGATCTTGGAAATTACTGAGTATTTTTATATACTCTTCCATTTCGTTCATTCCATAATTGACTGCTACTGACAACAATTTTGTGTACTTCTGATTTTTCTTGTTATATTGTATTTTTTACTATGAAAACAACAACCTAAAAATTCAGAAAAAAATATAGGCATATTCCCTGATCGATTCTAAACAAACCTTGAAAATTTCAGCTTGGAGAAATAACGGGTTGTATTTTTTAAAAAACATTTAGTAAATGTAATCGCCCGAAAGAAATTTTTTCTGAACAGTCTACTTCATCCAAAAATACATAATTTTCAAGACATTAGACATTATCATTAAAAGGTAAGTCATTTAAATATGAAACAAAATTTTTGAAAAAATAATGTTGTGTTAAAAATGAGTCAAATTTATGGTTATCGAGGATACGTCCAAAAAGGTAAACACAACACATTTTTTTAAAAATTAGTTTTGATTCAAATATTTATATTGTAGTCAGCTGTGAAAAAATATTTTTTTATTTTGAGTAAAAATTATATTTTTTATTATCGTTTTTGTTATCGCAGCTTGTTATATCGGCTTAAAGAAAAACAGCCCTAATATACTATTCCAAAGTAATTATTCTAGGACTGATAGTATAGAACAGAAATTGGACATATCTTTAGAGGTATGATCAAAGATCACGAGGGGGCCAATTCACTCTCCAATCCATTTAAAAGAAAATAGTCCTCTTTCATATATTTGGTTTAGAGACTGTACTGGTTCCTACCCACTAGGGACTAGAACTTGTCCTGGAATATTTCATCTATTAAGTATTCATTTTTCAATAGTCTCTCCACACATATACAATCCCAATTTTATTTTTTAAGGATTGCCTTGCAAATACTTCGGAGAATATGTAGTGTAGAGTATAGTCTGCCTTGCCTGCACTTGGCGTTCATTCACTTATATATCTAACAAATTTTGCGAAGTATTTGCTTTAATAAATTTTAAGCTTTCTCCCTTACAATCCATGATACTGGCATGCAATTTGAAAAATATTTTGAAGCAAAACATAAGCTAACAAAGCAATAATGACATTCCAAATAACTTCACACAATTTGTACTTACTTGTTCTGTGAGTAAACCATTCGGACAGTCTTTTAGAAAACCTTTGTGCCTAAAAGAGACAATTTCAAAAATACGAAATGTGGAAAAAAAGAAATGATTAAATCAGGTATCAACATGGGGGCCATAATTGTGTTTTCGTGTTGTTGTTGTTCGGTTGGTTAAACCCTTAGAAATTTCCAAAATCTTTAAAATGTAAATAGAAATGTTTAATCATGAAGAGAATTCCCCACTTACCATTGTCTAATTTCTTTTTCGGTGACTGTAACGAGAAGAGAAGAAACGTAAATTCATTTAATGCTAAAATTGTTTATTTTACGACAATTTACACAGAAACTGAAACAGAAGCTGGAGCAGGAGCAGGGGCTGGAGAGAACAAGGACAGCAACAAGGCAAATCTTTTGTGAATTTGTAATTTTTGAATAAGTAAACAATTCAGATCCAACCACAGGGTTTCTGCTACTACTACTACTGCTTGCTGTTTGTTTGCTCAAGTATTTCAGCAGCTTAAATCTCAATAAGTGTAATTTCTCACAGAGAAAGACAATTGTTTGCTCTTGTCTTTGTCGTTTTGATTGTAAGGGTTTTGCTTTTGGTACAACAACTACATCGCAAAATATTATGATTTGAATACCAAATAGAGAGTTGCCATCAAGGACTCATCATCAGCCAGCAGTCAGCAGAAATAATGTTCAAACAACGTGCTCAAGCTATGGATGATATTAAAGTTCCACTCAGAGGACTCTATGCTTGTCGATAGGGGAGGAACATAATTTAATAAAGGATTCGTCAACAATAACTTAATAATGTTAATGTATAATTTATGACTGATAACAAAGAGACAAATTTCTGAAGTTTGTAATTTATTATTATGATAGGCCACTAGGCAAACCACAGTAGTTGCCAGAAGCAGGGGGTTGGGAGAAACACACCCCTCGAACAGAATATTAGTTAATTGAAATCCTTACTATGTGGGTGGTATATACTGCACCACCCTGATAAACAGCACTACCCTATCCTGATAAACAGAGAAGCGAAGGATTACACATGGCGAAAAAACGACAACGTGGATTCATAGATTACACCGTGCTATATGGAACATTTAGTTCCATAATATGCAGAAAAACTGTGTACTCAGTTTTTGATTCGGCGATCTTTTCTCCTTTTTATAGGATTTTAATTTCCACAGGATATATTTGTCTTAACAATTTATTTTCATAGCTTTCATAGCCATACATATACGATATGGGTATCAAATGAAAGAGAAGAATGTCTGTTAAAAAAAAAAAAATCATGCCTCTATTTGTATTAGTTTAGCATTAAGAACCATTTTAAATTTTCTCACTTAAATGGTAAGAGATGAATAAACTAATACAGATAGAAACATTGTCTTTAAAGTGTTTCTAACAGATTTTCTTCTCTTTCGTTTGATATCCATATCGCCTTTGTATGACTCGTTTAAGAACAAAAATAAATTATAAAATATAATAAATAAAATTAAGTCTTGTAAAAAGGAGAAAGTATCGCTCCCGATTTGACTTTTTCTGGTCTAGAAACCACATATTTTTACAGATCTTCTTCAAGTTTGGCAAATAATCTTATATTTCCAATAGAAACTCCCATGGTGATCAGATCGGTTCAGATTTATATATAGCTCCTCACAAATTTCACTCCCGATTTCACTTTTTCCATCCTATAAACCACATATTTTAACAGATCTTCTTCAAATCTTGCAAAATATCTTATTCTTCAACTTGAAACACCTATGGTGAAAATGGTTCAGATCGGTTCAGATTTACATATTGCTCCCATACAAATATCGCTCCGGGATTGTTTTTTTTTTTTTAATTGAATTTTATTTCATAAAAAATAATAGTTCACATAGTTCATTAGCGTCTCCGCGCCTTATAGGCTTAAATGGAGACTAGTTGGCAAAAATTTTCATGTTATTAAAATAAAATTTTAATGAATTGTAATCTAAAACACATTACACATATGAATCTTAACTTAGAAATACAGTTTACAATCATTAGTAAAATACACGTAATAATTATAAAAGTGTTTCTACTACGTTAAGTAGATAAGATTTAACTTTAGATTTAAAGACTGATATTTTAGCAATTTGTTTGAGATCATGAGACAATGCGTTAAATTCATGAGGTCCAGCATACTCAATTCTCTGCTTTGTCAGTTCAAGTCTGCATCTTGACGGTACAAGATTTGAACGATGTCGAGTGTTCATCTGAGATTGTTCAAGGTGTTGATGAAAATGAATGAAAGAAATTCCAATTTGTTTTGTGGATTTAAACATGAAGAGTAATATGTTATGTTTATATATTCCTTTTACAGGAAGCACGCCTTTGGCGTAGTTAGTAAACAGCCGTAGAGTAGAATAATCCATAGGTAAATTATACACAATTTTTAAAGCTTTATTTTGAACCGACTGTAAAGATTTCAGTGCGGAACAGTCCTTAAATGCATATACTACAGGAATATATACTAAATGACAATGAATTAGGGAATAATATATCTGAAGTTTGGTTTCGGTGGACAGTTTCGATCTAAATTTCCTCAAAACCCCAGTAGCAGCAGAAATCTTCTTCTTTAGCATTTCTATATGCATGTCCCAGGAAAGGTTAAACGTGAAGTGAATACCAAGATATTTAACCGACTGCGACTCCGTAACGAGCTTTCCATCAATAAAAACCGCAATTTCAGGCTGTCTTTTTAATAAATAAGGTCTAAATCTTATAAATTTTGTCTTATCCCCATTTATGCACAACTTATTAAGTCGGGCATATTCAAATAATATTGACGCATCATACTCAATCTCTGTTTTGAGGACTGTTGTATGTTTATAATTATATAGAAGGCATATGTCATCAGCGAACATAAAAAGTTTCCCAAAGAAAGTGATATTTATCAAGTCATTTATGTAAATTATGAAGAGCAAGGGACCAATAATACTCCCCTGGGGTACGCCACACTTCACAGGTTTGGTACTACTTCTACTTTTCCCAACTTTTACATATTGTCTTCTATTATGTAAATAACTAGCAATGAGCTTCACTGTGGAGTCTTGAATACCAATAAAATAAAGTTTTTTCAATAAAATTTCATGGTCAACAAGGTCAAACGCTTTGCTCAAATCGAAGAAAACACCTGCTACGCCAGTATAGCCTTTATCAAGACCATTACATATTTCATTAACAACGCTAACTACAGCTGCCTCTGTGCCATAACCCTTTCGAAATCCATACTGTCTGCAAGATATTATATTATGCTTTTCAAGATAACTTGATAATTGGTCAATCATAATCTTCTCAAATACTTTGTCTATGTTTGATAAAAGAGAAATTGGTCTATACAAACTGACGCTACGCGCACCGCAAGTCTTCGGCATTGGTACTATTTCGTGAATCTTTAAGATATCAGGATAACTACTAGAATCAATCATACTAAATATTAAAAATTCTGGTCAATATCATCGATATTAAAGATTGACGCATAGACAACATTTTTGTTGTTATATCATCATGTCCCGAACCTTTATTTTTAGGCATCAATTTCAATACAGATTCCATAGTTGCAGTATCAACTTTTCGGAAATCTAAGGCCGTAGTATTGTAAGACATCGTTTGAAAGTTATTAAAATGGTCATCGACGTTTTCGACAATCTTGTTGCGTATGTTTTGAACTGTCTCATAAAAAAAGTTATTATGAGCAGTAGCTTTCTCTTTATCAGACAAAATAATTCGTCCTTGCTCGTCACTTAAATGGCTGGAATTCTTACTAGTTCTTTATTTAAAAACCTCCAAACTTTCTTTTTCTGCCCCAGAAACCACGTATTTTCACCGAATTTCTTCAAAATGAGCACGTTTACTTGAACTGAAAGAACTTATTGTGAAAGTTAATCACTTCATTCCATGTTACAAATATTCTTCTCGATTTGACAAATTGGACCAGTTCATATTAGCCTACGATTAGGAAACATACAAAAATTCTTCCCGTTTTCACTTTTTGCCGAATTAAATTGTATTCAGATAGAAAGTGGAGTGTATCATATAGTCGGCCCCGCCCGACTTTAGCCTTTCCTTACTTGTTTTATTTGTTTTGGTTTGGCTATATTAAAAAATTGATATTTTCCTGTAATGTGACTACACTTCTACGAAAATCGACAGCCTCTGTGGAATGCAATCAATGGTGGAGGGTATATAAAGTTCGGGCGGAACTTAACGCCTTTTGTACTTGTTCTACATACGATCCCTAGTTTCATATATATATATTGTCTCGCCAGGTCCAATAAAATAACGTGGCAGAACGAATGTGGCTTAAATGTATATCTCACACAGTGCTAACAATCACTTCCTGATACTGAATATTTTTGATCTCCAGCAATTGGTCATAACCTATTTATTGGCTATTTTCTTTAATAACAATAAAACCCAGTTTCATTGTCCAGTGAAGACAAATGCCTTCTTCTTTCCTGTTTGATGTTGCTGTTGATAGAATTTCAATTATCATTAATTAACTGTAAGAACATTGGTTTGCCTTAATTCGGTTTTATGATTCCTCTAAGGATGCTAAGACTTCCTCACTGTGCTCTTTTGCTTTCTCCCTTTAATTCAATTTTACCCTTTTGCAGTGATATACACAAATTGAAATGCCACAAAACTCCCTTGCAAATCCCATGGGAAGATGGCAGCAACACCACCGAGAAAGGTCTTTGGTGTTTGTTTAACACATAAAAATTAGAAATTGAGTAGGACCTTATTGGGCTTGTTGAAAGGGGAGATGGCGGTGGTGGATGAAATAGCAAGACAGAGACCGAAAACTAATATTACCAAAATATTTTGGTATTTAGCACTTTATGCTCTGTGCAATTCAATTTAAGCCAAGTCCATAAACACAAACTCACACACCCTCTCGCATTCGTTCTAGAATTCCTATACAAACACGTACGTTTGTCCTTTCGTTCCTTGCCTGCCACATCCTTTGGACCTCTTTGCAATTAATTAGCTTTAGCTTGCTGCCAGTTCACAACTGTTGACTGCAGCAGCAGTTGGCTGTGCTAGCACTTGATGTTTTTGTGTCAATTACATCGCCACGAGGGTGGGGTGAAAAGTGTGTCTGGTATTAAATTACAAACCACAAGTTTTTGTGTAAATAATTTCCATATTTATCTTTAAAGTTTATTTAACTTGTAATGATACGGATAAAATACTTAAAGATATGTATTTTATCGTGGTCTGGTCGAGCAGAAAATTAATACTTCTCATCCACCCTTCGCATTTCAATATTTACTTTCGTAGACACATCTAAAATCCTCATGAACACCAAAGTGTGCTCTTTTAAGCATCGTTTACAGCGTATTTTTCTACATGTTAATGGCATCGCCTACCAATGCCGTAAATAAACAAAATGTTTATATATCCGTATATTAAATTTAAGATTAAATAAATGCAAAAATTACTTAAAATATAAAATATGCAAAGGCTGTGCTAAAAGCCTCAACGAAATGAACAGCGGAGAAAAGCCTTTGTAAAATTAGTATTTTGTGATCCCAGTAAAAATTTGAATTTTTATTGATTGGTAGAAATAATGGAAAATTTATCATATGTATATGATGATCCATTAAAGCGTGCTTGAAGCAAATTGTATTTTAAGTGATACGACTTTTCAATAGCACATTTCATAGCAACAATAACAATTAGATGTTAAGGAACAGTGATGAAAAGAATTTAAATTTGATTCGCAATGATGGCGATCCTAAGGATCTTAATAACTTTTTCGGCAGTTTTTTTAGCCACCTAATCCTTTGATCTACTATTCCTAAATTTGTGTATATAGTTGTTTAGAAACGTTGAGAGTTTTCAATAGATTTTAATAAATAAATAAATTTCAATCTATTTATTTCTATATATATATAAAGAGAGGCCTTAGTTACTACACTTATAATTCATATAAAAGAGAGAGGCCTTAGTTACTACGCTTATAATCAAGAACGAATGGACCGATTTCGATGATTCGCACCAATTCGGATTGGTCGCCGGCCAAACAAGAAGAATACACAAGAAAATTCCCGAAATATTCCCGATTTGTATTGAGTGATTTTACGACGCCATCTTCATGACAGATGACGTTTATGTCTATGGTACATTGATGTTCACTGGAGAAACGCTTGGATTGTGCTGTCGCAGTGGCAAGACCAGAATCTTCCATTTTTCATCAGACGAGTGTAAACACTGGATTTCATAATAATATAATTGGATCAGCACAATTTTCCGTCTAAAAGTAAAAATTTTTAAAAATGTTTCTCGTCTACAAAGTCAGATGAATGTATGTTCCAAATTTCATAATTTTAATTGGTATCATAATTGTTTGGTACTATATTTACAACTCATTTCCAATTGTTACCCTAAAAAGTACACATTTCGAAACCGATTTTCATGTTTCTAGCTGTTGTCATTTCATTGGTACCATTTTTATCCCTTTTTGTCTCATGTCAGCCGCTATCTCTTTTATTTAATTTTTGGTATTTTCACGCTACAAGGCAAATGTGCGCAACTAATTTCAAATACATATAAAGCCGAATTTTTCGAAAAAAAATACTTAAATAATATAAATATTAGGGGATATATTTTCAGTCTATGTTAGGGAAACATTTTCCCTATGGGCTGATTTCGCCTACTTTCAATCCCAAGCGTGCTTTCAACAGGCAGACGGACTTGGCTAGATCGTCTTAATATTTTACCACGACCCAGAATATATATACTTTATGGAATCTCCGATGAATATTTCAAGCTGTTACAAACGGAATGTCAATGTGAATATACCCCTAAGGTGGAGGGTATAAAAAAATTGTTTATCAGAGTGCTTCAACGACCGAAACCTATTCAGCAAATATTTCAAAACAAAGACTCAATTGCCACCAGATTTTCTGCCATTTGAAATGATGTAGGACAACGCGTGTGAGACTAAATTCCACGGGTCCACTACAATGAATACCTCTAAATTTTTTTTAATTATGTATTTACTTTTTATTATTTAATAGTTCATATATTATTCACATTTTTTTTTTAATAAATATGAATTACCTGCACCGATCTCCTTTAAATAGTATCATGTACCTGTACGTTAAACATACCCGTAACAATAAAACATTAAATGTCTAAATCAATACTTTTCTAGGCAGAACGAAGTCTGCCGAGTCAGCTATTTAATATAAATAAAATTTAAAGGCAAACCAAACGTTTGCCGGGTCAGCTAGTCTGTAATAAATATCATCTGTTTTAAAGAGGTGCCATTTTCAGATTTCAATAAAATTGTCACAAATTGATTGTGATATTTCCTCATGGACAGACTAACGACAGAACGACGGTAAGTAAGTTTCAATCAGTTAAACCGACTTATATATACACACACTCTCAGAATCAATATGCGCTGCATTTTTTGGAGTTTTTAAGAAGTCTTGGATTTCGGACACCGGTATAGAAGATAAATTATATTTTATTGTACATAACATGGGGACAATTGTGGTGTGTGAATATAAAAATTCAAATGCAAAATTGCAACTGAATTCTACTAGCCGTACGGAAGATAGTTAGTTTTATGTTAACTGATGCAAAATTGTGTGGGAAGTACCATGTGTGTGACAATATCGTCCAAATTTCTCTCGGGTATAACGACTATCCTAACCTGTGTAAAATTAAAGCTTTTATAACTTCTATAGGAATGATCGTAATATTCCAATAGAAGTTAAAAAAGCTTTAATTTTACGCAGGTTATGATTTTCGTGGGAGCTACTAGAAGGGGCGTGGTGAACCCTTAGACTTGTTATAAAACTTTCCATCAAATATCAAAATATAGCTGATACTGAAAATCCGTTCGGATCTTTGTCGGTTATAATTTAACATATGAAATAATGACCATTTGTGTGGGAGGTATCAGAAGGGGTGTGGCAATTTCGCCCATCCTCGAACTTAACCTAAGTGTGGAAAAATGTGCAAAGTTTGAATAAATTCCTTAACACCTTTCGTGTAAATGAGACAGGCAGACGGACGGACGGATATTGTCCTGGCTCAAGATCATTTTGCATCTATATTTAATAGAATGCAAATTCATTTACAAATGGCATGGTGACATTTATTACTTGGCTGCAGACTACCACGATCATGATTTCGACCATGTCAAAAGTCGTTTGAAGTGGCTTCGCAGCGGCTTTTCAACATCAAACCCGGAGATGATTCTCACAAACGAACGAGAATCACAACTCACTTGCCGAATTTGCGTTAAAAAAATTGCACCAATTAATAAAGTACACATGCCATCTTACAAGCATCTCATTGAGTTACATATGTAAGTATGTGTATATGCAGGTATAGTTACTCAGCAATACTTCTGCCGTACCAACGCTTATTTGTTTTAGTTTTTTCGTTTGTATTTTTTTGGTCTGTAATCAATATTTGATTTGAACTGGGATATTGTCCTGGCTCAAGACCATTTTGCATCTATATTTAATAGAATGCAAATTTATTTACAAATGGCATGAATAGAAAAAACTATAGTTCTTGGGTCGCTTGTTTGATGGATTGGGGGAAATTGCATTTGAAATTATATTGAAACAAGTAAGAAAAAGTCAGGTGGGGCCGACTATATGCTACCTTTCACTTTCTGACCCATTACAACTGAAGTGATATCGGGAAAGATTTTTGTGTATGTACTATATATGTGGTCTATAGAACGGAAAAATAGATTTGAGAGCGAAATTAGCATGGGAGTTATATATAAATCTGAACCGATCTGATGAATTTGAATTATCTAGTTTATAGAGCGGAAAAAGTCAAATCCGCAGCGAAATTTATAGGGGAGATATATATAAATCTGTACCGATCTGATTGACTATCACCATAGAAGTTTCTGGTTGAAATATAAGGTAATATGCCAAATTTTAAGAAGATCGGTTAAAATATGTGGCTTCTAGTGCGGAAAAAGAAAATCGAAAGCAAAATTTGAATGGGAGCTATATCTAAATCTGAAGCGATCTGACCCGTTTTCATCATAGACATTTCAAGTTCAATTACAAGGTCCTCTGCCAAATTTGAAGCAAATAGAGTAAAATATGTGGTTTCTAGACCCGAAAAAGTCAAATCAAGAGCTACATTTGTATGGGAGATATATCTAAATCTGAACCGATTTACTTCAAATTAAATAGCGTCCGCAATTTTTGTTAGGATTAACAATAATTCCATCCTGTACTTTACATACAAGAATAGGTGGACGGCCATATAGACAGTCGGGCAGTAAACTAAATAAGCAGTCTATATCGCTTCCTTTTCGGTGTTTCAAACAAATGCATACAGATTGTATACCCTAGTGTAGGTTATAACTTATGGAGGGTGTCTAAGTATAATCATATTTTTTTTTAATTAAATAAAAACGTGAGAAATAATACACAAAATTTTCGGAGTTATTCGTCAAATAGAAAACCGAATTCATAGAAAATGTACTGTGAAATTTATGTCGTTTTCCATAAATAATTAAAAGGACCAAAAATTTTGATATAATTCTTCTCTAAAGTTTTTTTTCTGAATGTATTGCAAACAGTGCGATGTAAGTCAAAAACTTCTTGATATTTATTCTTAATTTCAATCACTTGTTCTTAATGATTTTACTAAATTATCAAAACACATAATTATAAACATAGGCAGGACTTATTTATTTGGTAGTTACGCCCGTAGTTATCTATTTGTTGAAATTATGTGTATTAAAAATACAAATTTATCAAACGCCCCAAATACTTAATACTTTGGCTAAAGAAAATACTCAAGTTTTACACGCCTGAATGCCGAAAGTTTGCTACGTAATACAAAATATATGGACTGCATCTATTTCACAGATTATTGAGGAGTATACAAATTAAATCATTTCATATTTGTTAATTTGTTAATAGATGAAAGCAAAATCTTCGTCATTATTGGATCTTCGGCATTGGATTCCATCACCATTACACAAAGTTACGAAATCACGATTATAGTTAAGCAAAAAAAAAAACAAAAAAAGTAAACGCACATAAAATGTCAGAAGATATTCACATCTATCTACTTGAAACTGAATTCATTCGCTAGTAGTTCGCTCTTGGCTACAACATCCCATCCTCACAACGCAACAACACAAAATGGAGACGAGCAGAAATCGAATTGCGCTGAACATCTTCTATTACAAATCGATAAATCGCATTAGCATTGTCGATACTGTTTCCGATGTCGGTGCTGTTGCTGTAAATTTGAAACATAAACTCAAATCAGCAGCAACAGCAGCAGCAGTCACGAAAATATATTTATCAAGAGTTGCAGTATAAATTGCTTTCATAAATCCCAAAGTAGTTTTTTAGCTGTTGCCGCCCGCTGTTGTTGCTGATGCAACAAACTATCGAATTACTTTTGCTGCTTTGCTGTTTGGCTTTAGTTTTGGCATTAGGAAAATTCAGCATCATAAAATGGAATAGTGATGCACGGATGGATAGAGAAACATGGCAGCGCTGCTCCATGCCAAGGCGAACAAAACGAAGATGATACATAGCAAAACGACATTATTGGTAGTATCCACATTCGCAGTCTATCTGCCAAAGTAGTCGCTGGCAATGGAGTGAGTGGAATTTGTCTTGTAAAACGAGCAACAAGATTTATTGGGATTTTGAAGGAAGACAAAATGGAAATTGGATTGTACGACAGTTTAAGCTTCGCGTTTGGCATTGCAAGGTTGCTCGCAAATATTTTATGGATTAGAAATTTGTTACAAGGATAAATGAATAAAGTTCTTGTCTTCACGATGCGTGTTAAATACATTTTGAAAATGTAATAATTATGAATTATATTTGCGACAATATACATCAATTTCATTGATAGTTATCATTATATAGATTGAACTTGAATCTGAAGCCTTAAAACTTAGTTCAATGAATGATATTATTTATATATTTGATTTGGATTTGAGTAAAAGTTGCAAAATCGCCAACAAATAATATAGGACCGTAAATCTATATTGTGTAGTCTATTGGGTGTAGTTAGATTTTGCAGTCATAGACTACAACTTCTGGTACGATTCGAACACCACGTAGATAGGCTACGCTATCCAAATCATCATGCCTTGCTTAATCTAATTCAAAGCTTGTAACAAATCTTTCCACTATAAGCTCCATCTTAAATTAAGCATTCTTTTAAACACACTAAAGTGTCAACGTAGTAAACATTCGCAAATTTCTAAATTAATTTTGCCCATGGTTCTAAATTTAATAATTTTCCAGCCATTATTTTCTTTACTAGGCTATTTTTACCCTACGTCGAAAAATTCAATCAAATCTAATTATAAACGAACTTTTTATGGGTGTCGTCTGTAAGTCAAAGTAGTTAAGTTTATTAACATCTAAAAAATTCATAACGTCACACTCTGTGTGCCGCACGGTCTCAGACACTTTGTGTGCTTCGTAATAATACCATTATGGTGGTCTGGCAAGGGCATGGGACAATGTTCTCCTTTATATCGATAATCGAGCAAAGTGAACTTTTGGGAAGTGAGCCATTAAATCGTTGTGGAACCCTTTTGAAGCACCAGCAACGCCCATTCACATGTGTGTTCATATACATTTATATGGGCCATTACATAGTAGATTGAATTTCACAATGGAAACAGGTTTAACATTTTGCTAGAAAGTGGAAAAGTGTTTGTCTTGGTGAAATTTGCAATGTACATCCCTCTAATGCGTAGATACGTAAAGTAGAGCGCGTTTTCAAAATTCGTACTTTTAAGGGATACAATTGGAAAAGAGGGATACAAATGGTACCAACCAAACCGCTGAAGTTGAAATCATGAAATTCAGTTTATACATTCATCTGACTGTGAATACGCGAAACAAAAAGGTTTTTTTTTGAAATTTGTACTTTTAGACAGTACTTTTTGGGGCGAATGGGGATAAAAATGGTATCATAAGGAAATTCGGTGTGTACATCTCTCCGACTACTTAGACGCGAAAAATAAAGATATCTTTCGATCATCAGGATCTAAATGGGATTAAATTTTGGAACAAAAAAACGGCTGTAGAACTTTTCATATTAAAATGGTACAGTCATTTAGGCTGTAGCTGAAATCAACAAATTGCAAATTGAGAAAATCGGGCTTGAAGGAAATTAATATTTATGACATATTTTTATGATTGCTGCCTAATATTCACTTTATATTTATATATAGTCGAGGACTATTAATATTATAATAATTATATAATTATATAATTATAACTACAAGTTCCTAATATGGTAGTGCACTTCTATTTAATGTCGACAGTGTCTAATCTGCTGATAATACTGTTGAATGTACTCCGTGGTGGAGGGTTTATAAGATTCGGCCGTCCCGAACTTGACGCCTTTTTAATTGTTTCTATTGCATTTTTGTCATTTTTGTACACTCCACGTGAGTATTGTGGCTTTGTGCATTTGTTTGTAACACCCAAAAGGAAGCGAGATAGACCCATTGTTAAGTATACCGATCGACTTAGAATCACTTTGTCAGTCGATTTAGCAATGTCCGTCTGTCTGTCCATCTATTGTTGTAATCAAATTACAGGTCGCAATTATAGTCCGATCTTAACAAAAATTGGCACAAGTAAGTTTTGTGGATCAAGGACGAACGCTATTTAATTTGAGGCATATCGGTTCAGATTTAGATATAGCCCGCACACAAATGTCGCTCCCGATGTTACATTTTCCTCTCTAGAAACCACCTACTGTACCCGATTTTATTTAAATTTGGCATAACATCTTATAATCCAACTAGAAACACTTTTGCATAAATTGGATAAGATCGGTTCAGATTTAAATATAGCCCAAATACAAATGTTGCTCCCAAATGTTTAACCGATTTTGGCCAAACTATACATATTATATTTCACCTATATCGTTCCAGGTTTCAATAACCCCCATGTAAATGTCCTTTCCGATTTAAAATTTTTTTCAAACACATACATTTACAGGATACAAAAATCCTTCCCATTTTCACTTTTTCACCGAATTGAATTGTATTCGGATAGAAAGTGGAGTGTATCATAGAGTCGGTACCGCCCACTTTAGCCTTTCCTTACTTGTTTACTTTGAAAAACCAAGAAAATCTTCTCAAACGTCCTATAATACGAGCAATGAATTATTCTAAGACAGGAATACAAATTTATATTCAAAGTGCTTCCAAGGGTCTATTAATTAAGAAAGAAATTTTGTACGAAAATGCAACACACAAAAATTGGACGGGAAAACATGATTTTTAGAGGTGTTTTCAGGAGCAGACGGTTTGGTCCAACGACGAAATATTTTGCAGATCATCACCAAACAATCCAATATTTATTTCTTCAGCTGTGACGCATCCTCCTATACATATCCAAATAATACTTTAACTGTGCTCTGAAAGTGATCAATTTTAAAAAGTGCTTAAATACCCTAAATATTAGGGTTTGTTGGGGATATTTTCAATTCTTGTTAGGAACCTCTCAACCAATTTTACCCATTCACAATGCCAAACGGCCACAAAGTCAGAAGAGTCAACAAACTGAATTTCACGAGTCCAGCTACATCATTTTGGCCATATGTAATAACTTTGTAATGCTCGTCTACGAATTCAAATGAATCTATACACCGAACTTCTTGAGTCTGGCAGCAGCCTTTTAGTTGGTACCACACACTACATCCTACAGTTTGTGGTATACAAATTTATTTAACTCTTATTTAACTGAAATAAGCAAAAAAGATGAAAAAACTCGTCAAAAATTAAAAAAAAATGAGTTCTTCAATTAAAAAATTGTAGTTTATTCAGATCTTCATTCAAACTGCAAGAGTTGGAAATCCTTCTGATTTTAGTTTAAAGAATAATTTATTTAGAATTTTTTCTACGAATAAATTAAATAGCCACATTTTCGCAAACTCCTGTCATAATTTCATGTTAGTTTAAATTTCTTAATTAATTTGTTCAATTCATACTTTTTTCCCTCAACATATTTAGGTATTTCTTAAATTAATTTTATTTAAGCAAAAATGCCATTTATTGCATTTCACGCATTTAAATAAGTGCACTATTATTATACCTATTTAAATAAAATAGTTTTAAGTTTAGTAAAGCTTTTATACGAAATCGTAATATTTATTTCATACATATTAACATCACAATTAAACATCATTCAGGCTATGTGGGAATAGTTCAAAGGCGTAACTTATACCATAAGTATAAATGAGTTTGTAAGATATTTCAACCATGTACGTGCTTTCGTGCTTATGACTAATCTATGTACAGTACAATTTTCAAAAGAAGTTAATAATTTACTTAAGCTTTGCAAATATTATTAAGTTCTAGTGCCCCTACGAAAATATTCCTCTTTCTGCACCTTTGATAAATCCCACAATTAAAATAGCGTTTTTATAATCACTTACTGCCAGACCCACGATGTCGAAAGAAAATCTATGCGAATGAAAGCCAGTCACTCACTTTCGCATCAAAAAGCGACCCACTATCTTCTGACTTTTCGTTCGCATAGCCTTACGTGTTGTGAGTGAATGAAAATATTGCCAGATCAAAAAATCCACAAAGAATTGCAAATATGCCGAGAAAAAAGCGTTAAATATCCAAATTCTAACACATAATAAAAAAGTTGACACAACTTTTTCTCAGCTGAAATAACTGAAAACAAAATTCGAAAAAATAATGTAAACAATCAATATTTGCGGTTGCTTTTGTGTTTTGTCGAAAAATATAAATTTTTCCAACGCCCACATTTTTGGAGGAATGCTAATTTCTAGACCCCCGTAGGTAGCTACTGGTCATCTCTAATGTTCTTGAGATGACCAGAATATAATAATTTCACATGTACATATATGCATATGTAAGTTCTATTACAAATTTATAGGAAATTTTCGGGTGACATTATCCTCATGTTGATGGACAAGTTGCGGGACACCGACGTTTTCAAGAAGACTTCCACTGGGAAAAACGAAACGCTTGGGTTTCAGGGGTAGGAGCCACAAATTAAAGCCATTCCTGAATATCCCATTTGGTAATAAAAGGAACGCTATTGAAAGACCCCACAACAAAAACACTCCGGTGCACGGAGCAACGGAAAGTATAAATGCGTTCTGCACAATATGTGTCTCGACAACTCAATTGGTGCCTAGGAAGTTCTCGAACACCGAGGAAGAAGTATGAAATAGAGAGGAGAGCAATACAAATATAAAATACATTTGTTTTGTATTTTATTTATTTATGCTAGCGACAGACAAACCCCAAGTGAGTGATTTTGACATTTTCATTCGCACAGATGACAGAAAAAATAGTTAGTGGCCCCCGATTTTGTACTGAAATGCTTACGTTTTCGTTCGCTTTGTCGTTCTAGTGCCAGTTAGTGGGTCCCAAATCAGCTGTTTGTCGCATGAAAGGCATGCGAACGTTAACGTTCGACATCGTGGGCCAGGCAGTTCAAAACTATAATAAAGTAATTCATACTTTTGTTAAGCCCCTTCTAGTACCTCCCACACAGTTGCCTATATCCTAGGTAAAATGTTTTATAACTCCTATACCGATGCCTGAAATCCATTATGACTTCATATTAGATCATGTTTTTACAATTATTTACAAATGTGGATGTTGGGTCCAATAGTCAGAAAATTCTAGTGCCTCCCACACACCTAAAATTTAAGACGTTCTACGCATATGTTCTCTGAGAGTGGGTATATATAAGTCGATTTAACCGACTGAAACTTACACTACGGGAAAACGAACTGTCCCTGGAGGGTAAGTACCGGTCCTGGTTCTAACCCAAATATATGAAGGGGACCGCACCTGTGGTATGTCTTGGACATGACCTAGGATCGGCCTCAAAGGACTTGACCTGGAGCATACCTCAAAAGACTGTCCTAGAATATGTCTCAAAGGATATGGCCTGAAATCAGTTTCAAAGGACATGACTTGGAACGCACCTCAAGAGAATTGACAACTTATTCACACTTTGGGACCAGTTCTGTGATATATCCATATCGACCTATCCCAATTGCCACCAATTTCCCATAGGGTACTTTCTTGTTATTAATTACGAATTTTAATGAAAACAGTTTTTTTGTTTTTATATCCTACACCACAGGGTATAGTGCCTTTGTGCATTTGTTTGTAACACCCAAAAGGAAACGAGATAGATTATACCGATCGACTTAGAATCACTTTTTGAGTCGATTTAGCGATGTCCGTCCGTCTATTCTTGTAATCAAAGTCCAGGTCGCAATTGTTGTTAGAACTAAATGAAACTTTGCACAACGAAATTTTATGGGATACGGACGAACGCTATTTAATTTGAAGAAAATCGGTTCAGATTTAGATAAAGCTCCCACACAAATTTTGCTCCCGATTTTACTTTTTCCGCTCTAGAAACCACATATTTCAACAGCTTTTCTTCAAATTCAGCAAAACGTAATATATTTTAACTAGAAATAGCTCTGGTAAACATAGGCCAGAACAGTTCAGATTTATATACAGGTCCCAAACAAATGTCTCCTATGATTTGACTCTTTCCGCTCTAAAAACCACATATTTTGACAGATCTTCTTCAAATTTGGCAAAACAAATTATATTTCAACTAGAAACAGCTCTGGTAAAAATGAGCCAGATCGGTTCAGATATATATAGCTCCCACACAAATATCTCCACCGATTTGATTATTTCCGCTCTAGAAACCACATATTTTAACAGATCTTCTTCAAATTTGGCAAAACAAATTATATTTCAACTAGAAACAGCTCTGGTAAAAATGGGCCAAATCGGTTCGGATATATATAGAGCTCCACTACAAATTTCTCCACTGAATCTCTCCAGAAATAGCGTATTTGAACTTATTTGGTTAAAATTTGTCAAACCAGCTCATATTTCAACTACACACATCCATGGCGAAAGTGGGTCAAATCGGTTCAGATTTATATATAGCTCCCATATGATGATGACTCCCTCGATCTAATTCTTGCCTCTCTAGAAACCACATGTTTAACAGATTTCCATCAAATTTGGGAAAGCGTCTTATATTTCAGAAAACCTATGCTAGAAATGTGTCAGATCGGTTCAGATTTATATATTCGAAGTTTATGTTAAAATTATTTTACAAATACAGATAGAAGTATGAAATTTGTAGTATATATACCCGGTTGAAATGTAACGAGCTTTTTATACCCTAAACCACAGGATATATTGACTAGGTCGGCCACGCCCGACTTTAACCTTCCTTACTTGTTCTTTTTTCGACTAGCCAACTGTTTGTTTAACTGCGTTATTTAGAGTGAATTAAAAAAACTCTTACACATCGCGTAGAATCAGAAACCTCACACGGTAAGTGGTTAGAATGTTTCCACATTATTCTTTAAACGTGGACATCCTTAATTATCTTCTTTATTATGAACTATAAATATTCCTTTCGAGAAAATCACTGATAAAAACAGTCCTATCACAAAATTGAGAAATATCGCAGAGCTGGGCCACTGAAATCTCTCGTATGATACCCCATACGCATTTATGACAATACAATGGTGGAAAAGATAAGGTTTGCGGTCATAAAGGCCGCAAAAACCACAAGAGCATAAAGGGTTCACAACGTTGTTGTATACACACAAGTATGTGTGCCCGCCTTTACATTCTACACACACACCAACTAACTTCTGGCTTTGTTCGCATTAATTCAGACAAACTGAAAAGGTCAAAAAACTCATTGATGCCACTTCTACATTGAGAAAATTGCCAACACACATATGTGTGCGTGCCATTACACCACCCATAAACGTAATGAAATTACTATTATTACGGACAGAACGCCATGAATGCAGGACGTAAAGGCGTAGGGACACGTTTTATGGCATTCACACCGGGAGAGTATACTTATGAAATGTTACATTTCTGCTTTTATCATTGATTGCATTTCATATGGGGAAAAGCCTGCCATAAAACAGTCGGATGACTTTAATGAGCTATTATTAATGGGTCTCATGAATTTCCATTTCCATTTCTGTTACGTTTTTTGTTACGTTTTTTCCAGTCTGTCAACTTTTCGGGTTGTTTAGCAGACACATTAGTTTGTTGAATGTTCCCAATGCGATTGTGTGTGTGTGTCCTTTTTGACTTTATATTTCATACACGTAAGGGATTTTTGTCAAAAGGAAAGTTATTAGCCCATTGGGCAATGGTCAGGTTACAAGCGATTTTATGTTCGGTGGGACTCAGTGGTGTCGCCAAGGACCTCTCAATATATTAAATTATTATACAAAGATGAGTGCCCTGAAAAAAGGATAATACACTTCAGTACAATGGGATACACTTAAGAGGGTTTTGAACACTAGCTAAGTTTTAATCAAATGGTGCCCATGTTATTTTAAGCAGAGTCCCATTTATCGAAAGGATATCCTCAATCCGAAGGTATGTTACTTCACATTCATTTGGTATTTATAGTCGTTAATAGTGGGAGAGGGGAAAGCTCGTGTAAATTCCTTAAGCTTTTCGATGGCGTGTAGATGAAGTGTGTTAATTTTGGGTAGATTTTTTTTGATTTAAATGTATTTTTCTAATTTAATTTGTAGAAAAATACGGTAAATTTTGTATTCAAATTGTTAGACACCAACACATGTATCCTCCACAAACCTCAACTGCAGCTAATCAATCTGCATATTTATTAAAATTTTTAGCTAAATTTGTTGTCTCCATTTCATAAGCCACATGTCAACAATAACAATCCATAAATGTGGACCTGTGCGTTATTTTCTAATTTGTCATGTCTACCGCATACAAATGTATAGTAACCACGTGCCTTCTGCCCCTGCAGCTGTCATTGCTATTGACAGACAAACGTGTATTTATTATGTACACTTATGACATATGCATACGTTATTATCCATCCATCTGCTACATACGTATATTCTTCCATGGGCACATTGTGTTCATATTCATGTTCGAGTATGTCCATCACATTGTTTCCATTTCATGAATAAAGTACCATCTATCACCAGGGAAGTCTGCTTTGTGCAGATTGCCATTTCATTGCGGCATTTCTAAATGGAAGTGGTCGAAAAGGGTCCTACAAAAAATTCATTATTTCCAAGTGGATCAATCATGCTTACTAACACAAATTATATGCATAGTGACCCGGGGTATATGATGTAGAAACATTTATATTTGCGGGATGTTCTTCTTTTAACAAAGGGGCTTAGTAGATAATAGACAGAAAGGTATAGGTTAATTTATATCCAAAAATGAAGCTGCAACCACATTTACCAGAGAGGATATATTGTCCTGAGTGGAAATATTAACGAGCATGATTCTGTATTTCACCATAGATTTTTTTCAAAAAAACTTTATTATATCCTAAACAAGTAAGGAAAGTCTAAAGTCGGACGGGGCCGACTATATGATACCCTCCACTAGATACCCCATTACAATTGAATATGGGAAAAAAGGTGAAAACGGGAACTATCTTGAACCGATGTGCCCTACTTTCACAACGTGACATATAAAATGTTCTGCTGAATTAGGTAAAAATTTGTAATACATTGAGAGAAAAAAGTTAAATCGGAAGGACATTCTCCATAGGATTGTCTTGTTGGAATATAATGTATTTTGCCAACTTTGGAACGACATCGGTTAAAATATATGGTCAAATCGGGAGCGACATTTTTATGAGGCCTATATAAATCGATCCACATAATGTTTCCAGTTGAAATACAAGTTGTTATGGCAAATTTGAAGAAAATCAATCAAAATATGTGGATGTGGTTAAATGTATATATGTATGGGAGATATAACTAAATCTGTACAGCTCTGACCCAGTTTCATCATAGGTATTTCTAGTTCAATTATTGACACTGTGCCTAATTTGAAGCAAATCCTTTAAAATATGTGGTTTCCGACCTTTGTTAGGGTCGGATAATAATTGCGACCCGTACTTTGATTACAAGTGATTCTAAGTCGATCGGTATACATAACAATAGACGATTAAAGCATGTTTTTGGTTATATTTGCTTTATATTTGGTATGCGTATTCTCTTTATAGCAAAACGTGCACCATAAAGTGATTCTTATTTGTAATTTGTTATTTGGGCAAAAAAGGAATAAAAACGGTACCTATCAAACGACAACAAACAAAATTATTTTAAGGGGAAAATTCGAATAGAGGGACATAAATGGTACCAACCAAATGACCGCACCTAAAGTAATGAAATTCTGTGTATACATTCCTCTGACTGCACAGACACGCAAAATAAAAAGATTTTTCGAAATTCGTACTTTTTGGGTTAAAATTGAAAGAGGGGAATTGTACCAACCAAATGACCGCAGCTAGAGTCATGAAATTCGAAGTACACATTCCTTTGGCTGCGTAGACAAGAAAAATAGAAAGGTTTTTCCAAATTCGTACTTTCAAGGAATACAATGGGAACCAGGGTTGTCAGATATGGCGATTTCTCGCCAATCGTGGCGAGTTTTAAATTTTTTTCCCATATTCAATTGTATTTTCGATTTGGCGATTTTTTGCGATTTATAAAATAGTTTGCGATTTTCTTGGCTAATTTTAGAATTTAATTTAGAATAAGTCCTCCGATTTTATTGTAAATATATTAAAATTTGTATGCTAGTCATAGATATGCGTTCATGTCAAACCGAACACATTTTAAGTTATAATTTCCGATTTCTTTGCAACTTAGTATGATAACTGCACTCCGAAAAATATTTGAGTTATAATGGACGAAAAAAAAAGATTTTTTAAAAGATACGACCAATTCAGAATTACTAAAATCAAGATAAAAAGTACGAGGTAGGAACATTGAAAATGGTATTGTGTGGAAACGCGTAGGTATAATTCCAAGAATGAAGGCTTATATTAAAGATTATTGCATTTTGTGGTCTTTTGTTGTTTTTACTAATCAAACTCCAACTTAAAAAATCAGAAAAAAATTAGGCGTATTCCCATCGTGTACATTTTAGAATAGAGAAATAATAACTACAAAACTTTAATAAATGTAGTCGACCGAAAACGCTATTTTTGAACGAATGTATGCATTAATGTGACCTTTCTATTAGAACATATTTTTATTGGGATTTTTTTCTTTTTCATACCATTTAAAATGCCTGTAATTATATTTATGGGACACTTGTCCATGAAAACGGGAGACAGAGATCAACCCAATATCAGAAACTGCTTCATAAAGGAGAAAATATAATTTTTAAAGTTGTTTGTTTGTCAATGTTGTTTGTCTAGGTCACGGTATATGAAATAGTTTGAAATAATAAATACCAATAAAATATATTTTAATTTCTTTTCATGCAATATTGTAAATATGCTATTCAAATATAATATATGTCACTTTTTACAACAGCTAAATAAAAAATGGAATTTGCCGATTTAAAAAAACTGATGTTGTTTAAATTTGGCGGTTTTTGGCGATGTCTGACAATTGAATTGGCGATAGAGGTACAAAATAATCTGACAACTCTGATGGGAACAGTGGAATAAAAATGGTACCAACTAAACGGCTACAGGTAGAATGATGAAATTCGCCGTGTATATACCTTTAATTGCGTAGTCATATAAAATAAAGAGATTTTAGAAAGTCGTACTTGTAAGGGGGTAAAATGGGAAAAAGGAAAAAAAAATTGTACCAACCAAATGGCCGTAGCTAGAATCATGGAACAAAAAAAAAAACATGACAAGCAAAATAAAAATATTTTTCCAATTTCGTATTTTTTAATTTATTTTGAATCATGAAGTTAGGTTATTTTGCACTGCGTACTAGAGAGATAATGGATTTTCAAAATTTTTTACTTTTGGAATTAAAATAGGATGGAAATACAAACTGTAGTGTTTAAGCTTTTTTGAAGATTGCTATCTTATATTTACTTTTGGAATTGACTTGAAGTATTTTGATATATACATATATAATAAACCTACATATATAATAAACCTGGTAGTCTTGCCTTATAAGCGTGGTTTGAAATAATAAAAATTTTATATTGGTTTGGCTATAATAACAAAATTGACGTTTTCATGTAATCTCCTCTTTGCAATGCAATCCATGGTGGAGGGTATTACTTATTTCTAATCTGCCGATAATTCTATGGAATGAACTCCAAGGTGGAGGGACTTTTTTACTTGTTTTATTTAGCATAAATATACTCTCTACAATACCCATACAGTTGATATACACACCACTTTTACGTGTTCCAGTGGTTAATAATTCATGATATGGAAAATTTGATGAAGACTTTGATGAAATTTGTGGTGAGAAAGGTATGGTTGCAATTTGAAAACATGGAATAAGTATTTAAAATGACTTTCCTTTCCTTCCTTTTTCAGACGTATATCATCTGACAAGTTTGCCCATCTTTGAACTTAAATTAAGTTTTGGAAAATTAAACAAAGTTTGAATTGACACCTTTCGAAAGTTGACGTGTATACAAATTAACCAGACAGCAGGACGGACATGTGTCAAACAGCTTAAAACCTCGATTTGATCCAAACACACTAATGGTCTTAAGTCATTCCTTCGATGTGTTACTCTTCTGAAATTCTGGTTGATTTCGCAAGACAAAAATCGTAAAAAATCGAAGTAATTATTTCACCACTTCCTAACTCACACAATCGCTAAAGTAGACATCTAAGAACAATACTTAAAAGTTTCAAAAAATGAATAAATGTAATCATTTCGAAAATCAAAATAAAAGAAATATAATTGAAAAACTTAAGAAATATATAAGATTTTAACATATTTGATTATAAAAAACTTTTCCGGAAGCTATTCCTGTGTGAAAAAACCCATGATCTGGAAAATTTGATCACGCTCCGATGGCTTACATGAAATTTGAGAGATAGTTGTGTGGATGCTACTTGATCGTATATGCCAACAATGATACATATTCGCAGAAGAATCGATATCCGATGAATAATGCATGCTCTAATGTATGTTCTAATGCTGTTAATTAAAATTAAAATTAAAATATAACGATATAAGTGTATTGGCGATACCAATACACTTCAATATTCGAAATGTAATTGAAATTGTCTTCAAAACTAGGTATAGTACATTAAAATCGGCCATGTATTTCAGGAGTTACCGGCGATGGAATAAACACACCTTTTTGAAAAAAAATATTTTTTCACTACTTCTTTCAAAAATACGTATACAATATTTTCATAAGAAGAATACATACACAAACTTTCAAAGAAATCGCAGCTATCGAGGTCAAATATAGTACCTCTTGACATGGAATGACTCATATACCCTCCTACTCTGTTGAGTGAGGGTATAAAAAGCGATAAAAATGGGACTTCAGTTTGGATGTTTGTTGGAAGGATTCTTTCGAGTCAGTAATCATTTGAAGAAGTATAAACATATTAAATTTGTTTCTGAGGCATTGTTTGCATAGTTTAATTAAAAGTTAAAAAAAAACTAGGTCTAATACATTGTTATTTAAGAATGAATCACTATATATGGTGCAAGCCAAGACTTTTTGTTTTGAGAATGTAATCGTGTCAATTTATTAAAAAAATGTTATTGCAAGTTGTTATAGTTTATTTGTGTAGCTCCGAGTATGAATTCTTAGAAGTGTGTAATTAATGTTAAGCCATGACATCAATCATTGGCCATCGATTTAGAATATCATTAGCAAATTCCAATTATAAATGTTCGCTCGCATTGACAAGTTTGTCGTCGCCAGAAGTTTTTCGCATCCCAGTCCTTGATTACAAATGAAAAACTTGACAGAACAAAGTGCTAAATATCAAATTTAGTTGTCTCAACTTGCATTAAACATTCAAGGTGCTTCTTGAGAAACAGAGAAAAGCCAAAAAAGCAATAAATAAATGTTAAACAAGTTCAATAAATATTTGTGTCAAACGAATAAATGGCGTGTAAACAAATGTCCAAGTTTTCGACATTTCCAATAGGATAAGGATACAAAAAAACAGAGTTAAGTTTTTCCAAAAAGAAAATTCAACAACGACCTTTTCCGCGTTAGCTATTGATATATTGCTTGTTTGACTTCCATGACTTGTTATATTTCATTCCTATGAATACATAATTTTCTGTGCATGTCCTTTAATATGTTTATAATTTTACAGATGTGAACTTTTTTTGATTTACACCACATTTTGTGCTCTAATTGGAATTTATTAAGATTCAAATAGAAAATGATATTTCAAATTTAAAATTAGGAACAAAATGTATACCCACTTTTATGTTATGTTAAACATCTCTCCCGGGTTCCATGTGCCATTGTGCCAGAATGAATGTCTGAAGGTTGTTTGTGTGCTCACAAGTATGTTGTGCAAACAAGCTTCTATACCATTTTCTATTTATCTCCACTGTTAGGTATGAGTATGTTTGAATTTCTTTCACTCGACAAGTACCTACTACTAGTCTCTCATCCTTCGAATATCCCCTTGGTTGATGTCCTATAGAAATATACTACATGTTCTATCGAACGTGGGGTAGCGTGAAAAAGGTTGGACAACAAATTCCACATTGAAGACATTCGATATATTCCCTAAGGCAGGTTAACCGTACCATGAGATAATTATTTGGAAAAAGCATACTATCTTCTGACAAATGTCCTTTGGGGTATAACAGCCGATTTAGTTATGCTAAAAATTAGTGATTTGCCGATTATTAATTTGAGCTTTGGTAAGTCAAATCGAAAAAAATAATCATCTTCGTCCTTTATTATTTGTGGATTTGAAAACTGTTCGTATAAATTCTCCCAAAAATAAATAATAAAAATTATCCTCACTTTCCAGACGTACCTCCTAAACGACACGATGCCTACTACAATGAGAATATTTCGCAGCATTTAAACATTTGCACGAGTACGGGTAAAATATACCCAAATGTGTATGGCTGTGGTGTGGTTGTATGACATGATATTGTTTAACATAATAAATTTACCCCAAGGAATTATTTTGTGTAATAAAAATGAGAGTGGCGGAGGAAAATGTCGACCCACAAATATTTATTTCCATTCTCAAAAAGGAACGTGGCACAAGGTATGGAACCACCACATTAAATGTGAAAAACGAAATTTATGGAACAAATAAAAACCAAACCCAAACACAATGGAAACATGAACATATTCCTATTCCCCCAGAAATTAAATTCTACAACACATACAATCTACATCAATATCAAAACACACACGCACATACACCTAGACAAAAAGTACAGCATAGGAAATAAATATAAGTTTAGGAATTTATTTCATATAATCCCACTTATATATTTATAGTTAAATTGTTTGCGTTTATTTTACCGCCATTTGCACCTAAAGTTGGATCTAACCGACAGTTATATATGCCAGTTTGTATTGAATCTGATATCTATATACATACATATATATATAGAAATATATATGTTTATATAGACATGGTGAAAATATAGGAAATCAATTTTACAATAATGATACAATATAATGAGATGTGGCAAGCGTGAGCAAAATAGGGTCCAATATGAGTAGACAGCGGAATTTTATGCAAAACTGAATTATAGTCCGATTGAGCTCATATTTGGTATTTAGACGAATTTTAATGCCTGAATCTAATTTCGACTGGATATCTAAAATATACAATATGATATTTAAAGGGTGATTTTTTAAAAGCTATAGGAAAGTTTTTCAAAAAAAAAAAAACACATAAAATTCAGAAAAATTCATGAAATCTTTACTTAAATCGATAGTATGGTCCATATAATTTAATGTTTGAAGATTATTTCATGCAAATGTTGACCTTGACTGCGCCTCAAATGGTCCATCCGCTTAGTCCAACTTCAGTGGGTCTATTAAACTGACCATAAAATGGAAGCGCGCGATGAACTTTCTTAACAGAGCACGCATTTTGATAATAAAATTCAATAATTTGCAAGCGTTGTTCGTTTCTAAGATGATTCATGGTTAAATTATAGACCAAACTGGAGATGTTTGACAGTGAAACAAAACACGAAACGTGCGTCAGCTGTTTACATCAGTGTTGCCAAAAAGATAATAGCTAAAAAAACACCCATTATATGCAAAATAAAAAAATATGCAAAAAAATTAAATGCATACTCAGATCTTTTCGAAAATTAGATAGACATGTTGCCAAAAATTACTGTTTCTAGTAGAAACACATCTTAACAATGCTTTATACAAAAGATAAAATCGCTTATAGACAATCCATAATATTTATATAAATCGTATCTGATACAAATATCCCCAATTTTTTGTGGTCCTAGCAATTGATTAAAATACTGGTAATTCCACTCCAAATTTAATTCGCACTTTGGAACTGTTGTATAGCATAGCAATTATGATCGTGCGTGATTTCACGCCTTTACCTGGTCAGTCTTGTATTTTTTTGACTGGTAAATATACACACTAAAGGATTAAATGACATGAAGAACGCCGAGCTATACGATACTAATGTTAATTAATTATTCCTTGCAATTTTGACCTTCTTATATAGTATTGATTTTTTAATTGATTTTAAATGGCAAAAAATCTAGGTATGTGTATTAATGTTTTAATGTCCAAATAGGAAACAGTTTTATAATTGGCCATCAGATCGCGCTAGGAAGATATTACATCTTTTATTTGGTATATTTTAGGAGAGCGATTTAAAGATTATAAACCATCGTATCTAAAGTAGTAATTAGTTATAATTCATCAGTGCAATTTATTATATAAAACATACTGCAATTTGCAAAAAATATGTTCCTATATTTCGAATAAATTTTTGATGAGAAACATTTGAGTGGCATTACCATTTCAAAACATGCAATTGCATATAATCCGCTGTCTAATTATGAGACTTCGAACACGGTAAAAAATCAATTTGGAAGTGTGATATCATGTGGGTGTAATCAAAGCATAAACCGATACAAGGATGGACTCATCTGCAATATTATTATTATTTAATTCCCATAGTGCCTAGAATAGGACCTCAAATATTATGCGAAGTGGTAGATTTAAATTTGACTATAATATGAGGCTTATAAAACGGAAAGATGCTAAATCGGGAGTGAATTTTATAGGAGTACCAAGGAAAATCCTATCATTTAGATCTCCTTTTCTGTCCGTAGCAGAGAGAGTAGGCGTTCAACGCTCACAATCTCCTCCTCGTCCTCACAGCTCTTACAATAGTCTTTTGACTCCATTCCCATGGCTACAAAAAGGACCATAGAATCTACAGTTATCCATAGATATTAACTTTTAGAAAATAATATAATTTTCTATTTTTATGCGGTTTTTCGTGCTATGAAAGACACGACTTTTGAAGCAAAAATAAAAAAAAACATTTTTTAAATTGGAATTATGATAAAAAAAATAGTTATCCATCAAAAATGTTGGTATTGATTTTATGTAACAGTATAGCTCAAATAACACAAGAAATAACTTTGAAGGCCTTTTGTATGAAAGGACTGGTGCATTATATGAAAGGACTGCATATCTACAACGTTTAGCGATTCCTGTAGCCCCAAAATTAATAAAAAATTAATTAATAAATTATAGTGATGGGAAGAAAAGCTTCCTATATGAACAACTGTGTATTATGTGTTGACGATCGACCATATGATCGCCATCAGCTGGTGCTGGCATGGGGAAGTCCGACCATATGATCGACATCACCTGATGCACGATTGTCAATTTGTACGATTGTCAAAAGTTGTGTTTATGTACTTCGTACGAAGCAGCAATACGTGTTAAAATAAAATATTAAAAACCATAGTTTGTGTTGTTTTTATAAATTGTCTCCTCTAGATTCCGTCTGGGAGAAACCAACAGTTCCACCAAACTGGTAGGATTCTGTCCATTATACATACACAGTTGTTCATATTTAGACTTCACAGATCAAATTTAATTTAGACGTCACAGGTTTTATCTTGGATGAGAACAATTTGGTGTTTTCTGAGCTCTTGGTCGTATATATAATTGTGAAAGTGGGCACAAAGCCTTAATTATACTCAGTGGTCGATTTTTTGTTTAGATCGGCCTCACATTATTCAATTTTGAACTGGGTTATTGTTCTGGCTCAAGACAGTCACGTGCCGGAAATCGTGATGATGCAGACAAGAAATAAATGTTACCATCCATCAAACCATATGGTAGAAATTATAGGCCAAAAATATATTACTTTTTACCAATATTTTATCAAGTTTATTTTTTAGAACTTATGTATAGCTATTTATATTGATGAATTTCCACATCTGCATAATATAACGTCATAAATATACCACTAAATGTGGATCACAAGTAAATCTATTTACGATGAAGACATTTTTTGCTACGTTCTGTTCCTTCTTATAAACAATAAGTTAATTAATTGGAACAAAATCGAGACCCTAAAATGACGAAGGAAGCATTATACTAAAGGAAATAATTAAAAAGCCGATAACTTCGGCCACGCCGAATGTTATATACCCTGCACCTCCACAAATTATTACCGGCAGATTGGAGGCTGGAGGACTTCACGTAAAAATGCAACACCATTAGGACAATTAAGATAAGATATTTTTTAAATAAATTATGATGTTCCGGTCGCTACCAATGCTATCCCTTTTCCCCATTTTGACTGCAGAACTACGAATACGAAATGATCTATTTACCGAATTTCAATATTCTAACTACAGCTGTTTGGTTGGTACTATTTTTATGCGTCTTTTTCAATTATAGCCCTTAAAAGTACGAATTTCGAAATATCCATTTTTTAGAACATCTCTAAAATCTTCACGTCTAGGCAGTCAGAGAGACGTGTACATCCACTTTCAATATTCTAGTTGCAGCCGCTTGATTGGTACCATTTTTATACCTCTTTTCCCATTGTACTCATTAATTGTGAGTATATAGAAATATCCTTTTATTTTACAAGTCTACGCAGTTAGAGAAATGTGGAAACCGAATTTCATGTTCATCACTGTTGTCGTTGGATTGATACTATTTGTATATCTTTTTCCCCATTGAACCACTGAAAAGTATGAATTTTTTGTTTCGTGTTCATGCTATAGAAGAAAAATTTAAGTTATTATAAGGCGGAATTAAAAAAAAAAACATTCAAAGTGTTAGAGGGTATTTTCAGCCCTTGTTAGTGGACAAAATTTCCTTCTGGACCGATTTCGCACACTTTCAATCCCAAGCGATCTACAACCATATGTACTCATTTCGTTCGCAAGCTAGCGGGATTTCAACAGACAGACAAACGGTCAGACAGACATGACTATATCGTCTTAGAATTTTGCCACGACCCAAAATATACTGGGTTTTACAGTAAGAGGTGTTATTTTGAATCACCCGGTATTTCGGTAGCTGTCACTTTTGAAGCTTTTATACTTTGACATTTGACAAGTAGACTCTACGCCATTAATAAAAATGGAACGATACACACTTCAACAACGCATTGAAATTATTAAAATTCATGAATGAAAATGATCCGGAATTCCATCGAAAAATCACCCTGACTGATGAAGCCTATTTCCACCTCGGTGGCTACGTCAACAAGCAAAATTGTCGCATCTGGGGCTCGGAAAACCCAAGAGTTATTGTTGAGAAGCCTCTCCATCCTCATCGTGTGACTGTTTGGTGCGGGTCATTGGACCTTACTTTTTCGAAAATGAGGTTGGATCAACAGTTACGGTGCGCTATCGCTATCGAGAGATGATTAATGATTTTTTATGGTCGGAGTTGATGGTATTGATCTGGACAACGTTTACTTTCAACAAGACGGCGCTACATGCCACACAAGCAACGAAACCATTGCTCTTTTACGGGAAAAGTTTCCGGACCGTATTATCTCTCGAAGAGGTGATCACAATTGGCCACCGAGATCTTGTGATTTAACACCTTGCGTCTTCTTCCTTTGGAGCCACGTGAAAAATAAGGTCTACGCCAACAACCCAGCGTCGATTCAAGACCTCAAGGATAGAATTCGTGAGGCTATCGAGGACATAGGGCAGCCACTTTGCGATTTGGTTATGGGAAATTTCATGAAAATGATGTGGTCCTGTTAGCGTGGTGGCCATTTGGCTGATGTTGTTTTTCATTATTAACGGCATCATACCTTCCTTTTTATTATGAAATAAATATCCGATCATTTATCTCAAAAAATGGCATTTTTATTTGAATACCAAAATAACACCTCTTGTTGGAAAACCCTGTATACAGGGTCTCAATATGTTAGAAATGGAATGACATCCTTAGGTGGAGGATAATAAAAAATGTTGTAAGTTAATGTCTGAGATCTTATTGGAATATTGAGGATAATTCTGGTGGAAGATCAAACCCTCTAGCTCCTCTCCTCAAGTCCTTCCAAAAATGAAATTAGAGGATTAAAATATTCTACGAAATTTTATCAATTTGTAATTATGCAATCAACCTTCCTTTAGTATAACTGGATTGGAATAAATTACCGAGCTCATGGTTTTTATTGAAATAATTATTTATTTTTCCCAATATTTCGATCGTAGTCTAAGAACATTTTTTGGGGATGAAAATTTAAATACAAATAGCGTACAAAAAGTCAATGTTTTATACAAAATAAAATAAAATGTACTCTTAACAATTTTGTTCTTCAAGATACTTTTTTGCAAAACCTAAAATTATACATATATTTATTTCGTCTAGTGTAGCTGCAAAAACAAACACCATATCTTAATGGGAATGAAACCCACAACGGTGCCCGTTAAAAGATAAGATAAAATTAATGTTTTAAAATGTGAAATATTATTTTTATATAATTTAATGTATTTCTTCTTTTCCGCCCGCCGCTATGTGGCGATATATTCTGCGAAAAAACAAATGATCCCGCCCACGTAGCTGCTGCTGCTGCTAAAATATATTAAATGTTACATTTTTTGCACAGTTCCGGCGCTGTTTTTTTTCCAGCGTGTAATTAATGATGTGGTAACGCTTAAAGTTTTGGGGCGGAAAGTCTGCATTTTATTTGTGAAAAATTTTCATTAATAATTTACTTGGTAACTAATTAAGGCAATTTATTTTCATAACTGGTTTTAAAGGCAACGGTCGAAAAGAAATTTATTATGTTTATATTACAGATATTAAGATAATAATCCTATTATGGAATACAAAAGGCTTTCGAAATGATGCGCCAGCTGCCTTTGGGGCGGGGGGATGTCGAAATGAATGGGCGGCCGGCTATTGTTTACTAATGGAATTGTGCGCGATGAACACCCACAAATAGATAGCGAGCAATCATAATAAATAGCCAGCAGGTATGCATGGATACATCATTCTAAAGGATACATTATTTAATTATTATTCATTGTGTCAAGGTGAATCCTCATGAATTCGAATTTTCATTTAATTTTCCCGTATCATACTCAAAATTAACATTTAAATTAATTATTGGGCTGAAGTCAGCTAGTCATCACACACGGGTTATAAAAATAAAAACAAAATGTTTCGAATATATGAGTTATGAAGAAGGAGAGTGACACATGCGATTTAAGCAACTGGTTTATACCTAGAGACACCATTTAGTATGGATAAAACTAATAGGGAAGGTATATTATATACAGCCGGAAAGACTGAGATCAACACAAATTAGATATCTATAAACAATTCCTTCAAAAATGCATTTACCTTTCGGTTGATAAAGGCTTTAGAAAAATTCTCTTGAATCAGTTTCCCATATAATTGAATCTCTAAAAAAATAGTTTTCAATTTCCAGCAACAGAGATTCATTTCTGCTAAATAAAGTTTCATATCAGAGCAATTCATTCACATTTCTTTCCGGATTTTAATACATTCACAATTTAACACTTCAATTGTATCCCATATGTTTGCTGCATATCACTGCAGTGACATTTTCATGTCGGTTAGTTCAGCAAATAACCATAAAATATTTCCGCTGCGACAATTGTCAAAATGAAATGTTGTTTTATCATTGGAAATTTATATGTATATATATTGTACAAATGCAAGTAATATAGTAGCTGTGACATAGATTCAATCTGCAAAACAACATCATGTTGTTTGGTAAATAACGCCAACGCTAATTCATACCGAAAAGGACATCCAATCAATGGAACCTCATTCCAATTTTCCACCAAATGAAAAAATAACCCGCATTCGTGCAGAAAGAGAGAGAAAGCGAATGGGAAGGGAAATGTGAAATTGTGCAATCATACCATTCACTTTTATCACATTTCACATGCATATGCGGAAAATGAAATGTGTTTGATGGTCTCTTAATATTAAATATAAATTAAAATGACATTTTTCGGACAGACCTTGCTTATTTGGCGCGGTATTGCAACAGCGACCAACACATTATATAAGTAAACCAATGAGGTTGGCAATAAAGTGTAGCACAAAAGAATGAAGGGATCGAGGCGATGTGATACAAACAAAAAATACACTGTCATAAAATTCACGTACAACTAAGTGTATAAAATTACGCTTTGCCTTCTATGGGGAAATATATTATTTTTCACTAATTTGTACATTTATCTGGTAGAATCAAAAATTATTTATATAATTTATATATATATTTCGACTTTTTGGGTACAAAAAGTGAGCCAAAGAACTGAAAATGTGAAAAGTATTCCAACAAATAAATGAAAATCACGTTTATGAAAGATAATCCAAAATAAAAGTATCCAAAATTAAAAATGTAATTATGTTCAAAAGTAAAATGTAATCACCAAAATGTAATTCATCCAAAATTATATGATAAGTTAGTTGATATCAGAGAAGGCTGACCAAAAAACATTAGAATGAAGTCAAATTTTTGTGTCAAAGGACCTTTAGCCCTTTGGTATTTAGAAAATGATCAGTGAGTTGCCGTTTGAAGTGTATCAAAAACCGGCAGCACAGACTAAAGGTTGTCTGCGTTTTTGTTATCCTTCAACCAGGACTTGTTATCTCCGAAAATGAAAAAATATTGATAATAGTAATCAAACCATGGTTTTTCGGTTTGTTCGAAAACTTGGATTTAAACCGTCTGAAAATAACCGGTTTCGGGTTTTTTCATGTGGAATGAAAAATGATATGATGAAATAAAAAATATTACTTTATTTTATTTCCAAAATGAATATTTCAAACATTAAGTATAACTATCACATTAGAATCATGAGTAGATTCAATGATATACTAATTTTTCTCTCTAACCGATCTAAGCGATCTAGAATAACAAAATGTAAAAGATTTTTCCAAATAATACTATATCAACTCGTATATAAACAATCAAATTTAAGACATCCAGACTTCCTATTCAAAAGACAGTAATGACGAAGAGACTTATATAGTCGACCTCAGCCTCTTCTAACTTTTCTTTTTCCAATTAGAGATTTACTTGTCCCATGTCGAATGTCCATCTTCCATGATAACGCGAATTCGAAGTTGTTTAAAATTTTAAACAATAGCTAATTTGTTATGTGTCCACCTAAAAAATGGATGCACTTTCATAGGAAACACATTTTTATCGCATCTCAAAATGCAAATATGCATTTTTCCGCTTTTAATGAAGTTATTTTAAACAGCTTCCAAAAAAGTCGCTAGTATGTTAATATCCCGTAACATTTTACGAATAGCATTTTCACAAGTAAATGGGAACGAATATTTAGTATTGGGTCACAGAGCTAAGGTGTCCGTTTTGCACCCAGTAGGTCTCGGGTTCGAATCGTGGCTTCAGAAAAAACTTGTTTGTTCCTTTTTTATTACTTTTATAAAAAAACAATATTTAATTTTGTATAATTTTAACAATTTAAAAATTGTTTGTTTACAAAATACAAATTTATTGCTTTATTAATGTACTTAATTTTTTATTAATTATTAATACTGCATAATATCAGTAAAATTGAGTAGTTTTTATTTATTTAATGCTAATTTAATTTAATGTTAATTTGTGTTATATATTAATTCATACTAAATAAATATTTTGTTATGTTTCCTATTGTCAGTTCTAACGTATAAAAAATAAAAGCTAAATCACCCATATGATAAATCAGTTTATCACTACAAAATAATAAAACAGTTTGCACAAACTAAAGTTTGATAGTTTTAATGATTTTCTCTTTTTGGGATATGTCTAAAGCCAGATATACATTATATGTCGAATATAAATAATTTCTGTTCTAAAACCAGTTGTGCAGACTAAAGTTTGAACTAAGCAACAACAATTTTGTCGATGGACTGAGTATAGCTTTATGTAATGTATTTCGGCGGTCTAAACTATTTATGGATAATTGGAAACATACAAAAAATCCCTTTTTCGTCGATAGTATGGCATAATGACTCACTCAACACCTCACCTCACTTAACACCTCCATGTATAAACAGATCACAGGAGAAAGGCTAATGCAGCAAAAAAATAGATTACGTAGCCGATACTATTGGTATTATTTGTTTGATGAGTAATTACACAAATGATGATTTTTTTGATATTTTGGCAAATTGTTAGAAAATTTAGACTTTTTGACAATCCAGAAATTGGTTCAAAGACAGTGTGGCATTATCTTATAAAAAGAATGTCACAATGTTCAAATACAATGACACACACACAGTGACACACTACACAGTGCAACACGAAATAATATAACCATATATGGACATCACTACGTGATAAAAGATCAAAAAAAGAACGTGTCTCCCAGTTTTGCCCTAAGTCATGCACTTTTTATGGGATCCGTATATGGCTATATTTCCATTACTTAAGAAATTACACACAGTGTAATGTAAAACAAGTAAATACGGCGTTAAGTTCGGCCGGGCCGAACATTTATTACCCTCCTCCATGGATTGCATTCCACAAACAAAAATATTGAAAAAATAATTTTATAAATAAATATAATATTTTTATTATTTCAAACAACGCTTATAAGGCAAGGCCAATACGTTTAAAATATATATATATCGAAATACTATTTCAAGGCAATTCAAAAAATAAATATTTTTATATTTATATTTTCAAAAAAGCTTAAATATCATAAATATTAGTAGATAGTGGGTGCTACAGTTGGCTGTATTTCCATTCTATTTTAATCACACGTACGTAGTGTGAAATATCCTAACTTCATGATTCAACCAATTTTTGCCGTAAAAGTAAAATTTATGAATTTGCAAAATCTTTTTATTTTGCGTGTCTATGCAGTCAGCGGAAAGTATACACCGAAATCCATGATTCTAGCTGCGGCCATTTTGTTGGTACAATTTTTATCCCATTTTTCCTATTTTACCACCTTAAGAGTACGACTTTCTAAAATCTCTTTATTTTACGTGTCCACACAATCAGAGGGATGTACTCACCGAATTTCGTCATTCTAGCTGTATTCGTTTACCATTTTTACCCCGCCGTACACATTGTTTCCCTTGAAAGTACGAATTAAAAACCTTTTTTCGTGTCTACTCAGTCAGAGGAATGTATATTCCGTATTTCATGAGCCTAGCTGCGGTCATTTGGTTGCTACTATTTTTATCCCCTTTTTCATTCTAACCCCAAAGTATGAATTTCGAAAAATCCGTTTATTTTATATGTCTATGCAATCAGAGGAATGTATACGCCGAATTTCATTATTCTAGGTGCAGCCGTTTGGTGGGTACCATTTTTATCCCTCTATTCCCATTTTATCCCTTAAAAGTACGAATTTGGAAAAATACTTTTAGATTATGTATCTACTCAGTTAGATGAATGTACACACCGAATTTCATGTTTCTAGCTGTTTTCGTTTGATAGGTACCATTTTTATCCGTTTTTGCCCCATTTTACCCCTACGAATAGGAATCACTTTATGGAACACGTTTTTGTTGTCGGGGAAATGCACATACCAAGTATCAAGTAAGTACAAGCAGACAAATTGAAAAAATATGCTTAAATACTCTAAAATATTAGGGGTTTATTATGGGTATTTTTAGTCCTTGTTAGGGAAAAATGTTCCCCTTTGGGCCGATTTCGTCCAGTTTCAATCCCAACCGAACTTTTCCATTTATTTGGACGTCCTAGCTCATTTCGTTTAGATGCTAGTGTGTTTTCAACGGACGGACAGACGGACATGGCTAGATCGTCTTAGAATTTTATGACGATCAAGAATATATATACTTTATAGGGTCTGAGGTCGATATTTCAAGGTGTTACAAACGGAATGACAATGTTAGTATACCCCCATCCTGGAGGTGGAGGGTATACAAAAATACACACAGTGTAAAATAAATTTGTTAGCATTAATTTAAATATAATGTAATAATAGTAAGTATACACCCACGTATTTATAAGGCAAATGCGAACTCTCATCCAAAAATGTCAATCATATGAAAAAACATACCAACACACCTAACACCGGGGTACGTATACGTATTATATTAACAGTGCGTATTTTTTGTAATAAATAGCAGAGACACCGAGGCCCCAAATCTTTGGGGTACATAAATAAAGTGCATGATTTTGGACAAAAAATGGAGACACAACACTTTCTTTGGTATTTTATCTCGTAGTGGTGTCCGTATATGGTTACATTTCCATGACTTAAAAAAGTAATTCTGAATATTATTGGTACGCACTACAAAACAAAATCACTTTTTTTAAGGTAAACTCACACTAAGTTAACACATAATAATTTCTGAATTTTTTACAACATTTCTGTTCAAAGTTCTGTTTCAAGTTCAAAAGTGAATCACTTTGCTACCGCATAAAATAAAACATAAAAGTTGACATTGAACAAGTGATTGATTGAACCTTCCAGTCTAAATGGAATTGTAAGATTTATTTATTTTCCTTTACTTAAGCGTCACCAAGTCTCATGACTTTTGGAATGTAAATCGATTTTCCGCAGTTAAAGATTCCATCATCGCTTGTCGTAACACTTTTGCGAGCCACTAAAATAAAATCAATTTAACTTTTTTCTGCAACAGCGTTTACTCTTTTGGTAGAAAGCCCCAGAAATATGTAAATTTTCTTTTTTATCTAATACCACTTTTTGTTATGCGAAAAACGAGTTTGTAATGCAAAATAGTTTGTCAAATTTTCCTTGTTTGTGTGTGTATAATTTTAGAGAATTTGATTGAAAGGTTAAATTTATAATGCGGTGCATATTTTATGGGGTTTAAAAGGTGATTCCATTAAATATTTACTTTTGCAAAACCCAAAGATGGGACATCACAACTTTTGATTTAAACTGACTTTATGCACAGCGTTCAGTGTTTATATTCTTTTCAGTATTGATTCTGTATTTACGCCCGAAATTCGCATACACTAAGGCGGAGTGATACAAAAAATCGGCGGTACAGAAAGTTGAATTAAACATTATTGGTTAAAAATTGCTGGCTGGCCGTTTCGCACAAACTTGGCTAAATTGAATGTGGTTAAGGTAGTGGAAACCAGCACCTGTTTATACCCTACACCACAGGGTATAATGTCTGTGTGCATTTGTTTGTAACACCCAAAAAAAACGAGATAGACCCATCGTTTATTATACCGATCGACTTAGAATCACTTTTTAGTCCATCTAATCTTGTAATCAGAGTCCAGGTCGCAATTGTTGTTAGAACTAAATGAAACTTTGGACAAGGAAGTTTTATGGGATAAGGACGAACGCTATTTAATTTGAAGCAAATCGGTTCAGATTTAGATATAGCTCTCATACAAATTTTGCTTCCAATTTTACTTTTTCAGTCTAGAAACCATATATTTCAACAGATTTTCCTCCAATTTGCCAAAACGCCGTATTTTTCAACTAGAAACAGCTCTAGTAAAAATAGGATAGATCGGTTCAGATTTATATATAGCTCCCATACAAATGTCTCCTCCGATTTGACTCTTTCCGTTCTAGAAACCACAAACTTTGACAGATTTTCTTCAAATTTGGCGAAACGGTTTATATTTCAGCAAAGAACAGCTGTGGTAAAAATAGGATACATCGGTTCAGATTTATATAGCTCCCATACAATTGTCTCCTCCGATTTGACTCTTTCGGCTATATATATATATAATTTTCTTACAAATACAGATAGATAGTATGTAATTTGTAGTATATTCTCCTGTTATAGCTGCATTTTTTATATCCTACACCATAGGGTATAATGACTAAGTGTAGGGTATCATATAGTCGGCCACGCCCGACTTTAACCTTTCTTACTTGTTTATATTATTGAAAAGGATTAAAGTACTCATGCACTTGCCACGTTTACAATGTTTGTTGTAATTCAAGCGCCTGACCCTCTACGAAAAAGTGCGAAAATTGTTTTTTTTTTCTAAATCATACGTAAATTATTTTTTAAAGACGAATATTTTATGGGATTTTCAGAAGAATCGGAGTAAAAATGCTTGTGATTGACATGGAATGACTATTTTGGCTAAATAGCTTTGCTGTAATTTTTTTCCGGTCCACCTTAATATGCATCATTACAACAACAACTACAATGTTTATATACATGCAAATTCTGGGTGGATTAACTTTAAAGGATCTTATCTTTAGATCATGTTAGAAATGAAACTTTACAGCGGGCACAAAATGCCAACCAGCGGTCAATTTATTGTGTGTTTTCCAGCTTTAGGTTCTGTTTTAAATATGTCATTCTCATTCAAATCTCTTTCGCTGACTATGGATTACGTTTTTTTGCTTCTTGCTTCATATCTTCTATGCTTTGTGAAAACAGACAAAAGCAGGCAAAAAACGAAATAGTATTATTTTATGGAAATGACAACATTACTTGACTTCAACTTTATGGTGGAGGACAAGGCAAAAAAAAAACGAACTGAATGAACAAATAAAGTTTTTATAATTCTTTTGTTGCAACCAGGGAATAGCTACATCATACTATCCAACAGCGACAGGTTTCTTTTTTCACAAAATCCTTCCAACTGAAAAAAGATATTCAAATGCGATGTAGTAGACGCTGTGATTTCAAAGATACCATGAAATTCAGCGAGAAGTATCCGTTTGGCAAGAGATTAGAACTGCAAAACAACTTGACATAATTCTGGGTTGATGAGATGCCATAAAGACTGGGAAAATGATGAAAGGTGTTTCTGATGGAGATCTAGACAAAGACAACAAGTGGAAGCACTCCTACGGCCATAAAAGTTATGTTGGTGTATTCAGCTATTTACATTGTAGTACATTTACGTTGTTGATTTAAGTACGTATATACGAGTATGTCTATCTCTTGAGATTATCTGTAGTAATAGAAGCATGTTAATTAATTTTGTTAATTAAGGATTAGTTTATCTTTGCTTTGATGCTAATACGCATTCATTTCAGACACTGCAGAGAGGGACACATTAAGCGTAGAAGAGTACAACCAAAGCTCTAGAACATGCTGGATGAGGTCTCGCAAAACTTAATGCGTAGAAGCGTCTACGCTGTTGGAAAATATTCTTAATCAGACTAATGGAATAATGAGTTTGTTTTTATTTGTTTGGCATATATTAAAAATATAAATATTTTCAAAGAAAGCATTGGAGATCGATTTGGGCAAATAGTTGTAATATCTTATCTGGTTTCATGCAGTTCAAAAAAACGGACAAACCATATTTTAAAAGTATTAAAAATAAATAAATATGCGAAAATAATCACAAGACTTGTGTCCTAGGCTTTTTCCAAAACGCAATATTTTGCCGCATGAAAATTCAATTGGTAAGATGAATGATGTTTTCACAATCATCTTGTTTAATCTTTGTCGGTACTTAATCTAAAACAGATTCATTTGAAATCAGAACCAAAAATATGTATATTTAACACAAAAATAATATAGAAAGAACTCACATGAAGAATTTAGTAGACCAACGCTAAATTGGAATGGGAAATCGGCGACTACCACTACTTATTCAAATAAACTTTCAACAAGTAGACATGCTAGGAGACTTCTGACTTTTGCAAGTGTTGGCATTTTTGGAAGACTTTTTGGTATTTAATGAAAAGCAGACTGTTTAAAAAGTTGGACGATTCTATTATATTTATATAGAAATTTACAAAAGAATGTGAAGTCTTTATACCTACTCTGTAGGGTTTGGGGTTTCCCGGACTTTTTTCATTTCCCGGGAAACGGGAATGAAAAGTTTCATTCCCGGGAATTCCCGTGAAAAAATAACTTATTATAGGTATGTCAAATATGGTTTAAAATATCAACATTTAGTAACTGCACTCCACGAGATCGTTTATTATACAGATCGGCTTAGAATCACTTTCTGAGTCGATTTAGCAATGTCCGTCTCTCCATCTATTGTTGTAATCTAATTACAGGTCGCAATTATAGTCCGATCTTAAAATTTAAAATTCTTTAAAATTTTTTTAAATTAAAAATTAAAAATATGTTTAAGGAAACAATGAATTCGTATGACTGAGAACGTTATGGCGTCTTTAATTTTGAAGATTTATTCGACTACATGGGGAAATATTCTAATTCTATTAATATTAGATTTCTCTTGAAAATTTCCAGGTGAACAATTTTAATTTTATCCTTATTTTTAGACCATTTCATACTGGTTTCATATGTGAAGTAAATTCTTCTTTAGGAAGATTTTCACTTTTTATTTTGTCGAATCTTCTGGGAAAATAATAAATTTAAAGTTAAAGCAGATAGCACTAGTGTTTAAGTGGTTATTGTCAATATAATATATTTGTTCCAAAATAAAGATCACAAAAAGTTTGTATTCCCTAGCTGAAATGGTCAGGATTATTGTCAGTAATGTAATTCTATGAATTCGAAATATATTTACAATTTCCCATTTATAGAGTAAAACTAAATTAGTGCTCAAAATTATCAATAAAATATTTTTTAATATTTCCCGTATTCCCGGGAAATTTAAAATTCCCGAATCGTTTTTCCCGCGAATTCCCGGACCCCAAACCCTACTACTCTGTCTCCTACCTGTGCCGATACGATGTGATGATATCATTTTAAATGAAAAGAAGACAAAAGAATAAAGTTCGGAACAAAACATTATTATTTTGATTTGAAAATTATAATGTTATTTAAAATCCCAACTTTCGCCGAAGGTGCCTTTAAGACATGAACTACAAGTTTGATAGTAGTTGAAGAAAAACTATAAATAAAAGTTTTTACACTTTCTGTAGAATTCAGTTATGGCGAAATTATTTTAAAACGAAAAATAAAGAAAAAATACTTTTTGAAATTTTCTTACTTCTACAAGAAGGGTCATAAGTTCTACGGATATTCAGACATTTTCAATTATTCAAATGCGTCTTCTTTTCTCCGTAAGGATGTCAGTTATTAGAAAATAAAACAAAATATTTTGTTTCCTATATTTATGTTTTTTTTCTTGCAAAGAATCAATAATTAAAACAAGTAAGTAAGTTTCAGTCGGTTAAATCGACTTATATATACCATCACTCTCTGAGGACATGTCTATGGAAGGAATTAGCACCGGATAATTGTAAAAACGTGATTAAATATAATAGTAGATTTCATGCACGTTATAGAGATTATAAAAGATTTAATTTTACTTGGGATTTGGACGTGTGGGAGGTACTAGAAAGGGCGCGGCTGAAGCATAAATATTGTTTATGCCTAAAGTGATTATGAAAACATTTTCAAACATGAAAGTTATATAACTATTATTTTAACCAAAACTTATGCCACTTTGCGTGGGAGGTACCAGAAGGGGTGTAGAAACATCGTTAATATTCCTCGTGAACAAGTGCAGTAACATTACAGGAAAATGTTACATTTTTATACCCTCCACCACCAGGAAGGGGGTATACTAACTTTGTCATTCCGTTTGTAACACCTTGAAATATCGACCTGAGACCCTATAAAGACGATCAAGCCATGTCCGTCCGTCCGTCCGTCCGTCTGTTTAAAGCGAGATAGCATCTAAACGAAAGGAGTTAGGACGTCCAATAAATATGTCGTATAGTCGTAGATCGGTTGGGATTGAAACTGGGCGAAATCGGCCCAAAGGGAAATTTTTTCCCTCACAAGGACTAAAAATACCCATAATAACCCTTAATATTTTAGAGTATTTAAGCGTATTTTTTCAATATGTCTGCTTGTACTTACTTGGTATTGGGTATGCGAATACCCCCTGTAACAAAAACGTGCACCATAAAGTGATTTTTATTCCAATGGCTCAAAAAGGGATAAAAATGGTACATATTAAACGACAACAGCTAGAAACACGAAATTCATTGTGTACATTCCTATAATTTCCTATATAGATACATAATATAAAAGTATTTTTTCCAAATTCGTACTTTTAAGGGGTTAAATGGGAATAGAGGGATTAAAAACAAAGAGTGACTTTTTGGTGCGGTTTATGCGCTGGAGGCATCCGCGGGCCGCATTTTGTCTAAAATTAGGCCGGTCAGGCAGTTACTGTGAATGGTCTTCGCTATCGTGAGATGATAACGAACTTTATGGCCCGAATTGGAAGTGAACGATATGTGGTTTCAACAATACGGTGCCACTTGCCACACAGTTAACGAAACAATGGCTCTTTTGCGCGAGAAATTCAATGGCCGTGTTATCTCACGTGATGGCAATGTCAATTGGCTGCCATGTGATTTGACACCGTGGGACTTCTTTTTTGGGGTTATTTGAAAGAAAAGGTGTTAAAGGATGAGATAATTCGCCACATTAATGGCGTAGAACCTCAATTATGGCTCAGCGTCATCGGAAATTTGGACCATCGGGGTCGCGGCGGCCATTTGGCCGATATTTTGTTTAATATATACTTGAACCATACCAATATTATCAAAATAAAAAGAAGTGACAATAATTTCCTAAATAATTTGTGTTTTATTCAAAACCAGCATCGGCCCTTGAAATTTAACCACCCTATATGAAAGTATTTTACAAATTCGTACCTTTAAGAGGTAAAAGAGGAATAGAGTGTAGTTTCAAGGGTACAATTTTTATCACTTCTTGTCCCATTTCACACCCTACAAGTAAGAATCACTTTATGAGACACGTTTTTGCTATAAGGGGAATGTCAAAATACCAAATATGAAGCAAATATAAACCGACAAATTAAACATTTCGATTTTGCCCACTTACAATCCCAACCGATCCATAAGACGTATTAATGCAAAATTTGTACGTCCTAGTGGCTTTCGTTTAAGTACTAGCATGCTTTCAACAAAAGGACGGACGGATATATCCAGATCGTCATAGAATTTTATGACCATCAAAAATATATATAATTTATAGGGTCCCAGGTCGATATTACAAGGTGTTGCAAGCGGATTGACACAGTTAGTATACCCCCATCCTGGAGGTGGAGAGTATCAAAAGCAAAAAAAAAAAATATTTCCTAATTTTATTAATTAGTATGCAAAAAAAAATTTAGGTCACAGACATGTTTTTTATTTTTTGCTGCATAGTTCTCTCATTCTAGCTGAACTTTCTTGAATATTCTAACATATCTAGCGTGAGTGTTTTACGTGGCCTCCACGTTTCGTTGCAAGTTTATACAATACTAATTACGTACAAATTTCGTCACTAATTAAATGCATGAATATGACAAGATGCTTCAAAGATTTTTGGTGTAAATATGTAAATATACGGTTTATAGTATATTTTATTTTATGCAAATTAGGATGGTCCTGGCATCAATTGCCTAAGAGTAATGAGAAACTGGTACGCCACGAACATATACAATCTTTCATCAGGATATGTTTTTTATAAAGTCTCAAGCCTTAAGTTCATTTTGTATTTTATGCTAAATAGTCAATAGTTTGCACAGGAATATTATATAAAATATGGCAACTAACACTGATTGACAGACAAATGGGAGCCTGAACATCCATTTGCCTACTGCTTAACTGTTAGAATGTAAAAAAATAAATATTTTCGTAATTTAAAATTCAAAATATTTGCATTTGCTTTAACCCACGCTTAGTCATCTATTCGCTACACGTACATACATGCGTACACACAGATGTACGTAATGGCAGCAATAAATTGGCTTTATTGCGTCTAGCCAAAAACAAAAAGGACGAGGACGAAAAATCCTTTGAAAACTAAGTGCCTGCCTGCTAAAACACACAACGCACAACTTCGACGACAACTAAAAAAGAAAAGAAACTAAGAATCAATTTTTGGCAAATGTTTACACCCCAAAAAATCTCCGAAATAGACCTCAAGTTCAAGGTTTTCATTGTTGGAGGTTAACAAATGCAAATCACAATTTTGAGTTCTTGTCCTTCACGCTTTGTTGGGCACGTTTTCCCTTGACAAATAGAAATAAAAATAAAATGTAAAAGCAAGAAAGGAGAAGACACCATACTGCGTTGATTTCGTCTACATCTACGACATTATGGACGCAGAAGCAGTTCAAATACAATTTGGCTAAATGTTTTCCATTTGTACAATTCCCCGCTAAGTCGCCACACCAGTTTCCTGCCAAGTCTAGGATTTTAATTAAACTCAACTCCGTAGATTTGAAATGATAATGTTGGTTTGGCATCCAAATTAGATTTAGAATTTAAATTAAATAAAAAATTAGATTTTCTTATCGAGTTATTAAAGATTTCTATAACAAAAAAAATTAACAGGAATGCTGGAAAATTTGGCATCATTTTGATTTGTCTCTGGTGCAAAGGGAGGATGACTTTCTTGGTTTGACCGTATCCCGGAATATTTCCGATAAAAAAAAACTATTTGAAACATATACATATTCTAATAATTATTGTGGGTAATAGGACATTTTTCACAACTGAGGGACAATATATTTGCCTCTAGATTGTCGCTACAGTAATAAGAGTTACACAATTTTTAGCATCTGTTACATTTACGAAGTATCGGCGCATTCATCAAATATATGCTCGAATAATGGTTTCACTTGCAGACAAAAAACCAAAACATACTTATTTTCGTAGTCATATATATATTAGGATGGGTCACGAAAATAAATTGCAGCGGAAAATGAAGATTGCATTGTTTAATGATGATGAGCAAAATATTTCGTCGCTGGGTCAAGTCTGTGGGTCCATCTGTGAGCTAAACGCTCCTGAAAACACCTCTAAAAACCATGTTTTCCCGCGTAATTTTTTATGTCGAATTTTTGTCGATATTTTTATACACTCCACGAGAGTATTATGGCTTTGTGCATTTGTTTGTAACACCCAAAAGGAAGCGAGATAGACCCATTGTTAAGTATACCGATCGACTTAGAATCACTTTCTGAGTCGATTTAGCAATGTCTGTCTCAAATTACAGTTCGCAATTATAGTCCGATCTTAACAAAAATTGGCACAAGTAAGTTTTGTGGATCAAGCACGAACGCTATTTAATTTAAGGCAAATCGGTTCAGATTTAGATATAGCCCCAATACAAATGTCGCCCCCGATTTGACATTTTAAGCTCTAGAAACCACATATTGTACCCAATTTTCTTTAAATTTGGCACAACATCTTATAATCCAACTACAAACACCTAAGCAAAAATTGGATAAGATCGGTTCAGATTTAGATATAGCCCCCATACAAATGTCGCTCCCGATTTGACATTTTCCGCGCTAGAAACCACATATTCTACCCGATTTTCTTTAAATTTGGCACAACATCTTATAATCCAACTACAAACACCTATGCAAAAACTGGATAAGATCGGTTCAGATTTAGATATAGCCCCCCTACAAATGTCGCTCCCGATTTGACATTTTCCGCTCTAGCAACTACATATTATACCCGATTTTCTTTAAATTTGGCACAACATCTTATAATCCAACTAGAAACACCTATGCAGAAAGTGGGTAAGATCGGTTCAGATTTGGATATAGCCCCCATACAAATGTCGCTCCCGATTTGACATTTTCCGCGCTAGAAACCACATATTCTACCCGATTTTCTTTAAATTTGGCACAACATCTTATAATCCAACTACAAACACCTATGCAAAAACTGGATAAGATCGGTTCAGATTTAGATATAGCCCCCCTACAAATGTCGCTCCCGATTTGACATTTTCCGCTCTAGCAACTACATATTATACCCGATTTTCTTTAAATTTGGCACAACATCTTATTATCCAACTAGAAACACCTATGCAGAAAGTGGGTAAGATCGGTTCAGATTTAGATATAGCCTCCGATTTGACATTTTCCGCTCTAGATACCACATATTCTACCCGATTTTCTTTAAATTTTGCAAAACTTCTGGTAATCTAACTAGAAACACCTATGCAGAAAGTGGGTAAGATCGGTTCAGATTTAGATATAGCGCAAATACAAATGTTGCTCCCAAATGTTTAACCGATTTTGGCCAAACTATACATATTATATTTCACCTATTTCGTTCCAGATTTCAATATACCCCCATACAAATGTCCTTTCCGATTTAACATTTTTTGTCAAATACATACATTTACAGGATACAAAAATCCTTCCCGATTTCATTTTTTTATAGAATTGAATTGTAATGAGATAGGAAGTGGAGTGTATCATATAGTCGGCCCCGCCCGACTTTAGTCTTTCCTTACTTGTTTTTTTTAATTAATAGACCCTCGGAAGCACTTTAATTAAATCTTTTTGAATTCTTGTCTTAGAATAACTCATTAATCGTATTATTGGACGTTTATATTGATTTTATGTATTTTTTAGGTTGACAGCAGAAAACTCATTTTTCCTGGAAACATTTTGTACGAGCTGTTACGAAAATTAAATAGAAGGAATCAATATCTTTCGAATGATGACTAAATGGTGAATATCGGACGAAAAATGACGTCACTGACTACATGTTTGTAAAATAATTTAATACAGGTAATGGATTTTCAGAGCCAAAAATGAGCGCTGCGGCGTCAATTTCCTTTCGATGTACATCATTTAAAGATATTAAATATAAAAAATGATTCAAAAGATATTAAATATGAAAAAAAAATCAGTTGTCACTATGAAAAAACACAAAAAATTCCTAAAAAGGTCCAATAATTCGAGCAATAAGTTACACTAAGACAATAATAAAAATTTATATTTAAAGTGCTTTCGAGGGTCTATTATTTCAGAAAAAATTGTGACAAAAATGCAGCAAAAAAATACACGTGAAAAACATTATTTTTAGAGGTATTTTCATCGTTTAGCTCACAGACGGCTTTTTCTAGGAACGAAATATTAAACAATCCAAACTTAATTTTCGTGGGGTGAGTGGAAATTGTTTACATGGACCGCGACGCAGCCTAATATACAGGTGCTATTTTGGTATTCAATGAAAAATGCCATTTTTTTTAATAAATGATCGGATGTTATTTCATAATAAAGAAGGAATGCCGTTAATATCCACGCTTACAGGACCATATCCTTTTCATGAAATTTTTCATAACCAAATCGCAAAGTGGCTGCCCCATGCCCTCGATAGCCTCACGAATTATATCTTTAAGGTATTGAATCAACGCTGGGCTGTTGGCGTAGACCTTACCTCACGATCACCTCTTCGAGAGATAACACGGTCCGGAAACTTTTCCCGTAAAAGAGCAATGGTTTAGTTGCTTGTGTGGTACGTAGCCACATTCACCGTAACTTATTTTCGAAAATCTTATTTTCGAAAAAGTAAGGTGCCCCCGCCGGACCATAAACCGCACCAAACAGTCACGCTGAGGATGGAGAGGCTTCTCAACAATAACTTTTGGGTTTTCCGAGCCCCAGATGCGACAATTTTGCTTGTTGATGTAGCCACCGAGGTGGAAATGGGCCTATCAGTCAAGATGATTTTTCGATGGAATTCCGGATCATTTTCATTCGTGGATTTTAATAATTTCAATGTGTTGTTGAAGTGTCTATCGTTCCATTTTTATTAATGGCGTAGTTTCTACTTGTCAAATGTCAAAGAATAAAAGCTTCAAAAGTGACAGCTACCGAAATACCGGGTAATTCAAAATAACACCTCTTGTTGTAAACCCCTGTACATATTTCACTACAGCATCAGCCATTCTCTTTAAAGTTTCCACATACGCTCATATCAAGTTTCACGACTTCGCTTCGAATTTCCCCTTTTTGGGGGGTTTGTATCTATCTAATTTAAAATAATACTCACAGTATGTATCGGTTGTCAGGCGATCAATGGTGTCCTGCTTCAATTTGGAATTTTTCTTGCCCATCTTAGCGTGAGTCTGTCAGTATGGGTGGTTGAGGTTGGCTGGTTGGTTGCTGTAGCTGCTCTTGTTTTTGTTGTCGGTTGGTTCCTGGGGTTGAAGTTTGTTTTGTGGGTTTACTTAGTTTCAATTTTTGGAAGTGAATTTGTGGGTTTTTTTTTTTTTTTGGTTTTTAATGCACTTTACTTTCTGAAATATTTATTGCTTTTGCTGTTTTTGTTTTCCTTTTGCTATGTATTGTTGTTTTAGAAACTAAGGCTTCATTTCTTTTTATTTTACTTGGTGTATTTGTTGTGGTCTGATAACAAATCAAAATTTATCACGTTCCTGTATGTATGATATGCCATACAATTGAAAACCTAAAAAGAGAGGAAGAAGAATGTTACATGTGATTCAATATTATCAAAGATTGGATAGTAAAGTCGTTATTGTATAATAGCTTAAAACTATGTGCTTCTATAAGTTATGGTATTAAAATTTATTTACAATATTCTTGATCGATAAATAAAAAACTTGTTACATTTAGGAAATTTCATTGGTGGAAAGAATTGTCTGTCATAAATTGCGGTAAAATAAATACAAATATAAATCAAGATAATATCATAAGAAAATGTAAATGGTAAATTTGGTAAATTAAATGCGGTAAAATACTGAATTGTGCAGAAGCATCCACTTAATCGATAGCTGCGATTGTTTTGAAAGTGTTTTGTGTTTGCATTCTTCTCATAAAAATAAAAATAAATAAATAAAAATATTATATACGTATTTTTGGAAAAAACTAAAACTGTAACCCCTGATTTTAATGTACTGAGTTTTGCAGGTAATTTCAATATCTTTTAAAATGTTGAAATGGTATGCTGTAGCCGGATTATATGTTTTAGAGTTTACACGATTTTTTTATTTTCGAAAGTAGTGCTCTTAGGTCTCATTTTAAGCGACTGTGTGAGTTTAAGAGTGGTGAAATTTTGGGGGTTACATTTATTTATTTTTCTGCAAAATTAACCAGAATTTCAGTGAAAAATCGTCAGAATGATAATTTTTTCAGTAAGTTATTAACACAAGGTATAAAAACAATGAAAAGTCTAAGAAACAGTAGGAAATGGAATAATAAGAGCTCTTGTAAAGAGTGATTTTTTTGAGGTTAGGATTTTCATGCATTAGTATTTGACAGATCACGTGGGATTTCAGACATGGTGTCAAAGAGAAAGATGCTCAGTATGCTTTGACATTTCATCATGAATAGACTTACTAACGAGCAACGCTTGCAAATCATTGAATTTTATTATCAAAATGCGTGCTCTGTTAAGAAAGTTCAGAAAGAAAGAAATTGTGTTCAGCGACGAAGCTCATTTTTGGCTCAATGGGTACGTAAATAGGCAGAATTGTCGATTTTGGAGTGAATATCAGCCAGAAGCATTGCAAGAGCTACCAATGCATCCAGAAAAAGTCACAGTTTGGTGCGGTTTATGGGCTGGTGGCATCATTGGACCGTACTTCTTCAAAGATGATGCGAATCGTAACGTAACTGTGAATGGTGAGCGCTACCGTGAGATGATATCCAACTTTTTTTTGCCCAAAATGGAAGAACTGAACTTGGTTGACATGTGGTTTCAACAAGATGGCGCTACATGCCACACAGCTCGCGATTCTATGGCCATTTTGAGGGAAAACTTCGGAGAACAATTCATCTCAAGAAATGGACCGGTAAGTTGGCCACCAAGATCATGCGATTTGACGCCTTTAGACTATTTTTTGTGGGGCTACGTCAAGTCTAAAGTCTACAGAAATAAGCCAGCAACTATTCCAGCTTTGGAAGACAACATTTCCGAAGAAATTCGGGCTATTCCGGCCGAAATGCTCGAAAAAGTTGCCCAAAATTGGACTTTCCGAATGGACCACCTAAGACGCAGCCGCGGTCAACATTTAAATGAAATTATCTTCAAAAAGTAAATGTCATGGACCAATCTAACGTTTCAAATAAAGAACCGTTGAGATTTTGCAAATTTTATGCGTTTTTAAAAAAAAAAAAGTTATCAAACTCTTAAAAAATCACCCTTTATACTTTGGGCCGAATTATTTGATGGATTTCAAATACAGGTATAGATGTTATAAAGGATTGAATTTTACAAAAATTGAAAAAGCATAAAAGCATCATCAAATATAAAATTGTAACTGATATCGACTATCCGTATGAAATATATGTCAGTTTTATTAAACCCATAGCTTATGCTTATTTCATGTGGGTATAACGATTATAAAACATTATTAAATAGCAAATTTCAGAATATTACGATAATGCACATAGAAGTTATAAAAGATTTAATTTCGCAGGATAGGGTGATTTGTGTGGGAGCTACTAGAAGGGGCGTGGCAAACACCTCCATATTTCTTAGGGTCAAAGTGATTATAAAAATTTATAAAATAAAATATTATCAAATCTATAACAATATTGGATAGGTAGACTGTAAAGTAAAAAAACCTTTCTGAAATCTTCTGATAGATCTGGCCGAAGATTGTATTAAAGATGCCAAACTGTGAGACCACAATTTTGCTCTTAGTGGTAGAGTTTTACTACAAAATAAAAGTTGAGACAACTTCGGAATTACAATCTATCACAGAAAATGATGGACGATTCCAAATATTCGTGAGTGAACGGATCGAAAACTAAAAACATATGTGAATGTGTGTTTAAGATAAATTGACTAAATGTACAATATTGGCAAGTAATGATTGTGGTAACAAGTATACTGTGCCATATAAAGAAAATCTGAAAATGTTCGGGCTATATATTAAAACAGACAGTGTGGTATCGAGTTCATGTTTTGCAAAAATATTTTTCAGCCGGAATATTTTGGGGGCACTCATAAAAAAACAAACTCTCACTCGAGGTCAGGAAAACCGCAAAAATTTTTTCTCATACCAACCAGTACTACAATAGGGCTGTTTTTCTTTAAGACTGATTAACTAAGCTGTGATAACAAAAACATAAAAGTTAAAAATTCGCTCAAAATAAAAAAAAACTTTTTCTAATTCTGGCGACAATTAGAAAAAGTTTTTTTTTATTTTGAGCGAATTTTTAACTTTATATAAATGTGTTTATAAAAACAAATTTTGAAAAAAATTGTATGTTAAAATATTGGAGCCTGCACAATTATCCAGTTTAAGTCAAATTTATGGTTTTCGAGGATAAGTCCAAAAAGGTCAAAATTTTGTTGAAAATTTGTTTATTTTTTTGAAGTTTTACAAATATTTATATTTATTTAATAGTTGGCGACAATGTGAAAAAAATAATTTTTTATCTTGAGCAAAAAATTATTTTTTATTAACGTTTTTGTTATCCCGCATTAAAGAAAAACAGCACTAATGATAAGACAACATACCCCTACAAACATTTGGGCGATATATCACCAAGGGATATTGCGGCAATATCTTCCGTTTATCATTTTGAAGAAAATAAAAATTATTTTTTTCATATCATCCTTTATTCATCTTGGAGAAATATTGACAATATTGAAAAGAATTGATTCTGTTGTCATACTTCAAATGAATGTTTGGCAAACAATAAAGGAAAATTGTCTTTTTATTGGAAATCCGTGCATATTTCATGGTTAAATACTGAAAAATGAACTCGCGCGATAAAAGGCGGCAGAAGATATTCTTCAAAAATAATGAAGTCAATAGCAAATTTTCAAGTGATCTGATGGGGAGACAATTGATAAGTTTATAATTGTTACATTTTATCGTAGATTCATTTTTTGCAATTCGTACAGACAATGTTTTTTTAAACGAATTGGAAGTGATAAAACGGACGTCTGTACCAGACACGCTCTTAAATGAATGTTATCTGACGGGTTGAATTTCAAATTTATTAGGATGTGAACCAAGGAAAAGTCATCGATTCAAAAACGTAACTTCATTTCTGCAATTGAAGGTCTGCAAGGAAAATTTGAATAATACAGCATGTATTATATACTTTTTATTTCTTTTTTTTCAACGCAAGTGCGAAAATGTCAATTTGATTATACGTGCGAAATACCGAATTAACAAACGAAATTGGGCGAAAACAGCGGTGGTTAAATTTAACATAACTTTTTGTAATAACTTAATCCATTTAAATTGCAACTTCTTTTGTTTTATTGACATTTACTTTCTTATTACAGTTCTTCGTTCACATCTTCTTGTAATTACTAATTTTGCTTGAATTAAAATGTGAAAAATTGTTTTTTTGTCTTTCAGTTGGTTATCTGGTTATATCCCGTGTTTATGTAATATTTTGGCAATATCATCTAGATTTCTTCCGGATGATAATCTGGCAATATCGTCGATTTATAATCCGGAAGTATTGCTTTCGTATTGCCTTGGCGTATCGCCCTGGCCGCACAAACTTGTCTAAGTAAGGTAACTTCCGCAATACGATTATGATTGTTGCCGCAATATTATTTTTCTTCTAGACGATACGATTTCGAATCGTTTTCGTATTACTTTGCTTGTTGGGTACATAACAACGATTATGTTTTCATGCATTAAAAGCATAAATGTGTGTTAATTTTCAATTAATTATTAATTATATCGATCATAATTCCACAAAATGAGACGACTGAAATAAGCGTATAATTTTAATAAAGGGGTTATACCACACTGACAGCACAAAAAACTGACATCAAAATATTTTTTAATATGCGGCAATTAAAAAATTTAGGAAAAAACTTTGATTAACATTTAAAAAAATGGAAACGTTCGAAGATGGTTGAAATATGGGACGTCAAATGTGACCATGTTTTGAATTCCCTTGTTTTTGATGTGCATTTTTCCTCCGTTAGGCATCATGTGAAAAATTCAAACTAGCTTTTTTATACCCTCCACCTCCAGGATGGGGGTATATTCACTTTGTCATTCCGTTTGTAACACCTTGAAATATTCATCGGAGACCCCATAAAGTATATATTCTGGGTCGTGGTAAAATTCTAAGACGATATAGCCATGCCCGTCTGTCTGTTGAAAGCACGATAGCGGCCGAACGAAATGAGCTAGGAGGTTCAAATTTTGCCTAAATGTGTTTTATGGTTGTAGATCGGCCCAGAGGGACAAATTTTTCCCTCACAAGGACTGAAAATACCCCTAATATTTAGAGTATTACAGCATGTTTTTTGAACATATTAGCTTGTATTTACTTGATATTTGCAATGCGCATTCCCTTTATAGCATAAAAGGGCACCAAAAAGTGTTTTTTATTTGTAGGGGGCAAAATGGGACAAAAAGGGATAAAAATGGTACCTATCAAACGACAACAGATATAAACACGAAATTTGGCGTGTACATTCCTCTAATAGAGTAGATACATAATATAAGAGTATTTTTTATAAATTCGTACTTTTAAGGGGTTAAATGGGGATAGAGGGATAAAAATAGTACCAACTTAATGGCTGCACCTAGAATAATGAAATTCGATGTATACATTCCTCTGAACTTTCCAAAATTGGCACTTTTTGGGGTTCAAATGGAAAAAGGGGATAAAAATAGTACCTACCAAATGATCGCAGCTAGAATCATGAAATTCGGAGTATACATTCCTCTGACTGCGTAGACACGAAAAATAAAACTTTTTTTCAAATTCGTACTATAAAGGGATACAATGGCTACAGGGGATACAAATAGTACGAACTAAACGAATACAGCTAGAATGATGAAATTCGGTGTGTACATCCCTCTAATTGTGTAGATACGTAAAATAAAGAGATTTTAGATAGTCGTACTCTTGAGGGGACAAAATTGGAAAAAGGAGATAAAAATGGTACCAACAAAATGGCCGCTGATAGAATCATGGAATTCGGTGTATACATTCCTCTGACTGCATATCCACGTAAACTATAATTTTCCAAATTCGTACTTTATTTTTTTTTGCTTTTGCGACAAAAAATGGTAGAATCATGAAGTTGTCTTATACTGCGTACGTGAGAGATAAGGTATTTTCAAAATTTATACTTTTGAAATTAAAATAGGATGGAAATACAACAAACCAAACGACTTTAGCTGAAAATACACTGTCTATACACCAATATTTAGGGTATTTATGATTGCTCCCTTATGTTTACTTTATGAATTGAAGTAGTATTTCCATTATATATACATAGTATGCAAATATTGGTAGCCTTGGCTTATTAATTAAATTTCTGATTTTCATACAGATAAAACTTCTTGCGGGCATTCCTCTTGTAGCTTGGAAGCACCACAAAGAAAATAAAAGTTTTAACTTGCGACATGGTACAAAAAGGAATAAAATATTGTACCAATGATACGACAACAGCTAGAATCATGAAATTCGGTGTGTACATCCCTCTAATTGCATATACACATCAAATAGAGGGATTTTTCGAAATTCGTACTTTTAAGGGATATAATTAAAAAAGAGGGATAAAAATGGCACCTATCAAACCGCTGAAATCAAGAAATTCGCTGACTATGAAGACTCGAAAAATGTTTTTTTCGAAATTTGTACATTTGGCCGGAGAATGAGGCGAATGGGGATATCTTTAGAATTTATACTTTTCTTATCACTTTGTCTGTATCTGAAAATGCTTCTTTCTAATGGCGACTGACAATCGCCTAATATTTAGGCATGTTCACTTTCACAATTTCAGCATTTTATTTATATATAGTAGTCGATTTTAAACAGTGCGCATAAGTATACATTATAGTTTGAAATAGTAAACAAGTATAGTAATGTGCATAAAAATATCACAATGTTCGTAACATGGTACTGTGCTTCTATGTAAAGTCGACATCCTTTAATCTGCTGGTAATACTGTGGAATGCACTTCGTGGTGGCCGAACTTAACGCCTTCTTACTTGTTCTTATTCAGGAAGATTATAGCTATCATCCATCGTAGGATTTTTTCTTTTTTTTTTTTTGTAAAAATGACAGCTGTTTATCAAAATGTTAGGCAAAAGAATTCTATATCTTTTAAACTGGACTTTAAATCAAAAGAGCCTTACGATGGACGATTGACAATGCTGTAACGGATAAATGAAAAAATTATGTACACCAATTTGATTAAAACCGTTTCGAGAAAATCGCAAAAGAAACAAAATATACTGCGTTGTGCGAACTCTTCGAATATAACTTGAATTTAAGGTATATAGGATTTTTAATCCTCTTGAGACCAAAATTAGTTAATTAGTTTTGTTTTAATATGACATAATCAAAGGGCTGAATACGTATGTAGGCCACTATATTATACTCCATCGATTCCGTTCAGTTTTATATGAGTTTATCAATAGGCAAATTTAATGTATGTATATATTATGAAAAATTCTATATTTTTCATATGTTATGAAGAGAGATATTTTTATTTCTTCTTGTTGAAATTTGAATTTGATATGCATTTTTTTAACGAGAATAGATTGGAGTTACATTTGTAGTTTCATGCTAAATGTTTGTAACATTATCGAAATATAAATGAAGAAAATCGGCTCAGATTTTCATATAGCCCCCTTACAAATGTCCTTCCGATTCTGGTCAAATTTGACACATTACTTTCACTTTAATCAAGATGAACTACTATTAACCTAGATATAGGTCCATGTGAGGGGTTGTCATGTATTATATATTCGGCTTAGTCCATATATACTTCATTTTGATTTCATATAATGTATTCAAATTATGACTTAATGCCTTTTTAAATACAAGTCTTTCAGGACATTGGCACAGTATAGACTGAGAAGTCCACTTCACTTCCACAGCTAACCAAAATGGGGTTAAATGAATTCATAACAAATCTATATTTTATTTTCCGTTTTACATTTCCATGTCAAACCTTGCCATTACTATAATCACTCTGAACTTTTTTAATGTTTTAACACACTAAGACAAATTTCTACATGTGTTTTATTACAAATATTTGATATATATTTTCTTCAAAATTGATTACCAAAAATCCCGCGTGAATAGTTTTACACTGACACTTTAATATAGCCAACATTGACATCATGTATACAACGGGAATAGTTATTTGTTTTAAAAACCAAATTCATTTTTATTTATTTTTATGTGTTTTTTATTAGATAATATCAACATTCAATCGATTGTACCATGTGCAAACCTTTGCTTATATCTACGTCTATTTGAGGCCAAAACACTACAGTCCACAAAACTAAAACTAGCGTGGTGATATAGTCGCAGATAATTCGGGATTGTTTACGGGCCGAATCAGTAAAAAAAAGAGTCTTCTCATTTGTGTTTCATTTTCCATGAATTGTTCTTGTGTGTTTTTAGCAGTAACTTGTTTTCACAGCACACTGGCTCATCCTAACTTAAATACGCCAACGATTAAATCAATAGTGATTAAAAAGTTGGTACAACGACATGCACCATATGCGAATAAAATATGTGGGATCTTTGCAAAATATCCGCAGGATACAAAAAACCAACACCAAAATACACCCACAAAAACATCCACTCACACACACCAACAAACTCAAGCACGCACACACACAACAGCTGTTGTTGGTAAGTGTTGGTTTTTGCGGTGCCAAAAGCAGCTTAAAAGCTTTACGGAGAATTCGGGTCGGCGAGAAGAGTGGGGTTTATTTGGTAGAGTAGGAAAGACAACCTTTAAAATAACAAAATGCGAACGAATGAATAGCGCGCAGACAAACACACGAACACACACACACATATATAAGCATTTTTAATTGACATTTTAATCTGTCACGAAGTTGCAGAACATCAAGAAGAGAAATTAAAACATTTTCGCTTTCGAACTTCCGCTGAGAATTGTCGTTTCCTTTTGTTTCATTTGAAATGTTTTTCATTAAGAACACCACCAGCGCCAGCACCGACACATTGTGAGTTTTGCGGTGACTTTTGTTATTTATTATTAAAATCTACAAGAATAACAATGGGCCGATCGGTATCTAATGGAGTTATAAAAGTTTATTCATTTTGGGTATTTTAACCGACGTATTTACATTGGCAAATATGGGCTTAGTTGTGGTAGAGATATTAGAATAAATGCTATGATACGTACAACATAATTATTGCAATAAGAATTATATTCTCATTCGGTGGTTTGTCTATTTGAAAAAATGGAGTATGCAAAACTAATTTTATGTTAATGAAAACTTTGTAACATCGCTTAAACCTTAATAAATTGTATTGTACAATATTTTATTTAGACAGCCCAAATGGACTTTTGACTTATTTTTAATGTTTTAACTCTTTTTACTCGAAGTCACAAAGTACACAATGCCTCAGGACAATCAAAGTTTAAAATATTTTCTAATGGAATTGAAAAAAAATAAATCAAATTAAAACTTGAAAGGATTTAGATTTTCTTTTCCCACCCATCAGAAATTATAATTTTTAAGCGAGATGTTTACTTATATATTCGGATGTATTGGGAAAAGCTCACAATATCTTATTAAGTTCCACTGACCAATTTATTTTATATTTTTATACCCTACACCACTTCGTGGACTGGGGTATTATAAATGTTTGTAGCACCAAGATATAAGCGAGGATCTAGCTCGATCGGTAACTAAAGGTATACCGATCGGCTTAGAATCACCAGCTGATTCGATTTAACGATGTCTGTCTGTCCGTCTGCTGTCCATCTAAGCTTGTTCGCAATTGTCGCAATTGTTGTGCGAATGTCATGAAATTTGGCGAAAGTTACTTTTTTGGCCAAGGACGATTGGTATTGAATTTGGAGGAAATCGGTTTAGATTTAGAAATAGCCTTCATACATAATGTACACTATTACTGCTCTATAATACACATTTTACATGGGATCATGTCCAAATATTCAGGATCATGTTATATTTGAACTAGAAACAGCTAACGGGCAAGTGGACCACATGGGTCAATGTTTTGATATAGCCCACATACAAATGTAACTCAGATTTACAATATTACTGATCCAAAAGCACTTTTACATCGGATTTTGATCAAATTTTCCGCAGAATGTTACAGTCATACTAGAAACACTTAGTTTGAAAGCCACCTATATATAGGTCAATGTTTTGGTATAGCACCCAAATAAATGGGCCCCCAGTTTACACTATTTTCGCTCCAGAATCCACATCTTACATTGGATCTTGATAAAATGCTGCATATCATGTTATATTTTAATAAAGAATACCTACTTTGAAAGTGATCTATAAAGGCGTACTTTTTCTTGTAGAGCCCTTACAAATGGGCAACCATTTTAATTATTAGTTCTCTAGCGCCAACATTTTACATCGGAAGTTTTTCAAATTTTGCAGATTATATTATATTTCAACTAAGAATACAAACTATGAAAGTCAAATATATGGGTCCATATTCCATACAAATTGGGCCCCAATACTACTCTAATACAGATCGAGATCCCATATAGTGCATCGATACAATTTTGCAGATCATGTTATATTTAATAAAGAATACCTACTTTAAATGTGATATATGGGCCCACTTTTTAATGTAGCGTCCTTACAAATGGCCCATTTTAATTTTTACCCCTCAAGGACTCAAATTTTACATCGGATTTTACAGATTATATTATATTTCAACTAAGAATACATACTATGAAAGTCAAATATATGTTTGGAATAACCCAAATGGGCCCCATCCTACTCCATAGCAGCTTTAGAAACTACGTCTTAAATCGGATCATGATATATTTCAACTAGGAATACCTACCGTGAATGAGAAATATATAGGCACATGTTTTGGACCAGGCCCCAAGTATTGTTGTTGTTGTCCGATTCATCCTATTAGTACTGGATAACTTGTATTTGTCTGCCGGAAAATTGGATCACTTTTCATATTATTTACTATATTCGTTAAATATTACTAAAGATGAATATAGTAATATGAATTTGGTATATGCGCAGGGAGTGGTGTAGGGTATTATATAGTCGGCCCGCCCGACTTTAGCCTTTCTTTACTTGTTTTTATCCCAAAGGTACAAATATAAAAAACTATCTTTACTTTTCGTGTCCACGCAGTCAGAGCATGTACACATCGAATTGGTATTTTCTAACTGGAGCCGCTTGGTTTGTGTCATTTGTATCCCCTTTCGCCCATTTTCTGTCTAAAAGTACAAATTTCGAAAAAAATCCTTTATGTTTCGCGTTTACACAGGTGGTTTGGTTGGTACCATTTTTAACCCTTTTCCAATTATATTCTTTAAAAATATGCATTTTGATGTGTTCACGCAATTATAATTCCATGTATTAGCTGTTTTTGTGCCTTTTTATCTCGTTTTGTCCCATTTCATCCGGTATATGATTTATTTATTTTGGTGTTTTCACGCTACAAGAGAAATGTATGTAAAACCTTTTAGCTCATTTCGTTCAGAAGCTAGCGTGCTTTCAACAGGTGAACGGACAGACATGGCTAGATCGTCTTAAAAATGTACCTCGATCAAGAATAGACACAATGAAGTAAATCATTGTGTCTCCATGAATATTTTAAGGTATTGCAAACGGAATGACAAAGCAAGTAAGTAAGCGTCAGTCGGCTAAACCGTCTTACTCGAACATCACTCCCAGCTTCCACATTTATAAAATAATTCTAAAAACATGATCAAAGATTAAGTCATAGTGGACTGCAGGCACCAGTATGGAAGTTATAAAGAGGCGAGCATATCATTTGTCCCAAATGATATATACCCTCCTACTCTGTAGAGTGAGGGTATAATGAATATACTCTCCATCCTGAGGTAGAGGGTGTAAAAGATCGCAGAAAATTGTGAATCGCGAAAAATAACACACAAATGATTCAATTCAAACGAATAGTTTAATAACTGACTTTCTGTCAATGCATACCCAATTATGTTAGTTCAAGGTTAATCAAGTTTGAAATGTATACAGCTCCAAATTATAATTTCATATGTAAATACAAATGGGTGGATTGGTCCATCTAAAAATTTAAATTTGATCTACCGATTGCTTTCACTTTTAAATGTAGAATAACACTAATTATATAAATTATTTTAAATATTTTATAGAGTGTTTATAGAGTTTTATATCCTACTAGGTTGCAAAGAAGGTGGAAATGGTAATTTGACGTGAAATAGACGATATATGGAATTTGAACGCATATATAAAGGGTGATTTTTTAAGAGCTTGATAACTTTTTTTTTTAAAAAAACGCATAAAATTTGCAAAATCTCATCGGTTCTTTATTTGAAACGTTAGATTGGTCCATGACATTTACTTTTTGAAGATAATTTCATTTAAATGTTGACCGCGGCTGCGTCTTAGGTGGTCCATTCGGAAAGTCCAATTTTGGGCAACTTTTTCGAGCATTTCGGCCGGAATAGCCCGAATTTCTTCGGAAATGTTGTCTTCCAAAGCTGGAATAGTTGCTGGCTTATTTCTGTAGACTTTAGACTTGACGTAGCCCCACAAAAAATAGTCTAAAGGCGTCAAATCGCATGATCTTGGTGGCCAACTTACCGGTCCATTTCTTGAGATGAATTGTTCTCCGAAGTTTTCCCTCAAAATGGCCATAGAATCGCGAGCTGTGTGGCATGTAGCGCCATCTTGTTGAAACCACATGTCAACCAAGTTCAGTTCTTCCATTTTGGGCAAAAAAAAGTTGGATATCATCTCACGGTAGCGCTCACCATTCACAGTTACGTTACGATTCGCATCATCTTTGAAGAAGTACGGTCCAATGATGCCACCAGCCCATAAACCGCACCAAACTGTGACTTTTTCTGGATGCATTGGTAGCTCTTGCAATGCTTCTGGCTGATATTCACTCCAAAATCGACAATTCTGCCTATTTACGTACCCATTGAGCCAAAAATGAGCTTCGTCGCTGAACACAATTTCTTTCTTTCTGAACTTTCTTAACAGAGCACGCATTTTGATAATAAAATTCAATGATTTGCAAGCGTTGCTCGTTAGTAAGTCTATTCATGATGAAATGTCAAAGCATACTGAGCATCTTTCTCTTTGACACCATGTCTGAAATCCCACGTGATCTGTCAAATACTAATGCATGAAAATCCTAACCTCAAAAAAATCACTCTTTACGACTCGCATGCAAATTGTAATATATTTCTCTACTAAGTAACACCAATACAATTCTAAAGTTCGCCATATCTAACAACCCTAGGCTGTGCAGAAAATTATGTTGATCAGATGAACCGAGCCAGTCGTGGTAGTCATATACATGTGTTCCATTATTTGTGTTCCATTATTAAATGACAAAGTTCAACGTTTTCAATAAAATCATAAATTTGAAAAAAAAAATCAGTACTTTTTTATAGCCGATTCTTAAAAAAAAAATAATTTAATTTAAATAAAATTTTAAATGTGTTTATAAACTACTCAAAAAATTATCATTCTGAAGTTTTTTCACTTAAATTCTGGTTGATTTTGCAAAAAAATCGTAAAAAATAGAAGCCATCATTTCACCACTTCCAAGCTAACACAGTCACTAAAAGAGACATCTAATAATACTTCTTTAAAGTTAAAAAAATGAATGTGAATTTGATTTAAAAACTTTGTGATTGTGATATCGTCGAGATTTGAAATATAATATTAATTTAACATCATATATTTTCAGGTCGCTTGATTCACTTACTATTGTTCACTTACTAAAGTTATAAGAGAAATATTGAATGATATTAACCCAGACCTAGTATATCATTGTCAATGGATTTATATCGGGTGATTCATCGTGAGGTTTGATTTTCAATAGGCTTTTTTGACTGATCACCCATGGCTCATATCAAACTGCTTTGTCATTTTTGTTCAGTATCGTTTGGAAAGTCATCATGGAAAGACTCACACCACAATAGCGTCTCCAAATTGTTCAGTTGTATTACGATTAGGGTTTGGGGTTTCCCGGACTTTTTTCATTTCCCGGGAAAACGGTAATGAAAAGTTTCAAAAGTTTCAAAAAAGTAATTTATTTTAGGTATGTCCAATATGGTTTAAAATAACAATATTTAGTAACGGATGTGCTTTTTAAAAATACTGTCATATTACAAATTAAAAGCGATTGTGTTTGTCAAAATATTTTACATTTTACAAATATTTTATTCTAGACTAATTGTCGTCATAAAATTGGACATTTAAATCATAGGCACAAGTGCCTGACAACAATAACTCGTATGGCTGAGAACGTCTTTAATTTAGAAGATTCTAGAGATGAAAATATTTAGCAGCAACAGGGGAAATATTCTAAACTGTAAAAGCAATAGAAACATTATAAAAAAATAATATTAATTAAATAAATTCATAAAAAATTAAAACATTGAAATAGTCCAGTCATTAGTTCTTAGGTCATTTAAATATACCGTAGGATATACATATTTTTATTTCTCTCAAAAGTGAACAATTTTAATGTTTTCCTTATTTTTATACAATTTCTTACTGGATTCATATGTAAAAAAAATCTTCATTAAGAATATCTTCACCTTTTATCTCGTAGATTCTTCTGGTAATAGATAAAGAAATTTAAAGTTAAACCAGATAGCACGAGGGGTTAAGTATTGACACTATGTCAGCCATAGTATTGTCAGTATGATATTTTCGATTTATAAAGGGTGATTTTTTAGCTATTATCTTTTTGACAACACTGGTTTAAACAGCTGACGCACGTTTCGTGTTTTTAATTTAACCATGAATCGTCTTACAAAGGAACAACGCTTGCAAGTTATTGAATTTTATTATCAAAATGCGTGCTCTGTTAAGAAAGTTCATCGCGCGCTTTTATTTATTTATTATATTTAGCTTTTCGTGCTATTGTGACTAAATTTCGCACCAAATTTACATTGTTGGACATTAAACCACCAACACGACAATCAATTCTCGATTCGTCGCCGTTCGCAGCAATTGGGCCTCTGTTACTCAAAAACGTGGAAATGCCAAATTTGGTTGGCGCAGTCAAGGTCAACATTTGCATGAAATAATCTTTAAACATGCATTTTCCTGAATTTTATGTGTTTTTTTTTTAAAAACTTTCCTATAGCATTTAAAAAATCACCCTTTATTAAAAATCCTGCAAAAATCCAGCTAGCAAAAAATAGCGACTTAGCGAATTTAAAAAGTTTTTTTTTGCAGTAATATGATGTAGAGAAATGTTCATTACTATTGTCAATAATGTAAATATATGAATTTAAAATATAATTAAATATATAAAAAATAATTTCCCAATTGTACAGTAAAATAATAAAAAAAATAATCAATAAAATATTTTTTAATATTTCCCGTATTCCCGGGAAATTTAAATTTTTTTCCCGGGAATTCCCGGAAAAATTTGGACGATTCGGGAATTCTCGGACCCCAAGCCCTAATTACGATAAACAGCGTTCTGTGAGAAAGACGACCGTTGCGAAACGATTTGTCATCCTGTAAAAGTGAACTTAAAAGTATGAAAATAAATTATTTAGACATTTGTATCCTGTGGAAATTGAAAGTCCTGTAAAAAGGAGAAAGGATCATCAAATGCAAAATGGAGTACACAGTTTTTCTGCATACGATCTCTAGTTTCGCATATATATTGTCTTGCTCAGGCGTAATAAAATCAACGTAAAATTGTCGCACGGTGATACCAGAATCGGATAGTCTATCTGTAAGCCAGATATTATCTATATGGTAGGCTCACATACTACTTAATATAGCACGATAACCCAAAAAACCCACTATGTTGATCCAATTTTGCCTATCCTGACATGTACCTCCACTGTGTGCAAAAACCCCCACTGTATTGATCAATTTTATTTGTATGTATGTATCCTGACATGTACTTTCTGATGTGTTTATTTTTAAATCGTGTTTATCCTTTTGTAACTCATCACTTCAAATTAGCAAAGAATACATTTATGGATCCAATTTAATTGACAGGAAATCATGCTTTTCGATTAACTTCACAATTACCAAATGTATATGCTAATGTTACGTGTCGCTTTTGATTGTTAGCCAAACCCATTTCAAGTGTTTGACGGGCTGGTAGGTATAGAAACATGCAAACAAACAAACACATTTCACAGTTGAATACCTGTCTAATTGTATATTTACGAGCGTAAGCTATAGTTTGGTAAATTTAGCATAAAATTATTTTAATTCACACTATTATCACCACCACTGCTGGCAACGTGGCAACGAAGGAAAACAACACAGCAAATGTTTCGGGCAAAAGTTATAGCTGCGGAGTACGTGACTTTTAAAAAGTTTCCGCCATCTTTAGTGCTGCAGCAAACAAACAATTCCCGGCAACTATGTTCGCATGGCATCGTATGCGAATGCAACATTTTGTTGCATAACACACTGTGCAGCGGAACTCATCCAACGCACATTTGTTTGCAGAGTTTTTCCATTACAACATACCTTCGGTGATGTAAGAACCCTGTGGCCCCCGGTATGTGTTCACGTACGTAAAGAGTAAATTATGTTTTCATAAAACCTTTATACTTTGTACCTCAGCCTGGGGCCTTGGCAAAATACGGTGTGGAGTGTGGGTGGTGCTGTGAGGTGTGGTGGCTGTGGGACAGTCTTATGTAAATGTTGGAACATTGCTTTTGATTATAGCTACGACTTTATCATCATCATCAGCAGCAACTAAAAGATAGAGGGAGAGTTCCGCTTTTAATTTATGACTCAATGCTCGGTGAGCACTTCGCCCTGTGTAATGCATGGAAGTCTACACATGTACATTCATAGGTAGGCAGAGTCATGCATATTCATATGCGAACAAAAGACTTTTTATGATGCAATTTCATAAAGAGATTTTCGCTACGACTACTGCTCTTACTGCTCCCTTTGAATGCCACAGAATGAGTCTTTTATGATGCTGTGCACCTCCAGCCAGCACCTGAATGCCTGGCACGATTATTTTAATAGAATTTAAAATTTTGTTCCTTGGCATCATTGAAATGAGTACATCTGTCGGTGTGGTCTGCATAAGTTCAGAGCCGTCACTACCAATTTAACGTTATTTTCACACAAAATAGTACAAATAAATTTACAAATTTAGTTAAAGTTCAGCAAAGTTTTAAACAATATTTTGTGGTTTAATTTAGGTAGAAATGTGGTGTTGTCTTTATATATAAATATTTAATATTCAATAACATACAAATCTGTTGCTGTGTACAATAGTGGGTGGAATTTTTCGTGTTAACATTTGTTTGTGTTTTTCAGCTCAATCGGAAGCCATGACATAGCCATAGGCTATGTTTGAGGTGACTATAACCCCCCAAAAATTTGTTTGGATTTCGAAATATCAAATAAGCTTTAAAATGTGGAAATAAATTTAAAATTTGTTTCGGTGATATGAATATGATAAATTATAATGTCGAATTACCACCTTTATATGATATATATACCCTGCACAACTCTCTACGCCTACATATTGTTCTGATTATAAAAGACGAGGTTTTTAATATCATACGGCTATTTTATACAGCCCACATCAGAACATTAGCGAACACAACATTTCCTAAGTAAGAGAAAAAACTTGATCAAATAGCTGGCAAAAACTGATAACTAATCAAACAACACTAAAAATAATTCAGTAGTAAACTAAAAATCCGATGCAACATGTGGGTTCTAGTGCGTTGAAAGAGTAAAGCGAAAACTCATTTGTGTGGGCCATATGCAGACGTGAAATATGTAGATTTTAAAGCAGATTTAAAGCAGTAGGTAATTCCAGTTCATATATAAAATGATCTGAAAAATGTTTGTAAGATATTATATATTAGGCTGTCTCACGAAAAAAAAGATGCTGCGACCAACCCTCAGAAATGAAGATTGGACTGTTTAATGAAAACCTGCAAAATATTTCGTCAATTCGTCAAGCCGTCTGTGAGCGAAACACTCCTGAAAATACCTTAGAAAATCATCTTTTACTCTAGAAATTTTTTCTAAAATTTTTCTTGATTTAATAGATCCTTGAAAATACTTCAATTTAATTTTTCTATTATTATCCTTAAATAATTCATTGTTACACTTAAACAGGATGATATAAGCCGGAAACTGTAGCCAAGATTGACTTAATTGACGTTATATATAATATGTGTTTATGCAGGCAATGTGGTATATGTACTCTTTTGACTGATATTCGGAAGTTGACATAAAGAGTCCGGGTATTTTGTTGAAACATCATTGCGAAGCCAGCTGACGAAGGATTTCACAGACCAGAAATAATGTTGTGGTAGTGTGCAGACATTTTCATTGTATGAAATATATGGACTTGAGAAAAAATATTTATAAAAACAAGTAAGGAAAGGCAAAAGTCGGGCGCGGCTGACTATATGATACCCTCCACATTCTATACCATTGCAATTCTATACGGTGAACAAAGTGAAGCGGAAGGATTTTGGCATGGCTATCCGTAGGTGTTTCTAGTTGTAACAGTGTTGTGCCAAAATAGATTAAAATCGGAAAGGACATTTGAATGTTTCGTATGCATGTTTATTGGTTAAATATAATATGTAGTGTGTAGTTTAGCAAAAATCGGGTAAGGTTTGTGGCCTCTGGAACGAAAAAAGTCAAGTCGGTAAGGTCAATTTTGTCGGAGCTACATCAAAACATGGAACCTGCTCACGTCGTTTCATACGTGGTTCAAGTTGAAATATTTGATTGATAAATACATGGTTTCAATAGGGGAAAAACTCAAAACGGGAGCGACATTTGTATGGGAGCTATATCTAGCTCTGAACCGATCTGACTTACTTTTATCGCAGATGCTTCGAGCTAGAATATGCGAAATTTGAAAAAAATCGTTAAATTATGTGGTCTCTAGAACGGAAAAAGTTAAATGGAGGTCGAAATTTGTACGGGACCTACAACTAAATCTGAACCGATCTGACTAACTATTACCACAGATGTTTCTAGTTAAAATACAAAATTGTGTGCCTAATTTGAAGAAAATCGGTTAAAATATGTGATCTTTAGAGCGCCAAAAATTAAATGGAGAAAGAAATTTGTATGAGAGCTATGTCTAAATCTGAACCGATCTGGCCCAAATTCACCATATATATTTACAGTTCAAATACAAGGTACTCAAGCAAATCGAGTAAAATATGTGGTTTCTAGATGGGAAAAGTCAAATCGGGAGCGACGTTTGTATGGGGGCTGTATCTTAATCTGAACCGATTTGCTTCAGACTAAATAATGTTCGTCATTGGGGAGCAAAACTCACTTGTGCACATTTTTGTTAGGATCGGACAATAAATGCGATCTGTACTTTGATTACAAGAATAGATGGGCGAACGGACGGACAGACGGACATGGCTAAATCGATTCAAAAAGTGATTCTTAGTCGATCGGTATAGTTAGCAATGGATCTATTTCGCTTCCTTTTGGATGTTAAGAACAAATGCTCAAACGCAATCCCCTAGTGGATGTTATAACTAATTTATTAACTACTTCGGTACAAAAAATTAGTACATTTCTCCTACAAATTTGGCATAAAAGCATAGCATTTATTTTCTTGACATTTCGTGTTGAAAATTTACGAGTGTTTAATTTATATATACACTTTACTTTTTTTCTGACCTGTTTTCAATTATTTTGTACATTTTTTTCGCCATTGGATAATTTGATATAAGGCGTCGTAGTACCATCAAAATTTTTATTGGTTTCTTAAAACTTTTTTAATTATTAACATTAGAAATTATTGGTAAAATTAAAAACTTGTATCGAAAAACTTTATTCAAATTTTTAATGTTACTTTTCTAAACTAAATTTTTGAATATCTCTTGTTCGAAACAGATAATTCGTAATGATAACCACATATTGTAAAGGAAGTAGTAATAACAAGTAGTAGTAAGAAGTAATTCTAGAATGTAAAAGGCAAAATTTAGTAGAAAATGCGAATCTGAATAAATAAACAATGTGTCGATAAGACTATCTGAGTATTCGACTTAGGCTCTTGAAGAGTTGTTGTTGGCAACGAAGAAAACATTTGTATTGTTTCCAATTTGTAACAAAGTTACTATGTCATAATAGTAAAATATTTTAACAGAGAAAATGTAATATTCTTTTCGTTTTTACATGTTAGACATATTCTAAGACAATAGCACTGTATTATTCAGTACTTGCTGGAATTTTCTTGAAAATCTAATTTCGCTCTGACATCCCAAATAATAATTATTGTAACTCAATATCCATCTCGAATAATATTAGTAAATAATTACATGAAAACGCTTTCTGATTCCAATAATTGTGATTTGTAACCAAACGGCGATTTGTAATTGCGCTATTGTATAATAAATCCAGCCACGAGCTGTAATTTAATTTATACGTTGGAGAATTCCTTCATGAACAAAATATATACACCACTGATGTTAATATATGCAATCGCCTGTTGCCATGAAATCCTATTTGACCTACAAATATCATTGAATAAATTTAATTTATTGCCAAGAATATTATTTTCTCTGTTAAAAAAATAAACATAGACTTTAAGCTAAATATTTGGTATATCCCATGCGGGTTTCACAGCATTTTCCTTTCATTGTGTTGTCCTAACAGTTACATTTTCAAAAATGAATCAACGTCTGTCAAATATCTGTGGAATTCAACATTCGCCCATTGTCATTTTGTCATTATATTTCGTTCAGAAACATTCGCCCATAGCCGCTGGTTTATTCGAATATGAGGATTTAACGACATCATCAATGGCATAAAGATACCGTAGCCTCAATTTTCCATTTTGTCATACATGCCATACATACTATACTATGAATGAAGAGACACATGGGTCTCTAAATAAAAACTCTTTTGAAGGACATTAATATTCATTCAGATCCATCCATGCGAAACTTCTCTTGCCACGTGCACACTCATCTATCCCGTTCACGGATGACCCGTCAGCACCATTATTTTTATTTATATGCCAGAAGAGATATGTTGTTGTATCCTTTGCACTTCTTTTGCAAACATATTAATGTCCAATCAATATTTTGGGGAGGCGTAACATGGCGAAAAGTGGGAAAAGGCGTAGTAGGGGGGAAAAGTACACAGAACAGATGTGTAGCCATAGCGGGAGCTGTGATAAATCAACACTAGGCAACCAAATGAGAGAAACACGTAGATGATATTTCATTCTTTATGGGGCTACATATTTTATTTTTTATAAATGTGGATGTTTGCATTTTTGAACTTTATATCAAGGTTTGAGGAATAGGTATAAATTAATGAAAATATAAACGGTTGAATTTGTGGACAACAAATCAAATTTGCAAAAAATTTCATAAATTTGTGTGAATACTGCAATCTTGTGAATAAACTTACATATTTCACTTTAGACAGGAATATTTGTCAACCAATATATTATGATTTTTATACCCTCTATGAGATAAGATATAATTCCGAATTGTATATACCTGGCGATTTCGAAACACTAACTAAATCGTTTATCTGCCTGTCTGACCATATATTTTTGTATTCAAAGTACTGGTCGAAATTATAGTCTCATCCAAACAAAACAGGGCGAAAAAGAGTTTCGAGAGTCAAGGATGGACGCTATTACATTTAAAGAAAATTAGTTTGGAAATAGAAATAATTCCCATGCAAATATATAAATATGTCTTGTGCTCTGAAAACCATCACATTACATTGCACATCATTTTATGCTCTATGCTTTGGTATTGGTATTTATTGGTTCTAGGGTTTGCATTTTCCCGTACTTTTTATTTCCCGGGAAACGGGAATTATTTTTTCAATTTCCCGGGATCCCGGGACAGCACGGGAAATCGTCAACATACTGTTTACCATGAGTTAAGCTTATTTTTTTCAATGGAGCATTCACATATTATTAAAGTAAAATAAGTATATATTTCACAACGAACCTGTTACAGAATTCATATAATAAAGCGTAATGTGAGACCAATGCAAACGTCTTTTCAAGTTTCAAAATTAATTAAAGATCAGATATATCTTATTTTATTGGGAAATGTGGACGCGACGGAGAACGATCGTTCACATTAATAGTGAGTAGAGCATTAAATGAAATGTTTGTTCTTTGTCCTGTCGCTTCGAAAACTTTAAATTCTTTATTTTTTGCGTTCGGATACACGCCCAAAATATATTTTTCCCAGATTTTAATTTCTTTCATATGGAGCTTGACAGGAAAAAGTGGATTTGGAGTCTACATCCAAACGCATCTTAAAAATAATTTGACATACCTGATTAAAAGCTATGTGATTTAATTTTTTACACTTCTTAATTTTATTGTGGAAATGATTTCCGTACGAATTTCCCGGGATACGGGAAATGAAAAATGTGCAAATTCCCGGGAATTTTCCCGCGGGAAATCCCGGGATGCAAACCCTAATTGGTTCCTTGAGTTAATAGAATAATGAAGACAAAATCAAACTGATGATTTTCACTGAAATTTTGGTTGATTTCGAGAAAGTTTTTTTTAGAACCCAACATTTCCAAACTCTAGTTGCTAAGAATACACCTAAGAACACAGCATTAACATTTCAAAAAAATATCAATTAATTTAATCATTTCGAACATAAAAAGAAATAACAGGTAAGGAAAGGCTAAAGTCGGGCGGGGCCGACTATATGATACACTCCACTTTCAATCCGAATACAATTCAATTCGGTAAAAAAGTGAAAAGGGGGAGGATGTCCAAATCATAGACTGATATGACCTGGCCAAATTTGCCAAGTCGGGAATGTATCGGGGCTATATCCAAACATGGAATAAAGTGACTAACTTTCACAATCAATTTGAAGAAATTCAGTGAAAATACGTGGTATCTGGGGTAAGTCAATACGGGAGCGAAATTTGAATGGGAGCTATATGAAAATCTGAACCAATCTGACCCATTTTCACCATGGCTGTTTCTAGTTGCAATATAAGATATTTCGCCAATTTCGAAGACAATCTGGTGCAACATGTTGTTTCTGGAGCTGAAAAAGTCAAATCGGGAGCGAAGTTTGTATGGGAGCTATATACAAATCTGAACCAATCTGACATATTTTCACCATAGATGTTCCTAGTTTAAATATAAGATGTTTTGCAAGATTTTAAGAGATCTGTTAAAATATGTGGTTTCTAGAGCAGAAAAAGTCAAATCGGGAGTGAAATTCGTATGGGGGGCTATATCCAAATCTGAACCGATTTTCTTCAAATTAAATAGCGTTCGTCCTTGTCCCGAAAAAGTTCGTTGTGCAAAGTTTCGTTCGGTTCTGGCTACAATTGCGAACTGTATCGTGATTACAAGAATAGATGGACAGACAGACGGACAGACAATCAGACGGATAGACAAATCGATTCAAAAAGTGATTCTAAGTCGATCGGTATAATTAACAATGTCTATCTCGCCAATAGGAGTGTATAAAAATGTAAAAGCTTAAAATTCCAAATTTCGTCAATGATTCTTGAATATTTTTATACACTCCACGAGAGTATTATGGCTTTGTGCATTTGTTTGTAACACCCAAAAGGAAGAGGCATAGACCCATTGTTAAGTATACCGATCGACTTAGAATCACTTTCTGAGTCGATTTAGCAATGTCCGTCTGTCTATCCGTCTGTCTGTCTGTCTGTCTGTCCATCTATTGTTGTAATAAAACTACAGGTCGCAATTATAGTCCGATCTTAACAAAAATTGGCACAAGTAAGTTTTGTGGATCAAGGACGAACGCTATTTAATTTGAGACAAATCGGTTCAGATTTAGATATAGCCCCCATACAAATGTCGCTCCCGATTTGACATTTTCCGCTCTAGAAACCACATATTATACTCGATTTTCTTTAAATTTGGCACAACATCTTATAATCCAACTATAAACACCTATGCAAAAATTGGGTAAGATCGGTTCAGATTTAGATATAGCCCCCAAACAAATGTAGCTCCCGATTTGACTTTTGCCGCTTTAGAAACCACATATTGTACTCGATTTTCTTTAAATTTGGCACAACATCTTATAATCCAACTATAAACACCTATGCAAAAATTGGGTAAGATCGGTTCAGATTTAGATATAGCTCCCATACAAATGTCGCTCCCGATTTGACATTTTCCGCTCTAGAAACGACATATAGCACCCGATTTTCTTTAAAATTGACACAACATCTTATAATCCGACTATAAACACCTATGCAAAAATTGGGTAAGATCGGTTCAGATTTAGATATAGCCCCCATACAAATGTCGCTCCCGATTTGACATTATCCGATCTAGAAACCACATATTGCACCCGATTTTCTTTAAAATTGACACAACATCTTATAATCCAACTAGAAACACCTATGCAAAAATTGGGTAAGATCGGTTCAGATTTAGATATAGCCCCCATACAAATGTCGCTCTCGATTTGACATTTTCCGCTCTAGAAACCACATATTGTATCCAATTTTCTTTAAATTTGGCACAACATCTTATAATCCAACTAGAAACACCTATGCAAAAATTGGGTAAGATCGGTTCAGATTTAGATATAGCCCCCAAACAAATGTAGCTCCCGATTTGCCGCTTTAGAAACCACATATTGTACTCGATTTTCTTTAAATTTGGCACGACAGCTTTTAATCCAAGTAAAAAACCTATGGTGAAAGTGGCTAAGATCGGTTCAGATTTAGATATAGCGCAAATACAAATGTTGTTCCCAAATGTTTAACCAATTTTGGCCAAACTATACATATTATATTTCACCTATTTCGTTCCAGATTTCAATATACCCCCATACAAATGTCCTTTACGATTTAACATTTTTTGTCAAACACACACATTTACATTTACACATTTTCACCGAATTAAATTGTATTCGGATAGAAAGTGGAGTGTATCATAGAGTCGGCCCAGCCCGACTTTAGCCTTTTCTTACTTGTTTGATATAAACTTAGCAAAAGTGGATTATGAAAAGTCTCAAAAAAATATATAGAAAAACAATAAAACCTTACTAAAAATAGAAATCAAAATGTATTGTTTTATTTTTCAATAGCTAGTGAAGCAAACAATGCCTCTATGGATAAATGCAGAATTTGTGATCCTAATAGTGAAGATGATTGTGTAATGATGATCTGTGAAATATTATAATAAATAATTATTATAATAAAATAATTCGTCATTGATTCAAGAGCTAAACTCTTATCCCAACACCTATAACAATAATGTTTTTACATTGTAATTTTCTACATGTTGCATTTTAGTCCAAAATTTTCTCTGGATTATTAGGCAGCACTTAAAATAAAAATCGTTCTTTGTGTTTTAGAATAACCCGTTGGTCGTATTATTGGACGTTTAATTAATTTTTTGTGGTTTTCAAAGTGACAGCTTAAAACTCATATTTCTTGGAATCATTTTGTAAAAGTTTCACTCAAGAAATAGAATTCCTAAATTTGAGTAAAATCCATACTCCAATTCAGTTTAATAAATTTACTCCAGTTTAGTAATAATTCTCCTTGAAAATAGGAAAATTAACTAAGTTTGAGAGCGCCCCAGTAGTCGAGTTGATAGCGTGCTCGGCTATCGGCGTGGGGGTCGTGGGTTCGATTCCCACCAGAGGCTCTGGTCTGTCTCTGCAATAACTAGCTACAATGGTCTTAGTAACCCGGCTCAATCCCTGGACCCAAAATTAGAATATAAATTTACTTTGTATTGTAATTCATAATAAATAAATAAACTAAGTATGAGTAACGTTTCCTTATTTCAAAGTCATAGCAAATAGTTAATTTACTAGAAATAGGGTAGTAAACTTACTTAAAAACATTTCTTTGGGTCTAATAGGGTCAGTTTAAGTAAATATTTACTTGATTTTCGTAAAAATTTACTGAGTTTTAGGAAAATTTTACTTAGATTTAGTAAAAATTTATTGGTTTTAGGGGAAATTTACTAAGTTTTAGGAAAAATTAAAAATTTAGGAAAATTTCAGCAAAATTTTACTTAGATTTAGTAGAAATGTAGAATGGACACAGAAATTTCTATTTGGACAAATTTCGCCCATTTTAAATTCCAACCTACCTATTTTTCTAGTCTACACAGCCAGATCGAAGTATACACTGATTTCCATTTTCATTCTGGTTGCTGCCGTTTGATTTGTACCATTTGTAACCACTGTCTCCACACTTACCTCCTAAAAGTACAAAGTTCGAACATTTTCTTTTAATTTGCACGTTTATGTAATTTCGTATTATTCCAGCAGCCTTTTGTCGGTGCCAATTTTATCCCTTTTTACACATTTTCCCCTTTTAAAGCAATTCCTTCATTTTACGTGTATATAAGAGTAGTGCGATGTACACACCAAATTTCATGTTACTAGTTATTGTCGTTTGATTGGTACGATTTTGATCCCTTTTGTCCCATTTCACTACCTAAAAGTATCGAACACTTCATAGTGAGCGTTCTAGCTATAAAAATATTTTAATTATCAAACATCTAGTGCATACAAGATAGAAATCTTAAAAAATGGCTTAATAAATATAACACACAGCCCTTCGATAAAATGGTTGTAAGCTTGTGTAGCATGCTGTTTATTAAATCTCCGGGGTAGCGTATGTTTACTATTCATACAAATACTCATACGTCACAGTGGCAAATTTGAATTAATCGATGGTGACTTGAATGCATTTTTGAAGTATTCGCAATAATACGATGAAAATAAAATTTGAAGCGAATGTGGCGTATGAAGAAAGCACAACCATAAAGTTTTTTGCAATGTGTCACCGCCTGCTAGGTTTGAAATTTAAGTTCGATGTTAGGTCACAAAGCTATCTATTTCCTGTGTCATGGGAGTCATACAAGTTCTAAGCAGGAGCCGTATTTCTACACTGTATATATACAATTTAGCAATACATAAAATGGTTATATGCCAAACAATTTTATTTATAACAAATCGTTTTTCTTATAGCAAAAAGTGCAAAAAAGCATCAATATAGCAATGTATCCTTTATTTGTTGTGCCACAACATAAAAAATCTCATATGTGGTCTCATGAACAACCATTAATACATAGACCCATAAAATATATAACGTCTTCTGCGTCTTCTACGGCTGTACAAGGAATAGAAACCAACATATGTTGCACACAAGCTACCAACAAATTGCAAACAGACAACACGAATCTCAATAAATTATGAAAAACTCAATTTTCATATGCATTCTAGACACCCTTTTTGCGTTGTATACTCACACATCCTTATATCCTGGGGTATACATATGAATGTATACATATGTATATGTTCACATCTTCTATAGACAGACGCTCAATATATTTTGAACGTTGTCTATGTTTATGTACATATTAAAGTTCATTGCTAGATACACACAAAATACACCTCCAGTGATAGGCCGTATGTTAAGTTTAGTGAAACTTGACTTAACTTGACTAACTTATTCTAATATCTTGGGAATATTTGTGGCATTTAGTTAGTACCAGAATACAGTTTAATTGTCAACATTTAATTTGAAATTGAAAGTAGGAGTACATTGACCATATACTATCTTATGGAAATGCCAGAGCTATGTTGACAAAAGTCAGACGTGTTCTATTTGCTTACAGCGAACATTCTCCACATGATTTCGGTAGGACATTCTTGTAGGTTTACACATTTGCTAGACATTACACATATCATACTCGATATATAACCAACATAATTAGCAACCTACAAATGGGTGAGAGTTCCTGGATAGTCGCATATATCTATCGAACGTACTCACCGGCGGTATAAGATCACGAATATTTGAAGAACAAACACCATGAACGTATCGATGGAACAAGGAACCACAACCCACATTAAGGGAAATAATAGAATTGGATATTATACCGTCACCTATCAACACCATCGCCCTCCTCTGGATACTGTCAATAAGCTCCAGAGAACATCCTGACGCACCTGACCTGAATGTTGGATATTCCGTCTTTGGTCTGATGTAGGTAGTGTAGATATTGTGAAGATTAGAGGGTGTGAAGTAATTCTTACACCGCTTTAAAAAGACATGTTTTGTCCAACCAGCATAGCATATTATTTTCATACCTAGAGCATCAATTGTATCTGATTGCTCAATATCAACACCGCACAGTGGTTCAGAATCAAAATCCATCGGCCAAAATTCAATGACTTTTCTAGTAGACATTTTTGAGTTCTGTAAAAATCAAAATTAGACAAGGACCCAAGGATTATTTTGAGATATTAACATTAAAAATCGGTAAATCGGATATAGTTTAGAAATCGCCCCAAAGTTGACTACTTTTCGTATTTTTCGATTTTAAAGAAAATTAAAATTTTTAATTTTTGTTTTTATGTTTTTAACATATTTGTACGTTTTTGTTCATAATGCGAAGAAAAAATTTAATTTTTTTGTATTACAGATTTTCGCGTTTTTCAGATTTTGAAAATTTAAATTTATTTTTTTGAAATTGTCGAACACCGTCTCACACATTTTAAGAGATTTTGCACTAAATTTTTTTATTAGAAATTGTGGTTTCTTAGCTTTATTATGACGTCAAATCTATGTCTGTGCCAATTATAGTCCTCAATAATCCATGGGTCCTAGTCTAAATTTGATTTTTTACAGAACTGAAAAATGTCTACTATAAGAAAAGTTATTGAATTTTGGTCGATGGATTTTGATTCTGAACCATTGTGCACCGTTCATTGAAATCGACGACAGTGTTGGATAAGTGAATCGCTTGTGAGACAAAAAAGGAACACTGGGTCTTAGGTGCATTAAAATCTACTCTATTCACATGACCCCATTCGGAATTGGCCAGTAAATCCTGGCTGAGTGAGCCATCCATAAATTGCATTTTATCTTCAATTTATTGATGATCTATGATAGAATGAGTATGAATGACAGAGGTTGCTGTCATCCGTGAAAGTGTAGATTGGATTCGAAGACCGATCCAAGAGGTCGTCGATGAAAATAAGAAAAATGTAGGGGAAAGGACAGTGCTCTGCCGTACTCCTGTGGTTTACTTATGCTCATCGGATGAGAACCTGTCTACAACAACTCGTATAGTGCGATCTCTGAGGAAGCTCGATGCAAAACGAGAGAAATCACTATCAAAAGCGGTAAGTTTTGATATGAGGGGGTCGTGTCAGACTCTCTCAAAGGCCTTGGGGGATATCTAGAGCAACGACCTTACTCTTACCAAGCTGGAGGATGGATCGATTCCACTTTTCGGATAACAGTGTAATCAGGTCTACCGTAGATCGATTCCTACGGAACCCATACCTCACAAGATGGTGGTTTATCATACTCTCCATAACCTTCGAGAGTAATTCGCAATGTGACGGTAGTTAGCAGGGTTATTTGCCTCACCTTTTTTAGGGATGGGCTGTATGTTTGGGAAAGAAAACCCCTGCACGGTAAGCACGGTTGAAAAGATTACGAAGTGCTGAAATGCCATCCGGGCACGGAGATTTATTTACTTCATTTGTTTTGGGCGATTTTTATATACAATTATTATTATATGTTATAACAATACTCAATGGCGATAAGAACACAATAAATGCAAAAATGAAAATATTGTTTTTATTCAAACACTGTTTCCATCCCGATTTTATTACATATGTCCTTACTTCCAATCACTAGAAGCTTCTTCTCTGGAGTAGCACCTTAATGATTTGTGTTACCCGCCAAACTAACAGTGTTAACACCTACTTTCCCCATTTTCAGATTTGTTCTTTTTATATGTTCTGCCAATCTAAAAATATTTTTTTATTTTTATTTATTATTAATTACAATACAAAGTAAATTTATATTCTAATTTTGGTTCCAGGGATTGAGCCGGGATGACTAAGACCATTATAGCTAGTTATTGCAGCGAGAGACCAGAGCCTCTGGTGGGAATCGAATCCACAACCCCCAAACTGATAGCCGAGCACGCTACCAACTCGACTACCGGGGCGCTCTATCTAAAAATAAAACGGTTGGAATTACCCGTTTATAAAACTTTCAGTGAAGTGATCAAATATTCTCTATGCCTACTTTGGATACCCACTTATGGTGGACTTGTAATGTAAAGCCCTACTGTTAAGTCAGCAAAATTAAAATAGTACTTCTTATTATTACAGTTACTCATCATTTTTGTTTTGCACTGCCTAGTAAATAATTAGGAAATTATATTTCGAGAGCAGATATTATTAATAACAAAATAAAAAAAAAACAAAAATTAGCAGCATCACCGAATAAAATATTTTTCAAACTTTCACAAAGTGGCAAACAGTACTTTTGTTTTTCGTTTGTTTCATTTCGATCTGTGAACAATATATTTTATTTGAACTGGGAAATTTCCTGGCTATATATATTTTTCAAATGGTGGTGTTATTTAAGACTTGGCTGTCCACTATCTGAGTACAGTTGATAACAGCTTTGCCAGATATGTACTACCCGCAAAAAAAAAAACATTTTTTAACCGTACATGTAACACTTCCCTCGTTTATTGCTGCCTTGAAGGAAGTCAGTATATGATGGCGTATTTTTCATAACATCTTTTCTATACTTACTCTTTTTTTAATTTGAGATTTTATATATATACATATATAATATTTGTATTTATATGGAATGGTTATATAAACACAATCGTGGGAACAACTGCAGGTTTATTTTATGAGGTTTTGTACTACCCGCAAAAAAAAAAAAACATTTTTTAACCGTACATGTAACACTTCCCTCGTTTATTGCTGCCTTGAAGGAAGTCAGTATATGATGGCGTATTTTTCATAACATCTTTTCTATGTTTACTCTTTTTTTTAAATTTGAGATTTTATATATATACATATATAATATTTGTATTTATATGGAATGGTTATATAAACACAATCGTGGGAACAACTGCAGGTTTATTTTATGAGGTCTTCCTTTAAATATTGAGCACAAATAAAAATTTCCGGGAATTGCCATTGAGAGTTCAGGTTCATATGTCGTTTTAAGTGTTTATCAGGAATTCTGGTAGATTTATTGATTAAATGGAATTAAAGAAAGTGATACGATTATTCAGTGTGAGCTGTTTGTTTAAAGAATATCTTATTTCAAATAATTCATTTCAAGCATTCCCCATGTGTGAATCTTAAAACGATAAACAAATTTTGTTTTGTGCACTTTTTTACGGTTGTTTTCTGCGAAATCTGGCAAATAATACAAATTATTTGATTTGGTGCCAATCACACATGTCTCTCACTGGTCAGTAATTAGTTTATTGTCTGTTTGTTTATTGTTGTTGAATACTCGGATTTGTTTGTGTTATTTTTGCCAGTGAATGATATTAAACAAATGCAGGTGAGAAAAAACGTCGTTGTGTGACTGGATTGGATATTTAGCGAGTGCACGATACATGAGAGATGTTTTTGTTACTGGCAAACACAATTTTTTTGCTCGTAGCCAATTGCAGCTAAAAATTAATTCGAATTTTGCTAATAAAAATTGACATTTTGGCAGCTGTCCAATGTCATTGGCATTGCAGAACATTACACAAATTGTGCTGTGACGTCAATTTTACTAAGCCCTCGGTGACGTCTAGCCAGTTAAGGTTTTTATCATACTCGATATGCTCATTGTACATTATGATTCTCCTGGCAACAGTTCGGCAGATGGTCTGTGTGTGCGCACTTTCGGTAAAAATCTACAAATATATTTAACAAGTTGAATTGTGTCTAATGCCTTCGTTAGCAGCCCACATTTGAGCAATAGAAAAATGTACGGAAAAATCATATCCTTCTTGGGAAATATTATACGAAGCGGTGAAAACAATGTAATTATTTTTTGTTGGTTCGATTGGCGAATGAAAGAGACGATTGGAAAAACATTGTTGTGAACCTATGTTTCTTATTGGAAGTAAAGGAAATAATTCCAATAAATAATAATAGAAGATAACGAAAATGAAGGAAAAAACAAGTAAGGAAAGGCTAAAGTCGGGCGGGGCCGACTATATAATACTCTACACCACTCCCTGCATATATACTTCGCTCTGATTACTAAACCCAGGTGTTTTATGGGTGCAATTTTATGTTGTTCGTATAAATTATAAAGTATACTATAAATTAATCTTTAGTCAAATTTAACGAATATGGTAAAATTGATGAAAATAATTTACATTATGTTACTCATTCATATGATGGGCCCATATACAAACAAAATCGGTGCCATGCCATCTAATTGTAGCAGAAAAAAAATTGGAAGTTCCGTAGGAATCACATTTTCATCGCATCTCAAAATCCAAATGTGCATTTCTTCCCTTTCTCCCCTTTTGAGGAAGTTCATAAAAAATTCCAAAAAAGTCTATAATATTTTAATATCCCGTAATATTTAACGAATAGCAATTTCTCAAGTGAATGGGAACGAACTTTTAGTATGAGAAGGTTTTTTTGCTGGGAAGGTTTTATTGAAAATTGGTGGCAGGTCTATCACAAAATTTGGGGCCTGGGCCTAAAACATTGGCCTATATAGTTCTGATTCACGGTAGGAATTCCTAGTTGAAATATATCATGACCTGCAACATTAGATCAAGATCCGATGTGAGGTGAAACTTCTAGATCGGTAATAGAGTAAAACGGGTCCCATTTGTATGGGGATATGCTCATATATGGACCCATATTGTATCTGTCTTTCATAGTAGCTGTTTCTATTTGAAATATAAAATTATCTGGAAAATTTGATAAACGTCTGATGTAAACTATGGATTCTGGAGTGGTAAAAATAGAAAATGGGGGCCCATTTGTAAGGGCGTTATATTAAAAAGTGAAACCTTATATATCACTATCAAAGTAGGTATTCTTATTTGATGATCTGCAAAATATTAAAAAGATCCAATGTAATATGGGTGTTCTAGGGCTGTAATAATAAAAATTGGGGCCCATGTGTAAGGGCGCTATACTAAAAAGTGGTCCCTTATAGATTACTATCACAGTAGGAATTCTTAGTTGAAATATAAGATGATCTTCAAAATTTTATCGAGATCCAATGTAAGGTGTGGATTATAGAGCGATAATTGTGTAAATTGGGGGCCCAGTTGCAAGGGGGCTATACCTAAACATGGACCCATATACTTTCAAAGTAGGTGTGTCTCATCTAAATAAAGGGTGTTTTTATTGGGGTATAGAACTTTAAGTTGGCATCACTTTATTAACTGGCGGCCATTTTGTCAGCTGTCAAGTTATTAATATTTAGTTTGGTTTGCCATTTCATCATGAACAGGTTGTCAAAAGAACAACGCTTGCAAATCGTGCAAATTTATTTCGAAAGTAATGGTTCAGTTCGCGAAGTTCACCATTTTATGGTCGACATAATCGTCCATCAGAGCAATTAATTCGGTTAACCATGGATCGTTTTCGCACTACGTTTACTCTATGTGATAATACGCATCCGCAGAGACGTCGAACAGTGCGCACCGAAGAAAAATTGCCGCTGTAGAGCAAAGTGTTGAAGAGGACCCAAATGAATCGATTCGCCACCGTGCACAGCAATTGGCGCTGCACAGCAATTGGAGAAAGTGGTTGAAAATTGGACCTGTAGAATTGGCTATATTCGAGCCAGCCGCGGCGGCCACATGCCCGAAATCATATTTAAACATTAATGGCATAAAATTATCCTTCCAATAAAGCCAAATTGATGGACATTAAAACGATTTTCTTGTGTTTTATTTCAATTCGAAGTTCTATACCTCAATAAAAAACACCCTATACAACATGGTGTAGGAAATTTGATCGAGATCTGATGTAATATGTGTATTCTAGAACAATAATAGTGTAAATCGGAGGTACATTTGTATTGGGGCTATGTCGAAACAAGGACCCATGTAACCCACTAGCATCTCTAGAACCAATGTACGATGTGGGTTCTAGAGATGTAATAGAGTAGAATGGGACCCCATTTGTATGTAGGTTATACCAAAATATGGACCCATATAATTGGCTTTTGTAGTATGTATTCCTAGTTGAAATATAATATAATCTGCAAAATTTGAAAAACTTCCGATGTAAAATGTTGGTCATAGGAAGGTAATAATAAAAATGGGGGCCCATTTGTAAGGACGCTAAAGTGGGCCTTTATAGATCAAAGTAGGTATTCTTTATTGAAATGTAACATGATCTGCAAAATATTATCAAGATCTAATGTAAGATGTGGGTTCTACAGCGCTCATAGTCCAAACTGGGGGCCCATTTGTATGGGGGCTATACTAAAACATTGACCAATATAGCTGGCTTTCAAAATAGGTGTACTAGTATATATGTAACATTGTGTGGAAAATTTGATCAAGATCCGATGTAAAATCTGAATTTTAGAGAAGTAATATTGTAAATCAGAGGTACATTTGTGGGGGCTATATCAAAACATAGACCCATGTGGTCCACTTTCCCGTGAGCTGTTTCTAGTTCAAATATAACACGATCATGCAAATTTGGTCATGATCCCATATAAAATGTGTATTATAGAGCAGTAATAATGTAAATTATAAGTATATTTCTATGGAGGCTATTTTGTATGGACAATTTTTTTTTTTGACCACAAAAAATGTTTTTTGGTCGATGAGGGAAATTTCAAAAGAATGACATTCCTTTTTCAATTTCATTTAATTTTTGGAATTTATTTTCCACGTTTTTAATTAACTTGTGCGGTAAAGAAACTAATTGTAAAGCCAACGAAATCTTCCGATTTAGGCGCAATTTGGGAAGCATTTTTTGAAAAGTATTGAAAACCGTGGCAACTTAAAGGTGAAGTTTTTTTATATTTATTAAACCCAAAATTAAAATTTAACGTAATTTCCAGGGCTACAAATGTTAAAAATGTATCTTTCACGTAGAAGGAGTGGTTTAGTAGTGATCGTTAAAGAAAATCGAAAAAACGTGTTGTTTTGCTTTTGACGATTTATCGAGCTTAATTAAATTATATCACAAAAACAATATTATATCGGAGAATGGCAAAACATACCACAGCTTCTCATAACTAAAACGTGAAAATTTAATTTTATTTCCCTATTAAAATTGCCTTTATTATTGAAGTATAAGACTGATTGATAACTAAAAGTTTTCGAAATTTTAAACAACTTTAATATTATTTTTTATTAAAATTACAATTATCAATGGTACCCATATTATTTTTGAAGTATAATCCCGATCGAGACAACCAAATTTAAGGTAATTATGAGGGCTACAAATGTTACAAGTGTCTCTTTCACGTAGAACCAGTGGTTTAGTAGCAATCGTCCAAAAAATCTAAAAATAGTGTTTTTAATTAATTATACACTCCACGAGAGTATTATGTCTTTGTACATTTGTTTATAACACCCAAAAGGCAACGAGATATACCCATTGTCAATTATACAGATCGACTTAGAATCACTTTTTGAGTCGTTTTAGCAATATCCGTCCGTCTGTCAATCTATTCTTGTAATCACGATACAGGTCGCAACTGTAGACAGAACCAAATGAAACTTTGCACAACGAAGTTTTTCGGTACAACTACGAACGCTATTTAATTTGAAGAAAATCGTTTCAGATTTAGATATAGCCCCATACGAATTTCACTCCCGATTTCACTTTTTCCACTATATAAACCACATATTACAACAGATTTTCTTTAAAACTGGCAGAACACCTTATATTTCAACTAGAAACACATGTGGCAAAAATGTGTTAGATCGGTTCAGATTTATATATAGCTCCCATACAAATTTCGCTCCCGATTTGACTTTTTCCGCTCTAGAAACCACACATTGTATCAGATTGTCTTCAGATTTGGCAAAACATCTTATATTTTTACTAGAAACAACCATGCTGAATATAGGTCAGATCGGTTCGGATTTATATGTAGCTCCCTACAAATTTCGCTACCGATTTGACTTTTTCCGCTCTAGAAACCACACATTGTATCAGATTTGGCAAAAGATCTTATATTTAAACTAGGAACACCTATGGTGAAAATAGGTCAGATCGGTTCAGATTTATATATAGCTTCCATTAAAATTTCGCTCCCGATTTGACTTTTTCTGCTCTAGAAGCCACATATTTTAACAGATCCTCATCAAATTAGGCGAAATATCTTATATTTGTTCTATAAACAGCCATGGCGCAAATTGGTCAGATCGGTTCAGATTTATGTATAGCTCTCACACAAATTTCACTCTCGATTGCACTTTTTCGGCTCTATGAACCACATATTTTAACAGATCTTCTTCAAATCTTTCAAAATATCTCATATTTCAACTGTAAACACACCCATGGTGAAAATGGGTCATCGGTTCAGATTTACATATAGCTCCCATACAAATTTCGGATGACTTTTTCCGCACCAGAAAGCACGAATTTCCACAAAATGAGCTTAACACGTTATATTTGAACTGGATGAACTTATTGTGAAAGTTAGTCACTATATTCCATGTTTAGATAAAATACTTCCTGTTTTCACTTTTTTACCGGGTTGAATTGTATTCGGATAGAAAGTGGAGTGTATCATATAGTCGGCCCCGCCCGACTTTAGTCTTTCCTTACTTGTTTTTAATTTCATTTGCTTTTTTCGCTAAAAAAACCAACAATTCTCTTGGAAAAAAATATATCAATAACTTTGGTTGGTTAAACCCCAATTTGCAAAATATTAATAACGTCAGCTTGTCATAGCTTCCAATATTTTTCAAAAATCGTTTGGGCTTACTACTTACTTTCTTACAATTCAGAGACCTGATAAGGTCGTACCATTAATAACTATTGGTTTTCTTAAATATATCAACAAGGAAAATATGGTAGTACCACTAGTAGAGTAGCAAGCTACTTCCTTCTTAAGCGAGTAAATTCCATACAAAAGATTAGTTAGTAATCCCAATCGAACAGTTCTAATATCTTGCAATACCAAACCCAATTTTCATCAAAATCCGAAGACCTTTGAAAATCTGAATTTAGCGTTGGTTTTACACGGAATTCCTCAAAGATTTTATGCAAATAGCCTAATTCTACAATTCAAAGCTGGTTAGAGAGTCATAGTAACAACTAGAATGTAAACTTTTCTCAGCACATTTTCTCTCTAGAGTGGATACAATGCACTACTGCAAATAAACTTTTAAGCTCTTCAAATAATTATTTGAACCTCAAACTCGTAAAATTTTGACTGATGTATACTGGAAATCGTATATTTTTGCTAAAATATAGTTTTAGTGAAAAGTTTTCTTACTCAGTCAGCTACTAACGGTTTTTTAAAAAAGAAGTATTCTTAAATTAATTCGCAAGAAGCAGGCTACCTTACAAAAGAATGTGTAAAAAATATAGTTAAAAAAAAGAACTAGTAAATCAAAAAAAAAAAAAAAATCAAATCCATGCTTTATGCAAGCAGAATTCTATTGGGCCTAGAAATTCTTTTTTAGTTATCTTTTGTAGAAGGAAAAATTACTGCGTTATCAGGAGCAGAAATAATAGATTTTTAATTTGTGGTTTGTATGGGAGGTACCACGCCCCTTTGTACAATCCCGCCCATATTTGCAGCAGCACTTAAAAAATCCACACCAAACCGACGTACCAAATTTTGTTCAAATACCGTTATCAGGAGCAGAAATAATAGATTTTTAATTTGTGGTTTGTATGGGAGGTACCACGCCCCTTTGTACAATCCCGCCCATATTTGCAGCAGCACTTAAAAAATCCACACCAAACCGACGTACCAAATTTTGTTCAAATACCGTTATCAGGAGCAGAAATAATAGATTTTTAATTTGTGGTTTGTATGGGAGGTACCACGCCCCTTTGTCCAATTGGTCAAATTTTTCCATTTCCTTGTATTGTCATCGAAAATGATTAAGTGTGCAAAATTTGAGCAAAATTGGTTGAGAAAAAAGCTTTCAAAAATTGATTTCAAATTTTGTGGCACACAAACATATATAGAAAGTAACCTTATATAAAGCATGGAAAAAATCGTATATTTTCTAAGTCAAAGCTAAACCGATTTTTTACCCGTATGTTAAGATTTTGAATTTCACACACAGAATCCTGTTTTATTCTTTTTTACTTTATTCTTTTTAAATACTATGCGCTGAGGGATTTAGTCGTTTTTCTCTGTCACCCTCACCGACATTAAAACTTATGCATACACATGCCAAACAAAGTATGCACATTTAGAATTTATGTCACGTTGCAAAACCAACTTGTTCGTTGTGTTATTCGATTTTATTATTATTATTTCATGACAGATTTTTCCCCCAAAAAATGACATTTGCCCGACATGTGTACGACAAGACAGACTTCAGCATAAAACAACACGAAATTCAATTGTTGAATAGCAACGAAGCAAATTTTACAATTTTAAGCCTTAAGACGCCTTTAAGAGAAAATTCAATTTCAATGGAATTAATGTTCAAAGATCAAACTGTATCCGGAATGATGTATGAAAAAATAAGTCAAATTAAATTCCCTTCGAGCTGCATGTAAGCCAATGGAAGACCAAACAAAACGCACACACACACACACGCACAAAATAAACACTTGCGATTAGGCTGTTGACTCACTTATACACGTTTTGTGTTTGCTCTACGGGTGTATAACACGAAAATAGAAAATTACAGAAAAAATTGGAAAATACACGACGATAATGAAGGTCAGGCCGACAGGCGGGCAGGCAGTGCGGCAGGCTTTGTTTCAAACGACAGTATTAATAGTCCAGAATAGAACGAGATGAATTTACAAAACGAAACGAGGAAAACACGAGCACAAAAAAGCCAGCTCAACTCAAGTAAGTGTGAAGAATGGAAATTGAAATGAAAACAAGGCGAAAAAACGCTAAAATCCTGCAGTGCCAGCCGGAAATCTTAGGGACGCAAGAGTGCCGAAAAACAAATCCTCCAGCAGAGGGTGTATCAGCAGCAAAATCAGCCAGCACAAGCACCACAAAATACAAGGCGAGGGTGGCGTAATGTGCCTGGCGATAAATCCCTACAATCGTATGACATTTATTGCAAAGCAAGATTTAATTAAACTTTAAGGATTTTTTCGGCTGAGTGAAGTAAACAAGAAGATTTGCCTGGAAATATGCAACGTACAGGAAATAAAATATTAAGGATCATATCAATGTGGGTAATAAATGAACTCATTAAACTTTTTAGAGTAAAAACGAGAAATCGAAAACGTTGGAATTTCTTGGTGTACTGTGTTTCTAGTTTATTCTAACGAACATATTGCGACTAAGCGTTTTATATTTGTCAATGAAAATGTTAGCTTGAAGGTTCATGCCAGCAGATATTGTGTCCATACTAATAGCTATTAATGCTGGAAATATGCAAAACAATGCCATAAAGACTTTGTCAAATGATGCTACATTTCTCAAAGGCCCGACCGTCCCGCCAGAGCAAAAACAACTGGAACAGTCTCCGCGGACAGATTTAATGACTCGCTACGAATGCAATGGAAACAATGCGATTAATTTAATGACGCTGAGCAATAACATAAAATCTGTTTCTTTGTCAAAACGAAAATGGCAATAAAAATTCCATTTAAAAACTTAGACCGACTTATTACACCACCCCTCTCCCTGGACCGCTGTATGCGAAGAGACGAAAAATCTAAAATGAAAAGCATGTTCAAGTTTTATAACTTTAGGCAAAAACAAAAGCAGCCCACCGTCATCATCCGAACAGCAGCAGCAGCACGATTTGAACGGAGAAAGGAACAACGTAATACGAAATGCTTGTTCATAAAGTCCGCTGAAGGCCTACAAGGAGTTTTCTCACCAACACAAGTGTACCATCATTTCAACACTTCTCCTGGCCCCAGGCCATCAATGTTCCGCCTCTTGAATTTGCAGCCGAAAGATTTGTGACAGATAAAATGAAAAATAACACACAAATACATACACACAGAGACAAAAGTAAAACAATTTAAACTAGGCAACTGGAGGCAAAAAACTCATCAGAATTTAACACGAGATAAGTAAGCCAAGCATCAATATAAACATCCCAGAGATTCACAGAGCAAGTGAGAGAGAGGGAGAGACAGAGAAAAACGTAAAATTTTTCAGCAGTTTCGCCATTTGTTTTCTTTTTCTATCTATATTTTGGCTTACCGATTTTACTTGGGGATTATTCAGTTTCTTTGCCGAAGGAAGGTTGCTTACTTTCGAAATACATAAATAATGAGGGTTTTCGCAAATTGTTTCGGTTTCACCGAAGGTCGGTCACACACATAAATTGATAGGTGGTTGTCGGTTGTTGTGGCAACAAAGTGTAAATTGAAAATGAAATTTGTCCATAAAAGTTGTAGCTTGTGTTTGTAATTGAGGCCAGATGAACTTATAAACACAAACAATTTAAATGAACAAATCAAAATAGTCTTATGTTTATTGATATTTGCATTTAAATGTGCCTGTTGGTACAGAAACCCAAATTCAGTTTGGAAAACATAACAAATATGTATATAAACGATGTCAAAGTTGACATGGTGTTGCGAACATATAACAAAAATTAAACCTCGGTGCATACGTATTCATTGTTTTGCTAAGACGAAGATTATCCTGTTCCAATGCTGCAAATAGCCTGCGTTCCTTTGGAGCTAAATGTTTAAATAAACATATATTTTAGGTTTGGTTAAATGGATTACATTGTCTAAACTTTTCTGTAAACATTCGAAAATATACAAATATATGATGTTAAATTCTTTGCCAGATTGTGGTAGGTGCATCATGATCCCACCACTTCATTCAACACTTATAAGCAGATAAATGTGGTTATGTTCATGTCAAAATGACAAGAAAATCTGAATATGTTCGGCCCCTTGGGCATCACATTAGTGCTAAAGTGTTAAAATGTGACCACGAGTAGACACTGGTGCGTATGATTATTGAATGTGAATATTAATATTATAATGCTCATACCCCACGTGACACACTTTCTAAAAACTCAATAAAATCTTACGAGAAAACGAACTGTTACAGAATAAGGCTGCGACTGGTCCTAGGGACCAGTGCGTAGCGGAGAATGGCCATAGTTTCAATGAATTATAATTTAAATATAGAGGATCCATTTCCCAAAACAACGCTATTATTAATAAATGCCAAATGATCATCATATGCGCAATACGTTCGGCAGCTGGCAATAGTTATTATATTCATTGATGATACTCATTTTTGGCTCAATGGACTTGTTAATAAGCAAAACTGTCGTAATTGGATTGACAAGAATCCAAATACTTGACCATTACATCCACAAAGACTTAATGATTGGTGGGATCTTTGATCATTACTTCTTTAAAATGGTGAGCGCAACAGATCCATGATTGCCCATTATTTCGAATGCAATTAGAATCGATATTTTCAACATAAATTACGTTATGCTGGTGTGGGCACCTTCTTCTTGTGAAAATTAACACAACATATAGTAAATAAATAAAACAAAATACCCAGTATTTAGGAAGATTTCAAATTTTCTCTATTTGGAATTATATATTTCTTTGTCTATATGTGATCATTCCACTACAAGGATCATTTTACAAATACAATTTATTTTTATATGCACATAATGAGATTAGATTCTAGATTCAAGATCACGATTTCGATAGAAAATGTCATTTATTACAGTACCAACAAAAATACTCTTCGCTCATTTTGTGAAAAGAGTTTGAACATTTTAGCTTTGAACACCCAACTACTGTATTAAGTTATTGCACAAAAATGGAGTCAGTAACGGGAATGGAAAGTTTCATTCCCGGGGAAAAAATATTTATTTTAGATATGTCCAATATGATTTAAAATGTTAACATTAACCTATTAATCTTATTTTAACCTATTAACGCCCACCATACACGTCCGAGTACACTATTTCAAGGTTTTCGTACTTTTTTGATAACTTTTAACATGAATGTAATTCCTGTTTATTAAAGTATTGGCCTGTTCGGTTGGGCTTACTAGCTTATTTTTTGTATGGAATTTACTACTCTCATAATGTTGCTGCCAGATTTTTCTTGTTGATTAATTTAAGAAAAAAAAACAATGGATTAAAATGTTGTCCCTTATCTAGTCTCTTAATTGTAAGTGATCGAGAAAGACAATATAATATAATAATAATCTAAAAATAAATATTTTTATTACTGTAGTAATAAATAAAAAATAGGTTAAAATACTGACATATTACAAATTAGACAATGTTTTTGTCAAAATATTTTACAAATTATTTTTCATTTTACTAATATTTTACTCTAGACTAATCGTCAGAATTAAAGGCGTCATAAAATTGAACATTTAAATGGCAGTCACAATTGACTACACTATACTAGATTCAAAATTAAAACATGATTAAGGAAACAAATAACTCGTAGAATGTTATGACGTAATTAATTTAGAAGATTCATATACAAAATTTACGGAAACAAAGTAAAATATTCTAAAATATAAAAGTAATATAAAAAATAATATTAAATAAATAATTAATATTAAATAAATAATTAGTTCTTACAAAGGGTTATTTGATAATACCGTAGGATATATTTCTATTCATATTTGATTTATCTTGAATGTTTCCAGGTGAAGAATTTTAAATGTGTCCCAATTTTTTAACAATTTCTTACTGGTTTCATATGTAAAGTAAATTGTTATTTAAGAATATGTTCACCTTTTATTTTGTCGATTCTTCTAGGAAAACAAGAAATTTAAAGTATAAACAGCACGAGGGTTTAAGTATTTACATTATCTCAGTCATAGTATTGCCGGTATGATACTTTTGTTTCACAATAAAGATCATGCAAATATATTCACAAAAAGTTTGTATTCCCCTAGCTGGGTTTCGCAAAAATGGGTACTTAGCGAATTTCAAATGTTCTGTTTGTAGTAATAAACAAATACCCATTATTATTGTCAGTAATGTAAATATATGACTTTTAAATATCTAAAATTTCTAATTAATATGTAAATTAATGCTCAAAATAATCAATAAAATATTTATTTAACATTTCCCGTATTCCCGTCCAAAATTTTCCGGGAATTCCAGGGAAAAACGATTCGAGAATTCCCGGACCCCAAACCCTAGCGACGACATTTTTCGTCCGATATTTATCATTTATGCATCCGATATTGATTCTTCCTGTTTATTTTTCTAAACAACTCAATATAAATATAAGTTTTTAGCTGTCACTATGAAAAACCACGTCCATTAATATAAACGTCCACGTCCATTAAAATAAACCTTTATATTTAAAGTGCTTTCAAGGGCCTCATAATTCAGAAAAAAATTGGACATGAATGTAGCATAAAAGAATTACAAAATTAGAGATGTTTTCAGGAGTGTTTAGCTCACAGACCAACCAAATCGTAATCTTTTGGGGGTGATCGCAGCATTTTATCGTGACTATACAAAATAGCTCTCACAAGTAAATAGGCGTTAAGTTCGACCGGGTCGAATTTTACATATATCCCGAATTTCATTACTATAACTCTCGAAAGGAGTTAAGGAATCAATTCAAACTTTGCACATGATAATATTTTTCCAAACTTTGTTTAAGTTCGATGATGGGCGAAATTGTCACGTCCCTTCTAGTACCTCCCATACAAATGGTCCATATTTCTATGTTGAACTAAAAGCAATGTAACTTTCACACGGATATTCAGAATCGGCTATATTTTGGTATTTGATAAAGTTTTTATAATAACTTTAATGTGCAAAACTACGTAAAATTAAAGCTGTTATAACTTCTATTCGGATGATCGGAATAATGTGAAATTTGATATTTGGCAATAATTTTATAGAGGTTACATTCGCATGGAGTATGGACGATATTGTCTCACCTCTTCTGGTACCTCCCACACAAGGTAGCATAAAGTTTGGTTACAATAAAACTTAAATAACATATATACGGGTAGTCAAAATCATTTGCTATTTGATATTTGAAAATCACTTTAAATATAAACAAGTAAAAACGCCGGTAAGTTCGACCGGGCCGAACTTTATTTACCCTCCACCACGGATTGCATTCCACAGAGGCTGTCGACTTTCGTATAAGTGCAGTAACATTACAGAAAAATGTAATTTTTTAATATAGCCAAACCAAAACAAATAAAAAAATTGAAAAAAAAAATATTTCATAAATAAGTATAGAATTTTTATTATTTCAAACCACGCTTAAGGCAAGGCTACCAATATCTTGATAATATATATATCGAAATAACACTTCAAGTCAATTCAAAAAGTAAATATAAAACAGCAATCTTCAAAAAAGCTTAAACACTACAGGTTGTATTTCCATCCTATTTTAATTCCAAAAGTACAAATTTTGAAAACACATTATCTCTCACTTACAAAGTGCAAGATAAACTAAGTTCATGATTCAAAAAAATTAAAAAAAAATACAAATTTGGAAAAATATTTTTGTTTTGCTTGTCTATGCAGTCAGGCGAATGTATACTCAGAATTTCATGACTCTAGCTGCTGTCATTTGGTTGTTACAATTTGTATCCTCTTTTCCATTTTATTTATTTATTTATTTTACGTGTCTACGCAATTAGAGGAATGTACATACCGAATTTCATTATTTTAGGTGCAGGCGTTTAGTTGGTACCATTTTTATGGCTCATGCGAAAAAATGTACATACACAATATCAAGTCAGTACAAGCAGACATAATGAAAAGACATGACTAAATAATGTAAAATATAATGGATTTTCAGTCCTTGTGAGGGAAAAATTTTCCCCTTTGGACCGATTTCGCTCAGTTGCAACCCCAACCGATCTACGGCTATAAGACACATTTATGGAGAATTTTGACGTCCTAGCTCCTTTCGTTTAAACGCTAGCGTGCTTTCAACATACGGACAGACGGGCGGACGACATGGCTAGATCGTCTTAGAATTCTATGACGATCAAAAATATATATATTTTATAGGATCTCAGGTCGATATTTAAAGGTGTTACAAACGGCATGACAGAGTTAGTATACTCCCATCCTGGAGGTGGAGGGTATAAAAGTATTTACTCTTTAGCCTGACTTCATATTTGATCATGTCTTTACAATTATTAACAAGTTTAGAAGCTGGGTCCAATTTACACAAACTTCCAGTACCTTCCACAAACATACTCCGGCGCTAAGCAAAATTTAAGTTCTTCCATATACATGTTCTCTGAGAGTGAAGATATATATAGGTCGGTTTAGCCGACTAACGTTTTCATACTTGTTTTCTGTTCGACTATGCACTTCTTAAGATTCCCTTCTTATCATTTTGAGGCGGATTCAAAATGGCATCTGATATTTATACGAGAACATTCGACTCTATTGCGGCAACTACGGTGTTGAATTTGGATGAATCACTCGTGATTCCGGCAACAGAAAATTGTGCTTCAACTTGAGTCAACGGATAGCAGTGTTGCAAACTTAACTTAAAACTTTGATAATCACCATAAGTACATGAACGAAATCTAAAGATTTATCGTTTTCCTAAAGTATTTTTCTTCAAAACAAAAACAACTATCTTTCTACTGTAAGTGAGAGTGGCAGTAGGTCGATCAACTTAAAATTTTTCTAAGCAACTTTGGTAAGCATAAGTGTATGTATTTGAAAAGTCTACCTGTTTCCTAAGGTATTTTTCCTCAAAAAATCAAAATGGTGTAGCTTTAATTATTTTTTGCCTCAAAAGCAGGCCATCGGCCCCACAGTGCAATGGACAAAAAATCCAGTGGAAGTCAGCCCTCTGGTTTATCGCAGTATTCTATTACATGCTAATAAGCCAAATTGTGGCATTCAGAAGTCAGTTTTTGATATGTATACAGCTGGGCATGTGTGCATGATCGGGTGAGTTATATTTATACTGCTTCGAGGTGCAGAACGAACAATCTGCTCAATTATTAAAAAAAAAACTGAAAAATATCTATGGAAAGTTTTTTAATAATTGAATAATTCGTTCTGCAACTCGAAGCGACTAATAATTTGGTATAAGCAGGATAAAATTGAAAGCCATAATGGATTTCATGTATAGAAGTTATACAAGTTTTTACCTAGGCTAAGTATTTTCACAGTTCTCTAAGATTTCCCATATAATTAACCGCAAATACAACAAAACTTTGATTCATTTATTTATTTATTATGAATTAGAATACAAAGTAAATTTATATTCTAATTTTGGGTCCAGGGATTGAGCCGGGGTGACTAAGACCATTGTAGCTAGTTATTGCAGCGACAGACAAAAGCCTCTGGTTGGAATCGAACCCACAACCCCCACGCTCAAAACTTTGATTCAATAATACATGGTACATATAGAGCCAAACGAAGCTATTTGCCTCCTGGTTCTCTATATGGTCGACCCTATATATAATGGACGTGATTACCTAATCCCTATAAAAATATTTGTATATTTAGATTTGTATATAATCACAGACTGTTATATATGTAGAATTCAAGGACACGGTCTGTTGTAGATTATGCCATGCATGTACGTACCTTTATTTTATAACCGCATTAGCCGTTTTTCTGAAAAGTAAAGATTGTTTTTGTTATCCATTTATATGTTTCAATAAATAATTGTTAAAACGTTTAAACAAATCAAGTTGAGGTATAATTTCTAAAAGAAATAAAGCCGAAAGGGTAGTACCAGTATTTGGATACTGTATTCTCGTAACCTTCAGGCGAAATTTTCCAGAACCCAATCAATATAAATTATTTAAGTTGCATAACACATACACAACACATACTTCTCCGATTCTCTTCAATTTCTATTAAACCTATATTTCTATATGACTATATTTCTATTAATCCTTCTCTCTACTTTTGTTCCTCTTCCTTGCTCAATAACGTCAGCAAGATTATGTAATAGCAAAGGCATAGATGTAATGTCAAGTACTTAACTTGATTTCCCTGTATTTTTGAAAAGGGTGTGCTCTATGCAACAATACCAAGAGCGTGGCAGCAATGGTTGAGGATGCTCATTCATGGTAGAGATGTTGTTGTTGGTCTTTTTTAAAATAAAAGCAGTCATTATAAAGTGGTACGGTGGAGGCAAAAATGGCAATGGCAGCAACCGCAACAACAACAACGCCCATCTTATTAGAATAAGTAATGAACAATAGATGGTACAACAGCGTTCGGCGTCGCGGATGTACTTGTAGCAAGTGATGACGACAACAAATGTACTGTATGACGATGTACCCAGTCGTACTTGTACCTAGTGGTCAATGAATTATGATTCAAAAGCAAAACACTACATTTTGAAAATGTTGCCTGAACATTTTATGTAACTTTTGAGTTTTTGCATCGTTTCGACGATAGCTATAGATATTTGAAACGATATTAAGGACAGTATCGTTCATGTATAGTTCACTATTACGTTTCAATAAAATGTCAAAGATCGTCGAAATTATGGATGCCAAAAACCGGGCAAATTCGGGAAACTGGTTTTCGGTTTTTATAATTTGATAAAGCCGGTGAAACCGGTTTTTAAATATAAACTAAAACGGAACCTTTTATATTATACTTTCTTCTTTCTTTCTTATACTTTTTTGAGATTATTGAACACAAAAACATCAAACCATAAGAATTAAAATACTATAACATAGGGTGGGCCAGTTAACATTTTAAATTTGAACTACCCATTACTTTGACTTTTAAGGGTAGAACAGCATTAATTTTTATTTTCAGGTTTATATTTGACAATTGCAAAAAGGGACGTTCGAACAAAATAAAGAAATATTAAAAGCTTACTTCGAAAGAAGTAAGTCTTTAACGCAAACTGTAAGAAATTTGCGAGAAAATTTTTCGTGTTTTCAGATGAAGCTCATTTTCATCTTGGTGGCTATGTCAATTTGCCGCATATGGGTGCATCCACAATGAATCACTATTGGTTGTGGATTTTGGGCTGGCGGCATCATTAGGCCAAGTGCTGAAAATTTGGGTTGATCGAATGAGGACTGCCGAGACAGCCGTGGTAGTCATATGAATGATATTGTGTTCCATTATTAAAAGACAAATAAAACCAGAAGATTGAAAAAATAATCAATAATTTTTATAGCCGATTCCAATTTAAAACTATACATACTTATTTAAAATTTTCTAATTTCACATTTTAAATAAAACTTCACTTAAATTGCCGATCTTGTTTATTTAAATTACCAAATTATCGTGAAGTTTGTTTTCGGCTTTCTTTTGGACACCACAAGAAATACTTTAGAGATGCTATTCTATCTTATCAATTTTTTTGACAGACTCATTTAGACATAATGCATATTAGTATGCATTATGAGACAAACGTGCTTATAGATGTCATTTGCGAAGTCATATATTCGGTGATTGATTTTTTGATGGAAATATACAGGAGGGGTTCTCAAACTTTATACGGTTCGCTGTTAATATTAATTAAATATTCATTTTATTAATTTTGGGAAATGTTAACTCTGCGATATTAAGAGGTAAGTTCGGTTTATATTCACAGTCAGTAAACAAATCATGTGAGAGTTAACCAACATGAAAACACCGGTTTCCCCGGTTTGTCCAAAATGCCAATTAAAAAAACCGGTGGACGTTGTTGGAGTTTACACCGGTTAACCGATTTTCGGTTTCGGTTTTGACTTCCCCAGTCGAAATGACATAAAATTTTTAAACATACGTAATTTACATTATCTCAACCATTATTTGGCATCAGGAATGACATTGTCTTTATATTTGTGGCTTCATTTGCAGTTTTATGAAGAAAATTAGTTATTCACGCTTTGGAACTAATTAATCCAAAAGGATGGACGATGAAAATTTGTGGTGAACCACTGTTCACTGTTTGTTTCTCCACACAATACGATTTTTTGTAAAATTAATATTTTGATTCATTAACAAAAGATATAAAAGCTAAACAGCCATAATAAGTATCATGCTGGTCCTAATTCAAGATCCATATACTGTAGTAACCTATTAAGGATTTTTGTGTTTAAGCTTCACTCCTGACGCTCTTGTTGCTGGTTCTTCGTTATGAGTTAAAAGTATTTAGTAATTTGTAATGAATACACATTTTCCCCTTGTTTCATCCTGTTTTGTTGTTTCGTTGTTTTGCCAAAAGATTTGTTTCGTTCAAGAGTTAATGGTTAATGATGAATAATGTGCTGCTGGTAACCGACGAAGCCAAACAGAAAAAACGTGCAGTCAACACAAAAGTCGCTTAGCATTTCAGGCATTTTCTTAAGCTTTATGAAGAAGAATTCCAAAGAAATATTTTCCCAACCATGTCTGACAGGAAATGTTTGAAAATCTTTGCACATATTTTTTGATTGATTGATGTGATGATGGTGGTAAATGCCATGCCCTTCTTCCGAGAACAACAAATATTAATGATTTCTGAGACATGTGGTCTTGTTTGGTCTTGTAAAAATTGCAGAAAAGAATTATATTAATTTTAATTAGTTGTAGTGCTAACCATGACGGATAATGATTATTCTCTAGATATTTAAAAACATATTTTAAGGGGAAATTATTTTATTATTATTATGTTGGCTTTGTATTTACTACTAACATTGTCCTTTGGTTTATAAATCAGGAATTAGTTTGCAGATTTCGGGTTAACCCGTGTACGGTTTTTAAAGATGTGTACTAAAGTAACAATCTTGCTTTTATAACCTCCATATCCAAGGATGGTGGTATATTCACTTTGTCATTCCGTTTGTAACACCTTAAAATATCCATCGTAGACTCCATAAAGTATATATATTCTGGATCGCGTTAAAATTCTAAGACGATCTAGCCATGTCCGTCAGTCAGTCTGTTGAAAGCATGTTGAGTAGTTTTTTTTTAGCCATGTTAAAAAAAGTATTATATATGCATTTTGTAAATTGGCCCGATGGCTTTGAATTACAAGTTGAAATAAATAAATCAAAATCAAAGCACGATAGCGGCCGAACGAAATTAGCTAGGAGGTTCAAAAATTCCCTAAATCTGTATCATGGTTGCAGATCGGCTGGGATTGAAAGTGAGCGAAATCGGCCCAGAGGGAAAAAATGTTGCCTAACAAGGACTGAAAGTACTCCCTAATATTTATAATGTTGCATGCATAACAATGATAAGATAACAGCTAGAAACATGAAATTTGGAATGTGCATCCCTCTAACTACATAAATACGTAATAGATGAATTTTTTAAAATTCGTACTTTTAAGGGATACAACTGGAAAAGTGGGATAGATATATTACCTACCAAAACCGCTGAAGTTGAAATCATGAAATTTGGTGTGTACCTTCATCTGACTGTGAAGATGCGAAATAAAAAGGATTTTTTGGAAATTTATACTTTTAGTCGGAAATGGGGCGAATGGGGATAAAAATGGTACCAACCAAATGGCTGCAGCTATAATAATGAAATTAGGTGTGTACACTTCTCTTACTGCGAAAATGGGGTGAATGGGGATAAAAATAGTACCATCCAAACGGCTGGTTCGATTGTAAATGCCATACTTGCTTTTCTTTTAGACATATCGTATAATCATATCGAACAGACTTATTGTTATAATTGAGTATAATCATATAGTTCTAAAATTAATTATTTGTTCCCAGTTTAACTGACGTTTGCATTATTCGAAATGTTATAGAAAACTTCTTTACTAGTATCTGTTCTTTTCGGATTTTTTTTTTATTCTGAGATTGCAATTAAAACCTAATTATAAAAGCTAGTTTTCATTACTCGACTATTTGTTTACAATGGACAATATAAATTTAAGAAAAAATACTCCATTAAATTAATTAAACTCCTCTATACAGATGTCAGTAAAAAAATCAAAAATGTCAAATTTGAAACCTGAATTTCTCAATAAGCATTTTATGAATAAATTACACAATGAACAAATAAAAAATTGTGTCCGAGACCTAAAATGTTATTTTTTGTGTGTATTGAGACATACTGATTCATAAAATCAACACAAAACTGTTTAATTCAAATTTATTTTGTTCTAGAATTTTGGCACCGGCATTGTTGGCGTTTTCAGTTTTTCATTTTCTCATCCTATAGCACCTTTAAAGGAATACAATATTGTAAAGGATAACATTTTCAAAATAATTATTTTGAATAAAAAAAAATAAATTAATTAAAATTAACTACCGATTACTTTGCCTTTGAAAAGTAGAATATTCATTCATTCTTATTTTCAAGTATATGTTATACGTTTGCAATATGGGACGCTAAAACGCTCGAACAAAATTGGGAAATATTAATTTTTTTAAGTGGTGAGTCTTTAACGCAAACTGTAGGACATTTACGTGGAAAATTTTCGAGAAGAGATGGGGCTTCAGTTCAGCCTTCATGATGCTCATTTTCATCTCGATGGCTATGTCAATAAGCAAAAGTGTCGCATATGGAGTTCAGAGAACCCACATGTGACTATTGAGAAGCCAATGCATCCACAACGAGTTACTGTGTAGTGAGGATTTTGGACTGTACTGAAAAGTTGGGTTGATTGGATGAGGTACTGCTGAGTCATTCATGTGAATGTGATTGTGTTCCATTATTAAATGACAAAGTTCAATCTTTTCAATAAAACCAGAAATTTAAAAAAAACAATCAGTCCTTTTTTATAGGCGATTCTAATTTAAATTTTTTAAAGGCCCACACTTTAGTTGCGCCTAGTGACCAAATTAACTAATATTTTCATCAAGATTGGATGTAATAAGTTGAATCTAGAATGTTATAAACAAATCGGAAGTTGCGCGTGATCGGTGACAATATATTTTCGTAATGGTTCAGTTTTACTGTGCTTCGCACTGAAATACAACTTGATATGGAAAATCTTATCTTAGGCCTCTTTGACTGGGGTATACATCAAAACAAGGACCCATGTTTATGGGAACAATATGAAAACCCATTTTGGTCCTAATTAACAGTAATTCAATTTAATATGAAGGCGGTAATAATGAACATTGGATGCATTTGAAAACATGTATCCATATCATCTTATTTTCTGTCAGGTATTTCGAGAGTAACTATAACATGATCTTGATGAAGATCCGATGACAAATGCAGTTTTTACAACGGTAAGAGTATACATCGGACGGAGATTTGTAAGGGGCCTCACTTGGGGCCTGTGACAAAAACATGGGCCTATATAGTTCTCATTCACGCTGGGTATTCCTATATGAATTATGCCATGATCTGCAAAATTTGATCAAGATCTGATGTAAGACAGGGTAATATAATAAAATGCGGGCTCCATTTGTATGGGCGTTATACCAAAATGTGGGCCCATATATTTGACTTTCATAGTAGGTATTCTTAGTTGAAATATAACACGATCTGCAAATTTTGATAAACTTCTGATGTAAAGTATGGATTCAAGAGTGGTAGAAGTAAAGAATGGGGGCTTATTTGTAAGGGCGCTTCAACAAATATTGGGCTCTTATAGATCACTTTTAAAGTAGGTATACCTTTTTGATGATGTGCAATATATTATCAAGATCCAATACTAAATGTGGGTTCTAGAGCGGCATTAGTGTAAACTGGGGCACATTCGTATGGACCTATATAGCTGGATTTCCAAGTATATGTTTCTAGTTGAAATATAACATTATGTTGGAAATTTCATCAAGATCCGAAGTAAAATGTGCATTTAAGAGCAAAAATAGTGTAAATCGGAGTTAAATGTGTAGCTTTAGATGGACAGACGGACAGACAGACATTGATAAATCGATTCAGCTTGTGATTCTAAGCCGATCGGTATATCTAAAGTTGGATCTAGCTCGATTATATCTTGGTGCTACAAACATTTGACGAAAAACTAACTTATAATACCCTATTCCACGATGTGGTATAGGGTACAAAAAGTGTATTGTATACAGAACTGTATTGTGGAATTTTATTGGAATCATTTTTGTGGAAGATCTTAACTGTCTAGCTCCTCTCTTTATGTGTCAAATTTTACCCTTTTTCCGAAAAATTTAAAAAAAGTCCTCTCAAATAGGACGTTTTCGGGAAATTTCACTGGTTTCACCAAAGACACCAATGTTGTAAATAAGGCTCTTCACGTTTAAGTAGCAAAATTATAAATCAACTTGGGCTAAAAAAATACTAGCATTAAAATTCGTACATGTTTTTTTCGCGGGAAATATGTCTAAAAAGCCTGTAATTGTTGGAAAAATCTAAAACTCGCGGTTGCAATTGTACTTATTTCAACTTTTTCTTCTGGGTTTCTGAAACAAGTCTGTCAAATATATTCCCAATTTAGTTAGCAATAATATGCCAAAAAATATTTTGCTATTTTCTATATGATAAAAAGTTACGCGGGATTTTCTTGAGACACTTTTCACAATTGTTTACTCTACTCTTTATCCTATTTCACTGTTATTTTAGGTAAGGTTTTTGACCTCGATATCTGCGATTGTTTTCAAAGTTTGTGTGTGTATTCTTCTCATAAAAATATTGTATAGGTATTTTTGGAAAAAAATTGAAAATGTTTTTTCACGATTTATGATCACTTTAACAGTGAAAATATAAAAAGGTGTGTTCATTCAATCGCCTGTCACTACTGATATAAAGGGTGATTTTTTAGCTATTATCTTTTTGGCAACACTGGTTTAAACAGCTGACGCACGTTTCGTGTTTTGTTTCACTGTCAAACATCTTCAGTTTGATCTATAATTTAACCATGAATCGTCTTACAAACGAACAACGCATGCAAATTATTGAATTTTATTATCAAAATGAGTGCTTTGTTAAGAAAGTTCATCTTCCACTTTTTTACCGAAAAATTGTGTTCAGCGACGAAGCTCATTTTTGGCTCAATGGATACGTAAATAGGCAGAATTGTAAATTTTGGAGTGAATGTCAACCAGCAGCATTGCTAGAGCTACCAATGCATCCAGAAAAAGTCACAGTTTGGTGCGATTTATGGGCTGGTGGCATCATTGGTCCGTACTTCTTCAAAGATGATGCGAATCGTAACGTAACTGTGAATGGTGAGCGCTACCGTGAGATGATATCCAACTTTTTTTTGCCCAAAATGCCAGACCTTAACTTGCATGACATGTGGTTTCAACAAGACGGTGCCACATGCCACACAGCACGCGCAACAATGGACTTATTGAGATCCGCCTAGATCGTGAGTTTTAACGCCTTTAGACTATTTTTTGTGGGGCTATGTTAAAGCTCATGTCTATACAGACAAGCCCGCTTCAATTGACGCATTGGAAGACAACATTGAAGCATTTATTCGTGAGATACCGGCCGAAATGTTGGAAAGAGTATGCCAAAATTGGACTAAGCGGATGGACCATTTGAGGCGCAGACAAGGTCAACATTTGCATGAAATAATCTTCAAACATTAAATTATATGGACCGTACTACCGATTCAAATAAAGATTTCATGCATTTTTCTGAATTTAATGTGTTTTTTTTGAAAAACTTTCCTATAGCTTTTAAAAAATCACCCTTTAGTTGATCGATTTTAATGTGTCATACTTTATTTTAAAGGTAATTTAAATTACTAAATGTTTAGTTCTTTTTTTAATTTTGAAATCTGAAATTTTGAAGTAATGTTCTTAGGTCTCTTTTTAAGCGACTGTGTAAGTTTGAAAGTGGTGAAATGATGGATTCTATTTTTTTACAAAATCATCAGAAAAGTATTTTTTTCATTACTTCATAAAAACAAGGTATAAATACAATGAAATATTAAAACAAAAATAGGTTATGGATCAGAAAAAAATAAAAATATATATATTTTTCCATAACCTATTTTTTCTTGAATTTCATTTCATTGTTTTTATACCTTGTTTCAGACATAAAAATAAAATATTTTTCTAATGGTTTTTACTGAAATTTGGATGAATTTGTAAAGAAAAAATTGTAAAAAAATAGAACCCAAAAATATAGAAATCAAAATAAAAGAATTAAAATTGTAAAAACTAAGCCACTTCAACCGTTTAAAAGAAATTGAAATTACCTTCAATACAAAGTACAACAGGAGATACCGGCTGAACACACTTTTTTGAAAAAGTAGTATTTTTTCACTGTTAAATTGATCACAAATAATGAACAAATTTTCAAATTTGTATTCCAAAAATACGTATACGTTCCGTTTGACATGGAATAACTCATATACAGCCTCTTACTGGCACAGTTAACTATTAACAAAATGTATTTTATAAAAATCAACTGTATATAGTTTTGTCTATAAAATAAATAAGAAAAAATATATATTTTAAGATTTGACAGTTTTCTGAGAAACTAGCGGAAATATTAAAAAATCGCTAACCAACCAATTGGAAATTTTCATTGCGTTAATGCTTTAGAAAAAGGTTTTCAGGTAGATGTATTGTATACAGATTTTATAAAGGCACTTGATAAGCTTAATCATAGTTTGTTAATTTATAAACTAAAAACGTTAGGTTTTCATTCCAATATGCTTAGCTGGTTAAACTCTTACTTGTCAAAAAGAAATTCAATTTTTAAAAATAGGTAACTGTATTTCTGAACCTATTAATGTCAAATCAGGTGTACCACAAGGTAGTCACCTTGGTCCACTTTTATTTTTAGTATATATATTCCATCTGTTTTTAAATTTTGTAATGTTTTATTGTATGCCGATGATTTGAAGGTAAATTCTATTGTTCAAAACCTAAATGATTGCATTTTAATTCAAAAGGACATTGACAGTTTTTTGCAATGGTGTACTCATAATGGTATGAAATTAAATTTTTCTAAATGTAAAATGTTAACGATCACGCATAGAAAGCTCCCGTTGTTGCATGATTATAAATTTTATGATGCAACCTTTGCAAGGAATATGGTAACAAAGGACCTTGGAGTTTATATTGACTCTAAACTATCATTTCTTCCTCACTTTGAATATATTGTCAGCAAGGCAAATTCTCAGTTAGGTTTTTTGAAACGGAATGCCATTGATTTCAAAGACCCCTTCACATTAAAAATACTATTTTTTGCATTTGTTCGGTCACAATTGGAATTTTGCGATATTATATGGGATCCGAGTTACAATATACATAAATACCGGATTGAAAGAGTTCAAAGAAGATTTTCTATGTTCGCCTTACGATATTTATATAACTTCCATAACATGCCTGACTACAAAACTCGTTGTCAGCTTCTTGGTTTACATTTATATTTGTCAAGGATATTATGGACAGTCGAATTGATTCACCTGAACTTTTACAATTAATACCCTTTAATGTTCCAAGGAGAAATCTGAGGGACCATACTGTTTGTTATGAGTACTTTCATAGACATAATTATGGATTGAATGAAGTTATTGCGAGGAGTATAATTTTATGTAACAAAGCATGCATTCATCTAGATTTTCTCACGAATCGGTCTATCTTTAAGAAGGCACTATTCGAATATGTTGTTTTAGAATTAAGTACGTAGTTTTAAGAATGGATCTGTAAGGGGTCAGCCCAATTGATTGAAATAAATAAATAAATAAATTTTAGTTCACAAATTAAACCTGCTGAAGCGTAATTTGAAACTACTAAACTTTATGTATTTTTTGTGGCAACATTTTTAATTTGCAATCAATATTTATAAAAATCGCGAATGCACGTGATAGCTCTATTTTCTCGGAATGGACGGATATATCCAAACAGACCTTTTCGTTTAGAGATTTTTTCGTAGCGAAATTCAATAATTTTTTATAATACAATTCACGGTTGTTTAAAACCTGTAGACATTAAAAATAAAGAACGTCCCAATTATTTTATTATTCTGTTTTAACCTTTCCATTATTCTACAACAAAATACATAAAGTAATTTGCATAGTTCCTCCCGAGGTTTCGCCGAACACAATACAACATAAAAGGTGTTTTCGGATAACACAATCTCACACACACGTTGGGAAAATCCTTGTTTTCCCGTTTTTACTTTGAACTAAGTTTAAATAAAGAACCATTAAAATGTTTGCATATTGAAGTACATACATGTATGTATGTGTGTGTAATGCTGCGAAGCATTCATTTGTGTTTTAATTAAAAAATTTTCCATACATACGTAGCTCGTAATTGGAGTCGTAATGATGACTGTGCTTTACATTTGTCATGGTTACACTCACATACCCTTTTTCGCAGCTCATTTTAATGCAATTTTAATTTGTCCAAAGCTGACCTCAAAAGCTGGTGGTCAATTATGTAAGTAGTATGATAATTAGCTCAATTAATTAAAGGTGACTGGTTGAAAACGGCATTCGTTTTTTTGTACGTCATATTAGAAAAATTCGCACGTTGCATGGTGACATTAGCGTTTTGATTGAAGCATTTTTTTGCGTGTCACTATACTGACCACATTATTAGGGCTTTAATTTTGCTATTCAAAATTTTCACAATTTATTATTTATATTTGTTGGAAAAATATGAATTAGGAACAATTTAAACATCCATTCATATATAAATAAATGATATTCACTTCCAATTTTATTCCGTGGTATTTGATTACGCTCTTCAGCGAGATAATAATAAAATTATGTTTCGCTATAATTAATGCCACGACTAAGCCTACACCGTTCCAAACATTTAAATGATGTTTGCAAAAAATTTAATAAATATGTATTATTGCTGAAACCTTATCCATGTTATTTATGGGTGTTATGTTTATTGTTCAGCTGCTGTCGCATTAAAAGAATTAATAAACTTTTATTGGAAATACGAGTAGGATTTCGAAGAATTACTTGTGATTACAATCACCATCGTCATCATCGTCATCTTAGTGGCCTACACCAGCGTCCTCGTGCTCACCATGGACATAGTCTTGGTCATCGTCACCTAGTGAGGTCATTTTGTAAGACACCTTTTTATGACTTGAAATTTATTTTATGTGTTTGTTGGTAGTTGTAGTGGTATGTGGGTACCCACTACATATAGTTATGGAAATGTGTGTTAGTTAGACTCTCTTAATGGATGTGGGTGGGTGTTGTTATGTTGGTATTTGTGTTTGAACCTTATGACGGTTATTATTAGGTGTTGTGTTCGTAGCAAGACAACATATAACTACAACGAACACCCTTCATTCTCATCCAATACAACATCGATATGTGTGTGCATGTAGATATGTATGTGTTGTGTCTACATGTCGTCGAACATCGGCTGTACATCTTTGGGGAATGTTTATGTTAATAAAAACTATTATAGTAGAGGAAATTAGTATAAGTACATGTGTACATTTCTCGGAAATGCTATCTAATATAATGACGTAAAAAGCGAATATTTTTTTTCACGCAGAAAGTGGCCATTATTTGTTCTTATCAGCGAATGAACCCAAGAAAAAGCGTGATAAAAGTATGAACATATATAATGTCCCAAAGTGGACAGGAAATCGACCTCCTTAAAAGGTTCATACAAAGCTGCATGCAACTTGTTGATAACAGATTGTGTACCCAGCGAAAATTCGAAGTACGAAGCACATTTGAATCGCATCCCAAAATCCAGATGTGTATTTTCCCCGCTTTTGAGGAAGTTCAACTTACAAACAAGTGAAAAATATGTTCATATTTTGCATTGCATTTCCGCAAGTGAATGGGAGCGAATTTTTAGTATGGGGTCGCAGAGGTAAGGTGTCCGCTTTGCACACAGAAGGCTTCGGGTCCTAATCATGGCTTAGAAAAAAATCATTTGTTTTTTTTTTTTATTTTATAAAAAATTTATAACAATTTGTACCTCAAATATTTCATTTCTTATTAACTACGCTGTCTAAAAATTAAAAATTTTTATTAGGAACAGAATGGCGACTCTATAATTCTGAAATGTGAAAATGAAAAGTTTTAATTTTTTGGTCCAAGGGACCATTATATTAAGTGAAAAAGTTAATGTCTTGGAGAATTCTTATTGTCAGAACTATATTGTGGAATTGTATGAGGATTATTTTTGTGGAACATCTTAACTCTAACTCCTCTCTTTATGGGTCAATTTGAGTTTTTTTTTCTAGAAAATCAAAAAAGTTGTTTAAAAAATGAGATTTAAGGATTAAAATGTTCTACGAAAAAATTTTCCGCAAATTTCAGTGGGGGTCACCCAAGACACCAAAGTTGAAAATAAAGTTGCTCACTCTTAAATAGCAAAATTACACGCAAGCTTATACAGCTCGTTGTTTGTAGACAAAAATGTGGGTATTTCGATAGAGCACGGTAAACAGAAAATATAAATTTAATATTTTTGCAAAAATTTTCATTTTGGCGGGAGATATGGCTAAATGATTTTGTATCCATGAAATTTTTATTTTGTAATTTTCTCGCGATCTAGCCAACGGATCCGGCGCTTGTAACGTATAAAAGACAATATTCGCGATTACAATTGCATATATTTAAACTTTCTCTATCTGGGAAGTAACCTATAACTTCAGTTCTTTATATTTTCGTTCTTAGGAGGGAAATCGAGTTTCACGGTGCTATTGAAACAGCTTCTGTGCAGTTTTCCTCCCAATTTAACCATGTCAGAATTTTTTTTTCAAAAAATTAGTTTTACATGAATAAAATGTGAATATTTCACTTTTTTACTTCACATTTAACCCAGCAGTTTGAAAAATATGTTCGGCCCTTAATGGATTAAGAATTTCTAAAAATAGCAATTGGCGATCAATACCTCTCCAACGAGCACCTAAAAACACAATTTTTTAAAAATGCATCAAAAATTGCACTAAAATCGTAAAAATCTGTCGTTTATACTGGTACATATTGCCAGTTTTGATATGGTTGGATAAGACTTGGGCCATATTTTAATTCCCAGCTGTTTTTTTTTTTTTTCAATATCATTCTCACTGTGAATTCTTTTGAAGAAAACCCTGATTTATAGAGGTTATTTTGAACGCGTCCAGCTCAAGAACGGACATTGATAAAAGCGAAATATTTGAGGAGAACACATAAAACAAATCAGTCTTTCAGTTTGTCGTTTTTCTTCCTCATAAAGAAGCAATATATTTATTTGAAAACTCTTCACATAAATATAATTGAGTTCCATGAGCACTGAATTTCCAGCGTCATTTGAAATAGAGTTACGACACGGTTTCATCGTCAATGTGAACAATAGGAAGCTCTAAAATAATAGGTGAACATTTTTTTTGGTTAGGTCCAAATTATGACATCTTCCATAATTTTCATTAGGTCAGAAAGATACAAAATAGTAGTAGACTCAGAATCAACATTAAACGATAAGCTATTTCTTAGTGAGATGAGATCTGCATAGCTCTCACACCAATCTTGCACAGTATAAAAACCATACATATATTTATGTCGTCAACACATACTTTATACATCAGTGTAATTAATATATTGAAGTATTTGTTTTGTTTGCCGGTAATCTACAAGAGCTATTAATACGGCACATTTCCATATTTAATAGTTGAAATTGCACAGAACTTCCACGGCCAATACTTCTATTTGATCTGCAAAAAATCGATTTCAATGTCCCACGAAGTTATATTTTCTACGAAATAGTACCATATATTTGCAGTTACTCTTTAACTATTTACTTTAACTAAAACGAAAATGTTCTCAGATTTTCCACCTTCCATAAAAGCATTTAAAGACTGCTTGCGAAATCAAGCTGAAATCGATCATGGTCAATTTACAAGTGTCAGAGCCCATACAAATATGACACTAACAATCAAGCTGAAGTCGATTTCGCATGAAGTCTTAAAAGACTACAAAAAACTAAATTCTATATTCTTAGCATCCGAACAAAACATATAAGAACAATAAAAAAAATCCCATCGCATTTATTTTCAAGTTTTATTCCAATTTTAACATATCCCAACTCAGATTTTGCATTAATGCATACAATTTAAAGATAACAAATATATTTTATATTCGGAAACATAGCTATTGTTTTTCCATTCACTTCTGATAAACAACCCTGATCACGCAAAAAGTGTGGAGTTTTCGAAAAATTAATAAAACGAACAGTCTGTCAAAATGTACGTGAGATCCTCTCTCGAAATCGATATCAAATTTCCACGCGATCTTTTACTTGTTGACGACTTAATTGCTGCTTTGGCGAAATGCAGCAAAATTTAAATCGCGACGTTATGAAATACTCGTTATTTGCGAAGGAATTTCAGATACTCTCAATAGACATAAACATTCAGTAAATCCCCTGAACATAAATCATCACCTCCACATAGCTGTCTTGAAAATGGGCGTTATTTATATATTGTTGGCTATTTCATCCTCAAAATAAGTAAAAATGCCTCCAAAAATGAGAGTTAAAATGCGATTAAAAAGGCTTCCGTAAAAAGGGCATTAAAAGATATTTTGAAAATTATATTTATTGAGTTGCAGTTTTGAACTACCTAACATATTTATAATCAAAAAGTTTCAGTGGCGTTATAATTTCAAAAAAAAGCGATCCTAATTTTTTAAATGACGAAAGACTTTTTTCGTTAGGATGCATGGAAAATTTAATTTTTTTGGTGGCTGATTTTGTCTCTAAAATTACATCCTTCACAATTACCTTTCACAAACATATCTTTACTTAGACATTATTATAAAATTATAATACAAATATTAATAATATTGGAGCCTTCGACGAAAATTGGAATTATACCATTTTTTTTAATAATTACACTGTGCTACAGAAAAAAGTGATACTATTTTTGTGGTAGGTGTTGATGGATATTAATAATATTTTTGGACATAAAACTCGTAAAATTGTTAGAAAGATTTTTACAAAAAATTTGTTTTAACGACAATTTCTGTCGGAATTAAAAAACAACTTAACATTAGCTCCTTAACAAATGCATTTTTTGAAAAAGTCCGCCAATAAAGGGTGATTTTTTCAAAGCTATAGGAAAGTTTTTCAAAAAAAAAACACATAAAATTCAGAAAAATGCATGAAATCTTTATTTGCATCGATAGTACGGTCCATATAATTTAACGTTTGAAGATTATTTCATGCAAATGATGATCTTGACTGCGCCTCAAATGGTCCATCCGCTTAGTCCAATTTTGGCATTTCCACATTTTTGAGTAACAAAGACCCAATTGCTGCGAACGGCGACGAATCGATAATTGATGGTCATCATTAACACTGGCCGATACAGCTTTCTTCAGTTCGCACTCTACGTAAGCGTGTTGGTGGTTTAATGTCCAAAAATGTAAATTTGGTGCGAAATCACAATAGCCCGAATAGCCGCTTCAGTGGGTCGATTAAACTGACCATAAAATGGAAGCGCGCGATGAACTTTCTTAACAGAGCACGCATTTTTAAATAAAATTCAATCATTTGCAAGCGTTGTTCGTTTGTAAGATGATTCATGGTTAAATTATAGAAACATTAGTGAAACAAAACACGAAACGTGCGTCAGCTGTTTAAACCAGTGTTGCCAAAAAGATAATATCTAAAAAATCACCCCTTAGTATAGTTACAAAATGGTATGTAAAAACCAAATTTGAAAGATTTTTTTTTAAATATATGTTTGCTGGACAAGTACAATCACTTTTCTTAAATAAACTCCAGGTTTATTCTTTTTAAATCAGTTAAGAAATATATATATATATATATGCAAAGCAACGAAAATCTGTTTTACCCGTATGACAGGTTTTTGGAAGTGTTTGGGAAATTTCACAAACATATTTTTTCTCGACAATATCTACCAGTAATAGTATCACTTCGCAGGTGTATCTGTTTAACATTTTTGTCGCACTTTATTATCCAAAAATAATTCGATACATATATATTTTTAGGTCTCGTAAATTATTTATTTTACTTTTGCCTTCCAACTATCCATGTACTCTTTAATTAAGTTTATGACCCATAAATGGCTGTACTTATGTTTGTCATCTCCACTGTATACATATACATATAAATGTTCATATTGAAGTTTAAGTATGAGTGTTCCTCTATTGTATTTGTGACTCTAAATGCCGTCATGTGGCCCATTTGCCTTAATCACCACTCCACCCACTTGCCCGCTTCTAACTTCTACACCGCACACACTACCCACATGATAATGATGATGATGACAACAGAATGAGTAGTACATCTATAAATTAACAAAAGACGTGATAGTTAAAACGCTGTGCCCATACGAATCCCTCAAGGGTCCTGCTAAGTATGTGATGACTTACGAGTATTTCATTTATACGTACATTCGTACGTACATAGATAAATGTGTACGTATACACTTAAGTGGAATTGGAGGCATTCTTCCGAAGTTCATGACTCCCTAGACTTGTAGCTAGTTGGCTGGTGGAAACATTTAAATGTGGACCAGATTGTCATTAGTTTATGAAATGGGTAGGCGGGCGTACATAAATCATTGGCGTATATAATAATGTTCGACCGGGTAATGCTACGCAGCTACTTTTTAAATGATCATAAGCAATTATGTTATACCCGTAAGTAATTGCTATTTTGGATGGGCCATTACTTTTTTGTTTTTAATAAATTAACAATGTTGAATGTACGATGATGAATTTATTAAATACAAAGAGTATATGACTTGCATGACCTAGATTAACCCCCACGTTCACCAACTCCGATTAGAGATAACAAAACAGTAATATTTGTCAAACTCCATACAAACTGACAGCTATAATTGTTGGTTAGTTCTAACTTTAGGATGACCAGACTTTGTGAAAATGGTGGTAGAAATAGAGGGTGGGGGATATTTCATACTCATCCAGAAAATGATTATAAGTCGATTGGTATAATAAACAATAGAGTATAACATAAGTATATGTGATTATTTTTAGAGGTGCTTTCAGGAGCGTTTAACTCACAGACGGTTTGATCAAAGGTCGAAATATTTTGCACATCATCATTAAATAAACCAGAATTAATTTCTGGGCGTGCAGAATCCGTCCTTGTAGGTGGTATGAGGCTGATGAACTTTTCGATTATAAGAAAAAAGGGAACGGTCTTTCAACGCATAATCTATGAGCTTCATGTAAAATTTATTTTCTAATTTTTATATATTTTATCTTGTTTTATTCTCTACAAGACATCTGAATCGCAATCGAAAATGATTTTCTATTTCAAGACATAATTTGTAGTTTTTACTGTGTTCACACCTGTTCTAAACAGTTTTTTGGGAATAATAAACGCGTGACGAACAGTAAAGGTGGGTTGATATATTATTAAAAAAATCAAATGATCATAAATCAGGAATGTTTGGAGTCAATTCCGAAAGATTTCAGTGAATCTGATTATGACATCAGAATTGATCTATTCTCAAGAACGAGTATACATATTGTAGAATTTCACTATAATATATAATAAAACCGGTTTTTTTAAACACGGTTTTCGAAAAACCCGAAACCCCGACATTGCAGAAAACCCGGCTTTTTATCACTCTAATCATGGCATATTGGTCGAAATTGGAAAATATTTAATATAAATATTTCAAAATACTTAAATTAAGCTGGCTTCAATAAAGTCCCCGACTAAAACGAATATTTAGTTAGTTTCATGCGCATTCCCAAAATATTTCTGTATTATTATTCGTGTCCCTTAATTACGCAGCGCCACAAAAAAGAATGAAGTCGATAACTCTGGGAAGTGATAGCATTTCTCTGGTAGGTATTGTCCAATTGTACAGTAATCTGTATTTTAAATTTGCCAGACACTCCCAGAATCTTATGTTACGGGTAAAAAACCGGTTCTTCGTACCTTTGCACACTTATAACCATGTAACATAAGTGGTTATCAACCGATTTTAACTTTATCTCCGGATTTGAAAAGAAAAAACCTGGTACTTCCAATAGATATGTAGCTTAATTAAGAAAATTTAAGAAATCTGTGTACTTTTGTCCAGCAAACACACTTTTTAAGCCACTATTCACCATTTGTCAATTTAGGCAATGTTTTTGCACATTATTTTGTTCGGTAACCGTAACACAAGTAAACTTATTTAAATAACACATTTAATAAGGAGTAAAACAGCGCTTTGTCTTAAAAATTCCATCAGTAATTAACTGAGTCATTGAAGTTTTTATAAATACCAAATTTTTGCAAAAATACAAGTTTTGGCCATTCCAGTTCATATCTCTCCTTATTTTACGAATTTAAGTCCAATAAAAATGCTTAAAATTCATTAAATGTAAAAAAGCAAGGCTACCATTTTAATAAAAAAATTCCCAATTTTGAAACACATTTCCCCACTTTGGGGATTCGGGTATTTTTTGAAAAAAAAAAAGAGAAATCTAGTCATAGTTTTGATCATTTTGGCAAATTTCAAATATAGATTCGTATTCTACTCGCCTATCTATTGGCGAGTAGAATAAAAAAGCAAGGCGACCATTTTAATAAAAGAATCCCGAATTTTGGAACACATTTTCCCCACTTTGGGAATTAGGGTATTTTTTGAACAAAAAAAAAGAGAAATCTAGTCATAGTTTTGATCATTTTGGCAAATTTCAAATATAGATTCGTATTCTACTCGCCAATACCTGCCATACAAATTCTATAACATCCCACAGTTTTTGGACTCTCGCACAGTGTTATTTGTATTACATATTTTTAAATTTCGACAGCAATCACGTTTATAATTATTTTATATTATGTACCAAGAGCACCATCATGAAACTTACGGAGCGGCCTTCTGACACTATTAACTATTAATAAGAATTATTAACATTTTATTACAAAAATCGAAAATATATTCTTTGTTTATAAAATAAATAAGAAAAAAATATTTTTTAAGATGTGATAGTTTTCTATAAAACTAGAAAAAAATTTCTCGAAATTATAAAAGAATATATATTTGACCCTCATGCCACAAAAAAGTTAAAACATATTTACAAATTAATTATTTTTGTCATTAATACTTTATTTTTGATCCAACCTAGTGTCTATAATTACTTATTTTCTTTTTAAATTCGCGAAATGCAGCTTTATTCGCTGTATGGAAAAGTGCATATTTGCATAAATTTGCAATCTAAAAAATATATATGCGAAATGGTCTTGAGCCAGGCGAATATTTCAGTTCATATCAGTTCATTCATCAAAATCGGAGAGAAGAGGCAAAATTTGTGTGATCACTGCAAATGAAATTACACAAATGTGGAAATTGATTTAATCTGTGAGGGTTACCAATATAAGCCACCGTCCGAAGACCTTTGTAAATACCACAAATATTTTGATTATAAAATAAATAAGAAAAAATTCCAAAAGATATATTTTCAAGATTTCACAATTTACTGTAAAACTAGAAGAAAGTTTCCCTAAATAAGAAAACAATTATATTTGAATCTCGTAGCACAAAAAGTTAAATTTAGTTTAAAAATAACTTATGGAAAAAATATTTTATTTTCCACCCACTCTGATGTCTATAATTTCTTATTTTTTTTTGGAAATCGGGAAATGCATCTTTATTCGCAACATAGACAAATATTCATTTGGAGAATTTCATCAAAATCGGATAGAAGAGACCATATTTGATCGTTTCAAATGAAATTACTTAACTGAGGAAATTGATTTGATCTGAGAGGAAGTCCAATTTAAGCGATGGCCTTTGTAAATACCACAAATATTTTGATTACATAATTACACAAAGGCTCTAGTTTTCCATCTAATATCAAATGTCATTATGTCTCTATACTCGTGCGGTAGGTAGTATATGTCGCCCAGCTACTACCACCGTGAAAGCCTTGACAAACACTTCTCCTCATGCACCACAAACCACCATAAGGCCACCCACCATAACATGACGCCAAGAAATTATCGACACGGAAACAGGTACGACGAGAAAAACACACCAAAAAGAAAAGCGGCTGAAAATATAAAGTTTAATGATTGCACTGCTATATATGAAGTCAACAAGAACCAAACTGCCAACAAGCAGCCATTAAAAGTTATTGGTAAAGAGGGGCTAAAAGAGAGACACTAAAATGAAATGAAAAAGGAACAGACACTCTTCGGCACACTCGCAGGTTTCGGCGAAAGTCGACTGAAGAGTGAGAAATAGCAAAACCTATAATAAATGGCATCCAGACATAACAATCAACTTATGCCATGATGACGGCGTTGATGACAAAATTATCAGCAAATATGATGGTGCAAAGATGGCGAAGCAGAAGCAGTAGATAATAAATTAAAAAAGTAGTTGTTTTATTTTGTTGAAGGTTCGTGATATGACACGGGAGGAAAATATTTGCCGATGAGAAAAACTACTTTTGTGAGGGAGTATGATAAGCGTAGTCCAAGTTAAATGTGGTATAAATTTTTATGTTTTAAAACACAATATTTTAGTTTAAACCCAGGAGTAAATATAATACATTAATGACAAAATTTTAAAATTGTGTCTGAAGAAAATATTTTAATCTTATGATAAATATTTAAAAAGACCGCGAGAAATTGTATGTTTTTTCTTTTATTGTTTTCTCGATAAGATCATGTTAAAACAAGTAAGGAAAGGCTAAAGTCGGGCGGGGCCGACTATATGATACACTCCACTTTCCAACAGAATACAATTCAACTCGGTAAAAAAGTGAAAACGGGAAGAATTTTTGTATGTTTCCTAATCATAGGCCTGGTTCGATTTGTCAAATCGATAAGAATATTTGTATCGGGGCTATACCCAAACATGGAAAAATGTGACTAACTTTCACAATAAGTTCTTCCAGTTCAAATATAAGGTGTTATGATCACTTTGAAGAAATTCAGTGAACATTCGTGGTTTCTGGGGTGGAAAAAGATATAAGATGTTTTGCCAATATTGAAGAAAATCTGTTGTAATATATGGTATCTAGAGTGAAAAGATTATAATCGGGAGTGAAAATCGTATGTGAGCTATATGTAAATCTGAACCGATCTGACCCGTTTTCACTATGGGTGTTTCTAGGACAAATATAATATATTTCGCCTAATTTGAAGAGGATCTGTTAAAATATGTGGTATCTAGAGCGGAAAAAGTCAAATCGGGAGCGAAATTTATATGGGAGCTATATATAAATCTGAACCGATCTGACCCATTTTTACCACAGGTGTTTCTAGTTGAAATATAAGATGTTTTGCCAAATCTGAAGACAATCTGATACAATATGTGGTTTCTAGAACGGAAAAAGTCAAATCGGGAGTAAAATTTGTATGGGAGCTATATATAAATCTGAACCGATCTGACCCATTATTACCACAGGTGTTTCTAGTTGAAATATAAGATGTTTTGCCAATTTTGAAGAAAATCTGTTGTAATATGTGGTATCTAGAGTGAAAAGTGTCAAATCGGGAGTGAAATTCGTATGGGGGCTACATCTAAATCTGAACCGATTTTCTTCAAATTAAATAGCGTTCGTTCTTATCCCGAAAAACTTCGTTGTGCAAAGTTTCATTTGGTTCTGTCTACAATTGCAACCTGTATCGTGATTACAAGAATAGATGGACGGACAGACAGACCGACAGACAGACAGACAGACAGACGGACAGACGGACATTGCTAAATCGATTCAAAAAGTGATTCTAAGTCGATCGGTATAATTAACAATGGGTCTATCTCTCTTCCTTTTGGGTGTTACAAACAAATGCACAAAGACATAATACTCTCGTGGAGTGTATAAATAGAGTCATGAAAATCGCTTAAAGAAATGAACTAAACCACATTTCATTACGTGTTTGCCTTCTTAATTTTTTCCTTCTAATATGGACCAAAGGCTAAAATCAAAATTGTTAATCACTCTGTAATTTTTCTTTTTTTAAACGATCGGCAGTTCACGTACATTAGTAAGGGACACTATGTCAAATGTATAAAATTTTATATTTAAAATATAGTTTCAGGTAATAGTAAAAAATTAATATTTTCATTGAACATGAGTTTTGTTATCAGTTCACCATTTTTAACATTGCCCAAATTGCTCTATTAAAGATGGTCTGTGATGTATACATTGTGAAAATATTAATGGGTATTAGATCTCTGGATGTCTTCGCTACATACAAGTTATAATTATATGTAATTGAACTTAAAAAATTTAGTCAACCAAACCGTCTTAGGACACAGAATAGTGTTACTCCAGTAAATACACTTTTGTTGCGAGGCTGACACTTTTACTCAAAGATATTTAAGTACGCAATAGATTTAACTTGTTGTTCCTAATATATCGTGAATCGAGAACCTTAAAGTATTCTTAATATCACTATAAACAAAAATCGATTTTCGTATTTGATGTAATCTATAATTATCGGTAGGATAGATGTGGGCAAAAGCCTAAAATTAACTGCAATGAATTAAAATGACGTATACAAGTATACCCATTAGAACCTGCTTAGTATAACATTGGAATACACATTTTTATAACATCCTTGCCAGCAAGCCGATTTCGAATTCGACATTTGTCATAAATAAATTTTTATAACAGAATTTCAAATGTAAAGGTTTCCATCTATTACACCGAGCGATAGTACTTATTGGTCTTGGGCAAGATCATATACATATGATACTAGAGATCGTATTTAGAAAATCTGTTTTCCATTTGGTGATGTATTCGCCCTTTTAAATTACTTCAAATTATTAAAGTATCTCAATTCATCAGTTTATGCCAATATGGGTATCAAATGAAGGAGGACAATATCTGGAAATGGAACCAGTATAAATTTTTGGGATGAAAAATGGGGTTATAACATGCGGTGTATCGCCCAACTCATTTTGTGTTTGTAAGAATTCCGAAATAATTTCCGATCGAGAGTCGATACTGATCAAAATAAAGTGAACTTGTAGAGTACTCTTCTGATGGAGTTTTCGGATTTCGCGTTGATGTAAGGGATTTCTTATTATTTTTTGTACTTCAGTATCATTCGGTTGAGTATGTCAACAGTCCAAAAAGTACTGTTTTTATACCCTCCGCCTAAGGACTTTATCATTCCGTTTGTAACATCTTAAAATATACATCGAAGACTCCATAAAGTGTATATATTCTGAGTCGTGGTAAAATTCTAAGGCGATCTAGCCATGAAATTGATGGCGACATTCCTCTTGTAGCGTAAATATAAGATTTTGGGGGTGAAATGGGACAAAAGGGTATAAAAATAGTACACATTTTACGACAGCTGCAAGAAACATGAAATGTGGAATGTCCATCCCTCTAATTGCGTAGAATGGAAGGATTTTTGCAAATTCGTCCTTTTAAGGGATACAATATCTAATTGCTAAAATCCCTCTAATAGCTTAAATCATGAAATTAAGTGTGTAATATATTGTATTTTCAATATTAGAAATTTTCCTATAAAAATGTTGCAGATATTTAGGCAGTAGCTGTAATCAAGAAATCGCAAATGGGAAAAAATCGGGCTTGAGGGAATTTTTTCTACCTAGTACGATTTATAGCACATTTTTGATAATTGCTTTTATTTTAATAAAGTTAATAACTATTAATATTATAATAATGAAGCATCACAATTTTCCTAATAAGGTAGTGCATTCTATGTAATGTGGCCTCTAATATGCCGGTAATACTGTGGAATGCACTCCGTGGTGGAGGGTATATAAGATTCGTTCCTTGTTTTTATTATTTATTAGACTAATAATATGATTTTTGTTAAGGTTTGACTAAAAAGCTATCTGTAAAGTATAACGTTTAATTTTTTTTTTGAGAAAAAATATATTGTAAATTCTCAAGGGATACAATTTTCAAAGGATATTATTTAAAATTTGTCGTCCTGAAAAATGATATTTTTTCCATTTCTAGCGATTGTCTTCTTTTGACGTAAACTAATGGGTAGGAATATTTAAATAATTTTTTTATTTTTTTTAGAAAAAAATCATTACGCAGAAACGAAATTTTAGGCAAGTGAACTTCGCTTGGAAAGATCCTTTTGGGGGTAACGTTAATTTGTTTGCAGTAAACATGTCATCACTTGTTGAAAATGAACAGTCTTTTATTAAAAGACAAATATGTAAATATCAAATAGTTTTCTTGGTTTTTCGAAATGGATTTATGGTCATTACAAATTCCCAAAATCATTTTGAAGTAACAGAAAACGTTGTTGTTGTATCTATAATGAATGTAGGTCACATCTTGTTTGATTTAGAAATATAACACCTGATTTTATTTTCTCCGCTCTACAAACCATATATATTAATTAATTACGTTCGAATTTCCAATATTCCGTCATAATTCGCTTAGTTCATTGGTCCATAATTTTATATAGCCCCTTTTCAAATGTCTTTCACCGTTCTATATGCAAAAGTCGGATGTTGTACATCAGATTTCCTATATTACTAAAATTTCCCCTAGAAACATTTGTAGCAAAATAAGACCACTTCGGTTCAAGTCGAGACTGCTCTCGAAACCATGTATTGCAAACGGATTATACGAATAGTCACATCATGTTTTATTTGACTTGGGGATATCATTTGGACATTTCATTTCGGATGATTTTAGCTCTTAAGCAGTGTCCAATTGAAATAGTACTAATATACCCAGTAAATTTTCTTGATTAGTTCACTAATTTCATTATTTTATTTTAGAAAAATGAATTGTTGTCAATTTCAATTTTCTTCAAAAAGTTTCAAACCTAAAATAATATTTGAATTCGGAAGTCTTTCTAATAAATACATCCCCTTAATTTTGAGATTGACTTTTAGACAATACATTGTCCATTCGTTTTAGTTGTTAGCTGTGTTTATTTGTTTTTAGTGGGAAATATTTACCTTATCATGCTAGTATAAATAAATACGTTGCATATATAAATACAAATAAAAATAATACATTCATAAATGTATGTTTATCCTATACAATGTTATGATATGAAAGGTTATAGCCTTGCGACAATAATGGTTAATGTAGTACGTGTACACACATACATACATACACACAAATATACACACACATACATGACTATATACGTAAGCGTTTATATTTGTATGCCTGAGTGTATAGCAAACTTGTTTTAACCGAATAATTTCAAGGATATTATTGTGCAACAGTGGCTGCTTGCTCAGTACTCACCCTCAGACCACCCACCAGACTGGAGTTGCTGCCAACAGCACAACAAAATAACAAATTAAAGAGGATACAAAGAAAGAAAGAAAAACAAGTGGGAAAAAAGTCATAGTCATACGAGCTCAATGACGACTGCATATGAAAATTAAGTTTCACGTATGTATAAGTACACATGCAGAAGGAGTATGTGTACATACTTTCGCAGGACGGACAGAATAGAACGGAAGGAGATACGGCTTTTATGTACATTAGACAGGCACTTAATTACCAACTGTGCATTATTCTAGATAGTGTGGGGAAATAGTATAAAATTATAAATGTGGTGGAGGTAATTTTAAATACAAAGATCCAATGGAATATTGTTTTCCCATTTTTCTTTAAATAAAATTCTGTAATAACAAATGCCTTATGTTAATTTATGCTCCGTTACGACGAACTAACTTTTAGACTTATTGAAGACTAAGATCGTGCCGGCTGTATGATACTCTCTAACACATTTTACCTCATTGCAAGTGTTTGTTATCCTGACGTTGCTAAAAATATTTAGAAAGTTATTCTTAGTCCAACGATAAACTAAACGGATTGTCAAACTATGATCGTTTAGGTGTTACAAATGAATGCTCGAAGACACAAGAAAGGATACAAAATTCGCAACTGGCACCACCCAGACACAGATGATGTGCATTTACGATTATGTTAAATATTACGCAGGTTTAAGACTTTATTAATTCACTATTGTTTGACCTCGTCTAGCACTTCCTGTACACATTAATGTTGGCGATATTTAACATCGTTATACGTTTTTTAATAAATATAATTAGCCACTCGGAGCCGATACTGCCCATTCAGTGAATACAAATGTCATATTGCGCATAATCCACTAATTGAGAAAAGCTTTATAATTGTTTGTGGGAGAATTTTTCCTAAAATGTCATTAATTGTGCGAAATGCGAAAAATTGTGACCATTAGCTTGAGTCTTTTTGGGTGTTTCTTTAGCTCAACTAGCCACTAATGTACCTTTAATAAAAAAGCATATATGTAGGAGATTGGAAGAAAAAATGAATTTCTTTTAAATGGCTTCAATTTGGAATATTAAAACGAACATTTCAAATTGAAATATATTTAAAAAAGTAATACTGTGAATGTTATACATTTTTTCATTTCATCTAAATTTGAGCCCACTAAGCAGCCATGAGGACGAACAGAAAATTACGAAAATTTTTAAAATGTCAACAGAATTTCAGGGGAACTTTTTTGAAGCCAAAACGAACCAAATCAAATTTTAAGGGATTTTCCACTCCAATTTTAATTCAATTTTAAATTTTGAAAAGTGTAAAATTAGGGAAGTTATTATTGAGAATCTTTTACATCTTTAACAAATCTACACAAAACCAACGCAAAACAGTCAATTAGCTTTTGTTAATAATTATTTTACTATTCTCTTAGTTTTTTTGTGATTATATTAAATGATTCCCAGATTAATTGAATACATGCTCTGCTCCACTCACGCCTAACTATGTGACAAAAAGAGCACTGCCAAACCAAAACAAATACAAATATTGAAAAAAATTATAAATTAATATAATATTTTTATTATTTCATGGTAAGGCTACCAATATGTTTACACTATATATATCGAAATTATACTTCAAGTAAATTCAAAACATAAATATTTTTATATTTATATTTTCAAAAAAGCGTAGTTACCATAAATATTGGTTGATAGCGGGTGCTACAGTTAGTTATATTTCCATTCCATTTTAAAGGGTGATTTTTTAAGAGCTTGATAACTTTTTTTAAAAAAAAACGCATAAAATTTGCAAAATCTCATCGGTTCTTTATTTGAAACGTTAGATTGGTCCATGACATTTACTTTTTGAAGATAATTTCATTTAAATTTTGACCGCGGCTGCGTCTTAGGTGGTCTATTCGGAAAGTCCAATTTTGGGCAACTTTTTCGAGCATTTCGGCCGGAATAGCCCGAATTTCTTCGGAAATGTTGTCTTCCAAAGCTGGAATAGTTGCTGGCTTATTTCTGTAGACTTTAGACTTGACGTAGCCCCACAAAAAATAGTCTAAAGGCGTCAAATCGCATGATCTTGGTGGCCAACTTACCGGTCCATTTCTTGAGATGAATTGTTCTCCGAAGTTTTCCCTCAAAATGGCCATAGAATCGCGAGCTGTGTGGCATGTAGCGCCATCTTGTTGAAACCACATGTCAACCAAGTTCAGTTCTTCCATTTTGGGCAAAAAAAAGTTGGATATCATCTCACGGTAGCGCTCACCATTCACAGTTACGTTACGATTCGCATCATCTTTGAAGAAGTACGGTCCAATGATGCCACCAGCCCATAAACCGCACCAAACTGTGACTTTTTCTGGATGCATTGGTAGCTCTTGCAATGCTTCTGGCTGATATTCACTCCAAAATCGACAATTCTGCCTATTTACGTACCCATTGAGCCAAAAATGAGCTTCGTCGCTGAACACAATTTCTTTCTTTCTGAACTTTCTTAACAGAGCACGCATTTTGATAATAAAATTCAATGATTTGCAAGCGTTGCTCGTTAGTAAGTCTATTCATGATGAAATGTCAAAGCATACTGAGCATCTTTCTCTTTGACACCATGTCTGAAATCCCACGTGATCTGTCAAATACTAATGCATGAAAATCCTAACCTCAAAAAAATCACTCTTTAATTCCAAAAGTACAAATTTTGAAAATCCATTATCTCACGTACATAGTGCAAAATAACCTAACCTCATGAGTCGACCAATTTTTACAGTAAAAGTAAAAAGTACGAAACATCTTTTTATTTTGCGTTTCCATGCAGTCAGAGGAATGTATACACCGAATTCCACGATTCTAGTTGCTGCCATTTGGTTGGTACCATTTTTATCCCCTTTTTCCCATTTTACACCCTTAAGAGTACGATTTCTAAGAATCTCTTTATTGTACGTGTCTACGCAATTAGAGAGATGTATACACCGAATTTCATTATTCTAGGTGCAGCCGCTTGGTTGGTACTTTTTCTATCCCTCTATTCCCATTTTACCCCTTAAAAGTACGAATTTGGAAAAAATACTTTTATATTATTTATCTACTCAATTAGAGGAATATACACACCTAATATAGTGTTTCTAGCTTTTGTCGTTTTATATGTACCATTTTTATCCCTTTTTGCCCCATTTCACCCCCTAAGAATAAAAAATCGCTTTATGGTGCACGTTTTTGTTATAGGAGGAATACGCATACCCAATATCAAGTAAGTAAGAGCAGACATATTGAAAAACAAGTAAGGAAGGTTAAAGTCGGGCGTTGCCGACAATATGATACCCTACACTTAGTCATTATACCCTGTGGTGTAGCATATTAAAAGGGCCATTACATTTGAACCGGGTGATATACGATGCAGCTATAAGAGGATAATATACTACAAAATCCATACTTCTATCTGTATTTGTAAGAAAATTTGAACACAAACTATGAATGGGAGCTATATACATTATTAGACGCTTTCCCAAATTTTATGGAGTGTTAAATATGTGGTTTCTAGAATCAAATCGGGAGCTATATATAATCTATATATAATCTGATCTGTGACCCACATTCGCTTAGTCAATTCATTAATCAATTCAGTAACGAAATTTATATTGGATATATATACGCTCTAGAAACCACAAACTTTGACAGATTTTCTTCAAATTTTGCAAAACTACTTATATTTCAACTAAAAACATCTCTGGTGAAAATGGGTCAGATGAGTTCAGTGATAAAGTTTTTATAATCACATTAAGCGTTCAAAATCCCACACAAATCACCCAACGTAAAATTAAAACCATTATAAAGATGATATTTATGTATTTGCCATGCCCCTTCTAGTACCTCAAACAGAATCCTAGTTAAAATTAAATACTTTATAACTTCCACACTAGTGCTGGGAACAAAATATTGTTTTGTAAATGTGGATGCTGGACCATGTGCCTATCACATAATTAAAGTCCATATAACGTCAATTCATATGTTCTCTGAGAGTGATGTTATATATGATTCCGTTTGACCGACTGACGCTTGTTGTTATATATTTTGATAACTTATTGAAATTGATCGTTCGTGGAAATATCTATATAATTCTGAAAGCTGAAGTTGATATTTTTGATGTATATAATAATAATTTATAATAGTAATTTTTCTTCTAGTCCTAAAAGCGTGATATTCATACCAAATAAAATGGGACATTCTAAATAAATTTTGTAAAATTTTTGTAGTTTTATAGCAAGTGGAACAAAAAAATATGAAACCGTCCTTTCAAATTATAATCTTTCACTATCCTATTTTTTTGTGGGGGCACGTGAAGTCTCTCGTCGTGAAGGAAATTTGTGAGACACCGACCGAAATTTTTTGAAAATGTGTGCCCAAATAACCACCTGCGTAGACGTGGTAATACTGCCAATTATATATTAAAAAAATCTAAAAAGTATTTCTACAAACTTGTCGTACGGAAGTATCAGTCAAAATATATCTTTTATATAATATCAATCATTCATCATTCCCCATTCGAAATATCAGACATCTAGGGATAAAAATGTAAAAAGAATTTACAAAAATATCTTAAGTCTAACTAGCTTAAAAATACAATGCAAACAGAAAATAGTTATTTTGACCGGTTTAGACTGAAACCCTTTTTTCAAGATTTTCAATCAAAATGAAAATGAAATCCGAACAAAATAAATAATCGGGTTTTGATTAATCTAGATCTGCACCATATATATATGTATATATAAATGAATCTGTGTTTGTTTGTGTGTTTCTTTGTTCTTTATAGCAGCCTAAACTACTGAACCGATCTTCATGAAATTTTCACAGTATGTTCATGCTGAACCGATGGTGAAAAAAAGTGGGCGTGGCACCTCCCATACGACCTTAAAACCCTATTTTGAATATTGTCAGTTCCATGACACCTAGAGTGCTGAAACTTTGTGTAAGTGCATCTCGCATTAATATGCGTAGTTGTGCCATAAATGGGCGGTATTGGAAAAGTGGGCGTGGCACCTCCCATACGAAGTTAAAACCTATTATTGAATGTTGTCTGTTCTATGACAACTAGAGTGCTGAAATTTTGTGCAAGTGCATCTGGCATCAATGTGGGTAGTTGTGCCAAAAATGGGCGGTATTGCAAAAGTGGGCGTGAAACCTCCCATACGAAGTTAAAACCTATTATTCAATATTGTGTTCTATGACAAATAGAGTGCTGAAATTTTGTGCAAGTGCATCTGGCATCAATGTGGGTAGTTGCGCCAAAAATGGTCATTGTCATTTCTATAACACCTAGAGTGCTGACATTTTGTGTGAGTTGATCCAGTGTAAATAGTTTTGCAAAAATGGGCGGAACGTGGCCGTGATCCTTTCCATTCGAAATAAAAACCTGTTTTAGAGTATATTCCACACCGAGATTCCTATGTTGCTGTGTGAGTTAATTTGCTTGTAACCTGCTTAGACAATATACAAATGGGCGGGATTTGAAAGATTGGGAATTTGTTACTACAATTTTGTAAAATTACACATATTCTTTGAATTTTTTAGCACAATAGTAAAGAAAGGTTACAAAAAAAATATTCATTTGTCAAAAGCCGACTTAAGTCAATAAAACGGACATTATATTATTTTTTGTGTTGTCTGATTAGTGAACTATTTGATTGACTTTCTATGTATTTTGAATGTAGTACACTTGAATTCCAGCGTAGGAAGTTTTGACAATTCTTCCTTTTTTCGCCATAAACTAATGTTCTATTCTTCAATAATCTCCATGGAATATATCCATTTTTTTGTATCTCAGGGAAGTACTTTGATTATAAGTGGTACATATATTACCGATCACAAGAAAACACAATATGAAACCTGATTTTAATTTCCGTCTATTTTTCTGCCTGGCGAAACGGGCTGGGGTTCAGCTAGTCTTTTATATAATATGGTCCAATCATTTCTCATTACACATTCGAAATATCAGAAATCTAGGGAAACAAATGTAAAAAGAATTTACACAAATGTCTTAAGCCTAACTAGCTTAAAAATACAATGCAAACAGAAAATAGTTATTTTGACCGGTTTAGACTGAAACCCTGCTTTCAAGATTTTCAAACAAAATGAAAATGAAATGCGAACAAAATAAATAATCGGGTTTTTGATTAATCTAGATCTGTACCATATATGTATGTATATATATATATATATATTAATATCATATTATAAATGGGAGTGTGGCGTACAATATACATTTTTTGAAGGCTGAGATCTCTTTAAAAGGTGAAGAATCAAAGGGCATTGATGGAACCATTACAATACGATAAAATCCAGCGTTAAAAAATATTTTGCACATTAGCTATCGAAAAATATAAATTTGCCATAAGAATCATAAAAAGAATTTTCAACATTTTTGCTTTCTATGCCATTTCGCTGCCTGCTGAAATATTTCATCTATTTTCAGCTTATCATCCTCGTGCCATACTTTATTGCTGTATATGCTTTCGAAAAATCTATATTGTTCGCCAGTCTCCCAATCTTATAATCTGTTATTAGCAAGAAAATTAATAAAACAAAGAAATTAATACGCTCCATTGAATAGAGTTTTCGGCAAAATTCTCAGAATTTCCATTCCATTCTTGTTCTAAGCTAAAAAAATATGTTTGTCTAACACTTCAAGATGTGTTTAAAAGTTGGCATTTTAATTACGACCACATTAAAAAGGGTACTCTTGTGGACTTTTCCATTAACACAAAAGTTATCTCTAAGTTCTTTTGGAATTATTCCAACAAACAAATTTGAATACAATCATGCCAGCCCCACTTGAGTGTGCCACCTCCCAAGACGTAGACGGTAATGTGAATGCCAAGAACTTGACCGTCGTGGTGGTGTGCTTTTTATCCTTTGGAGCCAGCCAGCCAGCCAAATTCAGTCACACACACACACTTTTTCGCAGTTTTCGTGACAAAAGTTTTGACGGTTTTTGACCTTTTCACAAAAGGGAAGTTGTTTTTATTTAAAGATAAACATGTACTGTTGTTTATCAAAAAAGGAGACGAAGAGGGGGAAAAAGAAAACAAAAATAACCATAATTACCTCTATTATTGCTTAATACGAAATACGCAAGTATTTGCGATAATTCCACGTTGCTGTGGTTTTCTTATCCGCGAGTTTCGTTCGTAGTTTTTATATTGATTTGGTGTGTGTGTGAGGCCAAGAATAACGTTCATAACAATTTGGGCGAAATTTTCACTTTATATAATCCTTTGCTGTTGCCGACAATTTTCGGGTAACTTCTTCTTCTATTTTTGTTGTTGTTGCTTCAGCCAGACAGCATTCAGATACAAGTCAAAGAGTCAGGCACACACATTCACTAAAATACACGGTAAAGGATACAACTACATAGACGTGGCGGTGGAGAAAAGTCAACGAAACCCCGAATCGAAAATTTATAAAAACCCTAGTCTTGTTGCTAGGATGTGTAGGAGGTGGGGAGAGTTAAGGGAGAGGATAGGGCGTTATTGGGGAGCCGCCACAAACTGACAAAGTCTCAAACTTTGTGTGGAGCTGGGTCTTAGTTTGTTGTGTATAAAAAATATACAAAGATAGAAATAAAAAAAAATAATCCGAACATGCACGTATGGAGGGGTTCACTTATTGCTCCGCTCTGACTGTTTCCTGTGTGCCTCCTTCCTCTACGTTTTCTTTGGCCACAATTAGAGGAGGTGGCGTTGCAGGGATACAGCGATATAAAAGAAAATTGTTGTTGCTTCTTACTTTTTTATCTGCCTCAGACGTTACGTTAGGTTACGTTTCGTGTTTGTTTCCGTTCTTCTTTATAAATATTTCATGCACACTTTATGTTTTATCAATAAAAGAAGGAAGCCACCTTTCGTTCCGCTCCGGCTCATGCATTTCAAGACGATTGGCAAACCTTTGAGTATGATTTTATGGTTTTCATTCTCGTACCACAAAGAAAAACGAACAACAAATTAACGTTCTGTCAGTTACACGTTTCAAACGGCTATAATCATTCCAAATAAATAAATAAATAAAAAACAAACTTTTTTACGATTCTCGTAGCCTAAGGTATTGTTTTCGTTTTTTTTTTTCAACTTCTTCTACACACTTTTTTCGTATATATTTGTTTAATTTAATTTTTCCATTTTATTTGATTTGAAAATTTCAATTTCATTTTGTGGTTGCTTCTGCTGCCTTCCGTCTACCGCAAGGATACGTTTATTTAGTTACGAAATCTAAAACACAACTGAAAAGCTTTTCTTGCTTTTTTCCACAACTGTCTGTTTAACGCAACAGTCTTCGGGGGCAAGGATGTGCTTTCCGGGACACAACAAAGAGCACAACATGTATCCTCGAAGAGAGCGCTAAGAGCACTGATTTAACTATTTAAGAGAGTCTACTGGCCGTAGAGCATGGCCATTGAAAATTGTTGCACATTTGCCGGCTTTTTAGTTTATAGTTGTTTTTGCCAACTTTGAACTTATATAAGAGGTCTAGACAACAACAATAACAACAAGTTTATTCTCTTAAAAAAAATTGAAAATTAAATTTCGTAACCGATGCAGACGACACCAACATAAAAAGCGGTTTAATTGTTAAATAAAAAGGATGTAAAGTTGAGCAGGGACGTGTTTGTTATTATTGTTCAAAATAATAGTAATTTCGGTTACACAATAATGACTAGGAGGGCAAGAACAAAATAAATTTACGTCATTTTCATAACAGCCGCATTTCCGCCTAGTGTCATAACAACATTGCTGTGACGCAAAAGTGTGGCTTATGACGCAAACGATTGGCAGAGAACAGCTTTAAAATCGCTCAATTATATTTTTTAGAATATTCGTAATTAAATTTGTAGGGCATGCGGAATATATTGGGTCCGCCACCCCGCAAATAATAGTCCAACGGTTGAATAGTTGAAAAAAAAAACGTTAGATGGCGGACCCTTTATATAGCTCCCATACCAATGTCTCCTATGATTTACTTTTTCCGCTCTAGAAACCACATATTTCAACAAATAACTTTTTTTTTTTGAAAATGCTACAAAAAAAATTTCTAAATATTTTCTCAAATTTCTTTTTTTATTTGAAAGTACAATCCTTCCGGTTAATAATGGAAAATAATTTCATTCAAATGGCCCAACAAAAAATAGTCCAACGGTTGAATAGTTGAAAAAAAACGTTAGATGGCGGACCCTATACATACTTCCGGGTCCATTTATATACATAAACAGATATAGAAATGTTATCACAATTGAACGCAGAAAATTTAACTCGGGAATGACATCTCTATGGGGGCTGTATTTAAATCCAGAGCTGTGGACTCGAGCAAAATTGCTAGATTCCGACACTGGCAACAACTCCAGCATTTGATAATGCTGATATGATATTCACAAAAGGAAGATACTTTTGCAGTAAAAATACATACTGTGAATTTTACCGAAAAGTCGTGTTTTCAGATGAAGCCCATTTTCATCTCGGTGGCTATGTCAAAAAGAAAAATGTGCAGCACGTGGGATTCAGAGGACACACACGTGACTATTGAGAAGCCAATGCATCCACAACTAGTCACTATTTGGTGTGGGTTTTGGGCTGGCGGCCATTTTTCTTTGAAAAATAGCAAGGAGTCGCCGCTACCGTAAACGGTGAGCGTTTCCGTGCCATGCTCAACGTTTCCAAAAATTCAAGAGAATGACATGGACGACATTTGGTTTCAACACGACGACATTTGTTAAAATACTCACTGTTTTTTGAAAATCGAATAATCAGCGGAAACTGTGATATTGGCCGCCTTGTGGATTATGTTCTGTGGGAAGTCATTAAAGATAAATGCTACGTAAACCACCCAGAGACAACTGAAGCATTGAAACATGAAATACAAGTTGCCACTGAAGAGTATTCGAGCCGGAACAATCGAAAATGTACGGAAAAATTGGGTTGATCGGATGAATAACTGTATTGTGTTACATTATTAAATGACAAAGTTCAGCCTTTCCAATAAAATCAGAAATGTGAAAAAATAATCAGTAATTTTTCTTTTATAACCAATTCTTATTTAAAATGTTACATGGTCCTATACACGTACACAGCAAAAATAAAATTGAATTAAATTTAAAAAATCGCGAATTCCAAGAATTCTGTATACGAAGAATTAATATAAGACGGTGAAGAGCATGTCGTTAGATTTTTTTGTCAATTCCATGAAGCTCAAGAAATGTATTTCCAATTAAATGTGTAAATAGAAAATGTTGAGTTTAAACAAAATTTATTGATATATTATAATTGAGCGATATTTTACGAGTTTTTAATTTTGACTAAACTTTTCAGTTATTCAACAAAGTTTTTTCGAGTATTTTTTTTAAGTAACAACTTTTTTCGTTAAAATATGCAAGTATTATTTTTCTGTGTAGATAGAATCAAATTTCGTCAAATTTGACTTAGAAATTTCCATAGAAACATGTCATTTTAAATTTGTCCGTATCGGGCTATGTTTTGATATAGCCCACATACTAATGTCCCTCCTGACTTGAATTATTTACATTCTAGCAGCCTCAAATTATAATAATTCTGGTTAATTTGACATCAATAAAATCGCTCCCAATTTTTAATATTTCGGACAATAAAGTTTTAATGTCAATAAAAACCATTACAAGGTAGAGAGTGGAGAATCAACATATCAACATTCTTTGTTAAACATATAGATTTTGAATAAACTTTAATTGATCTATGTATATTAAAATAGATTTTATAAATTTGACAAGCAACTATTCCTTTTTATACCCTACACTACAGGGTATAATGACTTTGTGCATTTGTTTGTAACACCCAAAAGGAAGCGAGATAGGCCCATTGTTAAGCATACCGATCGACATAGAATTACTTTTTGAGTCGATTTAGCAATGTCCGTCTGTCCATCTATTCTTGTAATCAAAGTACAGGCCGCAATTGTTGTTAAACCTAAGTGAAACTTTGCACAACGAAGTTTTATGGGATAAGGACGATCGCTATGTAATTTAAAGCAAATCGGTTCAGATTTAGATATATTTTTACAAATTTTATTCCCGATTTTACTCTTTCCGCTCTAGGAACCACATGTTTCAACAGATTTTCTTCAAATTTGGCAAACCAGCCCACAATTCAACTACAAACATCTATGGCATAAATGGGCCACATCGGTTCAGATTTATATATAGCTCCCATACAAAAGTCTCATCCGATTTGACTCTTTCCGCTCTAAAAGCCACATATTTCATCAGATTTTCTTCAAATTTGTCAAAACATCTTATATTTCAACTAGAAACAGTTCTGGTAAAAATGGTCCAGATTGATTCAGATATGTATATATAGCTTCAATACAAATTTCGCCAACGAACTGATTATTTCCGATCTAGAAATAACATATTTTAAAAGATTTTCTTTTAAGTCACATCACATCAGCTAATATTTGAAATAGAAACATCCATGGCGAAAGTGGGCCACATCGGTTCAGATTTATATATAGCTCCCATATAAATGACTCCCCCGATTTAATTCTTTCCGCTCTAGAGAGCACATATTTAACAGATTTCCATCAAATTTGGGAAAGCGTCTTATATATCAACTAGAAAACCTATGCTAGAAATGGGTCAGATCGGTTCAGATTTATATATAGCTCCCATTCAAAGTGTGCATTCAAGTTTTCTTACAAATGCAGATAGAAGTATACAATACAATCTTCTCTTATAGCTATATCGTATATCACCCGGTTCAAATGTAACGACGTTTTTATACACTACACCTTAGGTTATAATGACAAGACTTTAATCTTCCTTACTTGTTCTAATTCTGTCCGTATAAGAGATTTCGACCGCATATTTAAAGATTTGTGATTTGTAAATATATTCTTATTTACTAAAAACTAATTTGTCAGCCAGGGATTCAATTTTAATTTTTTATAGTGTGTAAAAGCGTTTACCAGGAGTCGGAGTCGAACATTTTTTTCGATTCCGGCTCTGACTCCGACATCATCAAAATTCTCTGACTTCTTTATAAATCCATCCCATTTTTGTGAAGATCAGATACTTTCATTTTGAGCGTTTAAGAGGCACAAAGATATAATAATCTTTTGGTTTATGTAACAAATAATAGGTAGACCAGAATGTCTCGCCAACTTTCACTACGGGGCCCTTTTGAATATTCTTTCTCTATTTCTACATATTAAATAACAATAAATATTTCTGTCATGGTTTCATTAGTCTGAAACATGAATATCAACAATTTATGGTAGCTAACAATTTAATTAATTTAAGTATGTTGAATGGTTCAGTTACAAAACTAAAGAAGATCTAAAGTTGGCCGGGGCTGACTATACCATATCCGACACTACTCTCAGCGCATATACATATTTATGAAGTCCACATTAAAACTTGTTCAGTAATTTTGCTGAAATATAGAGCTACTTCAAAACATTTACCAGCCTGTTCAACTTTCAATGTAGGTTTTCGGCATCTGACAATTTTGAAAAAAATCCGATTTAATATTTCGGTTCAGGAATATTTGGATTCTGCACTTTCAAGTAGGCATTTCTATAATGAAGACAATAATATCTGGTCAATTTGATCAAGAGCTGTTTAAGATGTAGATTCCAGAGCGATAATAGTGTTAATCGCCGGTACATTTGTATGGGGGCTACACCAAAATGTGTACCCATATAGCTCATTTTCATGGTGGGTATTCCTAGTTGAGATGTAATATAATTTTGAACATTTGATCAATATCCGATATAAAATGTGGATTCTAGGGTAGTAGTAGTGTGAATAGGGTCCAGACCTACGGTTGGTTTTCATGGTGGTATGTGGCAATAACAAAAAATAGTCCACAATGCGCGACTTTCACGGTTTTCATAAACTTTGGATGGATAGACATCAATAAATCGATGGTAATTCTAAGGATAGGTGTAGTTTCAAACATTTGACGTGAATCTAACTTATAATACCCAACTCCAGGATAAAACACACAAAAAATATTTGAATCAAATAAATTAAGCAATTAATGTTATTAATGGTACCGTGGAATTATTAAATCGTAAATAGTTTTTGTGAGAATGTTTGCATATGAATGTAATAAAATGATCTAATAGTAGGAATACCATTAAATTGGCGGAAGAAAATACAACAAGAGAAAATTAAAACAAGTAAGGAAAGGCTAAAGTCGGGCGGGGCCGACTATATCAAACACTCTACTTTCGATCGGAATACAATTCAAATCAGTAAAAAAGTGAAACGGGACATGTTTCCTAATCACAGGCTAATATGACCTGGTCCAATTTGTCAAATCGAGAATAATATTTGTATCGGGGCTATATCCAAACAAGTGACTAACTTTCACAATAAGTTCTTCTAGTTGAAGTATAACGTGTTATGCTCAATTTTTAGAAATTCTATGACAATACGCGGTTTCTGGGGGAACGAAATTTGTATGAGATCTATATAAAATCTGAACCGATGTGACCCATTTTCACAATAGGTGTTCCTGGTTTAAATAAAAGGGGTTTTGCCAATTTTGAAGAAAATCTGTAAAACATTTGGGTATTCTGGAGCGGAAAAATTGAAATTGGGAGCGAAATTTGTATGGGAGCTATATATAAATCTGAACCGATCTAACACATTTTTACCACAGGTGTTTCCAGTTGAAATATAAGGTTTTTTGCGAATTTAGAAGAAAATATGTGGATTCTAGAGCGGGAAAATCCAAATTTGGAGCGAAATTTGTATGGGAGCTATATATAAATCTGAACCGATCTCACACATTTTTACCACAGGTGTTTTCAGTTGAAATATAAGATGTTTTGCCAATTTTGAAGAAAATCTGTTCAAATATGAGCATTCTAGAGCGGAAAATTTCAAATTGGGAGCGAAATTTGTATGGGAGCTATATATAAATCTGCACCGATCTAACACATTTTTACCACAGGTGTTTCCAGTTCAAATTTGTTAATTTTGAAGAAAATCTGTTGAAATATGTGGTATCTAGAGTGAAAAGGGTCAAATCGGGAGTGAAATTCTAAATCTGAACCGATTTTCTTCAAATTAAATAGCGTTTGTCATTGTCGTTGTGCAAAGTTTCGTTTGGTTCTGGGGACAATTGCGACCTGTATAGTGATTACAACAATAGATGGACAGACGGACATTGCTAAATCGACTCAGAAAGTGATTCTAAGCCGATCGGTATAATTAACAGTGGGTCTATCTTCCTTCCTTTTGGGCGTTACAAACAAATGCACAAAAACATAATACTCTCGTGGAGTGTATAAAAATAAATTCACACGAGTTCTGCATTTTATATATACGAATTTGTTTCCTTGATCACTTTTCTAATGTGAGTGTTAAACAATAACAAAGAGTATGCAATTCACCCGCTTCGTTTTAAGAAAAGCGAAAGCCAATATAATTTTCTGTGAATATTGTTACAAAAACAGTTTATATTGAAAATAAAACAACGCAATTTGAAAAAAGGCGGCTGGGTTAATACAGATAACGTAAGGTAACACAGTAATGTGAAAGCTCGTTGTAGATGACGGTAGCATATAATCGCACTCGCATAGCACAGACTGAGAGTTTACCCCAGTCCAATCTTTCGAAAAAAGACACTTCCGCTACATTGTATAGGAAAACTCGGGTTTTCTCTTTGCGTTTCACAAAATGAGGTGGTAAATTCTATAGTCTCTGCTGTGAATTAAAAGTCAAATTTAGTAACACGTTAATTCTGACTAAATTTGTAATAAATAATTTAAATCTTATTTGATGTACCAAAAAGGAATTAAAATTGTCTCGAGAATCCCGGGTGTTCCCTTTGCATTTCCCTTTTTCCCCTGGGAAATGGAAAAAGTCCGATGTTTAAGAGCTCAATGTTGATTCATTGCAAAAATGATCTAACAGATACGAATATATTCCTTGTTTTCCCCAAATGAATTTGTTTACATTTTCAATAATTCACCTCAAATGATTTCTGTTAATCCGCCACTGTTATTAACATAAGCACAAAGCTTTCTGATGTCAGCAAAAGCTTTTCGAAAATATGTTAACCGTTTGTATGGACATTCATTTAAAAAAAAACTCACCATGTGTTGAAACTAGAAAGCCAACTGTAAATGCCGACACCTTTTGTGCGTCCTCATGTTTACTGAACTCACCGCAAACAAGGTAAATTATAAAGAAAGCAACGAAACTGAAAAACCTCTAAGCTAATTAGCCACAAGTCAGGGAACTCATTAGCAACATGTTTTATGAACACAACAAAACATGAACAATACGAGAGAGTGTTGGACCGGAAGTTGAAGATGACTGCATCTTTTGTTTGCTTTAGCAAAATAACTGCAACTTCTGAATGGTTTTGATTTATGTTTTAAATTGGTGAAAGAAAATGGAGTACTCGGAAGTGGTAAATGGAAATTGCATACAACATATTTACAATTATATAAAACAATCCTTTAATAAAAACATATTTTAAATCTCTCATAAATTACTAAGAAGTTGTATTAAATGTTTTCTCTACTCATACACTGGGTATACACTAGAGCGTACCAGGTTACAAGTAAAAAAAAAAAAGTTCGCCGTACACCTTCGAATATGAAGTATTATTGAAAGGTAGTTTCAAAAAATTTTTTTTTATTTTTTTATGCCGAACGTAGGGGTCGCGCTTTTACATTTTTCTATATAACTTCTGCATTTATAAACGGATTTTAAAGTGTGATACATCGATGTTTTTGTCCGATTTTTTTGTCTTTGAAGTCATTGAGCTCAAACATGATTCATGATTTTATGCGAGCTTTAATTTTCGATTATTAGAGTGGTACATTAGGGTAGTAGCAACTGAGAAATGATGGGTAAGTACCAGAAGGGGGTGCTTGAGCTCAATGACTTCAAAGACAAAAAAATCGGCCTCGTCGAGACAAAAACATCGATGTATCACACTTTAAAATCCGTTTATAAATACAAGTTATATAGAAAAATGTAAAAGCGCGACCCCTACGTTCGGCATAAAAAAATAAAAATTTTTTTTTTGAAACTACCTTTCAATAATACTTCATATTCGAAGGTGTACGGCGAACTTTTTTTTTGAGGTACGCCCTAGTATACACTGGGTGAAATTAAGAGAATTATTGTCTATTTGGAAAAATAATCTACGTGGAGAATTTTTAATTGACATTTGTATTTGAGTAAGTAATTAATATTTGGAAAACATTATAGTGAATTATATAGAATATAGTGTAAAGAAACGAGAAATTTAAAGTTAGCACGTGTTAAGTATTGATACTATTTCAGCCATAGTAATGTCAGTACGATATTTTGACATTGTTTAATCATAAATATGCACAATGTTAAACGAGATGGAAAGCAAAAATATTTGACTATGACTTTGATATTGATAGATTGAAATTACTTTCATGATAGAGTAAAAACATAGGTGGGTTTCACTAAATTGGCAACTCAGCGAATTTAAACTAGTTTTATTTGTTATAAAAAATTGTTGAATATTATTGTCAGTAAAGCAATGTATGAATTTGAAATAGATCTACAGTTTTCCAATTATAAAGTAATACTAAATTAGTACTCAAAACATTCAATAAGTATTTTTAATTATTTTCCGTAAATAATTTCAAATTTCCCATCCAAATTTTTTGTTGATTTCCCGGGAAAAACGGCTCTGTAATTGCCGGACCCCAACCCTAATTGTATCGTACATTGTAGTTTTTATTTATGAAGCTCCTTACCCAAAATTTTGTTGAAAATTAGTGCATATGTTCAAATAGCCGTATGATGCCGGAAGAAACACGCACAAGATGATGTGGAAACATTGCACACGCGACAACTAAGAACGCATATTTCTTCGGAACATTTTGTAAATTTTTTATTAAAAATTAACAGAAGGAATCAATACCTTTTGTGAAATTTTCATAATACAACATACGATTTTCCAGATCCAATTTTTTAAAAATATTTATTCAAAAAAGCGCTCCACTGCGTCAATATACTTTCCTTACAGCTTAAAACAGTTAATATAAGAGTGCTTTTGAAGTGTCATTGATGGTACCTGTTCCGATGTCCGTAAAATTTAAAATATTGGGGAAGTGTTCTTATCGAACCCTGAATATTATTGAAAACGGTGCCTTAAGGCACTTCTTAACACTCCAATGAAGGCATATTCAGATACGATATAACCTGGTGGTCCGTCATATATTTCAAATTACAGAAGTTTACAAATTTTTTTACGTGTTTTCAATGTAATACATTCGTATGTCAGCTCGATCAATCATCATGTTTCGATCATATTTTTTCTTCTAACGAAGGAAGTTTTGTGCTTTGGTAATGGAAAGGGAGATAACCACTCTCAACTATACACTAGGATGGGTCGCGAATGATGATGCGGTCACCACCAAAAAATGAAAATTGATTTACAAAATATTTCCTCCCTAGGTCCAGCCATCTGTGAGCTATACGCTCCTGAAAACACCTCCAAAAATCATGGCTTTCCCTTGTAATTTTTTTAATGTTGCACTCTAGTCCAATTTTTTTCCTTGAATTAATAGACCCTTGAAAGAACTTTAAATATAAATTTTTCTATTGGCTTAGTGTAACTTCTTGGTCAAATTTTTGGACGTTTACAGTCAATTTTTTGTGTTTTTTCGAAATGACAGCCAAAACCTCAACATTTTGTAGAAGATGTTATGAAAAATAAATAGAAGGAATCAATATCTGTCGAATGATGAATATCGGACTATAAATGATGTCACTGACTCCATATTTGTGACATAATTTAATACTGGAGATGGATTTTCAGAGCCAAAATTTACAAACTCATTTTACTAAAATGATCGCTGCGGCGTCAATTTCCTTCCGATTTTCATCATCTAGGCGCCATTTGAAAGGCATTGACAGCAGCTATTCATTTTTTTCAATATTAGCACAAACTATGAAAAAGTTTTCAGTTGTCACAATGAAAAAACGAAAAAAATTGCTACAAACGTCCAATAATTCGACCAATAAGTTACTCTAAGACAAGAAGTTACTCTAAACACGAGTTGGCAACCCCATTGAGCAGTCGTAAAAAAGTGAGCTCCGTTGTTGGTTTAAATAATAAATTGAAAACACAGTGTAATTGAAGTAAATCAAACACACAAACGTTTAAACATCAACAAACAAAACGCGATCTATTCGGAAAACATCGAGTATGGCGGGTACAAGTCGTAGAAGCGTTAAAAACACGAAAATAATTTGTGGTCAGTGCGAAATGGAGGTGAAAGAGGAGAAGGAAGACAGCATCGAATGTGACAAGTGCAACAAAATATTTCATGTGTTGTGTACGAAATTGGATAAACGTCAGTACCAACGTTTGCTTGAGCATGAAGCTGAAGAGTATGTCTGTCATATGTGTGACTAGCAGTACCCGCTGCTTCGCACGCGAAAAAGCCAGTTATTTGTTAATTTTATCCGTCTTTGTTTTTGGATAGTATTTATTTAATTTTCTTTTGGTGGATATAGATAAATTTAAAATAGTAATTTGGAAACCTCCTATTAGCTAACACTCACACACAGTCAAAGGAATGTGCTTGTCGATATGCACTATTTTAGCTGAACTACTTCGTATGTATAATTTTCTACCAAGTTTTGAACAAAATATTACAACCATTTATATCCTCGATCTCATGTTTCTAGATTCAGCCAGTCAGTTTATAACTTTTAGCACTTCTTTCCCAAAAAGTAAACATTTTGAAAAATCACTATAGGTAAAATGTGTTTTTGCTTCGCCTAAAAATATGTACTTTATTTGGTAACACATTTATTCCTTGTTGTCCCGTATCCCCCTTTTAAGTACAAATATCCACTTATATTCCGCGCTTACGTAATTAAATGATTGTACAGCATTTTTATCCCTTTTCGTCCCGCGCACCCCTTAAAAGTACAAATTTCGAAAAATCAAACGACTGCGCTTCTATATGGTCCGAGGAATTTACACACTAAATTTCACGATTCTAGCTGTAATACTAAAGTTGGTACCATTTTTATCCCTTTTTGTCCCGCTCGCAACTTAAAAGTGCAAATTTCGAGAAACCCATTTATGGTGCAAGTCTACGTTGTCAGAGAAATTTAAACACAAAATTTCACGACTATAGCTGAAATATTTTATTTAGTACTATTTTTATCCCGCTCATTGTTTATAAGTACAAAATTAGAAAAATTCGTTTAGATTTGCGCTTCTCGTCTTCAGTGGAACTTACACGCCACATTTCACGACTATAGCTCCAATACTTTAGTTGGTACTACTTTTATCCCTTGTTGCTCACCCCCTATAAGAAAATTTCAAAAAATCCATTTAGATTGCGCTTTACACACAATTTACACTCCAAATTTCCCGACTATAGCTGCAATTCTTAAATTGGAAGCCTTTTTGTCCCGCCTACCCCCTAAAAAGTACAAATTTGAAACAATTCAATTATACTGCGCTTCTACATGGTCAGAGGAATTTACATACCAAATTTCACGATTCTAGCTGTAATACTTTAGTTGGTACCATTTTTATCCCTTTTTGTCCCTCTCGCCCCCTAAAAATACAAATTTTGAAAAAATCTATTTTTACTTCGTTTCTATATGGTGAGAGGAATTTACATACCAAATTTCACGTTTCTAGCTGTAATACTTTAGTTGGTACCATTTTTATCCCTTTTTGTCCGCACTCCCCTTAAAAGTACAAATTTCGAAAAATCCAATGTTACTTCGCTTCTATATGGTCAGAGGAATTTACATTCCAAATTTCACGATTCTAGCTGTAATACTTTAGTTTGTACCATTTTTATTCCTTTTTGTCCCGCTCGCCCCTTAAAAGTACAAATTTCGAAAAATCTAATGTTATTTCGTTTCTATATCGTCAGAGGAATTTGCATTCCAAATTTCACGATTCTAGCTGTAATAAAGAGTGATTTTTTTGAGGTTAGGATTTTCATGCATTAGTATTTGACAGATCACGTGGGATTTCAGACATGGTGTCAAAGAGAAAGATGCTCAGTATGCTTTGACATTTCATCATGAATCGTCTTACAAACGAACAACGCTTGCAAATTATTGAATTTTATTATCAAAATGCGTGCTCTGTTAAGAAAGTTCATTGCGCGCTTCCATTTTATGGTCAGTTTAATCGACCCACTGAAGCGGCTATTCGGGCTATTGTGACTAAATTTCGCACCAAATTTACATTGTTGGACATTAAACCACCAACACGCTTACGTAGAGTGCGAACTGAAGAAAATATCGCAGCTGTATCGGCCAGTGTTAATGATGACCACCAATTTTCGATTCGTCGCCGTTCGCACCAATTGGGTCTCTGTTACTCAAAAACGTGGAAATGCCAAAATTGGACTAAGCGGATGGACCACCCAAGACGCAGCCGCGGTCAACATTTAAATGAAATTATCTTCAAAAAGTAAATGTCATGGACCAATCTAACGTTTCAAATAAAGAACCGATGAGATTTTGCAAATTTTATGCGTTTTTTTTAAAAAAAAAGTTATCAAGCTCTTAAAAAATCACCCTTTACTTTAGTTTGTACCATTTTTATCCCTTTATGTCCCGCTCGCCCCTTAAAAGTAAAAAATTTCGAAAAAATCCAATTTTACTTCGTTTCTATATGGTCAGGGGAATTTACATACCAAATTTCACGATTCTAGTTATAATACATTAGTTGGTACCATTTTTATCCCTTTTTGTCCCGCTCGCCCCTTAAAAGTAAAAATTTCGAAAAAATCTAATTTTACTTTGTTTCTATATGGTGAGAGGAATTTACATACCAAATTTCACGATTCTAGTTGTAATACATTAGTTGGTACCATTTTTATCCCTTTTTGTCCCGCTCGCCCCTTAAAAGTACAAATTTCGAAAATTCCAATTTTACTTCGTTTCTATATGGTCAGAGGAATTTACATACCAAATTTCACGATTCTAGCTGTAATACTTTAGTTGGTACCAAATTTCACGTTTCTAGCTGTAATACTTTAGTTGGAACCATTTTTATCCCTTTTTCTCCCGCTCGCCCCTTAAAAGTACACATTAGAGGAATTTACATACCAAATTTCACGATTCTAGCTGTAATACTTTAGTTAGTACCATTTTATCCCTTTTTGTCCCGCTCTCCCCTTAAAAGTACAAATTTCGAAAAATCCAATTTTACTTCGTTTCTGTATCGTCAGAGGAATTTACATACCAAATTTCACGATTCTAGCTGTAATACTTTAGTTGGTACCATTTTCATCCCTTTTTGTCCCGCTCGCCCCGTAAAAGTACAAATTTCGAAAAATCCAATTTTACTTCGTTTCTATATGGTCAGAGGAATTTACATACCAAATTTCACGATTCTAGTTGTAATACATTAGTTGGTACCATTTTTATCCCTTTTTGTCCCGCTCGCCCCTTAAAAGTAAAAATTTCGAAAAAATCTAATTTTACTTTGTTTCTATATGGTGAGAGGAATTTACATACCAAATTTCACGATTCTAGCTGTAATACTTTAGTTGGTACCATTTTTATCCCTTTTTGTCCCGCTCGCCCCTTAAAAGTACAAATTTCGAAAAATCCAATTTTACTTCGTTTCTATATTGTCAGAGGAATTTATATACCAAATTTCACGATTCTAGCTGTAATACTTTAGTTGGTACCATTTTTATCCCTTTTTGTCCCGCTCTTCTCTTAAAAGTACAAATTTCGAAAAAATCAAATTCTACTTCGTTTCTATATGATCAGAGGAATTTACATACCAAATTTCACGATTCTAGCTGTAATACTTTAGTTGGTACCATTTTTATCCCTTTTTGTCCCGCTCGGACCTTAAAAGTACAAATTTCGAAAAATCCCTATTTGTAGCTCGTCTGCATGGTCATTGCAAGGAACTCACCGAATTTCATATTTATAGCTACTGCCGTTTAGTTAGGACGAAGGTTCGATGTTTATCCCTTTTTGGGCCATTTTATCCCCTAAAAGTACGAATTTCGTAAAACCCTTTCTTAGTCGATGTCTACGTCATATTTGGGAACTACCCTGAAAATTTCATGACCCTGGCTTCAGCCGTTTGGTCTGGGGGCTGGTCAATGATAAGTCAGTCAGTCAGTCAGTCAGTCAGTCAGTCAGTCAGTCAGTAACGCAACTCTTTTATATATATAGATTGTGGTAGTAGCGCTGATAACACAGTTAGAGGAGAACTGCTGCAAATAAAAACAAAACTAAATAAACTTGATCAGCTGACAGAGTTGCAAGATTCAATGAATTTCATGTCGAAGAAGTTTGATGAAATATTGAAGGGGGTTGTGGAAAATAAGAAAAAAATTGAAAATATTGAGAAAGAAAATCGTAAACTGAAAACTGAAATAAACGGTCTGAAGGATTCCGTAAAAATGCTCAATGATCAGCGAGTAAAGAATGATTGTGTGATAAGTGGTGTTCAAACTTCTGGTGAAGTGAGTGCTACCGAAGCAGTTATTGAAATTTCAAAGAAAGTTGGTGTTGAAATTCAAAAACAAAATATAGAGAGGCGTACTTTCTAAAGAAAAAAGACCAGGGTAGACCTAATCAAAGTCTTGTTGTGAAGTTCAGTTCCAAAGCTGCAAAAGAAAAACTGATGGCTGCCAAATCCAAATTTAAGGAAGACAATACCACAAAATCTATTTATGTGAATGATTTCCTTAGTAAGGAGACACTGGAGCTGTTCAATTATGCCAGAACATTGAAATCTGTATATTCGAACGGAAATAAAATTTTTGCAAAAAGACATGAAATTTCTAAGCCCCGTGTAATCAAGAATGAGGAAGATGTAAATAAAATTATTCAGGAAGCTACATCAAACCAAGCACATAACCGAAGGCTGCAAAAGAAAGTTATTGCCGTAGATGATTCTGATGACGAAGATGAGAATGGCGCTAAATCCCAGTTTATGTCTCCATCGTAATCGTGCGTATAGTAATTTCCAATTTTTTGTGTATATAATATAAAATTAATTTTTTATATTGGTTTTAATTAATAATTATTTTTTAAATATAGAGTCATTTAATGATTATTTAGAAAATATAAATCTTCAAGCATTAAATATATTGTCTGTAAACATTAGAAGCATTTCGTCCATACATAAGTTCAACAAGTTTAAATCGTTAATTACCGAGTTTGAGGTGTTACCAAATGTGATAGCTATTTAGGAGACGTGGTTCCATTCTAATGTGAATCAGATATACAACATTCCGGGCTATAATTCTGTACACTGCTGTAGAAAAGATGGTTATGGGGGAACAACGCTTTTTGTGAAAGAAAATCTCCAGTACGTCGTTGAAGAATGTGAAAGCAGACAATTTATTGAAACTGTTCGAATTTCGTTGGAGAATTTAAAAATTGATGGTAAATCTATTAAAGTTACCAGTTTTTATCGTTCACAAAAGTGTGATTTGAATACATTCATGCTTTTTATTGAGAATGAGCTGCAGAATATTTCTGGATCTCCAAATATTTTTGTTGGCGATTCGAATATAGATTTTTTAAACCCAGCATCATCGGCAGCTGTATCAAATATATTGCGTCATTTTGATTACAAAAATTGTCATTATTTGGTAACGAGACCAGGAAGTGGCACCTCAATAGATAATGTTTTCAGCAATATTCCAAATAGATTGGCCATTGATTCAATTGAGTGTGGATTAACTGATCACAATATAATATCGTGCAAAGTTATTCTACGTTCTGAAACATCAAAGTACACGAAAAAAATGTTCCGTCAATGTAATTATGATGCATTAAGATCTCACATGCAAATACGTTTGAATTCTTTGCTGTTAACTGGAAATCCATCTGTGGATGTGTCTGGCTTTATGAGCGAGTTTTCTAATTGTATCAGAGAAGCTACTGTTGTAAGAGAAGCAAATACACTGACAAAAACATTAATTACTCCGTGGGTTAATGAGAATTTACAATCGCTCATTCAATTGAAGAAGGCCTTGTTGGCGAAGCGGAGGAAGAAAGGCACTAGCTCCAGCCTAGAAAAAATATTGAAGCAAATTAGTAAAATCATAAAAAAATCTAATAAATTATGTATGAATGCATTTTACCAAGATCAACTTGAAGCTCTTAAACACAATCCAAAAAAAAGCTGGAAATTTTTAAATGAACATCTCGGTAGATCATTGAGACCGGAGATAAAAATTAAAGGTAATGATGGTGAACTTGTGGATAATAGAGGAAAATGTGATGCCTTTCAAGAATTCTTTTTACATGCCCCATCTCTATTGAAGGAGAGTATTGTACAGTTACCTGGAGATTGTGATAATATATTTCGCAACATGATACAATGCCAGCAATTTTTTTCTTTTACAAATATTGCAGATGAAGAAATTTTGAAGCATACTTCAAATCTCCAGTTTAATAAAAGTCCTGGCCATGACGGCATTTCAAGCAAAGCTCTATCAAAATGTAGCGAGTTAATACATTCCAGACTTTCAAGAATGTTTAATGATATTGTAAACACTGGAATATATCCTGAAGTTCTTAAAATATCTAAAATAATTCCCATTCCTAAGGAACCAGGTGCGTGTACCGTTGATAAGTATAGACCAATCGCGTTGTTGCCTATAATGGATAAAATGTTTGAGAAAATTTTACATAGCCAGTTAACTACTTTCCTAGAGCAAACTAAACAGATTTATCGATACCAATTTGGGTTTAGAAAAGGCAGTGGTACACAAGATGCAGTTGTGAATGTGATCAATATGATATGTGATGGTCTGGATACTGGTAACGGTGGAGTAGCGGGAACTTTTTATGATTTTTCAAAAGCATTCGATCTGGTGGATCATGAAATTCTTATGAAGAAACTTCCATTCTACGGCATTACTGGAAATTCACTACAATTAATGGAAAATTATCTATAAGGGAGAAAGCAGTATGTAGAAATTAATGATTGCACAAACAATGTAGGACTTGTGAAACATGGCGTGCCGCAGGGTAGTGTATTAGGCCCGTTGCTGTTTACAATATATGTCAATGACATTGCTAACCTCAAATTGCACGGCAAATTAATAATGTATGCCGATGATATAAGTCTATTTTATCCGTACAACCACGACGTAATATTGAAGTGTCAAATTGAACATGATGCTGCTGTTATTCTGGAATATGCAAGAATCACTAAACTGGTGTTGAATGCCGAAAAGACGAAGCTGATTAGATTTCGACCACATTCTACTGGAGGCGGCAATATGTTTAATGTTTTAATTGGTGGAAAAGACGTCTATGAGTGTAATTCGTTGAAATATTTGGGTATCCATTTTCAGGCCAACTTATCATGGAATACACATATTCAATATATAAAACGGAAAGTTGCTCCAGCGATTGGAATTTTGTATAAATTCAAGTACAATTTTGATGAAAAAACAAAACTATTAATTTACAATAGCCTTATCCACAGCCATTTGAATTATCTGCCCATAGTTTATGGTTACAAAAAGTGTTCAGAATTTCGAAGTCTTCAAAGGTCCCAAAACTGAGCTCTCAAAATTGTCTACAATCTCCCGTTGACGCATCCATCACATTCGCTATATAGTAACATATGTAAAACGGTCTTACCTTTATATGGTTTACACAAAATACAGTTACTTATGTTCATGTACAAATCTATACATAATATTGGTCATCATACCATAGATTTTTCTAGAAACCAATAGGTTTTTAATACTAGAAACAATTTGAATTTGCGTGTGACAAGGTGTAGGCTGGAAACCACGAAGCAACGCATTGAATACATCGGCTGCACTGAGTACAATCACTTACCTCCGGCAAGCGGACTGACTGGTGGACGAACGGACAGACATCGCTAAATCTAAGCTGAATATTAATAAATAAATGCATGTATATTCCAATGTCTAGATGGAACAAGTTACAGAAACATTTCGTCACTTGAGCAATCAAATATTCTTATAAAACCAAATGTAAAATGTGTCAGTTATTTGCACAAGTTTTCGCGAACAAATGAAGAAACCAGCTCGAAAAAACTATGCAATAACTGACAGCTTAAATAATCAGTTATAAAAGGAGCGAAGGAACAACAAGAAAAATAGCGAAAAAACTAAAACAGATGCACAATGAACTTTTAATGTGACGTTAATTACCCTGCAACCGGATAAAATAATCAAGTGTCAGAGTAATTAGAAGACAACTTTTCTTCTTTGCGTTTTGTGGCCTGGCAATTCTTGCATGATTTTTCGTCGCTACAAAAAACTTATAACCGCCCTAAATGGCGAATGAAGAGCCAGCCAACAGATTGCTGAGATGCCACGAATGGGTTTACTAAGCGTATACGTAATAAAGGAACCATGAAATGACTAGCACATCACTCATACGCCCCATGTGTTAGTTAACAGATTCCATTTGACTTTGAAATATGTATGTTGCTGCTCTCAAAGCTACAAATAGAGTACGGAAACATGGTGGCAGATGACACTGCTGCCGTAGCATATTTATTCCCATGCAGCATCTGTCGCTATGCCAGGCGGAAGTATCAAAGTAATTATGAAGGAAAAACTTTCGCCTGCTCGTGCTGGAGTTGATGTTCTGTTTTTGGTTTCACAACCAGAATGTTCCTAGAAAATGCTGGCCAATGCTATTTAAAATATGTGACACCACATCTATATGTATGTGTGTGTGTGTGGATATACATATATGTACGTATGTACGTACATATGTTGTTGATATGTTTATTTTGTAATTTAACATTTCTATTTTCCCCGAAATAGGCCCAACATACTAAGGTATAAGGGCGAATGGAATGCTATTCACCACATTGTTTGAGTGGTATGAGGAAATGATTGGAATTTTATGTAAATGATTTGGTAATAACAACTAAATAAAATGAGTCTAAAACAGGAATTTTATAATAAAGAACGCTTTAATAGAAATGTCTATACCAAATTATAATGGGATGTTTTTATTGGAAGGGAAGTTAAGTCATTTATTCATACACGGAAATTTCATTATAATATCCTTTTCCGTTCCATCTTCAATATCAGAAGGTGTTTTTGTCGAGGCCATCCTACACAATAAGTGATTTTAATGGAAATTGCAAATGACGTTGGCAACTGAGAAGCTGCAAGCAAATATTAAATATTCTTACTCCTGTTAATTTCAAGTTTTGTCAAACAAATTAATTGAAAATAATAATTATGAAGTAATTGAATATAACTAAATGACATTGTTTCCTATGTTGTTATTTTTCATTGTGAAATAAATATACCTTCATCACTACCTGTGAGTACATCTCCAAACGTTTGCGTTTATCGCAAAATCACAAACTTCAACTAAAACTTTTTCCATCGCACACTTGAGTTTTCGGCAAATACCACTTGAACTTGAAACATCTCACCGTGACATTTTGGTCAACAGGCTCATTATTGTTCTGCCAGAGTTGTTGTCTGTCTTTTCCAAGATTATTTTTGCAGTTCAAACTTCAAATTGAAATTGTTTTCGACTGTAATCACGTCCTCCGAAAGTAAATATCATTCAATTGCGGCCATTTATTTTGATTCGTTTCTTATTGTTCGACATTAACAAAGAAGTACTTAATGTGCCATTTGGTGGTTGGTTCGTTAATGTCGTCTTGCTCTAGTTATTCAAAAATGTTCAATGTCCAAGAGAAACTGACTTGAAATGCCAAGCCAAGAGGTCACATCCTCATTGAAAAAGATGAAGATTCTGATGTCTACGCCAGCAACCGTTAACATAAACGTTACATACCCCGAAAATGGTAGAGTGATAGCTCTAAATATTTTCTCAAGCTCTAAATATTTTCGACCATGTCAAGAGTCTTTTCAAGTGGCTTCGCAGCTATTTTTCGACATCAAGCCCGGCCTCTATAAGGAGATGATTCTCGCAAACGAACGAGTAGAACAACTCACTTGCCGAATTTACGTTTAAAAAAAACGCAGTATAAGTGCATAGATATGTATATACTACTCTTTCATGTCAAACAGAGCACATGTTGGCATTAAAGTCTAATTGCTTTAAAATTCTTCTGGCAGATTCCATCGATGATGAAATTTTAATTTGGTAATTTCCAAATGTCGCCTCCCTTGTCATGTCAAAGCATTAAGGAAAATATTCTAAAATTGTTCATATTCATTAAAATTCATTATCATACATACCTTGAGCACCAAATTGTGTTTGTGTATTTTATCCTAAAACAATAAGGAAATACTTTAAGCATTAGGCGCACAAAGAAGAAAGAATGTTAAATATTAGAAAAATGAAATAAGAGGAGGGGAGTCAATATTTTGCTGGGAACAAACAATAAACTTCAACGAGGACATAACAGTCACATTCATCCTTCGAAGCACAAGAGTGTGTAATAAAATAGCAGAGCGGGTGCACAAATATTGGTATTTTCAAGGTATTAATTAATAAACTTTTTTCTGATAAATATAAATTTAATATGAATTAATATATCCACTACTTCTAAACTCACATAGTCGCTAAGAAAGCATGTCGTTGAACATAACTTCAAGATGACCAAAAAACAATTTAAAAATCAAACTAGAGAGATAACAAGTAAGGAAGGTTAATGTCGGGCGTGGCCGATACCCTACACCTAGTCAATATACCCTGTGGTGTAGGTTATAAAAAGGTCGTTACATTTGAACCGGGTATATATATACTACAAATTTCATACTTCTATCTGTATTTGTAAAAAAATTGAAAACAAACTTTGAATGAGAGCTATACATAAATCTGAACCGATCTGACACATTTTTAGCATAGGTTTTCTGAAATATAAGACACTTTCCCAAATTTGGTTGAAATCTGTTAAATATGTGGTTTCTAGAGCGGAAAGAAGTAGATCGGGTGAGTCATTTATACGGGAGCTATATATATATCTGAACCGATTTGACCCACTTTCGCCATGGATATTTGTAGCTGGTTTGCCAAATTTAAAGCAAATCAGTTCAAATATGCTATTTCTAGAGTGGAAACAATGAATTCATTGGCAATTGAAATTTGTATTGGAGATGTATATATACCTGAACCGATCTGGGCCATTTTAACCAGAGCTGTTTCTAGTTGAAATATATTTGTTTTGCCAAAATTGAGGAAAATCTGTTAAAATATGTGGTTTCTATAGCGGAAATAATCAAATCGGGGGAGACATTTGTGTGGGAGCTATATGTAAATCTGAACCGATATGACCCACTTTCGGCATAGATGTTTATAGTTGAAATATGAGGTGGTTTGTCAAATTTAAAGAAAATCTATTAAATTATGTGGTTTTTAGAGCGGAAATAATCAAATCGGGTGAGAAATTTGGGTGGAGCTATTTATATATATATATATCTCAACCGACCTAGTCCATTTTTACCAGAGTAGTTTCTAGTTAAAATATAAGTTGTGGTTGCTAGAGCGGAAAAAGTAAAATCGGGAGCAAAATTTGTATGGGAGCTATATATAAATCTGAACCGATCTAACACATTTTTACCACAGGTGTTTCCCGTTGAAATATAAGGTGTTTTTCGAATTTTGAAGAAAATCGGATACAAGATGTGGTTTCTAGAGCGGAAAATGTCAAATCGGGAGCGTCATTTGTATGGGGGCTATATCTAAATCTGAACCGATCTTACCCAATTTCTGCATAGGTTAGTTAGTTAGTTATATTATAGGATGTTGTTCCAAATTTAAAGAAAATCAAGTACAATATGTGGTTTCTAGAGCGGAAAATGTCAAATCGGGAGTGAAATTCGTATGGGTGCTATATCTAAATCGGAACCGATTTTCTTTAAATTAAATAGCGTTCGCCCTTATCACTTAGCTCTAACCACAATTGAGACCTGGACTTTGATTACAAGAATAGATGGACAGACGGACGGACGGACATCGCTAAATCGACTCAAAAAGTGATTCTCGTTTCCTTTTGGGTATTACAAACAAATGCACAAAGTCATTATACCCTGTGGTGTAGGGTATAAAAATGATAAAAACTTAAAAATCGCATGATGTAAAAAAATTATATTATAATATTTTAAAAACATTTGATGGGTTTTGGATATTATTATCACATAAAATCATGACTTGACTATAAAATCATGAGAAACTCCTCCACGAAATAATGGAAGGGATTGCAATTTTAAATTCTCTCTCGCCAAAATTCTGCAAAGCCCATTATTGTGGGTAGTATTTTATATTCTAGCTTGTCGTTTTTATTTTTTAATCTTACCAAGACTGCTATCGCAATGCGCATTCCTGTATTTTGTGGTTTGCTAATTGAATTTTCCGCAAGCAATTCAATCACGACTAATTCAAATAAGGGAAGAAAATTGCGATATTTTAAAATGAATTTTCGTATCTTTTTTAGTTTTTCTTCGACGATTTTCTTAAAGTCTCTTTTAAATATAGAAACAATTTAAACGTTATTAATTGCTTATAAAATTATAAGCGATGAGAGTGTGAAACATAAACACACACACACCACAAACGCCAATGAAATTATCGACCAGCTCTTACGCTAAAGACATGAAGCAAAAGACCAAAATCAGCCAACCGAAATAGGAAAAACGATTTTCACATAGTCAAGACATTACGCTCGATTCTTCTCATTTACGACACGACCAATTTCTCGGAGGCCAGCCGACATGTGTTGTTTTGGGGGAAAACTTGAAAACAAATGGGAATGGGAACATCAGAAATAGCCACAACGCCAACGGCAGCCATTCACAAAGGTAAATAAAAACATTTTTATAATGTTTATTTAAAGAAGAAACGTGAATTGTTTAATCGATTGATACGATTGTGTGTACATATGTACATGTGTATTGTAAACATTTATTATATGGCCAAGTTGTTTACGCATTTAATTAAAGTGAAACTAAGACAATTGGCAATGCTAAAAGGAAAAATTAAGAAAAAGCATCACCACCAAATACACAAGATTAAACGATTGTATTAAGCATTGGAAGGAAATAATTACATATAAATATATTCGACGAGAGGAAAAATAATTGAGTGCAAGTTATTTGCAATATTGTGAAACTTCCCGGAATCCGACAAAACTTCCAACGCAGATTTACTCAATAGAGAATTTGTATATATAATAAAAGCTGTGTTTTTTGTAACAGTTACACATTAACATCTTCATTTATCATCGTCAACTTTGGAGGGGAATGACAACAAATGGACCTTTGAAATTTTGAATTTCTTTCATTTCATTTTCTTTTCCACCCTAAAATCATGAGAAAATAGCGCACGATCAAGAATTGGAATTGAAGTTGACAAAATTAAAGGCTCTTTTACACTTGTTTTTATTTTTACTAGCGCCACCGGATCACCGTTATTGCCCTTTATGGATATCTCTGTATAGAGGTATTATTGTGGAGTCACCTGCTGGGACCACACCCAGATTACGTATGGTCTAGCTGAGATAAGGCGCCACATACACGCACCGCAGAGCAAATCGCTTATAATATCTTTATATTACTATATCATATACGCAGTGCGTTGAAAGGCTACAAATTGGATATAAGGGTGGGCTATTTAGTGGAATGGAATGTAAAATTTATAGTGCTCCCTCTGCAATCATGTTCCATGCAATTTAAAGGTATTCGCGTTCAACTGACAGCTAGAAAACTAGCTAAATAACCGAATTCGGCACTTTAGGAGGCACCTAAAAAGGGCCACAAAAATACTACTAGATACACAAAAAATAAATGAAAAATCTCTCAAAGCAAAAATGAAAAATTGTCCAAAAAATTGGGCCATTTTCATATGGAAAATATCCCAAATAGTTATATGAGGTAAAAGTAATAATTTTGCTGTATTTTTTTGCTGTATTTTTTAAATGAAAAATAAATTTCACAAGCTGGACCAAAGTTTTTCATTAACAAAAAATAGATATTGGGTGATTACTTTTGTAATAAAAATCGCCAAAAATATATTATCCGCTGTATGGTCCAAATCCTGCTACGTATAATAAAGTTTTACTGCATTGGTGGCCTTCGGCATGGCTTTGGTTTTAGGGTGATTTTTCACATTGAAAAAAAATTTGAGCAGGATGATATCCCAGTAATTTCACTTTTACATAGAAACAGTGGTTTAGAAACAGTCTCCAAAAAATTAAAATTATTAGATTCTGCAATTATTCATAGACTTTCTACAAAAATAATTTCTTTCAAATATTTTATCCAAATTGTTTTATTAAAATTAAGCAAACTATTCTGTCATCTAATTAAAAACAGAAATTAAAAAATCATGACTTAATTTTCTATATGAACTTTATTTTCTCCAATTTTAATCAAAGTTTGCAAATTTGTACTTCTGAATAAGGGAAATAGAACAGCATTTAAAAAATATGAAATTATAGAAAAAATTTGATTTTAAAAAAATGTTAACCTTAGAATAAAATATATATTTTTTGTTTCTAGTTTAATATAAAATTGTCAAAACGTAAAACACTTTAAAAAACAAATCGGAACAAGTATGTGAAGATATAGCTATTTTTATAAAAAATGCATTAATATATCACTGAAATCGTCGAAAAAGTGTCTAATTCACGAATGGATAGCTATAAAATTGAAATATTTTGAACAATGTTAACTCTTTGAGTGCCAACAATTTAAAAAAGTGGGTTCCTTAATGAGTTTAGAATCAAAATTAGTAATTAACATACATCGAGCGAGCACTTTGAAATACAAATCTGACCAAAAATGCGGAAGTTATGACAGATTTTGTAAAAATATCACTAAACCTAACAATAAATTCGTAAAACAAGTGGCTAGCTCACGAAATATTTTGAAGAAAGATTAAAATAAATTGTTTTATTAATTTCTATTAATTTTTCAAAATTCCATCATGAATTTCCATCTACTGACACTATTATCTATTAATAAAAAAAATTATTTTAAAAAGTCGAAGGTTTACTTTTTTGTTTATTAAAAAGTTACAGATAATAAACAAAATAAAACAAGTAAGGAAATGCTAAAGTCGGGCGGTGCCGACTATATAATACCCTACACCACTCCCTGAGTATGTACCACGCTTTGATTACTAAACCTAGGTATTTCATGGGAGCAATTTTATGTAGTTCATATAAATTATACAGTTTCTATAAATCTTTAGTGATATTTAACGTATATGATTAATAATATGGTAATTGATCCAATTATCCGACAGACAAATAGAAATTATACAGTAGTAATAGGATGAATCGGATCGACATTTCAAAAGGGGGCTTATAACAACATTTTTGGCCTGGTCCAAAACATGGGCTTATATATTTCTCATTCACGGTAGGTATTCGTAGTTGAAACATATAATGATCTGGAAAAATTTATGAAGATCCGAGGTATGATGTAGTTTATAGAGCTGTAATAGATCAGAATGGGGCCCATTTGGGATATACCAAAGTATGGACATATGGGCATCTCTCATCCCAAATCGGATAAACATTCGTGAGCATCATTTGTATGAGGGCTATATCTAAATCTGAACCGATCTTACCCACATTCACCATAGATTTTTTTTAGTTGGATTATAATATGTTGTACCAATTTTAAAGAAAAACGGGTACAATATGTGGATTTTAGAGCGAAAAAAGTGAAATAGGGAGCGACATTTGTATGTGGCCTATATCTAAATCTGAACCGATTTCCAATACCGATGGTCCTTGGCCAGAAAAAAATACTTATGCCAAGTTTCATGACAACCGGACAACAATTGCGACCTGTATAGTGCGAACAAGCTTAGATGGACAGCAGACGGACATTGTTAAAGCGAGTCAGCTAGTGATTCTGAGCCGATCGGTATACTTAAAGGTGGGTCTAGCTCGATTATTTCATGGTGTTACAAACGTTTGCCGCGAAACTAACTTATAATACGCTACTCCACGAAGTGGTATGTTTCGCGTCTACACAGTCATATAAATGCATACACCGAATTTCATGATTTTATCTTCAGCGATTTGGTTGGTACAATTTGTATCCCTCTTTTCCGATTGTATCCCTTAAAAGTACAAATTTCGAAAAATCTCTCTATTTTACGTGTCTACGTAATTATAGCAATGTGCTCACCGAATTTCATGTTTCTAGCTTTTGTCGTATCATTGGTATCATTTTTATAACTTTTTTCCCATTTCACCCTAAATCTTTTTTTATTTCTTGAGGTTACACGTTACTAGAGGAAGGTACAAAACAAATTTCAAGCGTATAAAAATCAGAAATTTTCAAAAAATTGCTTAAATAGTCTAAATATTAGGGATATTGTCAGTCCTTGCTAGGGGAATTTTTTTCCCCTCTTGGCCGATTTCGCCCACTTTCAATCCCAATCAATCTGCAACGATAAGGCGCATTTACGGAAAATTTCAACTCCTAGCTCACTTCGTTCATACATTCAACAGACAGACAGATGTTGAATATTTCAATGTGTTACAAACGGAATGACAAAGTGAATATACCTCCATCTTGGAGGTGAAGGGTATAAAAAAGTCCTGTGAATTGGCGGTGTTGTTATTTTTTCGTAACTCAAACTCTTCTGCTAATTGTGACACGTATGTACTCCATGTACTACCAAAAAAAGTGTACTCACGGAAGATTAATTTTGTTTTTGAGTTTAGGGCCACGGTATCGAAATAGATATCAAACATTCCGACCAAAACGGATTTTCGACATTTTACTTAAGACTCTTCAAAAGGGATTTAGCCGCTCCAAATATTTTGGCAAATTTCAGACATATATATTTGGCATATGCAGGAATCTTCCTATAATCCATGTTATACGTCTGGAAATTTGAACTAAGGCAAACACTTTCTTCGAGTGTATTCAAACTTAAAATGTTAAAATTGCATCGTTTTCATTTATTTATGCCCAAGACATTTATTTAGTCTAATTTTAACAAATTAGATCATATCGAATTAAGATTGCAGTGTACTTTGTGTATATCATCTGCACAGAGTCTCTCGGAAATAGAATTTCCTAATCCATGTGTGATATTTATTTTATTCACTTTGCTGTTTCTTCGGTTTGGTTTGTTGCATGTGGCAATTTGTATCTGGGAGTAGTAAATCATGTTGCTTGCTCTGGCTACATGCGAGTATGCAATTTTGTTTATAAATAAAACAAAATATTTGCTCTTTCACAAGTTAAACTACGAGGCATCAAGTGAAAAGTTCAATTTATTTTGCATGCAGTTTGTAAACAAAAACAAAGTCCCATGAGGAACAAAATTAAATTAACAACAATTAGAGATGTGGTAGAATAATTGCGGAAGATATAATTTGCTCCGTAGAATGTATTAAATACTATATTCCCTATTTGATTTAAGTATAACCAAAAAGTATGAACTGAATAGTTTGATGTCCGACCAATTCATACAATTATTTTTCTTTGAGGAAACTTGTGGGTATGCTCCTCCGTAATGATTTTGCACAGATTATTGCCTTCGGTTTATAATTAAATGTAAAACTACATGAGACCATTCTGCCATAACAAATATTGATGGATTTTTGTATTTGTTATTTGTTCGCTAACACAACACAGAACCGGCTATCAAAAATCGACCGTGGTCGGCATTCTGGCAATCGAGTCTTTCTAGCGTGAAAAATAAATAATCAACACAGAAAAAACTATTTGGAAAATTTTATCGTTTTTTAGCCAATAAACGAGAGAAAACAAACCATAAATTATTCAGCGAACCACAACAAATGTATTTGTGGTTCTCTTGTAATCGCCGGTCAATCTTTTGGAACCAGAATCTTAGCATAGCTAAACGTGGGGGTTTTATAAAAATATTGATTTTATGTACGCATTAGTATGAGTTTATGCCCATTTCTGTAATATACGATTTAGATTAAAATATAAAAATATTCACAAAATCGATTGGCTTGCAATTCTTAAAGTGTCTAACTATTAAAAGCGCAATTCAAAGGATCAAAATTTAGTATTTATAGTAGTGGTCCCCACTGGGTGACATTCAAAAGTTGACCTCCTCGGTCATATCAATTTTTTGAAATGATTTCCAAAAAATCAATTATGCTCTGAATGCAAAAATTTTTGACACATTTGTAGAAATCGTGAATACCTACCAAAAATATTATTAAATGTATGTGTACCTTAATTGGTTTAAGAGATATTTAAGTTGAAGAAAAAAATATTTTTGCCGAAGTTGCTTTCATAAAAGAAGTGGAATAAAAGTGGCAATGTGTACATTCCCCTGACAGCGTAGGCTTCTAAAAAATATGTTTTATAAATAAGTACATTTTAGGGGGAACGTACCGAGAGCGGTTCACAATACTACACTCTTAATGTGGAAAGCACTCCGTGGTGGAGGGCATATAAAATTCGCAGAACTTAAGGCCTATTTACATGTTTTCCCTCATACGTTAACTTCGTACTTAGAAAATATTGCCACAGAAGAAATGACAATAATTTATGAAAAAAAAAATCTCAAATTTTAGAAGATATTTTTCCTGCATTAGGAATTTGGGTATTTTTTGGTATTTTTTGCATTGAGGCAAACTAATTAATAAAATCAACAACAATTTTTTTTAAATTTGTTACTAAATTTTCGTCGAGGTACCTTTAATATTTGCTTTTATCTTCAATTCACTTTTACGTAGAAACAGAGGTTTAGGATCAGTCTAATAATTTTTAGAAAACAAGCAAGGAGAGGCTAAAGTCGGATGAGTCCTAATCATGGATCATTGTGACCAACTCAAGATGAAATATAACGCGATCTGCCAAATTATTTATGTATTAATAATTTGGCATATATGAATATATAGTATATATTATGTATATCTATATATATAAAAATGAATCTGTGTTTGTTTGTTTGTTTGTTTGTTTGTTTGTTTGTTTGTTTGTTCTTTATAGCAGCCTAAACTACTAGAGCGATCTTCTTGAAATTTTCACAGTATGTTCATGCTGATCCGGTGGTGAAAATAGGCTATATAATTTTTTGATATTTTCAGTGGGCGTGGCACCTCCCACACAAATTGGGGTTTTAGTCGTTTTTTATAAATTAGCATATTTGGAGTACTGTTGGAGCTAGAGCCTTGAATTTTTATGAAAGTTCACTAATTGTTAGTCTGCACAGTTGTGCCAAAAATGGGCGGTATTGGAAAAGTGGGCATGGCACCTCCCATACGAAGTTAAAACCCAATTTTGAATATTGTCAGTTCTAGGACACCTAGAGTGCTGAAATTTTGTGTAGGTGCATTTAGCGTCAATGTGGGTAGTTGTGCCAAAAATGGGTGGTATTGGAAAAGTGGGCGTGGCACCTCCCATACGAAGTTAAAACCTATTATTGACTAATGTCCGTTCTATGGCACCTAGAGTGCTGAAATTTTGTGTAAGTCCATCTAGCATCAATATGCATAGTTGTACCAAAAATGGGCGGTATTGGAAAAGTGGGCGTGGCACCTCCCATACGAAGTTAAAACCCAATTTGAAATATTGTCAGTTCTAGGACACCTAGAGTGTTGAAATTTTGTGTAGGTGCATCTAGCGTCAATGTGGGTAGTTGTGTCAAAAATGGGCGGAATTGGAAAAGTGGGCGTGGCACCTCCCATACGAAGGTAAAACCTATTATTGACTATTGTCAGTTCTATGGCACCTAGAGTGCTGACATTTTGTGTAAGTCCATCTAGCATCAATGTGCGTAGTTGTACCAAAAATGGGCGGTATTGGAAAAGTGGGCGTGGCACCTCCCATACGAAGTTAAAACCCAATTTTGAATATTGTCAGTTATAGGACACCTAGAGTGCTGAAATTTTGTGTAGGTGCAATTAGCGTCAATGTGGGTAGTTGTGCCAAAAATGGGTGGTATTGGAAAAGTGGGCGTGGTACCTCCCATACGAAGTTAAAACCTATTATTGACTAATGTCAGTTCTATGGCACCTAGAGTGCTGAAATTTTGTGTAAGTCCATCTAGCATCAATGTGCGTAGTTGTACCAAAAATGGGCGGTATTGGAAAAGTGGGCATGGCACCTCCCATACGAAGTTAAAACCCAATTTTGAATATTGTCAGTTCTAGGACAGCTAGAGTGTTGAAATTTTGTGTAGGTGCATCTAGCGTCAATGTGGGTAGTTGTGTCAAAAATGGGCGGAATTGGGAAAGTGGGCGTGGCACCTCCCATACGAAGGTAAAGCCTATTATTGACTATTGTCAGTTCTATGGCACCTAGAGTGCTGAAATTTTGTGTAAGTCCATCTAGCGTCAATGTGGGTAGTTGTGCCAAAAATGGGCGGTATTGGAAAAATGGGCGTGGCACCTCCCATACGAAGTTAAAACCCAATTTTGAATATTGTCAGTTCTAGGACACCTAGAGTGTTGAAATTTTGTGTAGGTGCATCTAGCGTCAATGTAGGTAATTGTGCCAAAAATGGGCGGTATTGGAAAAGTGGGCGTGGCACCTCCCATACGAAGTTAAAACCTATTATTGACTATTGTCAGTTCTATGGCACCTAGAGTGCTGAAATTTTGTGTAAGTCCATCTAGCGTCAATGTGGGTAGTTGTGCCAAAAATGGGCGGTATTGGAAAAATGGGCGTGGCACCTCCCATACGAAGTTAAAACCCAATTTTGAATGTTGTCAGTTCCAGGACACCTAGAGTGTTGAAATTTTGTGTAGGTGCATCTAGCGTCAATGTGGGTAATTGTGCCAAAAATGGGTGGTATTGGAAAAGTGGGCGTGGCACCTCCCATACGAAGGTAAAACCTATTATTGACTATTGTCAGTTCTATGGCACCTAGAGTGCTGACATTTTGTGTAAGTCCATCTAGCATCAATGTGCGTAGTTGTACCAAAAATGGGCGGTATTGGAAAAGTGGGCGTGGCAGCTCCCATACGAAGTTAAAACCCAATTTTGAATATTGTCAGTTATAGGACACCTAGAGTGCTGAAATTTTGTGTAGGTGCAATTAGCGTCAATGTGGGTAGTTGTGCCAAAAATGGGTGGTATTGGAAAAGTGGGCGTGGTACCTCCCATACGAAGTTAAAACCTATTATTGACTAATGTCAGTTCTATGGCACCTAGAGTGCTGAAATTTTGTGTAAGTCCATCTAGCATCAATGTGCGTAGTTGTACCAAAAATTGGCGGTATTGGAAAAGTGGGCGTGGCACCTCCCATACGAAGTTAAAACCCAATTTTGAATATTGTCAGTTCTAGGACACCTAGAGTGTTGAAATTTTGTGTAGGTGCATCTAGCGTCAATGTAGGTAATTGTGCCAAAAATGGGCGGTATTGGAAAAGTGGGCGTGGCACCTCCCATACGAAGTTAAAACCTATTATTGACTATTGTCAGTTCTATGGCACCTAGAGTGCTGAAATTTTGTGTAAGTCCATCTAGCGTCAATGTGGGTAGTTGTGCCAAAAATGGGCGGTATTGGAAAAATGGGCGTGGCACCTCCCATACGAAGTTAAAACCCAATTTTGAATGTTGTCAGTTCCAGGACACCTAGAGTGTTGAAATTTTATGAAGGTGCGTCTAGCATCAATGTGCGTAGTTGTGCCAAAAATGCCCGCTATTGGGAAAGTGGGTGTGGCACCTCCCATACGAAGTTATAACCTATATTCTGTTCTATGACAGATACAATACTGAAATTTTGTGTGAGTGCATCTAGCATAAACCTGCTTAGTTGTGCCAAAAATGGGCGGTATTGGAAAACGGACGTGCTAACTCACATACGTTCGTATATATTGTCAGTTCTATAACACCTAGAGTGCTGAAAATTTGTGTTAGTAGATCCAGTGTAAATAGTTGTGCAAAGATGGGCGGAAAGTGGCCGTGACCCTTCCCATTCGAAATTATAAACCGTTTTAGAGTATATTCGACGCCATATTGTTGTGTGAGTTAATCTATATATATAAAAATGAATCTGTGTTTGTTTGTTTGTTTGTTTGTTTGTTTGTTTGTTTGTTTGTTTGTTCTTTATAGCAGCCTAAACTACTGGAGCGATCCTCTTGAAATTTTCACAGTATGTTCATGCTGATCCGGTGGTGAAAATAGGCTATATAATTTTTTGATATTTTCAGTGGGCGTGGCACCTCCCACACAAATTGGGGTTTTAGTCGTTTTTTATAAATTAGCATATTTGGAGTACTGTTGGAGCTAGAGCCTTGAATTTTTATGAAAGTTCACTAATTGTTAGTCTGCACAGTTGTGCCAAAAATGGGCGGTATTGGAAAAGTGGGTATGGCACCTCCCATACGAAGTTAAAACCCAATTTTGAATATTGTCAGTTCTAGGACACCTAGAGTGCTGAAATTTTGTGTAGGTGCATTTAGCGTCAATGTGGGTAGTTGTGCCAAAAATGGGTGGTATTGGAAAAGTGGGCGTGGCACCTCCCATACGAAGTTAAAACCTATTATTGACTAATGTCCGTTCTATGGCACCTAGAGTGCTGAAATTTTGTGTAAGTCCATCTAGCATCAATATGCATAGTTGTACCAAAAATGGGCGGTATTGGAAAAGTGGGCGTGGCACCTCCCATACGAAGTTAAAACCCAATTTTAAATATTGTCAGTTCTAGGACACCTAGAGTGTTGAAATTTTGTGTAGGTGCATCTAGCGTCAATGTGGGTAGTTGTGTCAAAAATGGGCGGAATTGGAAAAGTGGGCGTGGCACCTCCCATACGAAGGTAAAACCTATTTTTGACTATTGTCAGTTCTATGGCACCTAGAGTGCTGACATTTTGTGTAAGTCCATCTAGCATCAATGTGCGTAGTTGTACCAAAAATGGGCGGTATTGGAAAAGTGGGCGTGGCACCTCCCATACGAAGTTAAAACCCAATTTTGAATATTGTCAGTGATAGGACACCTAGAGTGCTGAAATTTTGTGTAGGTGCAATTAGCGTCAATGTGGGTAGTTGTGCCAAAAATGAGTGGTATTGGAAAAGTGGGCGTGGTACCTCCCATACGAAGTTAAAACCTATTATTGACTAATGTCAGTTCTATGGCACCTAGAGTGCTGAAATTTTGTGTAAGTCCATCTAGCATCAATGTGCGTAGTTGTACCAAAAATGGGCGGTATTGGAAAAGTGGGCATGGCACCTCCCATACGAAGTTAAAACCCAATTTTGAATATTGTCAGTTCTAGGACAGCTAGAGTGTTGAAATTTTGTGTAGGTGCATCTAGCGTCAATGTGGGTAGTTGTGTCAAAAATGGGCGGAATTGGGAAAGTGGGCGTGGCACCTCCCATACGAAGGTAAAGCCTATTATTGACTATTGTCAGTTCTATGGCACCTAGAGTGCTGAAATTTTGTGTAAGTCCATCTAGCGTCAATGTGGGTAGTTGTGCCAAAAATGGGCGGTATTGGAAAAATGGGCGTGGCACCTCCCATACGAAGTTAAAACCCAATTTTGAATATTGTCAGTTATAGGACACCTAGAGTGCTGAAATTTTGTGTAGGTGCAATTAGCGTCAATGTGGGTAGTTGTGCCAAAAATGGGTGGTATTGGAAAAGTGGGCGTGGTACCTCCCATACGAAGTTAAAACCTATTATTGACTAATGTCAGTTCTATGGCACCTAGAGTGCTGAAATTTTGTGTAAGTCCATCTAGCATCAATGTGCGTAGTTGTACCAAAAATGGGCGGTATTGGAAAAGTGGGCGTGGCACCTCCCATACGAAGTTAAAACCCAATTTTGAATATTGTCAGTTCTAGGACACCTAGAGTGTTGAAATTTTGTGTAGGTGCATCTAGCGTCAATGTAGGTAATTGTGCCAAAAATGGGCGGTATTGGAAAAGTGGGCGTGGCACCTCCCATACGAAGTTAAAACCTATTATTGACTATTGTCAGTTCTATGGCACCTAGAGTGCTGAAATTTTGTGTAAGTCCATCTAGCGTCAATGTGGGTAGTTGTGCCAAAAATGGGCGGTATTGGAAAAATGGGCGTGGCACCTCCCATACGAAGTTAAAACCCAATTTTGAATGTTGTCAGTTCCAGGACACCTAGAGTGTTGAAATTTTGTGTAGGTGCATCTAGCGTCAATGTGGGTAATTGTGCCAAAAATGGGTGGTATTGGAAAAGTGGGCGTGGCACCTCCCATACGAAGGTAAAACCTATTATTGACTATTGTCAGTTCTATGGCACCTAGAGTGCTGACATTTTGTGTAAGTCCATCTAGCATCAATGTGCGTAGTTGTACCAAAAATGGGCGGTATTGGAAAAGTGGGCGTGGCACCTCCCATACGAAGTTAAAACCCAATTTTGAATATTGTCAGTTATAGGACACCTAGAGTGCTGAAATTTTGTGTAGGTGAAATTAGCGTCAATGTGGGTAGTTGTGCCAAAAATGGGTGGTATTGGAAAAGTGGGCGTGGTACCTCCCATACGAAGTTAAAACCTATTATTGACTAATGTCAGTTCTATGGCACCTAGAGTGCTGAAATTTTGTGTAAGTCCATCTAGCATCAATGTGCGTAGTTGTACCAAAAATGGGCGGTATTGGAAAAGTGGGCGTGGCACCTCCCATACGAAGTTAAAACCCAATTTTGAATATTGTCAGTTCTAGGACACCTAGAGTGTTGAAATTTTGTGTAGGTGCATCTAGCGTCAATGTAGGTAATTGTGCCAAAAATGGGCGGTATTGGAAAAGTGGGCGTGGCACCTCCCATACGAAGTTAAAACCTATTATTGACTATTGTCAGTTCTATGGCACCTAGAGTGCTGAAATTTTGTGTAAGTCCATCTAGCGTCAATGTGGGTAGTTGTGCCAAAAATGGGCGGTATTGGAAAAATGGGCGTGGCACCTCCCATACGAAGTTAAAACCCAATTTTGAATGTTGTCAGTTCCAGGACACCTAGAGTGTTGAAATTTTATGAAGGTGCGTCTAGCATCAATGTGCGTAGTTGTGCCAAAAATGCCCGCTATTGGGAAAGTGGGTGTGGCACCTCCCATACGAAGTTATAACCTATATTCTGTTCTATGACAGATACAATACTGAAATTTTGTGTGAGTGCATCTAGCATAAACCTGCTTAGTTGTGCCAAAAATGGGCGTGCTAACTCACATACGTTCGTATATATTGTCAGTTCTATAACACCTAGAGTGCTGAAAATTTGTGTTAGTAGATCCAGTGTAAATAGTTGTGCAAAGATGGGCGGAAAGTGGCCGTGACCCTTCCCATTCGAAATTATAAACCGTTTTAGAGTATATTCGACGCCATATTGTTGTGTGAGTTAATACAAATATAATATAGAAATAACAAAGGGTGATTTTTTAGCTATTATCTTTTTGGCAACACTGGTTTAAACAGCTGACGCACGTTTCGTGTTTTGTTTCACTGTCAAACATCTTCAGTTTGGTCTATAATTTAACCATGAATCGTCTTACAAACGAACAACGCTTGCAAATTATTGAATTTTATTATCAAAATGCGTGCTCTGTTAAGAGAGTTCCTCGCGCGCTTCAGTGGTCAGTTTAATCTACCAACTGAATCGGCTATTCGGGCTGTTGTGACTAAATTTCGCACCAAATTTACATTGTTGGACATTAAACCACCAACACGCTTACGTAGAGTGCGAACTGAAGGAAATATCGCAGCTGTATCGGCCAGTGTTAATGATGACCATCAAATATAGATTCGTCGCCGTTCGCAGCAATTGGGCCTCTGTTATTCAAAAACGTGGAAATGCCAAAATTGGACTAAGCGGATGGACCATTGGAGGCGCAGTCAAGGTCAACATTTGCATGAAATAATCTTCAAACATTAAATTATATGGACCGGACCGTACAATCGATTCAAATAAAGATTTCATACATTTTTCTGAATTTTGTGTGTTTTTTTTTTTGAAAAACTTTCCTATAGCTTTTAAAAAATCACCCTTTATACAATACAATATACAAATGGGCGGGATTTGAAAGATGGGGAATTTTTTATTAGAATTTTGTAAAATTACACGTTTTCTTTTTTAGCACAATAGTAAAGAAAGGTTAAAAAAGGTCATTCGTCAAAAGCCGACTTAAGTCAAAAAATGGAAATTATATTAATTTTTTAGTTTGTGTGTTGTTTGATTAGTGAACAATTTGATTGACTTTTTATGTGTGTTTGAATGTTGTACATTCGAATTCCAGGTATTCCGTATTCCAGTAAGTTCTTCATACGTAGAAATTTTTTGTTTTGGTAATGGAAAAGAGGAGAATCACATTCAACCTAAAATCAATTTTATTTTTGACAATTCTTCCTTTTTTCGCCGCAAACTAAAGTTCTGTTCTTCAAAATTCTTCATGGAACATATCCATTCTTTTAGTATCTCAGGGAAGTACCTTGATTATAAGTGGTACATATATTACCGATCACAAGAAAAACAATATAAAACCTCATTTTAATTTCCGTTTGTTCTTTTGCCTGGCGAAGCGGGCGGGGGTTCAGCTAGTACTATATAAATGTATGTGTTTGATAAAAAATGTTAAATCGGAAGGGTCATTTGTATGGGGGTATATTAAAACATGGAACGATGTGACGCGCTTTCACCATGTATGTTTATTAGGCTGGGTCGCAATCCATATAAATGTACAAACTATTTCCAGTCAGCCCACGAATATAATGTTTGGATTGTTTAATGATGATTTGTTCCTAGATCTAGCCGTCTGTGAGCTAAACGCTCCTGAAAATACCCATAATTTTTGTGTTGCATTTTTGTCAACATTTTTTTTGATATAATAGACCCTTACAAGCACTTTAAATATACATTTTGATTATCGTCACTCTAATTAAAATTGAAATTGACGCTGCGCTCATTTTTGTTAAAAGAGTGAGTGACGTCAGTTTTCGTCCGATATTCATCATTTAGGCATCATTCGAATGGTATTGATTCTTTTCATTTATTTTCCATAACACCTCTTACAAAATGTTTCAAAGAAATATGAGTTTTTAGCTGTCACCTTGAAAAAAAACGCTAAAACTCAATATAAACGTTCAATAGTACAACCAATGAGTTATTCTAAGACAAGAATAAAAAATTTTATTTAAAGTGCTTCCAAGTCTATTAATTCAAAAAAAATTGGGACAAAAATGCAACATAAAAAATTACACGGGAAAAGCATGACTTTTTGAGGTGTTTTCAGGAACGTTTAGCTAACAGATGGCCTGATCCAGTGACCAAATAGTTTGCAGATCATCGTTAAAAAGTATATATATAAATCTGAGCCGATCTTACTCGCTTTCACCACAGATATTTTTAGTTATATTATATGGTTTTGTGCCAAATTTAAAGCAAATCGGGTATAATATGTGATCTCTAGATTGGAAAAAGACAAATCGGTAGCAGCATTTGTATGGGGGCTATATCTAAATCTGAACCGATTTGTTTCAAAATAAATAGCGTTCGACTTTCATCCACAAAACTTACTTGTGTCAATTTTTGCTAAGATCGAAATGGACAGACGGACAGGCTGGCAGACCAAAATTGCTAAATCGAATCAGAAAGTTTGTTTGTTGCCAATGACGCTGGTAGCCTACACATCGTGTTGTCAAAAACGCTGCCGATAGAGCCGTTGCATTAATAGATGACTATAATAATGTGATGTGCCGTAACATTTGGAACATTTGACTCTCCTATAGTGGTGAAAGCAAATGTTATAAAGGGTGATTTTTTAAAAGCTATAGGAAAGTTTTTCCAAAAAAAAAAAAATACATAAACTTCAGAAAAATGCATGAAATCTTTATTTGAATCGATGGTACGGTCCATATAATTTAATGTTTGAAGATTATTTCAAGCAAATGTTGACCTTGACTGCGCCTCAAATGGTCCATCCGCTTAGTCCAATTTTGACTGCGATCGGCGACGAATCGATAATTGATGGTCTTCATTAACACTGGCCGATACATCTGCGGTATTTTCTTCAGTTCGCACTCTACGTAAGTGTGTTGGTAGTTTAATGTCCAACAATGTACATTTGGTGCGAAATTTAGTCACAATAGCCCGAATAGCCGCTTCAGTGGGTCGAATAAACTGACCATAAAATGGAAGAAGCGCGCGATGAACTTTCTTAACAAAGCACGCATTTTGATAATAAAATTCAATAATTTGACGATCTATGGTTAAATTATAGACTAAACTGAAGATGTTTGACATTGAAACAAAACACGAAACGTGCGTCAGCTGTTTAAACCAGTGTTGTCAAAAAGATAATAGCTAAAAAATCACCCTTTAAAAATTTTGCTTTTATATGGTAGCCCCCTTAAACAGTCTATCAACATTTCCCTTTAAGGGGTGGTGATAGGGGAAGATATGATGGGGAAAAATGTTGAGGAAGGAAAATTAATGTTGATCAGTCTTACACTTCTCCCACTAGGATCTAATGCGAGGCAGTATTTAATTTATCCATATTTTTTAAATATCGTTTTTGAGTTTAGATAGTCAAAATACATCAGAAAACAAGTAAGGAAAGGCTAAAGTCGGACGGGGCCGACTATATAATACCCTACACCACTCCCTGCGTATGTACCTCGCTTTGATTACTAAACCCAGGTTTTTCATGGGAGCAATTTTATGTAGTTCATATAAATTATGCAGTTACTATAAATTCATCTTTAGTCATATTTAACGAATATGGTTAATAATATGGTAATTGATCCAATTATCCGACAGACAAATATAAATTATACAGCAGCAATAGGACCGACATTTCAAAAGGGGGCCTATAACAACTTTCTGGGCCTGGTCCAAAACATGGGCCTATATATTTCTCATTCACCGAAGGTATTCCTAGTTTAAAACAATGTAATGATGATGAAGATCCGATGATGTAGTTTCTAGAGCTGTAATAGCTCAGAAAGGGCCCCATTTGGGTTATACCAAAGTATGGACATATGGGCATTACCCAATCAATTCTCATTACAATTCAATTCGGCAAAAAAATGAAATCGGGAAGGATTTTTGCATCCTGTAAATGTATGTGTTTGACAAAAAATGTTAAATCGGAAAGGACATTTGTAAGTGTTTCTAGTTGGATTATAAGATATTCTGCAAAATTTAAAGAAAATCGGGTACAATATGTCTTTTCTAGAGCGGAAAATGTCAAGTCGGGGGCGACATTTGTATGGGGGCTATATCTAAATCTGAACCGATCTTACCCAATTTTTGCACACGTATTTCTAGTTGGATTATAAGATGTTCTGCAAAATTTAAAGAAAATCGGGTACAATATGTCGTTTCTAGAGCGAAAAATGGCAAATCGGGAGCGACATTTGTATGGGGGCTATATCTAAATCTGAACCGATCTTACCCAATTTTTGCATACGTGTTTCTAGTTGGATTATAAGATGTTCTGCCGAATTTAAAGAAAATCGGGTACAATATGTCGTTTCTAGAGCGGAAAATGTCAAATCGGGAGCGACATTTGTATGGGGGCTATATCTCAATCTGAACCGATCTTACCCAATTTTTGCATACGTGTTTCTAGTTGGATTATAAGATGTTCTGCAAAATTTAAAGAAAATTGGGTACAATATGTCGTTTCTAGAGCGGAAAATGTCAAATCGGGAGCGACATTTGTATGGGGGCTATATCTAAATCTGAACCGATCTTACCCAATTTTTGCATAGGTGTTTCTAGTTGGATTATAAGATGTTCTGCCAAATTTAAAGAAAATCGGGTACAATATGTCGTTTCTAGAGCGGAAAATGTTAAATCGGGAGCGACATTTGTATGGGGGCTATATCTAAATCTGAACCGATCTTACCCAATTTTTGCATACGTGTTTCTGGTTGGATTATAAGATGTTCTGCCAAATTTAAAGAAAATTGGGTACAATATGTCGTTTCTAGAGCGGAAAATGTCAAATCGGGAGCGACATTTGTATGGGGGCTATATCTAAATCTGAACCGATCTTACCCAATTTTTGCATAGGTGTTTCTAGTTGGATTATAAGATGTTGTGCCAACTTTAAAGAAAATCGGGTACTATATGTGCTTTGTAGGGCGGAAAAAGTCAAATCGGGAGCGACATTTGTATGGGGGCTATATCTAAATCTGAACCGATTTCCTCCAAATTCAACACCGATGGTCATTGGCCAGAAAAAATAACTTCCGCCAAGTTTCATGACAATCGGACAACAATTGCGACCTGTAGAGTGCGAACAAGCTTAGATGGACAGCAGACGGACAGACGGACAGACGGACAGACGGACAGACGGACAGACGGACAGACGGACAGACGGACGGACAGACAGACATCGTTAAATCGACTCAGCTGGTGATTCTAAGCCGATCGGTATACTTAAAGGTGGGTCTAGCTCGATTATTTCTTGGTGTTACAAACATTTGGGGCGAAACTAACTTATAATACCCTAGCCCACGAAGTGGTGTAGGGTATAACAAGTAAGGAAAGGCTAAAGTCGGGCGGGGCCGACTATGTGATAAACTCCACATTCTATCCGAGTACAATTCAATTGGTTAAAAAATTTAAAACGGGAATGATTTTTGTATGCTTCCTAATCATCGACTAATATGACTTGACCCAATTTGTCAAATCGAGAAGAATAATTGTATCGGGGCTATATCCGAACATGGAATGATGTGACCTACTTACACAATAGGTTCTTCCAGACCAAGTATAACGTGTTATGCTCAATATGAAGAAATTCTCTGAAAATACGTGGTTTCTGGGGGAAAAGTCAAGCTGGGAGCAGATATATGTAAATATAAAGCTATATATAAATCTGAACCAATCTGGCCCATTTTCAACATGGGTGTTTCTAGTGGAAACATTAGATATTTTGCCAAATTTCAAGAAGCTCTGTTAAAATATGTGATATCTAGAGCACTAAAAGTCAAATCGGGAGCGAAATTTGAATGGGAGCTATATATAAATCTGAACCGATCTGACATATTTTCACCAGAGGTGTTCCTAGTTTAAATATAAGATGTTTTGCCAAATTTGAAAACAATCTGATAAAACATATCGTTTCTAGAGCAGAAAAAGTCAAATCAGGAGCGAAAATTGAATGGGAGATATATATAAATCTGAACCGATCTAACACATTTTCACCACTGGTGTTTCTAGTGGAAACATAAGATATTTTGCAAATTTTGAAGAAAATCAGTTGAAATGTGTGGTATCTAGAGCAGAAAAAGTCAAATCGAGAGCGAAATTTGAATGAGAGCTATATATAAATCTGAGCCGATCTGACGTAATTTCACCACTGGTGTTTCTAGTTTATATATAAGATGTTTTGCCAAATTTGAAAACAATCTGATAAAATATATGGTTTCTAGAGCGGAAAAAGTCAAATTGGGAGCGAAATTTGTATGGGGGCTATATATAAATCTGAACCGATCTGACCCATTTTTATCATGGGTCTTTATATTGGAAAAATAAGATGTTCTACCAAATTTGAACCAAATCTTTTAAAATATGTGGTATCCAGCGTGAAAAAAATTATATCGGTAGTGAAATTCTTATGGGGGCTATATCTAAATCTGAACCGATTTTCTTCAAATTAAATAGCGTTCGTCATTATCCCGAAAAACTTCGTTGTGCAAAGTTTCGTTTGGTTCTGGCTACAATTGCGACCTTTATCGTGATTACAAGAATATATGGACGGACAGACAGACAGACATTGCTAAATCGATTCAAAAAGTGATTCTAAGTCGATCGGTATACTTAACAATGGGTCTATATCTCTTCCTTTTGAGTGTTACAAACAAATGCACAAAGACATAATAGTCTCGTGGAGTGTATAATGACATGCGTGGCCCTTTGAAGAATTTTTGGTTATATATATATGTCTGAACCGATTTTCTTCAAATTAAAAGCGTTCGTTAAAATGTTAGCAACTGAAAAACTGAAACAAAGTATTTTTTCCGATTTATTCTATTTGTTATGGATTTTTTATGTGCCAGCAAATTTTTTAGTAAAAAAAACATTTTTTTCTTAGTTCATTGAAGATTTGACTACACCACTACTAAGTAAAATTAACAACATGTGCAGCCATTAGAAAGATGCTTATTTTGTATTATTAGAAAGGTGCTTATTTTGTATGTTATGGGAAATATATTTTAAAATGAGAGTACAAATATTAAATATGCCTTCGACAAAAATTGGAATTTTAGTAAAAATTAAATCAATTTTTATATCCATCATTTTATATAGAGTTTTTGAGTTTACAAATCTAAAATATATTAGAAAATATTATACATGACCCTTCGGAAAAAATGCTTTATAGTGTTCTAGAGCGGAAAAATCAAATCGTGTCATATGTATGGGGTTAGATATAAATCTGAACCAATTTTCTTCATATTAAATAGAGTCCTTCATTGGCCCACCAAACACACTTGTGCCAATTTTTATTAGGCTCGGGCAATAAATGCGACCTGCACTTTGATTGCAAGATTGTAGGGTTTATCAATCCAGAAAGTGATTCTAAGTCAATCGGTATATTACAAACAAATACATAAAGACATATTACCCTAGAGAAGGGTATACAAGAATCCAATAATTAAAGTAAACGCTTTTACAATGTTACACCTTTTTGCGTATTAACGAAAGATTTCTGTTGATTTTATTTAACTTGCAAACATCTTCAGTGTTTTTTAATAAATAGAGGAAGCGGTTAATTTAAGTGACCGCTCTCACGGCAGTGTCAAGTAGTGTCGTTTTGAATATAAACACGCTCTATTGGGCTGGGTCGCGGTTCATACAAATGAAAAAACAGTTTCCAGTCACTGCATGAAAATAAAGTTCGGATTGCTTAACGATGACTTGCAAAATATTCGTTCCTAGATCAAGATTTTTTACGTTGCATTTTGTCCAAAATTGTTCTATGAATTAATAGACCCTTGCACTTTAAATATATAAAGGGTGATTTTTTAAGAGCTTGATAACTTTTTTTTTAAAAAAAACGCATAAAATTTGCAAAATCTCATCGGTTCTTTATTTGAAACGTTAGATTGGTCCATGACATTTACTTTTTGAAGATAATTTCATTTAAATGTTGACCGCGGCTGCGTCTTAGGTGGTCCATCCGCTTAGTCCAATTTTGGCATTTCCACGTTTTTGAGTAACAGAGACCCAATTGGTGCGAACGGCGACGAATCGAAAATTGGTGGTCATCATTAACACTGGCCGATACAGCTGCGATATTTTCTTCAGTTCGCACTCTACGTAAGCGTGTTGGTGGTTTAATGTCCAACAATGTAAATTTGGTGCGAAATTTAGTCACAATAGCCCGAATAGCCACTTCAGTGGGTCGATTAAACTGACCATAAAATGGAAGCGCGCAATGAACTTTCTTAACAGAGCACGCATTTTGATAATAAAATTCAATAATTTGCAAGCGTTGTTCGTTTGTAAGACGATTCATGATGAAATGTCAAAGCATACTGAGCATCTTTCTCTTTGACACCATGTCTGAAATCCCACGTGATCTGTCAAATACTAATGCATGAAAATCCTAACCTCAAAAAAATCACTCTTTATTTTGATTCTTGTCTTATAGTAACTTATTGTTGGACGTTTATTGTATTTTGTAGTGTTTTTTCATAGTGACAACTGAAAACTTGTTCGTATATGGTGGTAGTATTCTATAAAACATAAATAGCTGCAGTCAAGATCTTTCAAATGATACATAAATGACGAACATCGGAAAGAAATTGACGACACAGCTCTCATTTTTATACACTCCACGAGAGTATTATGTCTTCGTGCATTTGTTTGTAACACCCAAAAGGAAGTGAGATATACCCATTGTTAATTATACCGATCGACTTAGAATCACTTTTCGAATCGATTTAGCAATGTCCGTCTGTCCATATATTCTTATAATCAAAGTTCAGGCCGCAATTGTAGCCAGCACCACACGAAACTTTGTACAACGAAGTTTTTCGGGATAAGGACGAACGCTATTTAATTTGAAGAAAATCGGTTCAGATTTATATATAGCCCCCATACGAACTTCACTCCCGATTTGACTCTTTTCACTCTAGATACCACATTTTTTACAAGATCTTCTTCAAAATTGGCAAAACATCTTATATTTCAAATAGAAACACCCAATGCGAAAATAGGTTAGATCGGTTCAGATTTTTATATAGCTCCCATACAAATTTCGCTTTCAATTTGAGTGTTTCCGCTCTAGAAACACATAGTTTATCAGATCTTCTTCAAATCATGCAAAATATATTATATTTCAACTAGAAACACACAGGGTGAAAATAGGTCAGATCGGTTCAGATTTATATATAGCTCCCATACAATTTTTGGTTTCAATTTGAGTTTTTCCGCTCTAGCAACAACATATTTTTTCAGATTGTCTTTGGCAAAACATCTTATATTTAATCTAGGAACACGTATGCTGAAAAAAGTCAGATCGGATCAGATTTCTATATAGCTCACATTCAAATTTCACTCCTGTTTTAACTTTTTCTGCTGTAGAAACCACATATTTCAACAGATCTTCTTCAAAATTGGCAAAATATCTTATATTTCAAATAGAAACAATCATTGCGAAATTAGGTTAGATCGGTTCAGATTTATATATAGCTCCCATACAAATTTCGCTCTCAATTTGAGTTTTTCCGCTCTAGAAACCACATATATTAACAGATTTTCTTCAAATTTGGCAAAAGATCTTATATTTCCACTAGAAACACCCAGGGTGAAAATGAGTCAGATCGGTTCAGATTTATATATAGCTCCCGACTTGATTTTTCCTCCCCAGAAACCATGTATTTTCACCGCATCTCTTCAAATTGAGCATAACACGTTACACTGAACCTGAAAGAACCTAGTGTGTGTAAGTGGGTTCCATGTTTGGATATAGCCCCGATACAAACATTCTTCTCGATTTGACCAATTAGGTCAGGTCATATTAGCCTATGATTAGGAAATATACACAAATTCTTCCAGTTTTCACTTTTTTACCGAATATAATTGTATTCGAATAGAAAAAGGAGTGTATCATACAGTCGGCCCCGACCGACTTTAGCCTTTCCTGACTTGTTGTAAAATGAGTTTGAAAATTTTGTCTCTGAAGATCCATCTCCTGTATTAAATTATTTTACAAATATGAAGTTAATGACGTCGTTTTTAGTCCGATATTCATCATCATCTTTCTATTTATTTTTCATAACACCTCTTACAAAATGCTTCCAAGTAATACGAGTATTCAGCTGTCACTGAAAAACCACAAAAAAATCAATATAAACGTCCATTACAACGACGAATGAGTTATTTTAAGACAAGAATATTTTTTTTAATTAAAGTATTTGCCAGGGTCTATTAATTCAGAAAAAAATTGTGGACAGAAATCCAACATAAAAAATTACACGGGAAAAAGTGATTTTTAGAACTGTTTTAAGGAGCGTTTAGCTCACAGATGGCTAGACCCAGTGACCAAATATTTTGCATATCATCATTAAACAATCCAATCTTCATTTCTACATATTGCAGAATAAATGGGTGCGGCTATAGCAAATAAGTGATTTAATTGCTATATCTTTATGAAACCAATGGACGCTTACAACCATTCCATTTTAATCTCGCTATCCACATTCTGATATGTTTACTACCCACAATAATTGAATCTATTTTCGTGATGGAATGATTATTTATAACATGTCCACTTCTTGAATCACTCTGTCGATTAACGAAAATATTTATAGCCGTCAAACCGCAACAACAACAACAACAGACAATAATCTCGACAAACAACAATCTCTCAGAATTTGTTATTCTTTAGCTCGGCATTTTTGGCAAAATATGACACATATTTTGCTCGATGCTTGACGCAAATTATTGGCAACCTGTTTGCGTTCGCATTATGGCAGATGAATTTTACAAGTTGAAGGAATCGAAAGATACACATACACACACACACATCTGTATATTTAAATTTTAATTACCTTAATAATTTTTGAAATATGTATGTATCCTATTTCATGCATTAAGCAAAACAAAACGGCAACATCACTCGCACACGTTCGCGTTCAAATAAATATTCCTCTGAAATTTAATTAAAATTATTCGATGAAATTTTAACCATTTCCTTTTCGAGCAGGCCACAAAGGCAAACACAATAATTCATTTCAATTAATTCTTTGTTTTCATGTTTTACACAAACTTAAAATCAATTTAAAGATCTCCCACTGCGCTTCGCTACTTCGCTCTCGATCCACGAAAACCGCTTAATTTCACGTTGCGTTTGTGCCCGTCTTCTTTCTTCCTCTTTTGGCAATAATATTTTAATTAAATTTACAATATTTTATTTGTATTTGGCATCAAATGGTATACTTTAAATAACACAATAACAACTAACATTAGAATTATTTTTCGTTTATCGTTTATCTTTAGTTGGAAATCGCTTTTACCCGTAAATACCGCGGCCACCATGCGCGCGTTGAGAGAACGTCTTCGGTCGCTTTTTGGTCTAGAGACAATCAGCAGCGCAAACACGACACGTTGTAGAGCAAGTCAACGCGGATGTGAACATCTGCTTGCTTACTGAACAGTGCAAATAGCAAATGTGGCGGTAAGACCTGTAGCGAAAAAAGAAATCGAAGAAAAAAACAAGCAACAAGCAAAGACGGAAAACGACAGACGGCAACAAATAGCTCGACGTCGAGTCGAGCGGAAAGAGTGCCGGGTTGGGTTCCCGAAAAACAAACTATGTGTTACTTTGAACAGCAACAGCCAGCCAGTCAGCATCATACACACTCACACACAGATTTATTCGCAGCACAAAAATTGTTTAAACAAAAGATATAAAATCAAATTCAAACAATAACAAAAAGTATTCAGAATAAATGCTGTTTAGTGGTACTGTGGCACAGTGCCTAAAAGCCAAAAACTGTTTAGATTATTTCATACGAACTGAATAAAATGTAGCATTTATGTTCGAGTTCATAACGAAGTTGTGTGCACTAAATCTGAGCACAAGAAGTTTTAATGTGATGTAAATGCAACGAACACTTCAAACAGTCACTAAATGTATCGCAAAATTTGCATTCAAATTTTCATTCACCTTCGCTGAGCATGAATCTTCCCTGAAAGTAATATTACCATTTGACAACGGGCTTAATATTATAATCGTTTTTGATGCATTTTAGCGTCGTTTTATATATGTGCTAAAAATTTTTAAGTGATAGTGCGGAATAAGTTTCTCATCGATAACAGTATGAAAGAAAATAATTGTATTTGAGACCTTAAAAAATAATTCTGTGTGTGCATTGAAGAACACTGATTCATAAAAGCAACACAAAATTTCTATATCTTTTTTGAATTTTTTATACTAAAATTTAAATGTTCGTCGAAGGTACCTTTCAAATACGCCCTATCATTTTGGTTACATATTAAGTTAAAGGTAATTGTGATAAATGATGCAACATTCATTTTCTCGTAGAGACAGTAGTTTAGGAACAGTCTCAAAAATGAGTGGAAGCATTAACAAATAGTTGTTGTTGGCACCCCATCAAAAATGGAAAAAATATATCATATAAAAAAGTCAAAGATCATGTTTCTCATTTTTTCCGTTCCAATGAAGTTAGTGTTGTATCAAAAATTAAAATTTCCCCCTTTTCGGTCCAATTTGGATGTTTATGTTAGTACAAAATGCTGTGTAGAAGGGCAAGTGGTGATCTTGAGCCGCACAGTGGACTACATATCATACAAGCTGTGGCAAAAATTAGAAGGAATAGAGCTAGGACACATCCCGTATATCGTCAAATTAGATAAAAGACTATTTGTTGTTTAAATCCCCCCACAACCACACCCACCACCTATGTAACGTAAAATGAAAAAAGCCATAAATTTCTTATTTTAATATATATGTTAATAAAAATCATTACCAGTGATTTCATTTGATTTCACAAATAAATGAAAATTGTCTTTGCCACGCCCACATAAAAATGTTAGTTTTTTACATGTTTTGAAATTTCCGATAAAAATTATTGTATTTTGTAATCGATGACAACCAGCTCTTATTGCTTAATGAATAAGTTAAACTTAATATAACGGGTTTTCCAACAAGAGGCGTTATTTTGGTATTCAAAGAAAAAATGTAATTTTTTAATATAAATTATCGGATGTTTATTTCATAATAAAGTTATTTTTCATTATTAACGACATACCTACCATGTCGTAAATAATGATAAACAACAAATGACCACCACGGCCACGCTTACAGGACCATATCCTTTTCATGAAATTTTCCATAACCAAATCGCAAAGTGGCTGCCCTATGTTCTCGATGGAGTCACGAATTCTATCTTTGAGGTCTTGGGCTGTTGGAGTAGACATTATCTTTCACGTGGCCCCAAAGGAAGAAGTCGCATGGTGTTAAATCACAAGATCTCGGTGGCCAATGGTGATCACCTCTTCGAGAGGTAACACGGAAACTTTTCCCGTAAAAGAGCAATGGGTTCGTTGCTTGTGTGGAACGTAGCGCCGTCTTCATTCAACTCCGACCATAAAAAATCATTAATCATCTCTCGATAGCGCAATCCATTCACCGTAACTGTTGGTCCAACCTCATTTTCGAAAAAGTGAGGTCCAATGACCCCGCCGGACCATAAATCGCACCAAACAGTCACACGATGAGGTTGGGGAGGCTTCTCAACAATAACTCTTGGGTTTTACGAGCCCCAGGTGCGACAATTTTGCTTGTTGACGTTGCCACCGAGGTGGAAAAGGGCCTCATCAGTCAAGATGATTTTTCGATGGTATTCCGGATCATTTTCATTCATGAATTTTAATAATTTTAATGCGTTGTTGAAGCGTGTGTCGTTCCATTTTTATACCCTACACCACTTCGTGGTGGGGTCCCTTACAAATGGGCCCCATTTTAATTGTTATCTCTCTAGGACCCTCATTTTACATCGGAAGTTTTTCAAATTTTGCAGATTATATTATATTCATATATCATACTAAGAATGTCTACTCTGAAAGTGATCTATATGGGCCCACTTTTTAACGTAGCGCCCTTACAAATGGCCCCCATTTTTATTATTACTCCTCTAGGACTAACTAGTTACATCGGAAGTTTATCAAATTTTGCATTTTGTAATGCAACTAAGAAGACACATTATGAAAGTCAAATATATGGGTCTATATTTTGGTATAACCCCCATACAAATTGGGCCCCATTCTTCTTTATTACATCTCTAGAACCCACATCGTGTATTAGATCTCGATATAATTTTGCATATCATGTCATATTTTAACTAAGAATACCTACTTTGAAAGTGATCTATATGGATCCACATTTTAATGAAGAACCCATTTCAATTTTTACTCCTCAAGAACACATATTTTACATCGGATTTTTTTTTTAAATTTTGCAGATTGTGTTATGTTTTAACTACGACTACAAAGTCAAATATATGTGTCCATACTTTGGAATAACCCAAATAACCCCTACTACTCTAATACAGCTCTAGAAACTACGTCTTACATCGGATCATGATATATTTCAACTATGAATTCCTACCGTGAATGAGAAATATATACGTCCATATTTTGGACCAGGCCTCAAGTGTTGTTATAGGCCCCTTTCAAATGTCGGTCCGATTGTATTTGTCTGCCGGAAAATTGAATCAATTATCATATTATTTACCATTATTCGCTAAATATGATTAAAGATGTATAATTTATATGAACAACATAAAATTGCTCCCATGAAACACCTGGGTTTAGTAATAAAATCGAGGTATATACGCAGGGAGTGCTGTAGGGTATTATATAGTCGGCCCCGCCCGACATTAGCCTTTCCTTACTGTTAGTAATGACGTAGTTTCTTCTTGTCAAATGTCAAAGAATAAAAGCTTCAAAAGTGATAGCTACTGTAATACCGGTTGATTCAAAATAACACCTCTTGTTGGAAAACCCTGTATCAGGCGAACATTTACATGTGCTCGCATTGCATAAAACTTTACATCCCTAAAGTATGTTTAAAAAATCCTTAAAACATTACCAGAGAACAACGAAGAAAGTATTGTTTCATTTTTAGCTTAGAAGGTTTTACCATTTCAGTAAATAACAGCATCGATTGGCAGGTATAAGCAGAATATTCTTTTTTGAAATGATTAAATAAGACAATAGTTTAATAATATTTGTAAATGCGGAGGCATCGGTCGGTCTCGCGAATATAGTTTTATACTGTAGAAAATTAACAATATTAAATGAATAAACCTTCAGATAAACCACTTTCTGAAAAGGAAGAAAAAAATGTAATAACACTATTTTAAACGCAAAAGAACACCTTTATTTATTATTATTATCTACGAAATTTCAATACGTAACACGGAGACGAGATACATGCTAATAAAATAACCTCTCTTATGATAAAATTAGCAACTATTTTAGCATTTATGAACTTTAAATGCATCCAAAGCTATATTTGGCCGCAATATTGGAAACATCATTTAGAATATGCTTAATAAGAATGTTCTTTGCAAAATTCAATCAGTAAAGTTGAGATTTGGGCGCATGAAATTTGGAAGTTTTGCCGCTGATATAACACTGTGCGCCGTTTCCATTCCGTTTCCAATAGTTTCAAACGTGTATCATCCGGTTCAACTTTAGATTATCGGACGGTGTTATAATATTTCTCATATTTATCATTCAAAGTCAAATAGAGCAACTTTTTAGCAGCAATAATTTCTAAAAATTAGTAAAATGTCACAAAAAATACTTAAAACTAGTAATTTTTTTACATAATCTATATGTTTAGGTACGGCCTCCACCATGGATTGTATTCCACAGTATTATTGTCAGATAAGATGCAGTCGCTGTCACGTGTAAGTACTGTAAAATATTAGGAAAATCATGGTTTTGCTAATAGCGATATTTGTTAAATAAATTAAGATGTTTCATTATTATAATTTTGATTTAATATTAATTAATTAATTTTAAAGACCACGACAAGTTATAAGGCTGATTACAAATATGTTTTTTTACTGCTTGATAGTAATTGACTATATATAAGAGTGGTTTCAAAACAAATGTTGTCTACAAAGCTGATTTATAGATGTTATTTTGAACGCGTCCAGCTCACAAACGGGCGAAACATTTTGGGAGAACCAGTAAAACAAACCAATCTTTCATTTTAGACGGGAACATCGACAACATTTTTTTCTTCCTCACAAATATATATATTATATATATACATATAATATAATAATAAATGTTTTATAAAGACATACATACTGAAAAAAATAAATTAAATACTACTGTGGGTATTTTCATTCGATGTTAGGGAAGAAAATTTACATTTCAGATCGGCTACACCCATTTTAAATTACAACCGGAGCACTTTAATTCTAAAATAACGAGTTTCGACAATCGATTGTCGTCTGCGTTCACAATGTCATGTACACGACATTTTTTCTATCTTCACCCTAAAAATACGAGTATGGAAAGATCGCATTACTAAGTCTGCGCAGGTAGAATTCTTGCCGCAGCAATTTGATTTTTGATTTGATATATTTTTGATATGATATATATATTTCATTAATTTTGCTCGTCATAGGAATGCATATCCCGAATTTCGTTATTTTCGCTTTAGCCATTTGGTCGGTACCAATTTTGTCCCTTTTCCACATTTCCATCCCATAAAGGTACTAATTTCGAAAATCACTTTATCTTAGGTGTGCATGCGATGGTTGTGCACGCCAAATTTCAGTTACTAGCCATTGTCGTTTCACTGACTCCATTTTTATCCATATTTGGTCCCTATTCACCGCCTAAAAGTATGGATAATTTTATGATGTGCGTTCACGTTATATCAAGATTGAACTTATCACATATCAAATAAATACACAGCAGCAGCAATATTGCTCCAACTTTAGCCATGGTTGGTACCATTTTTATCCATCTGTTCCGACTTTAGACCTTAATAGAAAAAAATATTTTGCATATCAATGCAGTGAGAGGAATGTATACACCGAATTTCATTATTCTAGCTGCAGCCGTATGGTTGGTATCATTTTAATCCCTCTATTCCCAGTTTACCCACTAAAGGTATGAATTGGAGGAATGTACTCAACGAATTTCGTGTTTTAGATGTTTTCGTTTAATAGGTACCATTTTTCCTTCCTTTCCTTTCCCTTTTGCCACATTTCATACCCTAAAAATAAGAGTCGCTTTATGGTGCAATTCTATGTTATAAGAGAAATGTGCATATCAAATATGAAGTATATATAGGGTGTTTTTTTATTGGGGTGTAGAACTTTAAGTTAACATCACTTTTTTAACTGGCGGCCATTTTGTCAGCTGTCAAGTGATTAATATTTAGTTTGGTTTGCCATTTCATCATGAACAGGTTGACAAAAGAACAACGCTTGCAAATCGTGCAAATTTATTTCGAAAGTAACGGTTCAGTTCGCGAAGGTCACCGCAAGCTCCGTCCATTTTATGGTCGACATAATCGTCCATCAGAGCAATTAATTCGGTTAACCATGGATCGTTTTCGCACTACGTTTACTCTATGTGATAATACGCATCCGCAGAGACGTCGAACAGTGCGCACCGAAGAAACAATTGCCGCTGTAGAGCAAAGTGTTGAAGAGGACCCGAATGATTCGATTCGCCACCGTGCACAGCAATTGGAGCTTTGTCCATCAACTTTAAAAAATTCAAAAATTGGACCTGTAAAATTGGCTATATTCGAGCCAGCCGCGGCGGCCACATGCCCGAAATCATATTTAAACATTAATGGCATAAAATTATCCTTCCAATAAAGCCAAATTTATGGACATTAAAACGATTTTCTTGTGTTTTATTTCCATTCGAAGTTCTGTACCTCAATAAAAAACACCCTTTATAAGCAGATATATTCAAAAAGGCTTGCTTAAATACTAGAAATATTAGGGGAATTTCCTGTCCTTGTTGGGAAAAAACAAGTAAGGAAAGGCAAAAGTCGGGCGGGACCGACTATATGATACACTCCACTTTCTATCCGAATACAATTCTATTCGGTAAAAATGTGAAAGGATTTTTGTATCCTGTAAATGTATGTGTTTGACAAAAAATTTTAAATCTGAAAGGACATTTGTATGGGGTATATTGAAACCTGCAACGAAATAGGTGAAATATGATATGTATAGTTTGACCAAAATCGGTTAAACATTTGGGAGCAACATTTGTATTGGGGCCATATCTAAATCTGGACCGATCTTACCCACTTTCACCATACGTGTTTTTAGTTGGATTATAAAATGTTGTGCCAATTTTAAAGAAAATAGGGTTTCTAGATGTTGTGTCAAATGTAAAGAAAATCGGATACAATATGTGGTTTCTAGAGCGGAAAAAATCAAATTAGGAGCGACATTTGTATGGGGGTTATATCTAAATCTGAACCGATCTTACCCACTTTCTGCACGGGTGTTTTTAGTTGGATTATAAGATGTTGTGCAAAATTTAAAGAAAATCGGATACAATATGTGGTTTCTAGAGCGGGAAAAGTCAAATCGGGAGCGACATTTGTATGGGGGCTATATCTGAATCTGAACCACTTTAGCCACAGGTTTTTCTAGTTAGATAATAAGATGTTTTGCCACATTTAAAGAAAATCGGGTACAACATGTGTTTTGTAGAGCGATTTAGCAATGTCCGTCTGTCCATCTATTGTTGTAATCAAATTACAGGTCGAAATTATTGTCTGATCTTAACAAAAAGTGGCACAAGTAAGTTTTGTGGATCAAGGACGAATGCTCTTTAATTTGAGGCAAATCGGTTCAGATTTAGATATAGTCCCCATACAAATGTCGCTTCCGATTTGAATTTTCCCGCTCTAGAAACCACATATTGTACCTTATTTGCTTTAAAATTGGCACAGCATTTTATAATCGAACTAGAAGCACATATGCTGAAATTGGGTAAGATCGGTTCAGATTTAGATATAGCCCCCATACAAATGTCGCTCCCGATTTGACATTTTCCGCTCTAGAAACCACATATTGTACCCTATTTTCTTCAAATTTGGTACAACATCTTATAATCCAAATAGAAACACCTATGAAGAAATTGGGTATGATCGGTACAGATTTAGATATAACCCCATACAAATGTCGCTCCCGATTTGACTTTTTCCGCTCTAAAAACCCGATTTTCTTCAAATTTGGCTTAACACCATATAATCTAACTAGAAACTCCTGTGGCGAAAGCGGGCTAGATCGGGTCAGATTTATATATAGCCCCCATACAAATGTCGATCCCAATTTGACATTTTCCGCTCTAGAAACCACATATGGAACCCGACTTTCTTCAAATTTTGCACAACATCTTATAATCCAACTAGAAACACCTATGCAGAAAATGAGTAAGATCGGTTCAGATTTAGATATGGCCCCCAATCAAATGTCGCTCCCGATTTGACTTTGTCCACTCTAAAAACCAAATATTGTATCCGATTTTCTTCAAATAATCTAACTAGAGACACCTATGGTGAAAGTGGTTCAGATTTAGATATACTTTTATTTATATATACAAATGTTGCTCCCAAATGTTTAACCGATTTTGGCCAAACTTTACATATTATATTTCACCTATAAGCATACACTTGGTGACATCGTTCCATTATATAATATAATATATATTATATAATATAATTGTAAAAGGATAGAAAGTGGAGTGCATCATAGAGTCGGCTCCGCCCGACTTTAGCCTTTCCTTACTTGTTTTTTTTTCATATGTGCAACCTCACACTACAAAAAAATTAAATTTGTCCATAACCTATTTTTTCTTGGATTTTTCATTGTTTTCTACATTGTGTTTATGATCTAATGAAAAAAATATAATTTTGATTATTTTCCACTGTAATTCTGGTTGATTTTGTAAAAAAATCAAAAAATTCGTAAAAAACAAAAGCCATCATTTCACCACTTTCAAACTCACACAGTCGCTTAAAAGTAGATCTAAGCAAACTTCTTTAAAATTTCAACAAAATGGATTAAAATTGCAAAAACTCAAAAAATGTTAAAAAATCTAACACAGCTACAACATACAACATACAAGGTATAACACAATTAAATCGGTAAAGTATTTCAAAAGTTAAAAGTTAAAGTTTTGAAAAAGTAGTATTTTTTCACTGTTAATTGGTCATAAATTGGTCTTTTTTTTCCAAAAATACGTATACAATAATTTTATGAGAAGAATACATACACAAACTTGCAAAACAATCGCATCTATGGAGGTCAAAAACCATACCGCTTGACATGGAATGACTCATATATGGTAGGCGGTAGTAAAATTCTCAGACGATCTAGTCATGTGCTGTATGTCTTTTGAAATCATCGAACGAGATGACCTAAAAGGTTCAAAATTTCCGTAAATACTGAAAATATATACAATTTAGATTATTAAAGTATTTTTTTGAAAATTTGTACTTCTATCTACACTATATTCACATTAAATTTGTTGTGTACATTCCTCTTGTATTATGCAAGCACCGGAAATAAATAAAAGATTTAACGGGCGAAATGGGATAAAAGGAGATACCGATGACACGATAACAGCTGCAAACATGAAATTCGCTGTGAATATCCCTCTAATTGTGTAGACACGTAAAATAGAGGAATTTTTCGAAATTTGTACAATTTAAAAATTGGTACCAACAAAACCGCTGAAGTTGAATTCATGAAATTCGGTAATATGCATTTATTTGATTGTGTAGACGCGAAACACAAACGAATTTTTCGAAATTTGTACTTTTAGGCGGAAAATGGGACGAAAAGGGATAAAAATACCAAACGGTTTCAGTTAGAATAGTGAAATTCGTGGTTCGATATGTACTGACTGCGTAGGCACGAAAAATAAAGATATCTTGTGATAACTTTACTATAAAAATGGGACAAAATTGGTACATGTCAAACGGCTGTAACTAGAATTATGCAATTCAGTGTTTACACTCGTCTAACTTCGTAGACGCGCAAACAGAGGGTTTTCAAAATGCATCCTTTTCGGATCAAAATGAAATAAGTGATTAAACTGGTACCAAACTACCGGCTGTAGGTAGAATCACGAAATTAGGTGTGCACATTCCACTGTGCACGCGAAACATAGTGGATATTTGCGTATCAAAATGGTAAATACATTTGGTCTGTAACTTTAATCAAGAGGAGAAAATCGATACTGAGGGAAGGAGTGACGTACAGTACAGTATGCTTTATAGTTTGAAATACTAAACAAGTATCGTAATGTGGATAATAACATATTAAAATTTTAATATGGTTAATATGGTCCCTTTGTGTAAAGTTAACAGTCTCTAATTTGAGGTTAACACTGTGAAATGCCCTCTGTGATGGAGGTTATTTAAGATTCGGCCAGGCCGAACTTAACGTCTTTTTACTTCTTTAAGATTTAAATCTAGTTAAGGATTTGTGTATCTCCAAGTTCTTGAACCATCTTACTTTTTTGCAGTATTTTTACAGGTTTTTTTACAGTCTGGAAGGTCAGGAATATAAACTTCAGAAGAATCTATTTCCTAAATAACCAAAAATTATTAGTAATATATAAAGAAATATATACAAAAACAAGACATATTATTGGACTTTCGACACAATACATTGCCGCAGATCTAGAAATGACCACCCTATGCCAACAGTTATTAAACATAAAATCGGTTGAAAACATATCATTGCTAGTAAACGATCTTCCATTTTATTGGATTTCGAAGACTTAATAATCATTTAAAAAAATAATACTCCATTAGCCGAGTTTTGTTGTTTACAGGGTAAGGCGTTATAGACGCCTTAGATAGACCATCGTACCGCACTTCATCATTGCTAAGCAACAACTTAGCACAGCTGCGAAACACTGTGGATGTCCCTGTGATTCATGCCATATCACATTGTACAATGATGCATATTGTATACAATTTATTCGATTCTACCTACCTCTATTGAATTCTCTTCCGAGTGTTGTGTTTTCTTTCCTTGGTTCGGTTCTATACAGATTGCATGATATGCCCGAGAAAAATGTGCTGAAATAAAAATCGCATTTTGCCCATCAAATAAACAAAGTTTGGTCATGGGCCACAAACAAAAGAACGCTATCGTTTATAGTCTACATACACACGTACACACATACGAACCTACTCATTTCATCGCCAGCGAACATGAGTATTACCGGGTATAAAGGCTTCGCGGGAGACTTTTAAGTCAAAATACACAATATACTCGAATAGTGAAAAGTGTATTTTTATTATTATCACACACAGATAGACGGATAGAATCGCGTATCTGTATCTTGTACTTTATGATTTCCAAAATGTTTTAGATAAATTCCTGCATATTTTTTTCGACTTTTTCTCTTAAACGTTTTCTGATAAAATTTCAAATTTCTGCCGTGATGGAGCTAAGCGCCAGGAGGTCTGCCAAACAAGTGTATGAACATGTGTTTTCTGATTGAAAATGAAATTTTTAAAAAATGTTGTGCGAGTTGATGAATATACGTACAAATGCATGAAATTAAAAGTGTTGGCAAAAGGTGTGATTTTGATCGGGAATTTTGCGAAATTGATATATTCATTATGAATTAATATATGTATTAACTTGGAATATGAAGATCCACATTCCGATATGGCGATGAAAAGAAATATAGAGTTATTTGGTGGACAATTATATGCTAATATATGAGAGATCATCTTTGGATTACTGGCCAGACAACCTTGGAGCAAATCAGTAGACACGGAAGGGGCGACTATATAATACCCTACACCAAATACATGGCCCTACATATTTCTCATTCACTGTAGGTATTCCTAGTTGAAAAATATCATGATCTGCAAAATTTGATGAAGATCCGATGTAAGATGTAGTTCCTAGAGCTGTAATAGATCAGAATGGGGCCCATTTGGGTTATACCCAAGTATGGACATATGGGCATCTCCCAAGCAATTCTCTTTACAATTCACTTGGGTAAAAAAGTGAAATCGGGAAGGATTTTTGCATCCTGTAAATGTATGTGTTTGACAAAAAATGTTAAATCGGAAAGGACATTTGTATGGGGGTATATTGAAACCTGGGACGATGTGAACCGCTTTCACCATGTATGTTAATGTAATATGTATGAAATATAATATGTAAAGTTTGGCCAAAATCGAATAAACATTCGGGAGCAACATTTGTATGGGGGCTATATCTAAATCTGAACTAAATCTGGTTGGATTATAAGATGTACCAAATTTAAAGCGAATCGGGTACAATATGTGGTTTCTAGAGCGGAAATGTCAAATCGGGAGCGACATTTGTATGGGGGCTATATCTAAATCTGAACCGATCTTACCCAATTTCTGCTTAGGAGTTTCTAGTTGGATTATAATATGTTGTGCGAAATTTAAAGAAAATCGGGTTTCTACAGCGGAAAAGCGAAATCGGGAGCGACATTCGTATTAGGGATATATATAAATCTGAACCGATCTTACCCTTTTCCAGCATAGGTATTTCTAGTTCGATTATAAAAAGTTGTGTCGATTTTAAAGAAAATCAGGTACAATATGTGGTTTCTAGAGCGGAAAAAGTGAAATAGGGACCGACATTTGTATAGGGGCTATATCTAAATCTGAACCGATCTTACCCACTTTCAGCATAGGTGTTTCTAGTTTGATTATAAGGTGTTGTGCCAAATTTTAAGAAAATCGTGTACTATATGTGCTTTATAGGGCGGAAAAGGTCAAACTGGGAGCGACATTTGTATGGGGGCTATACCTAAATCTGAACCGATCTGACCGATTTTCACCAGAGCTGTTTCCACTTCAATTATAGGGTACTGTGCAAAATTTGAAGAAAATCAAGTGAAATATGTGGTTTCTAGAGCGGAAAAAGTCGAATCGCGAGCGACATTTGTATGGGGGCTATATCTAAATCTGAACCGATTTGCTTCAAATTGAATAGCGTTCGTCCTTGATCCACAAAACTTACTTGTGCCAATTTTTGTTAAGATCGGACTATAATTTCGAGCTGTAATTTGATTACAAGAATAGATGGACAGACAGACGGACATACGGACATTGCTAAATCGACTCAGAAAGTGATTCTAAGCCGATCTGTATAATAAACGGTGGGTCTCACTCGTTTCCTTTTGGGTGTTACAAACAAATGCACAAAGACATAGTACTCTCGTGGAGTGTATAAATATGTTAAAAAACATAAAAACAAAAATTTTAGTTTTCTTTGAAATCGAAAAATACGAAAAGTAGTCAAATTTGGCCCGATTTCTAAAATATATCTGATTTCCCGATTTTTAATATTAATATCTCAAAATAATCCTTGGGCCTTGTCTAATTTGTTTTTTTTTTACAGAACTCAAAAATGTCTACTAGAACAAATGTTATTGAATTTTGGCCGATGGATTTTGATTCTGAACCACTGTGCGTCGTTCCAATTCGGAAGATAGGTCCATATTGCCAAATGGTATGTGATAACAGTTGCGTCTTATAGTTTGATATGAAACTTTATCTGGACAGCAGACAGATGGATGGATATACATAAATCTTTAAATAGGCCCATCTGGCAGTTCTAAGCCGGCCGGTATATTCAAACTGTATATCCAATACACAATTAAATTCTTGTTAACCGAAATCAGTTTTTTGCATACGTATTGGCTTTGATTCAGGAAGACGAAATGTTATAATAATCCCAAAATTCCTAAAATATGTGGAAATAGCTTAGATTAAGATTCTTACAGATGTTTCTGCAGTTTCAGTACATTTTCCAGAAAATTTGAGAAAAATTGCCTGGTGTACACGGTAACTCTCGCAAGGAGTTAAAGAATCAATTCACATGGTGATATTTTTCCCAAAATCGTATAGTCTGTAGAGTGCGTATACGTGCTGTTGATTAAGGATAATAACACTCATACGCATCATAGTCGTACTGGCCCTTAATAGATATATTTTTCCTACCTAAACGGTGTAAAGAATCATTCCTAGGAATTTCATATGTTCTAGAAAGTTGTTTATTGAGAATTTTGAACGGTTTGCTACCTATGGACCTGAACAGTTTTTTTGCGATTTCGACCTTGAAGATGAAGAATGATCTTATATGTTCACAATTGTTGTTATTTCCAAACGGTTTGCAAGATATGAGCCTAAGAAAATTATCACTTTTTGCAACAATGACACCGAGGCCCCAAATCTTTGGGGGCCCATAAAAAAGTTCATGACTTTGGGCAAAACTGGGAGACACGGGTCTTTTTTTGGTCTTTTATCACGTAGTGGTATCCGTATATGGTCATATTTCGTGTTACACTGTCTAATCAATCATCAAAAATACATGTATTTCTACCGATATTTGATAGTAGATTTTTGTCAACTTGCTCTTCGACATGTTTGAACATAAAGTCCAGATTTGTGGACCATGTATGACGAGTACATGTCTGAACAAAAAAAAAAACAGATTGCCAACTAAGCGAGGAAATACACATCGAGGTGTTGACAATAATTGTACATATGTGCTTATATCGAACAATTCACGATGCGCAATACATTTAATAAAAATTTGCAATAAGAAAAACAGTATAATTGCGATGCGTTAACAAAAAATATGCTTACAATACACTGACTAACTGAGAAAACTGATTAATCGTAAGATGATGTCATCAACTATCCAACAGAATTTTAAACTCGATGTATTTATCTAAATGGCCACCTCAAAATTTCCAGACGAAAGTTTGATAGTCTCGGCTCGCGGCAAAAGTTAAGCAAAAAAGAAGACGGTTGATGCTATTCTTTCCAATGATTCTGACTGACATATAATTAGACTTTATGCACTAACAGTTTCCTGTACGGCTAGCATTCGCAGTGGCAATAAACAAATCCCTAGGGTCTTTACAGTCTTTGAGCGGCATTAATCTTCAACATACCTGGCATGTTCCCGTGTCGGAAAACCATTAGGTTTGTTCGTATATACGCCAGACAACAAAACAAAAATTTCCTCCATCAAGTTAACCAATTAATTAATTAAAATATGGTCAGGACAACGTCTTATGGGTCAGCTAGTATACGATAATATTTCTGCAGGCTTTGGAACGATTTATTTTTCTATTTGACTGTGAGGCTATGGTGGAACAGAATTGTGTTAAACTACATTGAGAAAAATTTCCGACAATGCTTATTACTAATTGAGGAATTATATGTAAAACCAACGAGAATTTTTTGAATGTCTTCCGATTTTGATGAAATGTGGAAGTATTTTAAACAATATTTCCACAAAACAATTACAATAAACGTCCAATTATTCGCCCAATAAGTTAGAATAAGAAAAAACATTATATTAAAAATGCTTCTTAAAAAAATTGGACAAAAATGCAACATGAAAAATTGTAAGGGAAAAACATAATATGTGGAACTGCTTTCATGAGAGTTTAGCTCAGATGGCTGGACCTAGAGACGAAATATTTCGCAAATCATCATTAGACAATTCAATCTTAATTTTTAGGTGTTGACCGCATCAATTTCCCACCAAAAAAGAGAGCACCCAAAGAAGTGAAAAGATGTTCTTCTTGTGATTCGGAAGTAGTGCAAATTGGGATCTTCACCAATGAATTTAACATGGTGTTGTCATATGAGGGATGTCCTTTATTTTGTAAGACTTAAAAGTTATTTTTAACTGTTGCAAAGGAAGAAGTTCCATTCAAGTTTTCAAAAATCCGCCGCTACCGGGGGTAGAACAGCGGACCGTCTGGTTGCTACTACGGCACTCTAACTATCTCAGCTGTCCTCCGTTGTGAGTGCCGAATAACTAAAGCACGCCATGTTGTTCGTTAGAACTGACAATTAGAAACTTAACAAAATATGTATTTAGTATGAATTAATATATAACGCAAATAAATATTAAATTAATTTAGCATTAAATAAATTAACACTACTTAATTTTACTGATATTATGTGGTATTAATAATTAATTAAAAAACAAGTAAGGAAAGGCTAAAGTCGGGCGGGGCCGACTATATAATACCCTACACCACTCCCTGCGTATATACCTCGCTTTGATTACTAAAACCAGGTATTTCATGGGAGCAATTTAATGTAGTTCATATAAACTATTCAGTATAATTAAATCCATCTTTAGTCATATTTAACGAATACGGTAAATAATAAAGTAATTGATCCAATTTTCTAGCAGATATTCCGAGTAAAGTAAATATAACATGATCTGCAAAAATTGATCGATGTTGATCAGTGATAAATACAGATTATACAGCGGTAATAGGATGAATCGGAGGGACATTTGAAGGGGGCCTATAATAACACTTGATGATTGTGTCAAAACATGCGCATATATATTTCTCATTCACGGTAGGTATTCCTAGTTGAAACATATAATGATCTGCAAAATTTGGTGAAGATCCGATGTAAGATGTAGTTTCTAGAGCTGTAATAGAGCAGAATGGGGCCCCATTTGGGTTATACCAAAGTATGGACATATGGGCATCTCCCAAACAAGTAAGGAACGGCTAAAGACAGACGGAGCCACTATATGATACACCCCACTTTCTATCTCACTACAATTCAATTCGGTAAAAAAGTGAAATCGGGAAGGATTTTTGAATCCTGTAAATGTATGTTTGACACAAAATGTTAAATCGGAAATGAAATTTTTATGGGGGTGTATTGATACCTGTAACGATGTGACCCGCTTTCACCATGTATGCTTATTGGTGAAATATGATATGCGGAGTTTGGCCAAAATCGGTTAAACATTCGGGAGCGACATTTGTATTGGAGCTATATCTAAATCTGAACCGATCTCACCCACTTTCAGCATAGGTGTTTCTAGTTCAATTATAAAATGTTGTGCCAATTTTGAAGAAAATCGGGTACAATATATAGATTTTAGAGCGGAAAAAGTCAAATCGGGAGCTGCATTTGTGTGGGGGCTTATCAAAATCTGAACCGATCTTACCATAGGTGTTTCTAATTCAATTATAAAATGTTGTGCCAATTTTAAAGAAAATCGGGTACAATATATGGTTTCTAGAGCGGAAAAAGTCAAATCGTGAGCGACATTTGTATGGGGGCTATATGCTATATCTAAATCTGAACCGATCTTACCCACTTTCACCATAGGTGTTTCTAGTTCGATTATAAAATGTTGTGTCAATTTTAAAGAAAATCGGGTATAATATGTGGGTTTTAGAGCGGAAAAAAGTCAAATCGGGAGCGACATTTGTATGGGGCCTATATATAAATCTGAACCTATCTTACCCACTTTTACCATAGGTGTTTCTAGTTCGATTATAAAATGTTGTGCCAAGTTTAAAGAAAATCGGGTATAATATGTGGGTTTTAGAGCGGAAAAAGTCAAATCGGGAGCGACATTTGTATGGGGGCTATATCTAAATCTGAACCGATCTTACCCACTTTCACCATAGATGTTTCTAGTTCGATTATAAAATGTTGTGACAATTTTAAAGAAAATTGGGTACAATATGTCGTTTCTAGAGCGCAAAATGTCAAATCGGGAGCAACATTTGTAAGGGGACTATATCTTAATCTGAACCGATCTAACCCGCTTTCGTCATAGGTATATCTAGTTAGATTTTAAGGTTTTATGTAAAATTTAAAGAAAATCGGGTACCATATGTGCTTTATAGGGCGGAAAAAGTCAAATCGGGAGCGACATTTGTATGGGGACTATATGTAAATCTGAACCAATTATCTCCAAATTTAATACCGTCCTTGGCCCAAAAAGTAACTTCTGCCAAATTTCATGATAATCGGTCAAAAATTGCGACCTGTAGAGTGCGAACAAGCTTAGATGGACAACAGACGGACGGACAGGCGGACAGACAGACATCGTTAAATCGAATCAGCTGGTGATTCTAAGGCGATCCGTATACTTAAAGGTGGGTCTAGCTCGATTATTTCTTGGTGTTACAAACATTTGCCGGAAAACTAACTTATAATACCCTAGTCCACGAAGTGGTGTAGGGTATAATGAAATATTTGAAGTACATTAATAAACCAATTAATTTGTATTTTTTTACGCAAAAAATATTTAAATTTTTAAAATTATAAAATTATAAAGTATTAAACATTGTTTATTTATAAAAGTAATAATCGAAAAAAAAAGAAAAAAGTTTTTCCCGGACCACGATTCGAACCTGACACCTTCTTGGTACAAAGCGGACACTTTACCTCTACGACATCATATAAAAAATTCGTCCCATTCACTAGTAAAAATGCTATTCGTAAAATGTTACGGGATAATAGCATATTATCGAGTTTTTTGAGATGCGATTAAAATGTGCTTCCTACGGAAGTACTTCCAATTTTTTTGCTGGGTTACTTTCGCGACCCATCCTAATGTTCATACACCCATAGCATACGACCACATAGGTCGGATCATGTATTTCCTGTTTCAATAAAAATAATTGTACCGTTTACAAACATATGTACAGGGTAGGCCATTTTACTTTGAAAGGTAGAATAATAACATTATTTTTTATTTTTATTTTCACGTTTACGTTTGACATTTGCAAAATGACACGCTATACACTCGAACAAAATTGGAAAATATTAAAAACATACTTCCAAAGTAGTGAGTCTTTTATGCAAACTGTTAGAAATTTACGTGTAAAATTTTCGAGAAGAAATCGGCCTACAGTTCAGTTTGTGCGTCATGAAAATGGATCGTTCATGAAAATGGAACGAGTTCATGAAAATGGATCGTTATTGGACAAACCAACGTTCTCGTCCAGTGCGTTCAATCCAAAGCATTGCTTTGAATAAATGAATGCTTACAAAGTTCAATTGGTCTAACAACTGAAACCGCATGACCGTCCTATGCGTTTTCGCTTCGCCCAATGAGCTGAAGATTGTTTGGCAGGAGATGAAGAACTTTATGGTGTTTTCAGATGAAGCTCATTTTTATTTCGGTGGCTATGTCAGTAAGCAAAATTGCCGAATATTGGGTTCACGTGACTATTGAGAAGCTTTTGCATCGATAAAGAGTCACTGTCTGGTATTGAATTTGGGCTAGTTGGGCCATTTTTCTTCGAAAATGAGCAAGGAGCCGCTGTTACCGTCAACGGTTAGCGTTTCAGTGTCATGCTCAAATTTTAATTTTGAAAAATTTAGGAGAATGACATGAACGACATTTGGTTTCAACAAGGCGGGGACACAAGTCACACAGTCAACGCAACCATCGGTATTTTACGCACTGTTTTTAAAAATCGAATAATCGGTCGAAATTGTGATGAAAATTGGCCGGCTTGCAGCTGTGATTAGAGCCCTTTGGATTATTTGCTGTGGGGAGCGATTCATCAATGCTACGCAAACCATCCAGAGACATTGAAGCATTGAACAAGTAAAAACGGAGTTAAGTTCGGCCTGGCCGAACTTTATATACCCTCCACCATGGATTGCATTCCACAGAAGCTGTTGATTTTCGTATTTTACCGGGAAATATAATTTTTTAATTTAAAAAAGTATTTTATAAATAAATATATAAGTTTAAGCATTTTTAACCACGCTTATAAGACAAGGCTATACATTTACACTATATATTTATCGAAATAATACTTCTGGAAGTCAACTCAAAATTAAATATTCTTATATTTACATTTTCAAAAAAGCTTAAATACCATAAATATTGGTAGATAGTGGGTTCTATACTTGGCTGTATTTCCATTCTATTTTAATTCCAAAAGTACTAATTTTGAAAATCCATTATTTCACGTACATAGTGCAAAATAACCTAACTTCATCATTCAACCAATTATTGCCGTAAAAGAAAAAATACGAATTTGGAAAAATATTTTTATTTTGCTTGTCTATGAGTCAAAGGAATGTAATGTTTATATACCAATTTCCATGATTCTAGCTGGGGCTATTTGGTTGGTACCATTTTTATGCCCTTGTTCCTATTTTACCCCCATAAGAGTACAACTTTCTAAAATCTCTCTATTTTACGTATCTACGCAATTAGAATTTAGTCATTCTAGCTGTAGTCGTTTAGTTGGTACCATTTTTATCGCTCTGTACCTATTGTATCACTTGAAAGAACGAATTTGAAAAAAAACTTTTATTTGTCGTGTCTACGCCCAAAAAGTACGAATTTCGAAAAATCAGTTTATTTTACGTGACTACGCAATCATAGGAATGTATACACCGACTTTCACTAATTTAGGTGCAGCCGTTTGTTTGTACCATTTTTATCCCTCTATTCCCATTTTGCCCGTTAAAATTTCGTATATCTAGCTGTTGTCGTTTGGTAGGTACCATTTTTATCTCTTTTTGTCCCATTTCACCCCCTACGTATAAAAATCACTTTATGGTGCATGTGTTATAAGGGGAAAACGCATACCCAATATCATGTAAGTACAAGCAGACATATTGAAAAAAATTATATATCTATATATAAAAATGAATCTGTGTTTGTTTGTTCTTTATAGCAGCCTAAACTACTGGACCGATCTTCTTGAAATTTTCACAGTATGTTCATGCTGAACCGGTGGTGAAAATAGGCTATATAATTTTTTGATACTTTCAGTGGGCGTGGCACCTCCCACACGAATTGGGGTTTTAGTCGTTTTTTATAAATTAGCATATTTGGAGTACTGTTGGAGCTAGAGCCTTGAATTTTGTGAAAGTTCACTAATTGTTAGTCTGCACAGTTGTGCCAAAAATGGGTGGTATTGGAAAAGTGGGAATGGCACCTCCCATACGAAGTTAAAACCCAATTTTGAATATTTTCAGTTCTAGGACACCTAGAGTGCTGAAATTTTGTGTAGGTGCATCTAGCGTCAATGTGGGTAGTTGTGTCAAAAATGGGCGGTATTGGAAAAGTGGGCGTGGCACCTCCCGTACGAAGGTAAAACCTATTATTGACTATTGTCAGTTCTATGGCACCTAGAGTGCTGAAATTTTGTGTAAGTCCATCTAGCATCAATGTGCGTAGTTGTACCAAAAATGGGCAGTATTGGAAAAGTGGGCGTGGCACCTCCCATACGAAGTTAAAACCCAATTTTGAATATTGTCAGTTCTAGGACACATAGAGTGTTGAAATGTTGTGTAAGTGCATCTAGCGTCAATGTGGGTAATTGTGCCAAAAATGGGCGGTATTGGAAAAGTGGGCGTGGCACCTCCCATACGAAGTTAAAACCTATTATTGACTATTGTCAGTTCTATGGCACCTAGAGTGTTGAAATTTTGTGTAAGTCTATCTAGCATCAATGTGCGTAGTTGTACCAAAAATGGGCGGTATTGGAAAAGTGGGCGTGGAACCTCCCTTACGAAGTTAAAACCCAATTTTGAATATTGTCAGTTCTAGGACACCTAGAGTGCTGAAATTTTATGTAGGTGCATTTAGCATCAATGTGCGTAGTTGTGCCAAAAATGCCCGCTATTGGGAAAGTGGGTGTGGCACCTCCCATACGAAGTTATAACCTATTTTCGAATATATTCAGTTCTATGACAGATACAATACTGAAATTTTGTGTGAGTGCATCTAGCATAAACCTGCTTAGTTGTGCCAAAAATGGGCGGTATTGGAAAAATGGACGTGCTAACTCACATACGTTCGTATATATTGTCAGTTATAACACCTAGAGTGCTGAAAATTTGTGTTAGTAGATCCAGTGTAAATAGTTGTGCAAAGATAGGCGGAAAGTGGCCGTGACCCTTCCCATTCGAAATTAAAAACCGTTTTAGAGTATATTCGACGCCAAGATTCCTATATTGTTGTGTGAGTTAATGCAAATATAATATAGAAATAACAAAGGGTGATTTTTTAGCTATTATCTTTTTGGCAACACTGGTTTAAACAGCTGACGCACGTTTCGTGTTTTGTTTCACTGTCAAACATCTTCAGTTTGGTCTATAATTTAACCATGAATCGTCTTACAAACGAACAACGCTTGCAAATTATTGAATTTTATTATCAAAATGCGTGCTCTGTTAAGAGAGTTCCTCGCGCGCTTCAGTGGTCAGTTTAATCGACCAACTGAATCGGCTATTCGGGCTATTGTGACTAAATTTCGCACCAAATTTACATTGTTGGACATTAAACCACCAACACGCTTACGTAGAGTGCGAACTGAAGGAAATATCGCAGCTGTATCGGCCAGTGTTAATGATGACCATCAACGTCGCCGTTCGCAGCAATTGGGCCTCTGTTACTCAAAAACGTGGAAATGGCAAAATTGGACTAAGCGGATGGACCATTTGAGGCGCAGTCAAGGTCAACATTTGCATGAAATAATCTTCAAACATTAAATTATATGGACCGTACAATCGATTCAAATAAAGATTTCATACATTTTTCTGAATTTTTTGTGTTTTGAAAAACTTTCTTATAGCTTTTAAAAAATCACCCTTTATACAATACAATATCCAAATGGGCGGGATTTGAAAGATGGGAAATTTTTTATTAGAATTTTGTAAAATTACACGTTTTCTTTTTTTTTAGCTCAATAGTAAAGAAAGGTTAAAAAAGGTAATATTCATTCGTCGAAAGCCGACTTAAGTCAAAAAATGGAAATTATATTAATTTTGTAGTTTGTGTGTTGTTTGATTAGTGAACAATTTGATTGACTTTTTATGTGTGTTTGAATGTTGTACATTCGAATTCCAGGTATTCCGAATTCCAGTAAGTTCTTCTTACGTAGATTTTTTTTGTTTTGGTAATGGAAAGGAGGAGAATCACATTCAACCTACAATCAATTTTGTTTTTGACAATTCTTCCTTTATTCGCCGCAAACTAAAGTTCTGTTCTTCAAAATTCTCCATGGAACATATCCATTCTTTTAGTATCTCAGGGAAGTACCTTGATTATAAGTGGTACATATATTACCGATCACAAGAAAAACAATATAAAACCTGATTTTAATTTCCGTTTGTTCTTTTGCCTGGCGAAGCGGGCGGGGGTTCAGCTAGTATATATATATATATATAAATGGAATGACAAAGTAAGTTTACCCCCATCCTGGACGTGGAGGGTATAAAAATGAAAACGATGTTGCCATTAAAGAAATTCTAGAGGCCGCAACAATCGAAAATGTACTGAAAATGTGGGTTGATCGGATGAGGTACTGCCGAGCCTGTCGTTGTAGTTAGGGAATCCCGGGAATTTTCATATTTTCTGTGTCCCGTGTCCCGGGAAATTTGTACGGGATTCCCGCGGGAATTCAGCAGAAAGTTTTACGTATATCTCGCACATTTTCGCTGTAAAATTGTAAAAGGTACCAAAATAAATTAACAAATATCACTTTTAATTAGATATCTATATCTCATTTCTTTTGCTGCGAAGCCATCTGACGAAGTTTTTCACAGGGTAGAAATCATGATAGTGGTAGTGTGCAGCCAAGTAATAGATGTCACCATGCCATTTGTAAATATATTTGCATTCTATAAAATACATATGCTAAATAGTCTTGAACCGTGAGAATATCCCAGTTCAAAACTAATTTTTGATATCTTTATGAATAAAGTCCGATAAGCTGTTCTCGTGATATGCTAGTATCTGCGGAGAAATATTACAGGGGTTATATACAATTTTACTAATAAATTAAAAAATATCTATACAATCAAATGTAACAACTATATATTGTAAAAATGACAATAATGCTGCCTCAAAATATAAATTTAGGTTTTCGAAGCTACAGGAAAAGGAACTGATAACTTAAGATTTATTGACGATCATTCTCTATCGCGCTCACTTTCTCCAATAAAATTAGAAATAGACTATCTGATGAGTCTATTAATGCGTTGTCTGTTTTATTTTTTTATATTTCAAAAAAACTCTTAATTTAAAAAATATGCCTACAGATATAAGTTTAATTATTTTTTATACTTGGCAAAAGTTGATTCCCGTAAGTAATATAGAAGAAAAGAAGGTGAAGAATGAAGAGTGAAGTGAAAGATTGTGTTATCTCAAATTTTGATTTAATGATTTGATTTATTTATTTCAACTTGTAATTCAAAGTCATCGGGCCAATTTAAAACAAATTACAAAATGCATATATATTACTTTTTTTAACATGGCTAAAAAAAAGTACTCAACATTTTAGTCCGTATTCCCATTTATTCTTTTGAACCAGGAGGATTTCTCTACAAATCAGATGAGGTTTATTTTTTATAAATCAGTTAAAACTTGATTTGAATATGTTTTTATGCGAAATATAATAATATACTTTATTAAATTACGAATGTTTTATTCGGTGTAAGGAAAAAATAAGTTTTTATTGAGCAAACAATATGTTGACTTCCCGTCCAGTCCCGGGATCGCGGGAAATCGAAAAAATAATTCCCGTTTCCCGGGAAATAAAAAGTACGGGAAAATGCAAACCCTAGTTGTAGTCATATGAATGATATTGTGTTCCATTATTCAACGACAAAGTTCAACATTTCCAACAACACCAGAAATTTGAAAATATAATCAGTACTTTCTCATTTAAAATTTTAAATGGGCCACCCTGTAGCACACATTTAGATTTTGATAGAAGCTTTTTTGCAATAACTTTTTATGTCGAACTTAATAAGTGTAGCTTATTTATATGATAAAAAACACAACTACTGGAACAGAAGTTATCCATTTGTTTGGAAATGTGTGCTACCATGGAAGTATTCAATTTTATGGAATCTAAAGAAAAAAATAAAAACCTCTAACCTTATTTACAATGACATATTCAGAAAAAAGTTAATAATTTCACTATGCACACTACATGACTACGTGGTTGCAATTGTTCATAACACTACTTTCTGGTCATAAGTTAGGCTAGCTAGTGCACTTTACAAAATCACATGTGCTTACATCCTTCATTTCCTTTCATTATTACCGAACAACAACAATGTACAATGGTATAATTTCCACATAAAAAATCCAAATCTACACCGCTCATGAGCGGCAAAATGTGTTTGTTGTTTGCGGACCCAGTAAAGCACAAAACACTTCATAAATTTAATGGTGACAGTTTTATTGTGAAATCCATTTGAAAAATCAATTAAAATGTAAATGATAATTAAAGTGAGCAACAACAACCAGAGTACAAGCCAGGACGACAACTACAACCAGCAAATGTATAACTGCAAAAACAACACCGCCAGCACCACCAATATCAACAGCACTGTGTAGAACATGGAATTTGCGGAGCAGCAATTCATTTGCAAACATCCAAATATCCGAGTGTATAGTCGGAATGACAGACAGACTGACAGACGGACATTTGCACGAATATACTTCATTCGAGTAGGAGATTTTTCAATAAGAACACCACTCATCGCAACTCAGACTGATGGTTGATGTTCGTCTATGTGCAGCACCCGTGTCATATATGGGGCATTACGCACAGAATGCAACTGGACCGAAGTAATTTTGTTTAACTTTTTAGTAACTTCAGGAAATCACAAACAGAAGTTGAACACCTTGGTGAGGTAAAATGACGCTGTACTCTTTACACTGGCGTTCGTGAGATAAAAATGAGGGAACGATTCCATGTTAAACCATTGTGCAATTTTACAAGGCCTTCCGGTTTGCATGAACATTGGTAAACGTGTTTAATATTACAAGACATTATATTAGAAAACTTTGTCACATTGCCTAACTTTGGCATTTCTTTATATTGAGGAGAGATGCTAAAGAACAGGGAAAGGAAACTATCAGTTTTGACTTTAAAATTAAAAAAATAATTTTTCGTATATTTTTAATATGGTTATCAATTTTTTGAAAAACACAACAACTCATTCTTAAACTTCTCTTGTGAATACAGCTATATGTATGCTAGGGTGTTGAAAAGAAACAAAATTAAAATAATATTTCAAAAAAATTTCATGAGTATTTCTAAATTTTGGCTGTTATATCATAAACTTCTGAAAAACGCACTCTGAAATTTACAGAGTATTTAGAGCACAAATGTAGTCATTTGATGAGAAAAGAATCTTTAATGCTCAGTCGGCACGGGTTAAGTGTGTCCGATCGAAATGATATTTATTATTATTATATATTAACAAAGAAAAGCTAAACTCGGGAGAAGCCGACTACATAATACATTCAAAAGTGATAATTTGAATTTTTCGCTTCTAGGCGGTAAAAAGCCAAATCTGACGGCTCATTTTTGCTGGGGATATATCAAAACATTAACTTACGTAGTCCATTTATAAAATTCCATCAGAAAAATATAACCATATTTTTGGATATTAATCCCCTTCGGTTTTGATGACATATGACACGTACATTGCACTATTGGTTGCGAGTTATATAGCGTTTACCGTAGCTCAAAGTAGTGCGTTATTTGAGTTTTACAGTGTTTCAAAAGTGGTATTCTTCTGGGTTTTTGTGAAGAGATGGCTTCCTTAACGATATCATAACTTTGGATTCGAGGTTGGTATTATCTGAAAGGTTTTTATGTCTTTCCGAATTAGTATGAATGTATACAATAATCTTAACCCTTCCCGAGAAATATTTCTTCCATAGAGAAATTCGAGACTTTATACATATTTGTAGAGTAATTTCATAAGATGTGACACATTTTTAAACCGATGAAATTTTTTTATTTATACAAATAATTTATGAATATAAATAATAAATAATTATAAGTCAATAAAATTAAACTCACTTGTGTCAATATTTTACTCTTAGGCGGACAATATTTTCGATCTATACATTGATTACAAGAATTGATGGACGGATATATAAATGGACATGACTAAATTGATCCAAAAGGTGATTCTAAGCCGATCGGTATGATAAATGATTGGTCTATCTATCATCCTTTTGGATATAATAAACATGTGGAGAGTACGTCAATTTAAGTTCGACGAATGGATATTCGTCATCCTCCAAGATTTTCAAGAAAGTATGCTCAAATATTGCACTTCATAATATATATCTTACAGATCTTTAAAAACAGCTCAAAATGTCAAAAATAATATAAATTGTTCTTATTCAATATTCCATATCGTGCATATTGCAAAACAACTACATTTTCATTTTTACAAAATTGAAAATGTTATTATAATAACAGTTAGTATGATAGTGGTCTAAGTCACACATTATCAGTTTTGAGATATGCAATGGTTCGTTTTTGAGTCAATAAAAAATATTTTTCCACCGAAGCACAAATGTTTTTCTTAGAATATCCTACTACTATATCGAACTTTTATAAAAAATCGACAATATTCGTACCTCTAAGGGAACCACTGCTTTCAGAGGGTGCACTGATTTGGATCACTTTCATTCTTCTCCAAATTAAAAAAAAAATAAACAAAAAATATTTTAATTTTATTCGAAATAGTAACATTTCCTTACCAAAAATGAAAGAAAGGAAGGAAATGCTAAAAATCTTCTACCCCATAATAAGTTTTTTATTGCCCATGTTCATTGTTTTCAAATTTCAATGAAATGTTAATGCCGGACACATTCAAAATCGTGGATCATATATCTTAATGGACCAGAGCACTTCAGATACAGCATATGGGTGTAATATATGATTTTTAATGCGATAATAAGTCTAATCAGAGGGGACATGTTCAAATAAGTACCGATGTGTCTCACTTTTACAATAAATGTTAATAGGATAAATTTGAAGTGTTATTTCAAATTTGACAAAAAAGTAAACGAAATTCAGAATTCATCAATTGATATTCAGAAATTCCATTTTAAATTCAGAATTCATGAATTGATTTTAAGAAATTTCATTTCAAATTCAGAACTCATGAGTTGAACTGAAATTCAGAACTTATCATTCCATTTTTATACACTCCACGAGAGTATTATGTCTTTGTGCATTTGTTTGTAACACCCAAAAGGAAACGAGATAGACCCATTGTTAAGTATACCGATTGACTTAGAATCTCTTTTTGAGTCGATTTAGCAATGTACGTCTGTCCATCTATTCTTGTAATCACGATACAGGTCGCAATTGTAGACATAACTAAATGAAACTTTGCACAATGAAGATTTTCGGGACAAGGACGAATGCTATTAAATTTGAAGAAAATCAGTTCAGATTTAGATATAGCCCCCATACGAATTACACTCCCGATTTGACTCTTTTCACTCTAGATACCACATATTACATCAGATTTTCTTTAAAATTGGCAAAACATCTCATATTTCAACTAGAAATACCCATGGTGAATACAGGTCAGATCGGTTCAGATTTATATATAGTTCCCATACAAATTTCGCTCCCGATTTGACTTTTTCCGCTCTAGAAACCACATATTGTATCAGGTTGTCTTCAGATTTGGCGAAACATCTTATATTTAAACTAGGAACACCTATGGTGAAAATAGGTCAAATCGGTTCAGATTTAGATATAGCCCCCATACAAATGTCGCTCCCGATTTGACATTTTCCGCTCATATTGTACTCGATTTTCTTTAAATTTGGCACAGCATCTTATAATCCAACTAGAAACACCTATGCAGAAATTGGGTAAGATCGGTTCAGATTTAGATATAGCCCCCATATAAATGTCGCTCCCGATTTGACTTTTTCCGCTTTAAATGTCACATATTGTAATCGATTTTCTTTGAATTTGGCACACCATCTTATAATCTAACTAGAAACACCTATGCACAAATTGGGTAAGATCGGTTCATATTTAGATATAGCCCCCATACAAATGTCGCTTATAATCCAACTATAAACACCTATGCAGAAATTGGGTAAGATCGGTTCAGATTTAGATATAGCCCCCAAACAAACGACGCTCCCGATTTCACATTTACCGCTCTAGAACCCACATATTGTACCCGATTTTTTGTCAAACACATATATTTACAGGATACAAAAAACCTTCCCCTTTTCACTTTTTCACCGAATAAAATTGTATTCGGATAGAAAGTGGAGTGTATCATAGAGTCGGCCCAGCACGACTTTAGCGTTTCCTTACTTGTTAGAAATTCAAAAAATATAATTTGAAATTTAGATCACATCAATTGAAATACAAAACCTTTCATATGAAATGCAGAAGTAATCAAATGAAATGCAGAAGCTTCATTTAAAATTCTACAGAGATTTTGAAACATATCAAAATCGTGGGAAGCCTTAATTTGGCTTAATTTTATTTGAAATGAAAAGTTCTGGATTTCAAATGAAAATTTCCGAATAACAAATAAAGTGTTCTGAAATTCAAATGGAGAGTCTGAAAATCAGTTGACGAGTTCTGAATTTTAAATGGAATTTCTGAATTTCAACGAAAGAGTTCTATATATAAAATATAATATCTGAATAACAATTGATCTAATCTGAACACATTTGGAAATGGTGTAGAGCAGAAAATGTCAAGCAATATGGGGGTTATATCTAAAGGGATTTCCAATAAGGACTTTTGTTTTATAAACCGATTGTAGCGTGCGCTGTGTGGCTTGTGGCACCGTCCTGTTGGAACCACATGTCGTCCAAGTCCATGTTTTCCAATTCGAGCCAAAAATAATCGGTAATCATGACGCGATAACGATCGCCATTCATAGTAATGTGGCGATCGTTATTTTCGACAAAAAAATATGGCCCAAAGACGCCGCCGGCATGCAAACCGTAACAAACAGTTATTTTTTGCGGATGAAGTGGTGACTCATGCATAATTTGCTTATTGACGAACCCATTGAACCAAAAATGAGCTTCGTCACTTTTGCGATGAAATTCATCATCTCGGCGCATCTTCTACATTTTTATAATTTTCATTCGTTGTTTGTTATTTTTACTTTACCATGATGAAAATGTTGAATTTACTGAAAATAGGAAAGTAACAGTTAGATGATTAGTGAAATATTGAATTCACAAATTAAATTCAAAGTTGTCAAGTAGCTACTAGAAAACTGTATATATATATTTCAATTGATGTGATCGCGATTCAACATATATGTTTATTGCGTTGTCTTACATTTTAACAAAATCGGTTCTATAGAAAAAAATCATATCGGTAGTGACATTTGTATTTATCAACACTTGAAGCGATATGCTAAGTTTCGTATGCTTCAGACAAAATATAGATCTTTTACTTTGATTACAACAATAGATGGACCGACGAAAAAAAAGACATAATAGTATGACCTAGAACCGAAATTATGATCCTAGTTTTAAAGAAGCCATCTGAGTTCGTTTTCTATCTCGACTTGCTAGACGATCTATAAGTATCAATAATAAATCTGGTGTATTTAAATCAACTTGCTCTTTTTGCTTAAATGTCATTAAAGGACAGACAGAAACCACAGAATTAAACAGAGTGGAATGACCCATATACACCATCATCAGTTGTGAAAAATGTTTGTTGGTAAACAGAACGAATTCATACATTTTAATGGCACGAAATGTTCACATGTATATCGGTATGGGGTATAGCTGTTTGAGTGAGTGAGTTCAATGCAAACAAACAAACATTGAGGCATACATACATACATATGTATGTATGCAAATATGACAAACATTTTGAAAATATGCAGACTCAAAATTTATACGAAAATTACATCTTTGAACATCAATGTACCATGTCCATCCATCCATTTGTCTGTCGCTCTCTGTTTGTTGTGCTATTGTCGGGCTACGTAATGATTTGACAGCCTTGAAATGTAGGGGATAAATGTTTGTGTTACTGTCACATTTTCTCATTTCGACACAAACACTTATATGATTGGATATATTTAATATTAATGAAATTGCATTGAAAGATTATAAATGATGTGGAGTTTGAATATCTTGTAGCAAATGCAGGAGATCGTACGATGAAGAGAAATACATTACAACGAAAGTAGATTGCAATCAGATCTCGACCAGAAGATTCACACAGTCCCATACAAATATCCCTCAAATAGAAATATGGTGCTGGACTTACATACTGGTCCTGAAACCACACATTTTTTGGACCTTTTTCAAATTAGTTACAATGCGTTAGTCCTAGCAATGTAAAGTCTCTACGATTTGTCCAAATTTGTATATAGGCCCCATTGAACAAAATAGTATTTTAGCGAATAATGTTTGCCTCATATTTTCTGTTATTATACTTTTTTATAGCAAATACTTTCTGTTCTATGAAAAGTTCCTCAAAACTATGGCTGCTCCCTTTTTTCATGAGAAAACGTAAATTCTAAAGTAACATGTTTTCGCTACAACCGTTTTATTGATTTTTCCAGCCAAACTTTCCCCCAAAGACAAATAAATATTCTCTATAAAAAAGCCATCAGTTTTAATGGTCAAGTTAACAACCAAATGTTAATAACAGTAATATCTATAAAAGGAAACAATCTTAGTCGAATTATTTCCGAAGCAAAATTTTTGTAACCATAAAAAATGGTTAATATTCCCTTTATGCGTCCTTAGACTCGCTTACACTGTTTAAAAGAGTTTCTGTGTTTCCGGCGAAAGGAAGGGAGCGACAGCGGAAAGGCCATCTTAACTCCAGAAATTAATGTACAACGTCTGAAGCTTATACACGCATACACAAGCACACATTCATACACACACATATTCCTATAGCCATACATCCGCTTATAATGGCGATGATTATGTTAGCGCAGTGTTGCTGCTGTGGTCGTTGCTCTTAGAGGTGTTCCATTTTGTAAATTATGTGTTCTTTTAATGGCAGTAAACGACACGAGTACACAGGCGACAGAAACACTAACAATAATATATATATTCACGTGAAGGCATAGTGTGAGGATGTGTGCACCAATATGCTTGTACAGCTGGATGTTGTTTGTAGGAGTTATCCTTGGAAATGTCATGTTAGAAGAATTGTTTTTCAAGAAAATATTAAAAAACTGGTTCCGGAAGATTCGCGGCAATACAGGAAAGACGACCAACGTACTTTTTGCACTGGGGTCAGCATTTTTAATAGCATCAATTTCAATATTAAAAAAATCGTTTCTAAATGATTACTGGAATGTTCCATAAATGTTTATATATGAAAATAAAAATGACCAAATAATGGTGAACACATGTGAATTTGTCACCCATCAGTAATTCTGTGCAAAGTATGTACTTTTCTAAATGGCGAGAAAGCTCGATTTTCAAAAAATATTGTGGGCGGATCGAAAATAATGTTTTTCTTTCCCTAGTTATTAAAAAAAAACAAGTAAGAAAACGCCAGTCGGCAAAAACTGGCTTATATATACCCTTACTCTCAAAGAATATACCTACGAAAATTATAGGACTTTACTCAGGATCGGATGATATCAGTGGAAGGTACTATAAGGTTAGTGGTATATGGTCCTAGCTTCCACATTTATAAAACAATTGTAAAAACATGATCAAGTATGAAGTCATAATGGATTTCAGACACCGTTATAGGACTTATTAAAAGATTTAATTTTACCTAGGATAGAGACATTTGTGTGGGAGCTACTAGAAAGGGCGTGGCTAAAGCATAAATATTTTTTAGCGTTTATGCGATTATAAAAAACATTTTCACATATCAAATTGCAACTGATTTTGTTAACCCGTATGGATGTTAATGGGTTTTATTTAAGCCCCGTTTATGTCACTTTGTGTGGGAGGTACTAGAAGGGGTGTGGCAATATCGCCCACATTTCAAGTGTATCAAACATCCATAAAAGCATTGTTAAATGGCAAATTTCACAGTATTCCGACCAACCGTATATAAGTTATAACAGCTTTAATTTAAGGTAGGTTTGGGTGATTTGTGTGGGAGGTACCAGAAGGGGCGTGGCAAAATCCGCCATATCTTACACGCTCAAAGTTCTTCTTATAAACTTTATCATATACCAAAATATAGCTAACTCGGAATATCCGTGTGGAAGTTTCATTGGTTTTTATTTAACCTAGGAATATGTACAATTTGTGTGGGAGGTACCAGAAGGGGCGTGGCAATTTCCCCCATCTTCGAACTTAAACTAAGTTCGGGAAAAATATTATCATGTAAACAGTACATCAGCTAGCCAGACGGACGGACGGACATGGCTCAAACATCTTAAAATGTTGTGAAACGGATTTGGTCCAAACATACATAGGGTCTTAAGTCACTCCTTCAATGCGTTACACTTTTTTTCTGTCCCAAATGATATATACCCTCCTACTCTGTAGAGGGAGGGTATAAAAAATGTTTCTTTTCGTCTAATTTTCAGTAAATTGCTTCTAGTTCTACAGAAAATTTTTAAATCATAAAACTTATTTTTATTTTCAGAAAAACGAGAGAAAATAGATGTTTGGAGGCATTTCCCTCAAATGCAGTCTTTTGTCGTAAATGTTGCTTTTATTGCCGGGAAAGAACTTTCATTCACTAGAAATTAGTCAGAAATTTATTTTAACCCATTACCGCTTTCTGTTCCCATATGAAGTCACTTGTTTAGTGCCAGACATTTGTACAACAGTTTTTTTTTTTCTGGCCGTTAATGTGTTAAGGAAAGGGTGAAAATCGTGCAAGGAAAATAGAAAACGTTTAAGAAACATTTTTTAAAAAACAATAAAATGCAAAATATAATTTATTTTACTGTTGAGTGAGATACCAATACAAAAAAACCAGGATGAAGCCAGGGTCGTGAAAAATTTAGAGTAGTTTGCAAATATGACGAAGACTCGGACTCAGAAAGACTTTTACGAAATTCGTACTTTTAGTGGGTGAAATATTACAACAAGGGATAAACATCGAACCTTTGTCCTGACTAAACGGCAGTAGCTAGAAATGTGAAAGTCGGCAGACAAGCTACAGAAAGGCAGAGATACAAGCCGACCGATTTTAAGCCGACGCATGTTTTTGCACGAGCCTCGCCGCCACCGATTTCATCGGCTCACATCGACTTCAACCACGCCGCAGATTTCATCGGCTCATATCGACTTCAATCACGTCGCCGATATTTGACGGAGTTCTAACTCCGCAAAGTGGGTGTTTATCGTCATGGTGCACTTATGCTTCCTTTCATGGTTATATTTAAACTGAAGATGTTTCTCTTGTGTAGGACACAAAGCCACAAATCTTGCAACGATGATCCTCGTCACACACTTGTATATTTACATTACAATGCCATTTGCACTGTTCGGACACTTTTGGAGCATGAACCTTATTATTGTGCTTCTTTGGTATGTCAAAGTAGGTAGAGCTTTACCATTCTTTGGAAGGATTATGATATTCAAGATGTCAAATATGCCTCACATGAAAAGCAGTTATTATAAATTTTAGCAATGAATTCCCACTCCCAAAAAATAATTGTATGAGATAATAATATGAAATTATGGGAACATTGGCTAATATTAGATTAACGAATATTGACCTACTTGCCAAAAAAGGTATTAAAAACAATACAAATTGTTCATTCCATTCGAACGAGCCGGCAAATCAGCCGGAAGCCGACGACACATTTTGGGAAGCGCTGCTGCCGCCGATAATTCTGGGTCGGCTGATAACTCTGCAGAAAGGGATTTTCGAAATTTGTACTTTTGACGGAGAAAAGGGATGAAAGAAAACAAGTAAGAAGGCGTTAAGTTCGGCCGGGCCGAATCTTATATACCCTCCACCACGGAGTGCATTCCACAGTATTACCAGCAGATTAAAGGATGTCGACTTTACATAGAAGCACAGTACCATATTACGAAAATTGTGATATTTTTATGCACATTACTATATTTGTTTACTATTTCAAACTATAATGTATACTTATGAATTATAAATTCAAATATATCCCCATTCGCCCCATTCTCTGCCCAAATGTAAAAATTTCGAAAAAACCCTTTTTCGAGTCTTCATAGTCAGAATGCATACACCGAATTTCATGATTTCAACTTCAGCGGTTTGGTAGGTCCCATTTTTATCCCTCTTTTTTAATTATATCCCTTAAAAGTACGAATTTCGAAAAATCGCTCTCTTTTACGAATTTCATGATTCTAGCTATTGTCGTATCATTGGTATCATATTTTATCCCTTTTTGTCCCATTTCGCCAGCTAGAACTTTTATTTTCTTTGTGTTGCTCCCAAGCTACAAGAGGAATGCCCGCAACAAATTTTAACTGTATGAAAATCAGAAATTTAATTAATAAGCCAAGTCTACCAATATTTGTATACTATGTATATATAAGGAAATAATACTTCAATTCATAAAGTTAACATAAGGGAGCAATAATAAATACCCTAAATATTGGTGGATAGAGAGTGTATTTTCAGCTACAGTCGTTTGGTTTGTTGTATTTCCATCCTATTTTAATTTCAAAAGTATACACTTTGAAAATACCTTATCTATCACGTACGCAGTATAAGACAACTTCATGATTCTACCATTTTTTGTCGTAAAAGCAACAAAATAAAGTACGAACTTGAAAAAAAATATTTTACGTGGCTATGCGGTCAGAGGAATGTATACACCGAATTCCATGATTCTAGCTGCGGCCATTTTGTTGGTACCATTTTTATCCCCTTTTTCCAATTTTGCCCCCTCAAGAGTACGACTATCTAAAATCTCTTTATTTTACGTATCTACGCAATTAGAGGGACGTACTCACTGAATTTCATCATTCTAGCTGTATTCGTTTAGTTGGTACTATTTTTATCCCCTTTAGCCATTGTATCCATTGAAAGTACGAATTTGAAAAAAAAAAACGTTTTATTTTTTCGTGTCTACGCGGTCAGGGGAATGTATACTCCGAATTTCATGATTCTAGCTGCTGTCATTTGGTAGGTACTATTTTTATCCCCTTATCCACAGGAATGTATATATCGAATTTCATTTTTTCTAGGTGCAGCCGTTAGGTTGGTACTATTTTTATCAATCTGTCCCCATTTAACACCTTAAAGTACGAATTTAAAAAAAAATACTTTTATATTATGTATCTACTCTATTAGAGGAATGTACACGCCAAATTTCGTGTTTCTATCTGTTGTCGTTTAATAGGTACCATTTTATCCCTTTTTGTCCCATTTCGCCCCCTACAAATAAAAATCACTCTATGGTGCCCTTTTATTCTACAAAGGGAATGCGGATTGCAAATATCAAGTAAATACAAGCTAATATATTCAAAAAACATGCTGAAATACTCTTAATATTAGGGATATTTTCAGTCCTTGTGAGGGAAAAATTTTTCCCTCTGGGCCGATTTCGTCCACTTTCAATCCCAACCGATCTACAACCATAAGACACATTTAGGAAAAATTTGAACCTCCTAGTTCATTTCGTTCGGCCGCTATCGTGCTTTCAACAGACAGACGGACATGGCTATATCGTCTTAGAATTTTACCACGACCCAGAATATATATACTTTATGGGGTCTCCGATGAATATTTCAAGGTGTTACAAACGGAATGACAAAGTGAATATACCCCCATCCTGGAGGTGGAGGGTATAAAAATACAAAAAGTGTGTAAATTCCTCTGACAACGTAGAAACGCAATCTAAATGGATTTTTCGAAGTTTGTTCTTATAGGGTTTAGTGAGAAAAAAAGGAATAAAAATGGTTCCAACTAAAGTAATTTTAACTAGAATCGTGAAATTCGACGTGTCCACGTAGACGGACAACATAAATAGATTTTTTGGAATTTTAAGGAGTGAACGGTACAAAGTATTACAGACAGAATCGTAAAACTTGGTATGTAAATTCCTCTCACCGCAAAAAAGCGCAATATAAACGTAATTTTGGGGCGAGTGCAGTAAAATTGGAAATCGAAATTTGGGTGCGCCAGATAAAAATGGTCTACAGCCCTTTAATTACATAAACGCGGAACATTAATGGATATTTCATAATTGTGTACTTAAAACGATGATGCGGGACGAAAAGAGATAAACGTTGCACCATATAAAGTACATACTTTTATGGTAGAAGCGAGAATACATGCTACCTATACCATTGACGCTCTCAAATTAAAACCGCTTTGTTTTGAGGAAATTTTAATTTTTGAATTATTCTAATATCTGGTCGTTTTTTCTCAATAAAAATTGAGTAAATTTACTTCCAAAAACTAAAATATAACGCTTTTAAATTTTTTAATTCAATTTTATTTGAAACGGGAAAAAAGGATAAAACGTAACAATTCATTAAAAATATGAATATAAAAAGCTAATGACAACAAAACATAACAATTCAGCACAAAAAATAAATGGTGTTTTCAAATCGCAATGTTTCAAATCCAAATGTTGTGTAAACAATCTTGCTTAATCTGAAATTAAATACAATTTTTGAAACTAGAGTAAAATCAGTAAAAATTGTAGATTTGGGAAGTTTTCTTCCTCTTCTTAGAATTCAGGGATTATCTTTATAAAAAAATATCTTTTCTATTTTAAAAAAATCTGCATTTTTCCCGCTTTTGAGGAAGCTCTTTTAAACAACTTCAAAAAAAGTTTATAATATGTTAATATTCCGTAACAGTTTATGAATCGCATTTTCACAACTGAATGGGAACGACTTTTTAGTATGGGGTCACGAAGGTAAGGTGTCCGCTTTGCACCCCGGAAGTGTCGGGTTCGAATCGTGGCTCGGGAAATTTTTTTTTATATTTTCTTATTACTTTTATAAATAAACAATGTTTAATTTTGTATAATTTAAACAATTTAATTTTTTTTTGCTTAAAAATTAAAATTTTATTTTAATTAATTAATTTTTTAATGTACTTAAAATATTTCATGTTTTTATTAATTATTAATACTACATAATATCAGTAAAATTAAGTAGTGTCAATTTATTTAATACTAAATTTAATTAGTATTTATTATATTTATCTGTTATATATTAGTTCATATTAAATAAATATTTTTTTAATTTTCCTATTGTCAGTTCTTCCGAACTAAATGATTTGTTTTAGTTATTCAGCATTTACAAGAAAGGATAGCTGTGATGGTTAGAGTGCCGTTGTAGCAAGCAGAAAGTCCGCTGTTCTACCGCCGGTAGCGGCGGATTTTTTAAAACAGAAATTGAAACCAGTGAAAAAGTGGTTCCTTTGCACCACTTTAAAATAACTTTAAAGTCTTTCAAAATAAAGGAATTCCCTCCTATGAAAACTCAATGTTAAATTCATTGGTGAAGATCCCAATTTTCACTACTTCCGAATCACAATATGAACATCTTTTTCACTTCTTGGGGTGCTCTCTTTTTGCTGGGTATTAAATGAAAAAACGAGGCCAGTCCAACTTGAGGCAGAAATTTCGGCACTTCTTGACAAATAGATATGTTCGAAGCACATAATATAATCGACGCAGTCCAATATTACCCTCACTTCTTTTTAAATTTGAAAAATATGCATCTAACTTCCTGCTACAACGTGTGTTGGGTTAGCGAGTGTTTGATAACCTTCCGCCCTTGCATGTGTCAGTTTTTGCTGTAATTACCTTAAAAATGTGCTGTTTTCTCTGAAACGAAAAAGTTTAGATAAAAGAGTTTCCTGTATATTATGTTTCATATACACTTTCACCATCATACTTTCTGGTCTTCAATGTAGTTGCACTATGAGCTTTATTTAGTTTTACGGTGTAATTACTTTTGAAATTTTGTAAAAGATGATAGTTAAGAACATGAAATTTATCTGACAATGTCGTTCTTTTCTCTCTGCTAACTGTCGTGGTAATGAGCACGAAATTAAGCAGTTCACTGTCACTGTGAGGAGGTCATAAAACTATTTTGCAACAATTTTTTTGTGAAGGATAAAAATTATGAATGATTATTGCTCTAAGTTTAGCTATAACCATGCTGGATGTGGCTACGAATGCGAGGAGTTTTTATGGCGAGTCATTTAGGAAATTTAATTTTTTAAGTGAGAAAAGTTTTTGCTAGCATAGGAGCAGTCGATGGGAGTTGGAATGGAAACCACGCCAGAATCTACTATGCAGACCGCAAAATGCTGTTGTATAGTAAAAGTCGGACTAACGTTATAAGATAATGAGCACCTACCATATTGAGAAACGCCACAGTGTATCCAAATCAATAATTTTGTTAATTAATTTAGCAGCTTTAGCACAGAAAGATAAAGCTTGAAAAGATCACATTCATAGATCAGATGCGTTTCCAGATGACTTGCAAAATTTATGCTCACGACCATGTCAAATTTTGGAATGATTGTCATAAGCCCACAATTCCTAAAACGGGGAAAATAAATCCCAAAAATGTTTTTTTAGGAAAAAAGACCGTCATACCATAAATTCGATCGCAGATCCGAAGAAAAAAATATTATTGGCAGCTATATCCGTGGATAAAACTCAATTGTTACTGTTGTAGTCCGTCAATATATATCTTTCCATTCAAAAGTTGCAGAACTAATTTGAAAAAATTCGATTTAGAACCACTGTTCGACGGTTAAAAACTGCAGCCGACATTTATGAGAAACTCGCTTGACTGTTATAAAGTAAATATGAATAAAGCATAGATTTGGTAATTATTCTCTGTTGAAAAACACGTTTCGACTATGCCTGGTCTTTTAATTTCACACAGATATCTCACAATTCATTCATGCGTAATTGACATTTAAATAAGTTTATGCTTAAACATTTCATATAAAATTTGTAATTATTTTAATTTAATGGAATGCGTGTAAATATTCCACAATTCATTCAATTTACGCAAGAGCAATTACGATTTATTCATTCCTAGGCTACACAACAACAAGCATACGTATCGCTGACCACGTTTTCGCAATGAGCTCACGAATATTAAAACAAACGCTTTCAATATTTGTTTAATTTAATAACAATCGCATGCACAATTTACGCATTAATTTCAGCGTTTACATAAAATTTCTGCATCAAGGCAATTTGAATTGGAAATGTGTAAAATGCAGCGCTGATATTTAAACGAATAATAAATTATAATATTTTTATTGTCAGCTTAAATAAATAGATTTGTTCTGCACAAATATTGGCATGGATTTTAAAACTAAGCGCGGAATGATATCTTAAATAAATTAAAACATGATATTCTCTAATGTATCAGGCTACACCAGAACATATTTTCTAATGAAACTTGAGGTAGATATTTTTATCCTAAATGTACGAATTTCGAAAATCGATCATCACAATGGCATGTACACACAAAATTCTACGATTCTATCTACAGTCGTTTTCTTGGTACCAGTTTTATCTTTTTCATCCCATTTTGTCCCATAAAGTACGAGTTTGGAGAAAGCCTTTTATTTTGCGCATCAGAGAAATAAATATACACCGATTTTCATTAATGTAACTGCAGCGGTTTGATTGATATCAATTTTATCTCCCTGTTTCCACAGTAAAGTAAAAATTTCGAAAATTTTATTTGATTTTGTACCTCAATACAGTCATAGGAATTTACATACCAAATTTTGTTATTCTAGCTGCAGCCATTTTGTCGACACTAATTTTACCCTTTTTCCACATTTTCCCCTCTTAAACTTACGAATTTCAAAAATACTTTTTTTGCGTGTACATTAGCTTTCAGTTTACTAGATATTGTCGTTACCACTGTTACCATTTGTATCCCGTTTTACCCCATGTACCCCCTAAAAAATGGAATGAACTTTTCCAAATATCACATAAATACAAAGTAGAAACCATTATTCTAGTTCTGGCGGTTTGGTTGGTACTATTTTTATCCCTCTCATTTTAACTCCTTAAGAGTACGAATTAAAAAAAAAAACTTTTATTTTGCGTGTCTACGTCAGGGCCGTGCGCAGGGGGGGGGTTTTGGGGGTTCAAACCCCCCCCAGAGAGGTTTCGAACATATACTTTTTAAAACCTTCTAGACATTCTGAAGCAATAAAAAATAGAATATTTAAGATTTTTTTAAAATAACTCGTCTGAAATGGTAATTTTGCAGTAAAATCATGAAAACACGAAAATTACATAGAAAAATCATGGACACTTTCATGAATTTCGGACAAAGGTTATGAAAAATACAAACAAACTAAACGAATTGTGCCAATTTCAAGATTGTGTAGTGCTAATTTCGGTAATGGACACCCAATTGTTCGGAAATGTTTCATTTTTATTAACCGATACCACTTCTTGACATTCGGCTAGAGCTATATCTTATGCACTTTTAATTGTATACTGCAATAAAAGTTTGGAAATTTAATAACATAATCGTTTAGTAATTTTAAAAAAAGTGTAGATAAGAATCATAATGAAATCTAAAATATTCTTAATGAAAGCAAATATTTTGTTTGATGCTTGTAGAGCGCTAGAGCGATGTAACATTTGCGATTGCACATTTTTATGGAGCTGTATCTAAATATGAACCGTGTGATGTGTCCTATTATCATCACAGATGCAACAACAACGGTTTGTTTTGGGAGTTTGCAATTATAATACAAATCCATTTCGACAAATGAAGAAATGAGTTTTAACTTACTAAAATTTTAGTTATATTTATCACTTATGTAAAAATATTTTTCAGAGTTAGTATTTTTGTGTACATATGTAACAAGTATTAGTCAAAAGAGAAACAACAAATTCAGTAACTTGGATCTACGTAGGAAAACGAATCTCTAAAATACCAGTTATTTGGTTTTTTGGAATTAAAATTTCTAGTTGTTTCTTCTTGCATTTCATCGAATACAAAAAACTGTATTTGTTAATTGAATTTATACATATTTAAGATTATAAAAATGAAGAAACATTTCCAAATATTTTTTATTTAATCGGAATATGCGTATAAAGATTAAACATCCTGTTACTCATGTCCTGTATAAATTAAAAACCCCAAAACTCTTTAGACATCCTATTTAAACCCATACTTTGTCAAAAAGCATATCCAATTTTCTGCATTTATCATAGAAAAATGCGGGACTGAAGTTTATCGCCGAGGAATTTAATCGTTTTTTTGTGTAATATTTCTTCAAAATATATATCGAGGGCTTATATTCAAAAGTGGATATGAACCATTTTCTCGAAAATGAGTTTTTGATGCCAAACTATTCTCAGATTTGGATGTCATCTGGAAAATTTGGAAAAGATTTTTTCTAAAGCCATTTTTTTAATTTTCTGATTTGGCTATCCTCTCGCACGTTAGTTGGTTACTGCATAAGTGGCAATGGACATAAAAATAATAGAATCAAAATATATCAACAATGGAGAGCATAAAACCGAAGGATATAATTCGCTACAACGATTTTGTTTAAAACATTTTTCTAGATTTAGGGCATATCGTACTATCAAATTCCATCATTTCACGTTAATAGCATTTGGATTCCCCAGTTATCAGACTAAAATAGGAAAAATGGTGGCTGTAAAGTCAAAAATTGTGAAAAGTATATTTAGAAAAAACCGGCGTAACTTTTTATTATATTGAGAATACCAAAATATTTCTTTGGCATGTGATTGCTGACTTCATGGGGAATATTTGTGTATGAAAAGTTACAGAATTATGAATGAAGAATGTTAAAATATAAGAAATTGCAACGGCGAATTTTGGATTTTTCATCAATTGCAGCGATTTTTCGCGACTGGCTACCAATCTGACGGATGAAGCTGGCATCTTTAAATTCGCTGTGTACATCACAGAAAATGCGTTTTCTATACAACACTGTCAAGATTTCATGCAACAAGTTATGGAGTTTACAATAAATCTTATTCTTATTTCAACATTCATAGTGCTCAATTTTAAACATACAAAAGTCGCTATGAACCATGGAAACGCGAATAATAATAATAATAAACTGCATAACAGCAGTTTTCTGCAATCTTACATCACCATTCACACTGCTAAAGAGTTTGCAGTCTGCTAAAATTGGCTGTTGTTAATTAAAATATAAAATAGATAAGCGTTCATAAGCGAGTTTAGCTCGAATTTTCTTTTATATTAGCTTGGGACAAAATGCGTATATATTGCTAAAAACAGCAAACGGCTGTTTACCATCTCAGCAGATACAACTCTGCTGTCTCTTTTTAACAGCAGAAAATCTGCTCTTTCAGTAGACTTTCTGCTTTCTTTTACTGACATATTACTTTGAATGTACTGATAGATGGAAAAAATCTGAAATTTTTTGTATGGAAAAAAATAAAATTTACTTTAACTTAAAAATGTGTTTTTTTCCTAAAATGAAGTTAAAATGTTTACTGAAATTTATGCCGAGTTCTTCATACATTTAAGTATTAATGAACTTATAAAAAGGTTTGAAATTGTTAAAAAAATCTTCAATATATGTCTAAGAAGCAATTCTCGTTCGTTTGCAGAGACTTATTTCTTAAATACTTTATTAATTATTCTAAACAACCACTGCGAAGGCGCCTATCTTGCTTTCGTAACAATCATGGAGTAATAGCTCAACTCTTTTGAGAAATATTTCATGTTGTCATTTTTTGTATCAGTTTTGCATACTCTGAAGCAAAACTATTTGTTTGATTTTTTAGTTAACAAGAACTTATTTCAATTTCACCTTTTTTCTTGTATAAAATAAAATTTTCCTCAGTTTAAGTAAAAATCTACTCGTTTTGATGAAAAAATCAGCAAAATTGTCCTCAGTTTGAGTAAAAAATTACTTGATTTGAGTAAAGATTTACTTAGTTTTAGGAATTTTTTTTCAGCAAAATTTTACTAAAATGTACTTAGTTTTAGGAAAATTTTGCTTAAATTTAGTAAAAAATTACTTGTTTTTAGGAAAAAATTTACTTAGATTTAGGAAAATTTCAGCAAAATTCTACAAATTTAGTAAAAATGTACTTGGTTTCCTAAATTTTAGTTAATTTTAACTCATTATAGGGAAATTTTTTTTTGAGTGTAGATGAAAACCCCCCCCAGGGGAAAATCCTGCGCACGGGCCTGGTCTACGTAGTAGATGTATGTATACACCGAATGTTATTATTACTACTACTACGGCTAATGCCTTTTGACTAGTACTACTTTTATCCCTCTATTCTTATTTTACCCTCTTAAAAGAATTTGGGGAAAAAAACGTACACACTGAAATTTATGTTTCTAGCTGTTGTCGTTTGACAGGTTCTGTTTTTATACATTTTTGTCACTTTTCACCCCTTACAAATAAGAATTGCACGTTTTTGCTAGAAAGGGACTGCGCATACCAAATATCAAGTAAATTGAAGCAGACTTATTCAAACATACTCGAAATATTAGAGGATATTAAGGGTATTTTCTGTACTTGTTAGGGAAATTTTTCCCTCTGGACCGATATCGTTCGATTTCCATCCCAACCGATATGCAACAATTAGACATAACTTTGGACTTACAAGCGATTAGGTGATAGCGTGCTTTCAACAGACGGATGGATGAAAGAAATGACTAGATCGTCTTAGAATTTTATGACGATCAAGAATATATATGGAGGGCTTATATTCACAAGTGTCTATAAACCATTTTCTCAAAAATGAGTTTTTGATGCCAAACTGATTTGGAGAACTATTCATATAAATTTGGAGTAGAAATTATATTTCGAAAGCAGTTTTTTTCAAATTTTTCTAAATTGGCTGTACACTTGCACACTTTAGTTTGTGACTGTACCACTGAATGGTATTCCACAGTATTACCAGCAGATTAAAGGATGTCGACTTTACATAGAAGCACAGTACCATATTACGAAAATTGTGATATTTTTATGCACATTACTATATTTGTTTACTATTTCAAACTATAATGTATACTTATGCGCGCACTGTTTAAAATCTACTACTATAAATAAATACAATGCTGTAATTTTGAAAGTGAACGTGCCGAAAATATTAGGCGATTGTCAGTCGCCATTAGGGAGAAGCATTTCAGATACAGACAAAGTGACTGTATTATTTTGATAAGTAAAGTACAAATTTAAAGATATCCCCATTCTCCGCTCAAATGTAAAAATTTCGAAAAAAAAAACTTTTTGTTTCGAGTCTTCATAGTCATCCCTCTTTTTCAATTATATGCCTTAACACATTGAGTGTTACGTCGTACGTTTCCGTACGACAGTGATTGCTTTTACTTATAGCCAAAAAAATGTTTGGCCTCCTAGGAAGGTTTGCGTCAAAACCGCTTGGCACTCAATGTGTTAAAAGCACGAATTTCGAAAAATTCCTCTATTTTACGTGTATATGCAATTAGATGGATGTACACACCGAATTTCATGATTCTAGCTGTTGTCGTTTTATTGGTACCATATTTTATCCCTTTTTGTCCCATTTCGCCCACTAAAACTTTTATATTCTTTGTGGTGCTTCCAAGCTACAAGAGGAATTTCCGCAACAACTTTTAACTATATGAAAATCTGAAATTTAATTAATAAGCCAAGGCTTCATATATTATATATATAGTATACTATGTATATATATAATGTAAATAACAGTTCAATAAATAAAGTAAATATAATGTAGCAATCATGAATACCCTAAATATTGGGGGATAGAGAGTGTACTTTCAGCTACAGTCATTTGGTTGGTTGTATTTTCATCCTATTTTAATTTCAAAAGTATAAATTTTGAAAATACCTTACTCACGTACGCAGCATAAGACAACTTCATGATTCTACCATTTTTTGTCGTAAAAGCAACAAAATAAAGTACGAATTTGGTACCATTTTTATCCCTCTGCTCCCATTGTAAAAATGTATTAGATCGGTTAAGATTTATATATAGCCCCCATACAAATTTCGCTCCCGATTTGACTTTTTCCCCTCTAGAAACCACATATTGTATCAGATTGTCTTCAAATTTGGCACAACATCTTATAATCGAACTAGTAACACCTATGCTGAAATTGGGTAAGATTGGTCCAGATTTAGATATAGCCCCCATACAAATGACGCTCCCGATTTGACATTTTCCGCTCTAGAAGCGACATATTGTATCAGATTGTCTTGAGATTTGGCAAAACATCTTATATTTAAACTAGGAACAGCTATGGTGAAAATAGGTCAAATCGGTTCAGATTTATATATAGCTCCCATACAAATGTCGCTCCCGATTTGACATTTTCCTCTCTAGAAACCACATATTGTACTCGATTTTCTTTAAATTTGGCACAACATCTTATAATCGGACTAGTAATACCTATGCTGAAATTGGGTAAGATCGGTTCAGATTTATATATAGCTCCCATACAAATGTCGGTCCCGATTTGACATTTTACTCTCTAGAAACCACATATTCTACTCGATTTTCTTTAAATTCGGCACAACATCTTATAATCTTACTAGAAACAACTATGCTGAAATTGGTTAAGATCGGTTGAGATTTAGATATAGCCCCCATACAAATGTCGCTCCCGATTTGACTTTTGCGCTATAGAAACCTCACATTGTACCCGATTTTCTTTAAAATTGGCACAACATCTTATAGTCCAACTAAACAAAACTATTGTGAAAGTGGGTAAGATCGGTTCAGATTTAAATATAGCCCAAATACAAATGTTGCTCCCAAAGCCAAACTATACATTTTATATTTCACCTATTTCGTTCCAGGTTTCAATATATCCTCATACAAATGTCCTTTTCGATTTAACGTTTTTTGTCAAACACATACATTTACAGGATAGAAAAAACCTTTCCGCTTTCACTTTTTCACCGAATTGAATTGTATTAGGATAGAAAGTGGAGTGTATCATAGAGTCGGCCCCGCCCGACTTTAGCCTTTCCTTACTTGTTTATTCTTCGTAACTACTCAGTCAGAGGAATGTATACAGCGAATTTCATGGTTCTAGCTGCATCCATTTGTTTGGTACCATGTTTATCCCCTTTTTCTATTTTACACCCTAAAGGTACGAATTTCGAAAAATTCTTTTATTTTATGTGTCTACGCAATTAGAGGAATATATACACCGAATTTCATTATTCTAGGTGCAGATGTTTGGTAGGTACTATTTTTATCCCTCTATCCCCATTTAACCCCTTAAAAGTACGAAATTAGAAAAAATACTTTTATATTATGTATCTACTCTATTAGAGGAATATACACGCCAAATTTCGTATTTTTATCTGTTGTCGTTTGATAGGTACCATTTTTATCCCTTTTTGTCCCATTTCTCCCCCTACAAATAAAAATCACTCTATGGTGCCCTTTTATGCTATGAAGGGAATGCGCATTGCAAATATCAACTAAATACAAGCTAATATGTTCAAAAAACAGGCTGAGATACTCTAAATATATAATAAATAATAATATAATAAATATTAGGAGTATTTTCAGTACTTGTGAGGGAAAAAATTTTCCCCCTGAGCCGATTTCGCCCACTTTCAATCCCAACCGATCTACAACCATAAGACATATTTAGGAAAAATTTGAACCTCCTAGCTCATTTCGTTCGGCCGCTATCGTGCTTTCAACAGACCGACGGACATGGCTATATCGTCTTAGAATTTTACCACGACCCAGAATATATATACTTTATCGGGTCTCCAATGAATAATTCAAGATGTTACAAACGGAATGACAAAGTGAATATACCCCCATCCTGGAGGTGGAGGGTATAAAAATATGAGTTTTTAGCTGTCACTTTGAACAATCACAAAAAATCAATTCAAACGCACAATAATACGGAAAATGTGTTATTCTAAGACAAGAATAAACAATTCGGCCGGGCCGATTTTTATATACCCTCAACCACGGAGTGCATTCCATAGAATTTCCGGTAGATTTGCGCCTGTCGACTTTACAAAGAATTGTAATCAAAAAGTGAACATGCGGGACTCTAAATATTAGGTGTATTGTCAGTCGTCATCTAATTTCATGATTCTAGGTACATCCGTTGGTTTTGTACCACTTTTATCATTGTTTAAAATGTTGACCTATATCTATTTGGGAGAAATACTCATACGAAGACAAACTAGTATAACCACTGAATTTCATGATTCTACCTACTGCCGTTTGCGTGGTTCCAATTTTATCCCGTTTTGATCCTAAAGGTACGAATACCGAATTTCACTATTCTAACTGCAACCGTTTAACTGGTACCATTTTATCCGTTTCGCACCATTTTCCGCCTAAAAGTACAATTTTCGAAAAAATCCTTTATGTTTCACGTCAGAAAAATGCATACACCGAATTTCATGATTTTATCTTTAGCGGTTTGGTTGGTAATATTTCCAATTTTATCCTTTAAAAGTACAAATTTTGAAAAAATCTCTATATTTTACCTGTCTACGTAATTATAGGAACGCACACAGAATTTCATGTTTCTAGACAACAGGTCTTATCAAAGGTACTATTTTTATCCCTTTTGTCCCATTTAATCCGCTAAATCTTTTTTGTGCTTTTTTGTGATTACACGTTACTGGAGGAAGGTACGAAACAAATTTCAAGTGTATAAAATTGGAAATCTTTAAAAAATATAGTCTATAGTCTTATATAGTCTAAATATTAAGGGTATTTTCAGTCCTTGTTAGGGAAAAAATTTTCCCTCTGGGTCGGTTTCGCCCAATCTTCCCAACCGATCTGCAACCATAAGACACATTTGCGGAAAATTTCAAGCTCCTAGTTCATTTCGTTCTGAAGTTAGCGTTCTTTCAACATAAAAACAGTCGGACATGGCTAAATATACTTTATGTGGTCTCCGTTGAATATTTCAAGGTGTTACAAACGGAATGACAAAGTGAATATACCCCCATCCTGGAGGTGGATGCTACAAAAAATATATTTAAAGTGCTTCCAAGTATCAATTAATTAAAAAAAATGTTGGACAAAAATGCAACATAATAAAATACATGAGAAAAATATGATTTTTAGAGGTGTTTTCAGACGCATTTAGCTAACGTTAATTATAAAGGTTAACGAGATTACAATCAATCATATTTATATATTAAGGCATTAATGGCTATATGCATTCATAGTGCTTAATTTTTAAATTTTGTCTATGAACCATAAAACCGTGAATAACTGAAATTTTGAAAACTTTTTAATCGTAGCAATTAGTAAACCTCTTTATATTAAACTATAGAAGAATGATTAATTAATACTCATAAAATTAAGGAGATAATCAGTTTTTTCGCTCTAACAAAGGGAATGACAAGCCAAGCCATTGATTGGTTGTAATAAATATGTTTTAAACACATAAACTTTTTCAAAAAATATATATATGATTTTGCATCAACATAGGAGTCATTCCATACCAAGACCTCGTTATCTGCGATTGTCTTGAAAGTTTGTGTATGTATTATTCTCTTAAAAATATTGTATATGTATTTTGGGAAAAAATTAGAAATTTGATTATCACGGGTTATGACCAATTTGACAGTGAAATAGAAAAAAAATGTAAAATTCATTCAGTCGCCTGTAAAATACTTGACTGATTTTAATGTGCTATATTTTGTTTTGAAGGTAATTTCAAAATATACAACTGTGGGATGCTGAAATCATGTGTCCTTATTTATATTTGAACAATCGTCTTATTGAAGGAAACATTGGGCTAACATGTTATTTCTCGAAACGAGACTGTCATTTTATTTTGAGTTATGTGAAGTCATTGATTTATGCGAATAAACCAGAAGCTGAAAAGACAATATTGTGCGAGCCATTACAAAGGAACGACCTCAATTGAAAAAGTAGAAGAAAAGTTGACTTTCAGAATGGATGTCATCTATTGTTGTAATCAGAGTACATTCCGCTATGCTTCGTAGCAGAACATTTGCAGACATCTTGCTAACATCATCGATTCATGTTTGATAATTGATCCCATAAAAATGTCCTATCGGATTTTATATTTTTACGCAATGCACTAATTTCATACGGCTTTAATTAAACCTGTGCTTCCTATATCTATTTCTATTTTCAGCGTCTACGTATTTAAATATAATTTAGACAACACACATTTTTCCTGTTTTTGACCAATTAAATAATGTTTGAGAAATAAAACTTATTATATTACGTTTAATACTACAATTATTTACATTTTCAGAGTGCATGAGCTGGTGGTATATGAGGCATTACATACCAAACATGACGCAACATAAACCCAAATGCTACTGAATGAAAAATCTGTGTTGTAAATTAGTATTGAAACATTAATTAATAGGTTTTATTATTTACGGATTTTGTAAATGCCTTTTGCAAAATTAACTTAATAAACATTTCTTCGTCAGTTTATACTACTACCATGTGAAACGGTTTAGTTTCCTTAGGTTCTCCAATGGAAATTAGCATTTCTGAATAAGACAAATATAACTGAATTTCCCGATTTTAAAAATATTAAATTGTAGACACTAGGGTCGGTCGAAAATCCCGAATTTTGTAAGGCAATTTAAGATTTTGTTCTCTCCTTTCTGGCAGGATATGGAAATATAATTTTTTGGCAAATTTTTATTATCAAATCTTAAAAAAAAATATTTTTGTTTTTTACTTAATTTTTTAATAAAAAATTATATTTCTATCTCCTACCAGAAAAAATACATTTTTTTTGTAATATGCGATCGCACTATCAGAAAAATAAAAAAATATATATTTCAACTTGAAGTGGAATGTCTCATTCTCACGCTGCATTCTAATTTATAGTCTTGAAATGCATAATTTATTTATATAATCAATAATAATTTTATTGTGAAATAGAATAAATAGTAGATTGCAAAGCTCTGCAGTAGAGTAAATAAGCAAATGCTGGTACACAACTGCATCCTTGTTCTTTCGAAAAAAATAAACAAAATTAAAATATACTCAACAATTATAATGGCTTTAGTAGAATTGTTGTGCAACTCGTTCGAATGACCAGAACAGCTTTACGTTGCATAACTAAACACTTAATTAAAAGTTTACCTCCAACTGAAAATACCTAACTAAATACATTTACGTGGTGTGTATGGACATACGTCGATTCGATGTAAATAATATGGAATTATATTCGAAACGAATCTGTTGATGTGTGAAATTTATACAAAAGTTTATCGACAAACGGCAGCATGAAATTTATGGTCAATTGTGTGTGGTGGTGGCCACCATTACCTTGGGGAGAGCGGTTAGGCAATAGCTTCGATTTCCTTCCAACCACCTGCGTTTGCTTTAAACAATTCAATTTATGTTAATTGCCTCAAACATGTGTATTGAATGTGTATTGAAAGAGTTTTGTATTTGTTTGACAACCGGATGTTTACGGACAATTATAAACAAAAAGGCTTTTGAATATGATGGGGGGAAATGTTATAAAGACCAAATATAAAATAAATATAATCTATAGCACATTAACACCAACGCCCGAAACGATAAGGGACTAAGTATTTAAGCCTCAAAATTCACCACACATTTGTACCATTTTATCGTTGAAAAATATTTCATAGTTTGTGATTTTATAATTTAAATGAAACCTCTACAATAATATTTTACGGGCTATTTAATTTTATTTAGCGAAAAATCTGATCCTACGTTTTTAACGTTTTTTGTAGAAGATTATTCAAACATTAAGATATCGTATACACAGCACATATATATACTAGGATGGGTTACGAAAATAAATAGGTGCGGTCACCCCCATAAATGAAGATTGGACAGTTTAATGATGATCTGCAAAATATTCGTCGATGGGTGAACACTCCTGAAAACACCTCCGTATAATTTTTTTATGTTACATTTTTGTCGATTTTTTCTGAATTAGTGGACGCTCGGAAGAACTTTAAATATAATTTTTTATCCTTGTCTAAGAATATAGATTTTTTATATACACATTTTTTGTGGGTTTTCAAAGTAACAGCTAAAAACTCGTACTTCTTGGAAGCATTTTGTATGTGTTATAAAAAATAATAGAAGGACTCAATAACTATCGAATGATGCCAAAATGATGAATATCGGATGAAAAATTACGTCACTTTTTGTGAAATAATTTGATGCAGAAGATGGTTTTAATAATTTAATAATTTTAAACAATGAGCCCTGTGGCGTCAATTTCCTTCCGATGTTCATCATTCGAAAGGTATTGGATGCAGCTATTTAGTTCTTATAAAATATTACCACCTAATACGAAAAAGTTTTCAGTTTAAAAAAACTGTAACTGTATGAAAACTACTGTAAACGATCAATAATTCGACCAATGAGATACTCTAAGACAAGAATCAAAATTTATATTTAAAGTGCTTTCAAGGGTCTATTAATTCAGAGAAAAATGCAGGACAAAAATACAAGAAAAAATAGGTTATGAAAAAATATATATTTTTTATTTTTTTTTTTGGTAGTGGGATATCACCATCGGAAAAAAATATTCTTCCATAACCAATTTTTTCTTGGATTTTTCATTCTTTTTATACCTTTTGTTTATGAACTTATGGAAAAATTGTTGATTGTGTAAAAAAATCTAAAAGAAATAGAAGTCATAATATCACCACTTTCAAACTCATACAGTCGCTTAAAAATATACCTAAGCATACTACTTTAAATTAAATTAAATTTAAATTTCAAAAATGTAATGTGTAATCATATCGAAAATCGAAATAAAAGAATTAAATTTGCAAAAACTTTAACAACTCTAACAACGCTCACACATATTTTAAAAGTAATTGAAATTACCTTCAAAACAAGGTATAACACACTAAAACCGATAAAGTATTTCAGGAGTTACAGGCGATTGAATTAACACACCTTTTGAAAAAAGTAGTATTTTCTACTGTTAAATTGGTCATATATCATGAAAAAAATTTTCAATTTGTTCCAAAAAATACGTATACAATATTTTTATGAGAAGAATACATACACAAACTTTCAAAACAATCCCAGCTATCGAGGTCGAAAACCGTACCGCTTGACATGGAATGACTCATATATATTCTTGATCTTTATAAAATTCTAAGACGATCTAATCATGTCCGTCTGTCTGTTGAAAGCAAAGGAGCTAGGAGGTCCAAAAATTCCATAAATTCGTTTTATAGTCTTAAATCGGTTAGGATATCAAATGGGCGGTCAAAAGGGGAAACAATTTCCCTCACAAGGACTTAAAATACTCCTAATAACCCCTAATATTTGGAGTATTTAAACACTTTTATACCCTACACCACTTCGTGGGCTAGGGTATTATAAGTTAGTTTCGCGCCAAATGTTTGTAACACCAAGAAATAATCGAGCTAGACCCACCTTTAAGTATACCGATCGGCTTAGAATCACCAGCTGAGTCGATTTAACGATGTCTGTGTGTCCGTCTGTCCGTCTGCTGTCCATCTAAGCTTGTTCGCACTCTACAGGTCGCAATGGTTGTCCGATTGTCATGAAACTTGTCAGAAGTTATTTTTTCTGGCCAAGAACCATCGGTATTGAATTTGGAGAAAATCGGTTCAGATTTAGATATAGCCCCCATACAAATGTCGCTCCCGATTTGACTTTTTCCGCCCTATAAAGCACATATAGTACCCGATTTTCTTTAAATTTGGCACAATATCTTATAATCCAACTAGAAACACCTATGCAAAAATTGGGTAAGATCGGTTCAGATTTAGATATAGCCCCCATACAAATGTCGCTCCCGATTTGACTTTTTCCGCCCTATAAAGCACATATAGTACCCGATTTTCTTTAAATTTGGCACAATATCTTATAATCCAACTAGAAACACCTATGCAAAAATTGGGTAAGATCGGTTCAGATTTAGATATAGCCCCCATACAAATGTCGCTCCCGATTTGACTTTTTCCGCCCTATAAAGCACATATAGTACCCGATTTTCTTTAAATTTGGCACAATATCTTATAATCCAACTAGAAACACCAATGCAAAAATTGGGTAAGATCGGTTGAGATTTAGATATAGCCGCCATACAAATGTGGCTCTTGATTTGACATTTTCCACTCTAGAAACCACATCTTCTACCCGATTTTCTTTAAAATTGGTACAACATCTTATAATCCAACTAAAAACACCTATGGTGCAAGTGGGTAAGATCGGGTCAGATTTAGATATAGCCCCCATACAAACGTCGCTCCCGAATGTTTAACCGATTTTGGCCAAACTTTACATATTATATTTCACCAATAAACATACAAGGTGACAGCGGGTCACATCGTTCCGATTTAACATGTTTTGTCAAACACATACATTTACCGGATGCAAAAATCCTTCCCGGTTTCACTTTTTTAGCGAATTAAATTATAATGACCCAAATGGGTTATACCAAATTACAGCTCTAGAAACTACATCTTACATCGGATCTTCATAAAATTTTGCAGATCATGATATTTTTCAACTAGGACCAGGCCCAAAATATTGTTATAGGCCCCCTTTTGAAATGTCGGTCCGATTCATCCTATTACTACGGTATAATTTGTATTTGTCTGTCGGATAATTGGATCAATTACCATATTATTAACCACATTCGTTAAATATGACTAAAGATGAATTTATAGTAACTGTATAATTTATATGAACTACATAAAATTGCTCCCATGAAATAACTGGGTTTAGTAATCAAAGCGAGATACATATGCAGGGAGTGGTGTAGGGTATTATATAGTCGGCTCCGCCCGACTTTAGCCTTTCCTTACTTGTTTTCAATATGTCTGTATATATGAAAAACACCGTCTCAATAAAGTGAGACTAATTCGTAGGGCGTGAAGTGGGGCAAAAAGGGATAAAAATGGTACCTATCAAACGACAACAGCTAGAAACACGAAATTAGATAATGTACATACCTCTAATTGAGTAGGCACATAATATGAAAGTATTTTTCAAATTCGTACTTTTAAGAGGTAAATGGTAAGAGGGATAAAATGGTACCAACCAAATGGCTGCACCTAAAATAATGAATTTCGGTGTATACATTTCTCTGATTGCGTAGACACGTAAAATAAAGGGATTATTCGAAATTCGTACCAAAAAACCAAATGGCAGCAGCTAGAGTCATAAAATTTGGAGTATACCTCTGACTGCGTAGACTTAAAAAAAGTTTTTTTTTTTTAATTCGTGCTTTCAAGGGATATACTGGGAACAGTGGGGTAAAAATGGTACCAACCAAATGGCCGCAGTTAGAATCATAGAATTCAGTGTATACATTCCTCAGAATGTATAGGTACGCAAAATAAAAAGATTTTTTCCAAATTCGTACTCATTTGCTTTTACGGCAAAAATTGCTTGAATCTTTAAGTTTGGTTATCTTGCACTGAGTACTTGAGATAATAAATTTTCAGTTTTTACTTTTGGAATTAAAATGGTATGGAAATACAAACAAATAAAACACCTATTATCTACCAATGTTCATGGAATTTAAGTTTTTTTTTGAAGATTGTTGTCTTATATTTTCTTTTTGAATTGACTTGAAGTACTATTTCGGTATATATATTATAAACGTATTGGTAGCCTGGTCTTATTTTGTTTTGGCTGTATTAACAAATTGACATTTTCCTGTAATGTCGACCCGGCTGAACTTAACGCCGTGTTTACTTGTCTAATTAAAATAATTTTGGCCGATGGGTTTGGTTGGATATGAAGATACAATGTAATGTTCGTTGAACAATGCATGTATTTGATGTGGCCCTCCTTTGGGCACGTACAAGTAGCTCCAAGGGAGATCTTGGAGATTTTTTATGGTGTTTGTTCGTCGGATATTCACGATCTCATCCCAAACGTCCTGACGTTCGGTAAAGATACGCGACTTTCAAGGAACTCTCACACATTTGTTGTCGATTGGACAGCTGGCTGCACTACTCATTGCAGAATGAATTCAGTCTTTGCTCGTGCAACTCGTATGTGGAATCGACTTTCGGTAAATATCTTTACTGCCAATTATGACATTTAACCAACAAATACTACTTCCTCCATCCAACACTATATTTTTTAGAGAGGACATCCCCTGAGTGTTTGTTCAGGGGCAAAAAATATCCGCCTCGTCCTCGCAACTTTTTACTGATGTCCAGCCTCTGACCATGTGTTCATGATAGGACGTGGTTTCAATACTGAAATCAAGGTAAACAACTTAAATTTTTCAAGTAAAAGTTTTTCATAGTTTGCCCAGGCCAAGAAAAGTCATAACTTCTACATTTATCCATAGATTTTTTACAAATCTATATTATAAAAATGAAATGATGTTCGTTGGTAATCGCATCACTTGAGAACGGCTGAACAGATTTTGCTGATCTTTGTTACAAACTGTTCGTGGTAGTCCGAACTGGGTTTTAAGATAAAAAACTTTTGGATAGTTGACCGCAGACTAGGAATATATTTAAAAAACTGAAGGTGCCTTTTTCTATAGAAATTTTCAATGAACTCAAGGCTATAAGTCTCAATCCAAGCAATGGATATGCGAAATTCTTTTATGTTATGTTTGTTGATTCAGCGAAAGTTTTCGGAACAAAAAGTTCAGATAAATATAAAGAAAAGTCAGAAAATTCGGACAAAATGCAAAAAATCTATATTTTTTGTACTTTTTGTCATAACTGGCGATAGGAACGACATATATTCCAGTTCGTAATCAGTCATCAAATAAACAGGGAAATCCAGTTACACGTATTTCATGTATTTTCACCGATTCGTGAACCAAATACAATGAGGACATTTGTGAAAATTCACACTGAGGCATTGAATGAAGACTTGCGATTAATAATAATAATTAATAAACTAGGAAATGACAGCGCCACACTATTCGATGCACTAAGCATTTAATCAAGAGTTGAAAGCATGCAAAAATAATGTGAATACGATGCATTGCGAGTATAAGATGCTTACGGAACAAGCGGCTTATGAACGATTGAACTATAGTGCTTTTCTTCTTGCGCGCTATCGGTGAATCCGGAAAATCTTTTTTGATCATATCAATTTTGGCAAAAAATGCACTCGCTTCATCAGGAATTTCAGCTGCGTTCTTTGAAGACTGCCGAAATGCACTCAGGTTGCAATGAATATGTAAGTTAAGGAAACTCCATCGGTTCGGTTCGGACGAGTGTACTATTACATTACGGGCGATTCCACGGCAATTTCCAGCTGTTCATGCGTTGTGGAAAGGCCAATCTGGAGTATTTTCACAACAATTACTTGTCATTTGCACTAGCAAAAATATGTTTATATTGCGAATGTTGATATATAGATTTTTTTCAGTTTGTGTTCCCATACGTTGCTACAAATCGTGTGTCGTTGAGAGAACATGGAATATATGGCTGCGAAAAACATTGAATTGAAGGATTCTGTTTCTAAAGAAAATTATATTAACAACCGCAGACTATCGCCTTAGAATATTCAGTTAATACCAGATTATTTCTTGCAATGACTGTGGAAAGTCGGGAAATTACCGAATAGCATACTGAAGAAACGTTTTTTTAAAGGAAAGCACGAAGATGATGGCATTTTGAGAGCACACACCGCTGTTAAATCGACAACTAACGTACGACACTCATGAAAGAATGACTAGACAGGCGATTTTTATGCAACAGTATATTTTGACAGGAAGATTATAATTGAATGACGATTTCCCACAAATGATTCTCATGTTCTCAATATTCAAAAATCGATGTTACCAATATTATGTTAGCATATTTTGCAAAGATTAAAAATGCAAACATAAAAAATACAACTTGCATAAAAATCTGCTGTCTATTAATTTATTGGTGATTTTTACCAAACACTACCAGTGATTCCACTGCCTGCTCCACCCAACAAACTAAATGAATTAGAATACGTCCTTTTTGTGGAAATCATCGCGACATTTAAATTAAGAAAGTGTCAATGACAAAATCGCCGTTGAAATGTCGACCTTCTGCATTATAGTCCTCGTCGATTTTTTCAGTTCACCGTATGAAAAATCAAACTTATGCGAAATGCGTTCCTAAACATTGTTCAAAATCCACTTAAGCGAACGTGCAGACATTTCCATTGGCGTAATCTGAATTAGATCGTATCATTAAATTGAATATCTATGCCAACAAACGTTAATCCATACAATAATCCCTGAGAACAAATTTTTTTCCAATTCGGGAAATTCGGTTTGCTTAAACATTTAAAATAGCTTTTCACAAAATCACACTACGATCTCAAACAAACTAATTGAAATATGGATAGGAAAATTTTTGTCGGGTCAGCTAGTATAAAATAAATTCAAATTATAAAATATTATATAACATTCTGTTATCTAATTTGAAAAAAGTATACAAAAATATCTTGTTTTTTTAAATATTTTGTTTAATTCTTTTTTCTGTTGTCTAAAGATATTCCTGGAAATTGGGTTGATGTTTTAAAAAAATTTCACAATTATAGGATACATTTTTTATAGATTTTCGGATGGTAGATAGGGTGATATTACTACTAAAACAACAAATAATTTAAATTCTATTTGTTTTAATTATGATAATATCTAAAAATGTATATTTATAAGTAATTAAAGTTGAAATTCTTCGAAAATTCTTTTGCAGGAGGAAATATTTTTTTCAATTTCGCCACAAATATTTCAAATATTTCCACAAATTTATTCAAATTTTTTAAGAGTACAGCAGTACCTATCACGCTAACGAAAAAACTCGCCTTAATTCACACCCTATTTTATTTCATTCCGTAAAAACACCAGGCTGACTAACAAACCTTAAACCCATACAAAAAATTTGGGTGTTGGATGCTTTTCGACCTAGTACATTTATATTCCACAGGAATATTACAAACATATGAATAAAATCATAATGCCTCGGTATGGTTTTGGAAATAAAAATAATAACGGTCTGCTTTACCTCACAGCACCCACCACAATCAAAAGACATTCGATTGTAATAACAATACAAACATATACACACCACAAGTAAGCATTAATAAAAACTCAGTAAATAACTTTCAATATTTATTCTGTAATAAGCACGAACATTCCAGTGTATTTGCAGTGCAACCACCACTAGATATCCCAATATATTGGCTATCCGCAAACAACTGTCTCACGACAGCCATGGAAAACATCTTCAGCGATAACATCGCCATGTCATAACGTTATCCTTATAATAAACAATAGTCTATCCTAAAAAGGCCATAATCCTGCCAGATAAAGTGAAATCAGTACATTCCATTGCATTCTATTTCATATCGATTGAACACTGTGATGTCTACAGACCGGATCATCATAAATGTAAACTTAATTTTTTATGACAACGATTTTATCGAACAAATAATAAAATATCTTGAGATCTAGCATGTGCATGTGTGCGTGCGTGCTGGAAAGAAAAGCTTTAATTTAATATAGTGTTTACAGAGGAGCCATGGAAGCGGAATGACAGCAATTGTAACAAGAATCACTCAGCCACTGTATTATTGAAACTGGTGACGCAATATGCGGAAGTGTACTTTGTAGTATGTGAAATGTGGGAGATGTGAGATGTGGATGATGGCTTTTATTGTAATGAATACATTGGAAATCTGCATTAGAAAGCTCGCAAAATTTAAATTTGCCAGTGATTTGACTGATTTCTATAACTAACAAGTTATTACAAAGTACCTTAGGAGTGCAAACCACAAATATAGAAACCGGGTTCATATCATAAATTCTTGAGAATATAAATAAATAATTTTATTTCAACAATTCTTTGAATATTTTGCATTCTTAAAATATTCTTATGTTGGATCTCTAGTTTTATAAAAATATATGCATTTGTTCTTGATCAACAATTTTACATCCACAACTGTGGCTTAGAAGTCAACTTCAAAAAAGTTTTGTATATAAAGGGTGATTTTTTAAGAGCTTGATAACTTTTTTTTAAAAAAAACGCATAAAATTTGCAAAATCTCATCGGTTCTTTATTTGAAACGTTAGATTGGTCCATGACATTTACTTTTTGAAGATAATTTCATTTAAATGTTGACCGCGGCTGCGTCTTAGGTGGTCCATTCGGAAAGTCCAATTTTGGGCAACTTTTTCGAGCATTTCGGCCGGAATAGCCCGAATTTCTTCGGAAATGTTGTCTTCCAAAGCTGGAATAGTTGCTGGCTTATTTCTGTAGACTTTAGACTTGACGTAGCCCCACAAAAAATAGTCTAAAGGCGTCAAATCGCATGAATTGTTCTCCGAAGTTTTCCCTCAAAATGGCCATAGAATCGCGAGCTGTGTGGCATGTAGCGCCATCTTGTTGAAACCACATGTCAACCAAGTTCAGTTCTTCCATTTTGGGCAAAAAAAAGTTGGATATCATCTCACGGTAGCGCTCACCATTCACAGTTACGTTACGATTCGCATCATCTTTGAAGAAGTACGGTCCAATGATGCCACCAGCCCATAAACCGCACCAAACTGTGACTTTTCTGGATGCATTGGTAGCTCTTGCAATGCTTCTGGCTGATATTCACTCCAAAATCGACAATTCTGCCTATTTACGTACCCATTGAGCCAAAAATGAGCTTCGTCGCTGAACACAATTTCTTTCTTTCTGAACTTTCTTAACAGAGCACGCATTTTGATAATAAAATTCAATGATTTGCAAGCGTTGCTCGTTAGTAAGTCTATTCATGATGAAATGTCAAAGCATACTGAGCATCTTTCTCTTTGACACCATGTCTGAAATCCCACGTGATCTGTCAAATACTAATGCATGAAAATCCTAACCTCAAAAAAATCACTCTTTATATGGAAAAGAGTGAGCGTAATATAGTTCTTGGTGAATTTCATTGACGTTGGCGTCGAAAATTTCGCACCATAAATAACGACTGCAAGCACAAAGATTTCTATGTTCAACAAGAAGAGATTTCTGCAAGTTAAGCCCTATGTTATAGTTATTTTTATAAACAATAGCAAGTGGTTCAAACAATTTTATTTTTTAAAATTAAAATAAAAATATTTTAAACTTATTAAAATTTTTTGATGTATTTTGCCATTCTAAACTCGAAAACGTTATGTTTCAGTTTTCATTATTTTTTTATCAAAATCGCAATGTTCGTCGGTATTTTTGAGGTAATCCTCTTATATGATTTTTTTAAACCCCATACTTAAAAAATATTAATAATTATTAGTATTAATATTACTTAGAAGAATATTGCAACCACTTTCGAAATGAGCTAGGAGGTTAAAATTTCCCCTAAATGTGTCTTATGGTTGCAGATCGGTTGGAATTGAAAGTGGACGAAATTGGCCCAAAAGAAAAAGTGTTTCCCTAACAAGGACTGAAAATACCCCCTAATATGTAGACTATTTAAACAATTTTTTTTAATTTTTGCTTAATAGGCACTTGATTTGGAATTTGGAATATACATCCCTCTAATTGTGTAGTTACCTAAAATAGAGGGATAGAGGATTCGTACTTTTAAGAAATACAATTGGAAAAGAGGGATACAAATGGTACCAACTAAACATCTGAAGTTGAAATCATGAATTTCAGTGTGCACATTCATCTGACTGTGAAGATGCCAAATAAAAAGGATTTTTCGAAATTTTTACTTTTAGGCGGAAAATGGGGCGAATGGAGATAAAAATGGTGCTAACCGAACGGCTTTAACGAAACTCGGAAGTAACGAAAATAAAGACATCTTTCGATATTCGTACCTTCAGGTGGGATTACATTTGGTAGCAATCAAACGACTTAAGCTTTTATAAATTTTCGCGTCTTCGAAAGTATGAATGTTTCTAAATTCATACTTTTGAGGTGAAAATGGAAAAAGGAATGAAAATTTTAGCAAGCAAACGGCTGCTAAAATCATGAAATTAAATCCACTCTGGAAAACATTGGATCTATAAATATTACAGCTTTTCCTATCAAAAAGGCTGTAACTGCAATCAAGTAATTGCAAATGGGGTAAATCGGACTTGAGGGAAATTGTTTCTACCTAATAAAATGGCAAGATTACTGCCTAATGTTCTCTTTTTGATTCCACTTGAATTAATGAAGCATCACAATTTTCCTTATACACTTCTATGTAAAGTTGATAGCCTCTAATCAGTAGGGTATATAAGATTCGGCTCGGTCGAACTTAACGCCGTTTTACTTGCATTAATACAAAAATTAATAAAAACAAGTAAGGAAAGGCTAAAGTCGGGCGGGGCCGACTATATAATAACCTACACCACTCCCTGCGTATGTACCTCGCTTTGATTACTAAACCCAGGTATTTCATGGGAGCAATTTTATGTAGTTCATACAAATTATATAAATTATATTCATATAATTTATATGCTATAAATTAATTTTTAGTCAAATTTAACGAATATGGTTAATAATATGGTAATTGATCCAATTGTCCGACAGACAAATACAAATTATACAGTAGTTAACCGAAGTCATACCAAAGTATGGACATATGGGCATCACCCAAACGATTCTCATTGCAATTCAATTCGGTAAAAAATTGAAATCGGGAAGGATTTTTGCATTCTGTAAATGTATGTGATAGACAAAAAATGTAAAATCGGAAAGGACATTTGTACGGGGGTATATTGAAACCTGGAACGATGTGACCCGCTTTCACCATGTCTGTTTATGGGTTAAATATAATATGTAAAATTTGGCCAAAATCGGTTAAACATTCGGGAGCAACATTTGTATGAGGGCTATATTTAAATCTGAACCGATCTTACTCACTTTCACCATAGGTTTTTTAGTTGGATTCTAAGATGTTGTACCAATTTTAAAGAAAAACGGGTACACTATGTGGATTTTAGAGCGGAAAACGTCAAATCGGGAGCGACATTTGTATGGGGGGTATATCTAAATCTGAACCGATCTTACCCAATTTTTGCATACGTGTTTCTAGTTTGATTATAAGATGAACTGTTCAATTCAAAATGCAATAAACAAATAATTGAATCAATTAAATTTTAAAATTCAATTAAAAGAATTAATTAATTCAATTATTATAATTAAACAAAATTAATTAAAACAAACAAAATTTTATTTTATTGTTGCTTATTTATATATTTTATTTATAATATATTTCTATTATTAACTAAACACGATTTCACTCATGTTGCAGCCAATATTCCTACACCCTGGTGATGTTTTCTGTACGAATAACTCGTACAGCAGGCAAAGCGGTTGCCTCATTTCAGCCCAAACGTATTTGCAGCCCAAATGTATTTGAAATATGTGTCAGTCGACCGATTTACATATCCTCACTCTCAGAGAACATATGTTTGGAAGTTACAAGGACTTCAATTATACTTAAGGCCAGGTACTAACCGGGGATAGGAACAATTGTATGGGAGGCATTAGAAGAGGCGAAGCAAAAACAAAAGTATTTTATTGATTTTAAAAACATTTTCAAATTTTAAATTGCAACAATCCGAGATGAAGTTACATTAGTTTTATATTGACCACAGCTTACGGCAATGTGTGTGGTAGGTACCGGTGGGTGTGGAAATATCGCCCATTTTTATACCCTACACCACTTCGTGGTCTAGGGTATTATAAGTTAGTTTCGCGCCAAATGTTTGTAACACCAAGAAATAATCGAGCTAGACCCACCTTTAAGTATACCGATCGGCTTAGAATTAGAGATGGGCGCCACTCACGTGAATTGCGTGAATCACGTGATTCACGCGTGAATCACGCGTGAACGTGAGCAAAATTTATTCTACTCACGCGAGCGTGCGTGAACGTGAGGAACGAAAAAATGTTCGTGCGTGAATGTGCGTGAATCTATTTTTTGCGTGAATCACGTGATTTTTTCGTGAGTCGCACATATTTATTAATTCTTTTATTTTCATTTAATTTCGTTTAAAAATGTGAAATTTTCCATTCAAAATAAAAGTCATAGACATATTTATTTCTAAAACAGAGTGCTTCAGTGTATGTATAATATCTATTTTTTTTCTATTATTTAAGTAAGCATTCCCTGCACCAACACTAGGCACTGAATTTATATCCTTAGTGTTAATTCAATTAAAAAACCACACAACTGGTATTATACCCCGATTTTATTTTTACTTGGATTTTATGTCAGTGTCCGATTTCTAACTTATTTTGCGTTAAACTTTACGGTATACCACCGTAATATTGTATACAATTTTAAAACTATGAATTTAGAACAAACAACGCAAACGTAGAGTGTTTTAAATAATTAAATTAAATAATTTTCGGATTTGCGGTGCGTTACTCATTTCGATTTAAAAGTATATCTTTGTGGAAATTGTTTGCGTGATTTACGTGAATCACGTGATTCACGCGTGAATCACGCGTGATCGTGAGCAAAATTTATTTTACTCACGTGAGCGTGCGTGAACGTGAGCAGCGAAAAAATCTTCGTGCGTGAACGTGCGTGATTAAATGTTTTTCCTTCGTGAGCGTGCGTGAACGTGAGCCAATAATCACTCACGCGCACATCTCTACTTAGAATCACCAGCTGAGTCGATTTAACGATGTCTGTCTGTCCGTCTGTCCGTCCGTCTGCTGTCCATCTAAGCTTGTTCGCACTCTACAAGTCGCAATTGTTGTCCGATTGTCATGAAACTTGGCAGAAGTTATTTTTTCTGGCCAAGGACCATCGGTATTGAATTTGGAGGAAATCGGTTCAGATTTAGATATAGCTCCCATACAAATGTCGCTCCCGATTTGACATTTTCCACTTTAGAAACCACATATTGCACCCGATTTTCTTTAAAATTGGCACAACATCTTATAATCCACCTAGAAACACGTGTACAAAAATTGGGTAAGATCGGTTCAGATTTAGATATAGCCCCCATGCAAATGTCGCTCCCGATTTGACATTTTCCGCCCTAGAAACGACATATTGTACCCGATTTTCTTTAAATTTTGCAGCACATCTTATAATCGAACTAGAAACACGTATGCAAAAATTAGGTAAGATCGGTTCAGATTTAGATATAACCCCCATACAAATGTCGCTTCCGATTTGACATTTTCCGCCCTAGAAACGACATATTGTACCCGATTTTCGTTAAATTTGGCACAACATTTTATAATCGAACTAGAAACACCTATGCTGAAACTGGGTAAGATCGGTTCAGATTTAGATATAGACCCAAACAAATGTCACTCCCTCCGCTCTAGAAACCACATCTTGCACCCGATTTTCTTTAAATTTGGCACAACATTTTATAATCGAACTAGAAACACCTATGCTGAAAGTGGGTATGATCGGTACAGATTTAGATATAGCCCACATACAAATGTCGCTCCCGATTTGACGTTTTCCGCTCTAAAATCCACATATTGTACCCGTTTTTCTTTAAAATTGGCACAACATCTTATAATCCAACCTATGGTGAAAGTGGTTAAGATCGGTTCAGATTTAGATATCGCACTCATACAAATGTTGCTCCCGAATGTTGAACCGATGTTGGCCAAACTTTATATATTATATTTCACCAATAAACATACATGGTGAAAGCGGGTCACATCGTTCCAGGTTTCAATATACCCCCATACAAATGTCCTTTCCGATTTAACATTTTTTGTCAAACACATACATTTGCAGGATGCAAAAATCCTTCCCGATTTCACTTTTTTACCAAATTGAATTGTAATGAGATAGAAAGTCCGTCCGTCTTTAAAATTTCCTTACTTGTTTGGGAGATGCCCATATGTCCATACTTTGGTATAACCCAAATGGGGTCCCATTCTGATCTATTACAGCTCTAGAAACTACATCTTACATCGGATCTTCTTCAAATTTTGCAGATGGTACTTTTCAACCAGGAATACCTACAGTGAATGAGAAATATGTAGGCCCATGTTTTGGACCAGGCCCAAAATATAGTTATAGGCCCCCTTTTGAAATGTCGGTCCGATTCATCCTATTACTACTGTATACTTTGTATTTGTCTGTCGGATAATTGGATCAATTACCATATTATTAACCATATTCGTTAAATATGACTAAAGATTAATTTATAGTATAACTAGCTTTTTGTACCCGGCGTTGCACGGGTTTTCGTCTTCCTTATGTATATAACTTTGTATGCTCGCAATTTTTGTTTTGTATATTTTTACTTCTGTAAATTAGTTTAAATTAATACTTATTTATTTAAATTCATAAGTTACATTTTTAAAATGTAAAAACTTCATGAAAATTTAAATAATGGAAGGGTCTGTCGGAAGTCTCCAGATAGTAAAATAAGAGTTCCACATAATGGTTGTGTATTTGATCTAAAATCTTGAAGTGTCCGATTAAGCGCTTGTAGGGATTTCTTATGTGCCATGGTGCAGTCATCCCACACAATCAGCTTGTATGTTTTCAGCATTTTCGGCATGCCTGAACTTTTGCAATATTACAGGTTGGAGAATCAACAAATTCCATAATACATGGTAATTTCAACGCTGAATGTGCCGTTCGTCCTCCATCCAATAATGTAGCAGCAATACCGGGGGAAGCAATATCTAAAGCTATCCCATTTTGAGTGCGGATGTGCGCTAATACCAAAGTGATGAGAAAGGTTATAACTGTGCCTCCTGGTGCATCGAGAAAAAAGGCCGCCGCTGTCATTTGTTACTGCAGTTATAATTTTATCAAAGGCCACAATTTGCAATTAATAGAGTTTTTTTGTTGCGACAAACAAACGCAAGTCTTCAACATTGAATTGCCGTTCTCTTAGCAAATCCCAATCAATAATGTCAACGATAGAACGTTCAGGCACCATCAATCCAAGTTGATTAAGAGTTTTGTTGCTGATGGCTAGAAATATGTCTTAAATTTTTATCAGCGTATCGTTGAAAATGTTAATCGCAAATGATATAGAATCGTAACGGTCCGATAATGTTGCAAAATGTCCTCACTCATACCCTCTTTGAATTTTTCCCACATGTCTTTTGGGTTAGATGGCGAGCAAGATCTTAATATTGTCGCAAACAAAGTTCGTATCTGGAGATGATGACAGCTGACAGAAGCATACATTAATGTGGTCCCCCAGTTTCTGACACGCCTCTCTCAACTGTTCTTAAATTTTAAACTGAAGTGGGTCCTCTCACGTTAACTTATAACATTCCCAAATAATAACATTCTGCGTTGTTTGGGTGTACGGTATAAACACGGCCCAATGCATATGAAGCGTAAACAATTTGATACCCATCTACTGGAACACCTTGTTTGGTTCGAGTATGAGGAAACGCGCCAGTTGTTCATACCATGACCTCTTATATTCAAGAACCAAACCCTTACCTGAACGTAGCGGCAGAAAAAAATCGTGTTACTTTATAGTCCCTTTTTGTAACATGACCTTTTTATAGTCAAGGGTCATCCTCTGTTCGTTACAAAAAAATATTGAAGTGAATCAATGTATTTTGGTATAGTTTTAAAATATAGTGTTTGTGATGCCCATTTGTCGTGCCTTCCCCTATTATAGCCAGAAAACGTCCCCTTTCCACAGGCTAGATACAGTAAAATTTTCAAGAGAATCCGTTATTCGTTACTTGTTTTGTGATAATTTTAATATATAGTTCGTGTGGGCAGTCTCACGTCCATTTGTATCATGACCATTGTATAGTCACCATTCGGAAACTATCTTCAGTTCATAAGTTAGTCACAAAAAAAATTTTCAAGAGAATCCGCACTTCGGAACGTGTTTTATGATAGTTTTAAAATATAGTTTGTGTGGGTGGTGCCACGCCTCTTTTTCGTATAATGACCTAGTATATCCTGGAACCATCCCTTGCGCAGAAGTTAGCTGCAGTAAAATTATCGAGCGAATCCACCCATCGGTATGCATGTTGTGATAGTTTTAAAATATTTTTGTGTGGGAGGTACCACCCCCCTTTGTCCTATCGTGACCTAGACTATCCAGTAACCATCCTCTGTCCAAAAGATAGATACAGTAAAATTTTCAGGCGAATCGGTCCACCGGTTTGGCGTCCTATACAGAACATACAGACATACAGACACACATTGATTTATATATATATAGATTGTAACTGTATAATTTATATGAACTACATAAAATTGCTCCCATGAAATAAATGGGTTTAGTAATCAAAGCAAGTTACATACGCAGCGAGTGGTGTAGGGTATTATATAGTCGGCCCCGCCCGACTTTAGCCTTTCCTTACTTGTTTTAAATATAAATGGTATAAAAATGCATCAATGCACAAACATGTAAATTTTTCGCACTACAAGTAAAAATAAATTCAATTGAAAAATTAAATGTTGAAATATAAGATATTTTGGAAGATTTGAAGAAGACCTGTTAAAATATATGGTTTATTGAGACGAAAAAGTGAAATCAGGAGTGAAATTTGTGAGGAATCTGAACCGATCTGACCTATATTCACCATGGTGTTTCTTGTGGAAGTATAAGATATTTTGCCAAATTTGTAGAAGATCTGTAGAAATATGTGGTTTCTAGAGCGGAAATAGTCAAATCGGGAGCGATATTTGTATGGGAGCTATATATAAATCTGAACCGATCTAACAATTTTCACCACAGGTGTTCCTAGTTGAAATATAAGATGTTTTGCCAAATCTGAAGACAATCTGATACAATATATGGTTTCTACAGCGGAAATAAAGAGTGATTTTTTTGAGGTTAGGATTTTCATGCATTAGTATTTGACAGATCACTTGGGATTTCAGACATGGTGTCAAAGAGAAAGATGCTCAGTATGCTTTGACATTTCATCATGAATCGTCTTACAAACGAACAACGCTTGCAAATTATTGAATTTTATTATCAAAATGCGAGCTCTGTTAAGAAAGTTCATTGCGCGCTTCCATTTTATGGTCAGTTTAATCGACCCACTGAAGCGGCTATTCGGGCTATTGTGACTAAATTTCGCACCAAATTTACATTGTTGGACATTAAACCACCAACACGCTTACGTAGAGTGCGAACTGAAGAAAATATCGCAGCTGTATCGGCCAGTGTTAATGATGACCACCAATTTTCGATTCGTCGCCGTTCGCACCAATTGGGTCTCTGTTACTCAAAAACGTGGAAATGCCAAAATTGGACTAAGCGGATGGACCACCTAAGACGCAGCCGCGGTCAACATTTAAATGAAATTATCTTCAAAAAGTAAATGTCATGGACCAATCTAACGTTTCAAATAAAGAACCGATGAGATTTTGCAAATTTTATGCGTTTTTTTTTTAAAAAAAGTTATCAAGCTCTTAAAAAATCACCCTTTAGTAAAATCGGGAGCGATATGTGTATGGTGTTTTTCTAGTTGAAATAAAAGATGTTTTGCCAATTTTGAAGAAAATCTGTTGTAATATGCGGTATCTAGAGTGAAAAGATACCGCAAAGATACCGAAATTCGTATGGGGGCTATATCTAAATCTGAAACGATTTTCTTCAAATGAAATAGCGTTGGTCTTTGTACCGAAAAACTTCGTTATGCAAAGTTTCATTTGGTTCTGGCTACAATTGCGTCCTGAATCGTGATTACAAGAATAGATGGACAGACAGACGGACATTGCTAAATTGATTCAAAAATTGATACTAAGTCGATCGGTATAATTAACAATGGGTCTATCTCTCTTCCTTTTGGGTGTTACAAACAAATGCACAAAGACATAATACTCTCGTGGAGTGTATAATGAATACACACCCAATGCGGTGAAGGTATAAAAAAATTCCACCTCAATTACCTCAAAAAAAACATTGAAGTATTTTCAATTTAACATTCATTACATATGCAATTAGTCCGCCATAAAGGAACACTCTCAATTACGAACATTCTTAAAATCGCATAAAATTCGAATTAAATTTTCACAAATGACAGGCTCACTGTACATAAAGTACAGCCATGTGTATATAGGTAAGTACGTGACAGCGATGGCACGTTGATGTGAAATAAATTCACTGGAAATATCTTTATAATTTCGCAAAAGTGGATAATTTTGTTTTGTTTGCATTTGAAATGAGCAAAAGTGGTTTATTACGAATATCTAACTGTGTGAGTGTGTGTGTCTGTGTGCTTATCCTTAACGAATTTTCCAACACTTGTAACTTCCTTTGATGACCTTTTCCGCGCTACCGAAGCGAGCTTTGCTGGTGAGGGCTGTGTGTGCGGTGAGGGGGGTGTAATAAACTCGTAAATAAAGCAAGGCTAACATTTTTTAAGAGATTCAAACATTTGTTTGGTATATCCACAAATGCACGAATAGCTTTCCGCAGCGACCACATTAAACAAATAATTCAAGGCTCAGGAATACGGCAGACAGGGTGTGGTGCTTCCGCATGGCAAACTCAACAAAAAAAGATGGCTTAGAATGTGTCGGTTCGTGAAATTAGTCATGAATTTACGGACAAATATATTTTGCAAATTTTGAAAATAGCTGAGTAAACATTCGCCAAAGAAATATGATGCGATAAATTTAGGTAAGAATTTATGGGTTGTATGCAAATAATAAACTTTTATTTATTATAAAGTGCAGGGTGTATGATTTTTATTTGGATAGGGAAGTTTAAAATTTAACTTGATATGAATAAATATTAAAGATTTTTTCAGTAGAAAATATATAAATTATCAAAGTTATCAAATTGAAAAATTAAACATCATGTATCCAATGAAATGTCAATATTCTTAACTCTCTTGACCCTATCAAATACATACCTCTTCGTACCCTGTGGATTCCAGGGCATGATATAATTCCCACGTGGACAATATTGACAAAAAGGTGCTAAAGAGTGATTTTTTTGAGGTTAGGATTTTCATGCTTTAGTATTTGACAGATCACGTGGGATTTCAGACATGGTGTCAAAGAGAAAGATGCTCAGTATGCTTTGACATTTCATCATGAATCGTCTTACAAAGGAACAACGCTTGCAAATTATTGAATTTTATTATCAAAATGCCATTTTATGGTCAGTTTAATCGACCCACTGAAGCGGCTATTCGGGCTATTGTGACTAAATTTCGCACCAAATTTACATTGTTGGACTTTAAACCACCAACACGCTTACGTATAGTGCGAACTGAAGAAAATATCGCAGCTGTATCGGCCAGTGTTAATGATGACCACCAATTTTCGATTCGTCGCCGTTCGCACCAATTGGGTCTCTGTTACTCAAAAACGTGGAAATGCCAAAATTGGACTAAGCGGATGGACCACCTAAGACGCAGCCGCGGTCAACATTTAAATGAAATTATCTTCAAGTAAATGTCATGGACCAATCTAACGTTTCAAATAAAGAACCGATGAGATTTTGCAAATTTTATGCGTTTTTTTTAAAAAAAAAGTTATCAAGCTCTTAAAAAATCACCCTTTATAACCCAGTGACACTTCTGTCGACGAACTTTCACCCTGCAGAGTTTTATTGAATTTGATTTTCTCACAAAAACTTTGGCAGAAATGTGAGAAAATAAGGTGCCTCTTCATATTTCATACATCATTAAACTGGTATTTGCATATTTCCCATTGATAATATCAGTCACTGTCATTTCTGTTAACTTTCTTCTCATCCGCTCGAAAAAGGTATCAAGAAAACTTTGTACGGCAAAAATTTGTCACAGGAAAGTCTCAGTGATGAAGGACAACAGTAACGCAGACACAGGCAGACCCCACAGCATCGGAAGTCCCATATAGAGAATGTCATAACGTGCGGACACACTGGTGGGGAGCAAACAACAACAATTATAATTTCGTCATATCAAAACTTTAAGTTCACGTCAACTTTTTTTATTTAATAGCCACACAATATCTACAGAAAGTTGAAAAGCGCAAGGTAATGTCAGAGAGAAAATCAAAAAAGTTTGAAATTTAAAACTACATCGAGTAACGAACACCATTTCAAAATGAAATTGTGAAATATTTTTATGTAAAACAACGTATATAGATTACAGTGGCTTCTTTTGAGAGGAAGGAAAAAATGTTGTTCATGTTCCCGACTAAAATGAAAAATTGGTTTGTTTTATGTGTTCTCCAAAAATATTTCGCTTTTATCATTGTCCGTTCGTGAGATGGACGCGTTCAAAATAACCTCTATAAATCAGGGTTTTCTTGAATAAAATACACGATGAGAATGGTATTGAGAAAAAAACCGCTAGAAATTATAATCCGACCCGAGCCTTATCAAACCATATTAAAAACTTGCAATATGACCCAGTATAAAGGGTAGATTTATACCATTTTAATGAAATTTTTAATACATTTTTTATAAAAACCGCAATAACTTCCACATTTTTAGTTTGATTTATGTCTTTACTATCTCGTTGAAGAGAGGTATTGTGCAGTGGGTTAAATGTGAAATAAAAACTGAAATATGTGGTTATTTGCATCGTAAACACATTCTAGTCTTAACTAAAGCTAATTTTTGGAAAGAAATCCAACCATTTCAAATTTTCCCCTCAAAAATTAAAAATTAAATTAAAACAGATTATAAACTTTTTAAAGGGGAAAAATTGAAATGGTTGTTAATGTTAAATTAACATAGATAGACACATGAAAATTTATAACATATTTAGCAGATGTTCTTCTCTTTCATTTGATACCCATATCGTCATTGTATGACACGCAAAAGTAGGAAACTAATTTATTGAATCCTTTTTTACATCCTTTGGAGATTAAAAGTCCTGTAAAAAAGACAAAAGACCACACAATAAAAAACTGGGTATGCGTATTCCTATTAGTGACCTATACTTTCACTTCTTTATAATTTCGTTCTTGGGAGGGAAACCATATCGAACGGATTTATTGTAACATCTTATGTGAAGTTTTGCTCCCAAATCCATTGAAAGACCAAATTTTAAGATGTTTTTTTTTTTTTCAAAAATTAGCTTTTTGTAAGAATAGAATGTGTTTAAATGAAAATAAAAATTGCAATTGGTGATCAATATCGAACTAATAACATAGAAGTTATTGTGGTTTTTATAAAAAATACAACAAAAGCTGTACAAAAATTTTAAAATTCGAACCTCTATTCTTGTTTAAAATTCAATTTTTTATATAGTTTGATAAGGCTCGGACCAGATTTTACTTTCTAGCAGATTTTTTATAATTACCATTCTCATAGTGAATTTTATTCAAGAAAAAGCTGATTTGTAGAGATTATTTTGAACGCGTCCAGCTCACGAACGAATAAAATGATAAAAGCGAAATATTTTGGGAGAACACATATATCAAACTAATCTTTCATTTTAGTCGGGAACATCCACTACTTTTATTTTGAAGCCACTCAAATTAACAGTTGTAAAAAGAAATAGAGAAACCTGAATCATAGATCATTATATTTTGTACCAGAAGCAGCATTTTCTGTTCATTGGGCAGGCCCGTGCGCAGGATTTTCCCTTTGGAAGGGTTTCATCTACACTCATAAAAAAGTTAACCCTATAATGAATAAAATTAACTAAAATTTAGGAAACTATGTAATTTTTTACTAAATTTAAGCAAAATTTTCCTAAAACTAAATAAATTTTTACTAAATCTTAGTAATATTTTGCTGAAAATTTCCTAAAACTAAGTAAATGTTTACTCAAAACAAGTAAATATTTACTCAAACTGAGGACAATTTTGCTGTTTTTTTCCTCAAAACGAGTAAATTTTTACTTAAACTGAGGAAAATTGTATACAAGGAAAAAAGGTGAAATTAAAATAAGTTCAATTTAACTAAAAAAATCAAACAAATAGTTTTGCTTCGGAGTATGCAAAACTGATACAAAAAATGACAACATGAAATATTTCTCAAAAGTTTAATGATACCACTGCCATAAGAAGTTGAGCTATTACTCCATGATTGTTGCGAAGGCAAAATAGACGCCTTCGCAGTGGTTGTTTAGAATAATTCATAAAGTATTTAAGAAATAAGTCTCAGCAAACGAACGAGAATTGCTTCTTAGATTAATATTCAAGAATTTTTTAAACAATTTCAAATGTTTCATTAATACTTAAATGTATGAAGAACTCGGCATAAATTTCAGTAAACATTTTTCAGTTTAGGAAAAAAACGCATTTTTAAGTTAAAATTTCATAAATGGAATTTTTTCCATACAAAAAATTTCAAATTTTTTTCTCATTCAAAACCTTGGAAATCTTCTTAGAATTTACTCAATTCTAAGAATTTTTTATTAGATCCAAAGAAAAGTTTTTAAGTAAATCTACTACCCTTTTTCTAGTAAATGAACTATTTACTATGGCTTTGGAAGAAGGAAACTTTTCTCATACTTTGTTAATTTTCCAACTTTTTAGGAAATTTTTACTGGAGCGTTTGGAAAAATGTCCAATCGCAAATGATACATCTTATTTGCTTTTATTAAGAATATTTTAGATTTCATTATGATATCATAGTGATTCTTATCTACACTTTTTAAAATTACTAAACGATTTTGTTGTTAAATTTCCAAAATTATATTGCAGTACACAATTAAAAGTTCATAAGATATAGCTCTAGTCGAATGTCAAGAAGTGGTATCGGTTAAAAATGAAAATTTTCCGAAAATTTTGGTGTCCATTGGCGAAATTAGCATTACACAATCTTGAAATTGGCACCTCTGTCCGAAATTCAAGAAAGTGTCCACGATTTTTTATGTAATTATCGTGTTTTCATGATTTTACTGCAAAATTACCATTTCAGACGAGTTATTTTAAAAGGACCTTAAAAATTCTATATTTTATTGCTTCAGAAAGTCTAGAAGGTATTAAAAAGTATATGTTCGAAACCTCTCTGGGAGGTTTGAACCCCCAAACCCCACCCTGCGCACGGCCCCGTCATTGGGTATTTGGATCCCGTGTCAAGAAGCTTTATCGCTCGAAACCTGTTTGAGGTTTATGGAAACGATGGGAATATATTCCTAGTATGGTCGGCAAATTAACCCAGTAACGGCCAATGCTAATTTCATTTATTTAATTTCATCGACATATCATCGCGATCTGCGATAGATATAATCATATATTTACGACATATTTAAACTTCCGTTGATTCGCGGGAGAAGCAGTTTTACTATAACAGACTTATGTAGCTGTCGTGTAGACATTATATATATACGAAATGGAGCTAGGAACAGTGTTCAAAGATTAAATTGGAAAAACTGGTGCCAGATCTGTCTCTGTTTCGCTGTTCAAACAAAAATGGAAAAAGCCAATCCAAATGCTTTCAAAACTGGAGTGTGCAATGAGAATGTTGATCGTGGTACGACTGCAGATTGAGGGTGCAAAATTCTTTACCGTCCTTCTTAGTTGTCTTGAGGTGCAATCTAGATAACTAGGGATTTCTAGATAACGGTCTGTGTTGCTCCAGAGCTAAGTATCATGTGGGGTTTTGATGGACCATCAGCGGTAATAATCCTTGCCATGTAGGCATGAACACATGTGTCCTGGATTGCCCGCTCAACCGTTCACGTACGCAGTGACTTATACCGCTGTTCAAGTTCAGAAAATGGAGTTGTAATACTTTCAGTTGTAGCCATCGGTTGAGCAGAGAAATATTTCTGCATATTTTTCAGAGATTGTCACAAGTGGGCGCCCTTTAAGTGATGACCTGGCATTAAAGGAATTAATTCAGTGGGACATTCACAAATGGAATATAATGGGCTAGAATTGAGGATACTTTGTTTCGTACCAAGAGTGTAGAAAATTCCTTTTTGAAATAGCCTGCTACTACAAAACGTATACAGTCTACTTTCATATTTACGGAGCTTCATGTAAATGGCTGTTATTGTAATAATTGTCAATTATTTCGTAAATTTTCCAGAACATTTAATTTTTATACGGTGACCCCTTGGAGAGTAAAAATGGGGGTAAAAGTACTTATGGGACAGCAAGTGCTGTTTCTATTCTAGTACAAAATATTTTGATTTACGATGTGATTCACATTCACAGCGTTTATTCTTGATGTAATATCAGTATTCTCTATTTTGCTAAATTTTAGAGCAAATTCAGTTTTTTGTATGGCAACCCCTTTAAGTTGGGTATGAAGTAAAAGTTTACGTTACATTATTATTGCATGTGCTCAACTTGGTTCGTCATTTACTGGAATTAAAGCTGAATGACCACCATATTCACTGGGGAACTACAAAGAATTTTACTTCACATAAATATCCACCTTTCTTTGAGCCTAACAAACATTTATAATCATGGAGATTTCATGGGTATTATGTTGGCCTACGACATGGGCATTGATTTTTTTATCACATTTTTCATGAGAGTCCATTATCCGGCTATTTTGTATTTGATAATTTCTCGACTTAAATTTTTGTTTTGCGAATTTTCTTAAATCATCTTTAAAAGATAAAAACTACTTTTATTATCCTAATAAAAAATAAGGAATATCGAGGGGGAAAGTTGAGTTTTTTTTTTTCATTATTTTTTCAACAAAAATTCCCGTTTATATCGCCGTCCATTTGCCTGGTTGGTTGTACATACCCCAAATATAAACGTACAGAAGCGGGCGGAATGGTTTGTTTATTCATATGCAAAGTACCACAAATGTAAAGTATTAAAATGTGTAGCGGTTGGGAATGGGAATGGAGGAGCAGAACAGCGCAGATCAGATCGGTGTTATGAGCTGTAAAGCCCACACAAAAAGCAAATCCTTGTATGCCAGTATTACTTAAATAAATGAAATATTGTGAAAGGAAAACATCAAACCCCATAAAACAGACATGCTAAAAGTATGAGAGACGGTAATGAAACGTAACCAAATCAAGACAAAAAGAATATATCGCATAAAAGTGGGAACCAACGAAAGGGGAGTTAGACAGCCCCCGTACAGACAGTGGTTTTTAGGAAGCGGATGATGGAAGAAATACAATAGAGGAAATAATGGTCGCATTGTGTACGATTGATATTGGATGGGTTATGTTAGTATTGCTGGGACAAAGGAAAGGCGACCAGAAATAGAGCCCACATTATTTAATTAATACCGAAAGTGTGCACAAAAATTATCAAAAGAGAACAAATGCTTGGGAGTTCAAGTAAACAAACTTAATAATTATAAAAGTTAATAACATAATATTAAAAAATAAAATTTTTCAACGTAATGATTTATTTGGAAACATTTATTATATCATGTCCAATTTCAAAGCAAAAAGAGCTAGCTTTAAAATATTTAAACAAGCTAAATGCTAATGTGAATTTTTAGAATCATTCAACTGTGGCTATAAATCGGTCCAGTTTACTTACATATAAGTAATCGAATAATTTTAATATAAGTCTATACAAATATAATGGCTTAGAAAATAACTCTGTGCTCGAACAATAGACTTAAATTTAAGATCAAAGTAACCTTATCAATAAAACTGGCTAGAGTGCACTGAATCTAGTAGTACTAGCCTTTTCCTAGGTAAACTCCGGATAATCCAAATATGACGTTACAAGGACCCCAAAAACTATTTTCATACCCTCAATCATTTCGGGCAGAAAAAAGTGTAACGTTTTGAAGGAGTGACTAAAGACACCAAATGTGCATGGTCCAAATCCGTTTCACGATTTTTTAAATTTTTTGAGCCTTGTGAGTCCGTCTGGCTGGTGTACACGATAACTCTCGAAAAGAGCTAAGGAAAATGTAAACTTTGAACAAAACTAATGTTACTTCCACACGGATACTCAGAATCAGCTATATTTGATAATAAACAAGTAAAAACGGCGTTAAGTTCGGCCGGGCCGAACTTTATATACCCTCCACCATGGATTGCATTCCACAGAGGTTGTCGGTTTTCGTAGAAGTGCAGTAATATTACAGGAAAATATAAATTTTTTAATATAGCAAACCAAAACAAATACAAATATTGAGAAAAAAATATAAATAAATAGAATATTTTAATAATTTCAAATCAAAAAATAAATATTCTTATATTTATATTTTCAAAACGCTTAAATACCATAAATATTGATAGATAGTGGGTGCTACAGTTGGTTGTATTTCCATTCTATTTTAATTCCAAAAGTACAAATTTTGAAAATCCATTATCAGACGTACATAGTGCAAAATAACCTAACTTCATGATTCAACCAATTTTTGCCGTAAAAGAAAAGGTACGAATTTGGAAAAAACATTTTATTTTGAGTGTCTATGCGGTCAGAGGAATGTATACAGCGAATTCCATGATTCCAGCTGCACCCATTTGGTTGGTACCATTTTAACCCCCTTGACGTTTCTACGCAATTAGAATTTCATCATTCTAGCTTTAGTCGTTTAGTTGGTACTATTTTTATCCCTCTGTACCATTGTATCCCTTGGAAGTACGAATTTGGAAAAAACCTTTTCCAAATTTCATGACTCTAGATGAGGTCATTTGGTTGGTACTATTTTTATCATCTTTTTCTATTTTGACCCCCAAAAAGTACGAATTTCGAAAAATTCGTTTATTTTCCGTGTCTACACAGTCAGAGGAATGTATACTCCGAATTTCATGACTCTAGCTGTGGTCATTTGATTGGTACTATTTTTATCCCCTTTTTTCATTTTAACCCCAATAAGTACGAATTTTGAAAAATCCGTGTATTTTACTTGTCTTTGCTCTGATTGCATGATGATGAATGTATACACCGAAATTCGTGTTTCTATCTGTTGTCGTTTAATATGTACTGTTTTTATCCCTTTTTGTCCCATTTCACCCCCTACAAATAAGAATAACTTTATGGTGCACTTTTTTGCTATAAGGGGAATGCGCATACCAAATATCCAGCAAATATAAACAGTGAACAGAATCCTACCAGTTTGGTGGCCCTGTTGGTCTCCCCTACACGGAGTCTAGAGGAGACAATTTAAAAAACAAAACAAATTGCATTTTTTAATAGTTTATATATTTGGCAGGGACTGCCATCTGTCTCAGTACAAGGTGAGTTGACAACTAAAGAAAGCAGACACCCAAGAATGGCAGTGATGGCGTTACCATCAACACCAGTGATGTGATGTGTCTCGAAATAAGATGTAGGCGGCGCTGGCTGATCATATGATGGATCGTCAACAAACAGACATATTCAAAAAACATGCTTAAATACGCTAAAATATTAGGGATTATTATGGGTATTTTTAGTCCTTGTGAGGGAAAAATTTTTCCCTTTGGGCCGATTTCGCCCCATTTCAATCCACCGATCTACGACTATAAGACGCATTTATGGACAGTTTGAACGTTCTAGCTCCTTTCGTTTAGATGCTAGCGTGCTTTCAACAGACGGACAGGCGGCAGATCGTCTTAGAATTTTATGACGATCAAGAATATATATACTTTATAGGGTCTTAGGTCGATATTTTAAGGTGTTACAAACGGAATGACAAAGTTAGTATACCCCCATCCTGGAGGTGGAGGGTATAAAAACGATATTGCCACACGCCTTCTGCTTAGAGATGGGCGCGTGAGTGATTCTAGAGCTGTAATAGTGTAAACTTGGGTCCCAAATATGCACCCATATAGTTGACTTTCATAGTAGGTGTTTCTAGTTGAAATATTACATGATGCGGGAAATATGATCAAGATACGATGTAAATGTGCATTTTAGAGCAGTAATAGGTTAAATCGGAAGCACATTTGTATGAGGGCTATATAATGTCGCCCACTGTCACGTTAGCTGTTTCTGGTTCAAATATAACATGATCCTGAATTTTTTTAATTAAATTATAGGGATATTTGCGTGTATCTGAACCGATTTCCTACTTAAATAGCGATCGTCGTTGGCCAAAACAAATTACGTTTGCCAAATTTCATGGTAATCGGACGAGCTGTAGAGTGCCAACAAGCTTAAATGAATAACAGATGGACGCACATACGAACGGTCAGACAGACACGTTAAATCGTTTCAGCTGGTAATTCTATTTCTTGGTGTTACGAACATTTGGCGTGAAACTTACTTATAATACCCTATTCCACGAAGTGGTGTAGGGTATAAAAATATCGAAAGAAGTATCGACTCAAAATAATTTAACAAATATCAGAATACAAAATATCGTCCTATAAAAAAGAAAATATTTCCAAATTGGAAACCAAAAATGGTCAAATTTGTATAAACTCCACCACAGGATGGGGGTATACTAAGTTTGTCATTCCGTTTGTAACACCTTGAAATATCGACCTAAGACTGTAATAAATAAAGACCATATAGACATGCCCGCCCGCCTGTTGAAAATACGCTAGAGTCTAAACGAAAGGAGCAAGGAGATCCAAATTTTCCATCAATGCGTCTTATAGTCGTAGATCAGTAAGGGGTTGAATGGGACAAAAAGCGATAAAAATGGTACTTATTAAACAACAACAGCTAGAAACACGAGCGTACATTCCTCTAATTGAGTGGATACATAATATAAAAAGTTTTTTTTTCAAATTCGTACTTTTAAGGGATACAATGGGAACATAGGGATAACATTGGTACCTACTAAACGGCTACAGCTCGAATGGTGAAATTCGGTGTAAATTGATTTTCGAAAGTCGTACTTTTAAGGGTGTAAAAGGGGATAACAATGGTAGCAACCAATTGGCCGCAGCTAGAATTATGGAATTCGGTGTATACATTCCACAGACTGCGTAGACACGCAAAATAAAAAGATACTTTTTTACTTTTACGCCAAATATGGGAAAAGTGATAAAACTGGTAGGGAACAAATGCCTAGAATTGAAGTTAGGGTTTCAAAATCTGTACTTTTGGTAATTAAATAGGATAGAAATACAACTAAAAGTCTGCATACCCCTTACAAAATTACGTTTTAACGTAAATGGTGACATTTTGACCATCGTTGGCAACAAAAGAACAAAAATGTGCAATTACACTGGAAGAATCAAAATTTATTTAAAAACAAGTAAGGAAAGGCTAAAGTCGGACGGGGCCGACTATATAATACCTTACACCACTCCCTGCGTATGTACCTCGCTTTGATTACTATACCCAGTTATTTCATGGGAGCAATTTTATTTAGTTCATATAAATTATACAGTTACTATAAATTCATCTTTAGTCACTTTTAACGTATTTGGTTAATAATATGGTAATTGATCCAATTATCCGACAGAAAAATACAAATTAGACAGTAGTAATAGGATGAATCGGACCAACATTTCAAAAGGGGGCCAATAACAAGATTTTGGGCCTGGTGCAAAACATGTGCCTATATTTTTCTCATTCACGGTAGGTACTCCTAGTAGAAAAATATCATGATCTGCAAAATTTGATGAACATCCGATGTAAGATGTGGTTTCTAGAGCTGTAATAGATCAGAATGGGGCCACATTTGGCTTATACCAAAGTATGGACATATGGGAATCTCCCAAACAAGTAAGGAAAGGCTAAAGACGGACGGACTTTCTATCTCATTACAATTCAATTCGGCAAAAAAGTGAAATTGGGAAGGATTTTTGCATCCTGTTAATGTATGTGTTTGACAAAAAAAATCGGAAAGGACATATATTGACATTTGGTATATTGAAACCTGGAACGATGTGACCAGCTTTCACCATGTATGTTTATTGGTGAGATATAATATGTAAAGTTTGGCCAAAATCGGATAAAGTTTGGCAAAAAACATAAACATTTGTATGAGGGCTATATCTAAATCTGAACCGATCTTTCACCATAGGTGTTTCTAGTTCGATTATAAAATGTTGTGCCTATTTTAAAGAAAATCAGGTACAGGTATATAAAGCGGAAAAAGTGAAATAGGGAGCAACATTTGTATGGGGGCTATATCTAAATCTGAACCGATCTTACCCAAATTCTGCATAGGTGTTTCTAGTTTGATTATAAGATGTTGTACCAAATTTAAAGAAAATCGGGTAAAATATGTGGTTTCTGAAGAGGAAAAAGTCAAATCGTGAGCGTCATTTGTATGGGGGCTATATCTAAATCTGAACCGATCTTACCCAAATTCTTCATAGATGTTTTTAGTTTGATTATAAGATGTTGTACCAAATTTAAAGAAAATCGGGTAAAATATGTGGTTTCTGAAGAGGAAAAAGTCAAATCGTGAGCGACATTTGTATGGGGGCTATATCTAAATCTGAACAGATCTTACCTAAATTCTGCATAGGTGTTTCTAGTTGGATTATAAGATGTTGTGCCAAATTTAAAGAAAATCGAGTACAATGTGTGGTTTTTAGAGCGCAAAAGTCAAGTCGGGAGCGACATTTGTGTGGGGGCTATATCTAAATCTGAACCGATCTTACCTAATTTCTGCATATGTGTTTCTAGTTGGATTATAAGGTGTTGTGCAAAAATTAAAGATAATCGAGTACAATAAGGGGTTTCTAAAGCGGCAAAAGTCAAATCGGGAGTGACATTTGTTTTGGGGCTATATCTAAATCTGAAGCGATTTGCCTCAAATTAAATACCGTTCCTCCCTGATCGACAAAACTTATTTGTGCCAATTTTTGTTAAGATCGGACTATAATTGCGACCTTTAATTTGATTACAACAATAGATGGACGGACGGACATTGCTAAATCGACTCAGAAAGTGATTCTAAGTCGATCGGTATACTTAACAATGGGTCTATCTCGCTTCCTTTTGGGTGTTTCAAACAAATGCACAAAGACATAATACTCTCGTGGAGTGTATAAAAATGTGCAATTACACTGGAAAAAATTAAAATTTATTTAAAAAATGAATTTCGATTTTTGAGACGCAAATAGGTCTATAGACTAGCGATGACGTATGTGTGTATTATTTCCATAAACTACCATTAACTAAATCAGGAAAGTATTGCACTCGGTTGGCTTAAATTTGCTCATAATGACTCCGATGCGTAAAACATAATGTATGCTATGAGAGAAGTTATTATTGAGCGTCAAACAAATATGTTAATAGAATTTTCTGAAATTAGCAATTGTCTGAAGTCAAGTGTCCAATCCATCATAAAAAAATAATAAACGTATCAAAACCCTTTCTAATAAGTCAAAGAGTAGACGTCAACCAAAACTTATACCACAAAGAAACGGATAAAAGTAATCAATTTCTTTAATTTATATTTACAAATACATGGGGAATTTATCGGTAGACGTTTTCTATCCCGAAACTTCGGACATTTCAGAAAATTCAGAAATTTGTCGTAACGATTTTATATTTCTCAAGATTTTTGTGGAAAAGTATTCATTAAGGCACTGTTCATTTTTCACAATAAAGCTATTGCTTAAATTTGTCCTGTATATAAGAGTACAACTGTAAGATGAATTATATTAGAATTATAAATTTATTTTAGAAAGCATTTGTAAATACAAATTCAACTACTCCACTGTGCAAAGCACTCTAACCGTCATAGATGATTTTGGTTATAAGAATGTCAACCATAACACAAATATCCACAACAATACTTTTACAAATGCTGCATGAGTACGAGTATGTCTATCCGTCTGTCTGTCTGTCTCTCAGTCTAAAGGACATACGTAAATAGAATGTATAAAAATATCAAAATATATGCAAGTATGTACGTGTGTATGTTGGTATATTTCGCTAAATGCCTTCATATATAGGGTTATCGAATTAGAGTTATTTATAGAGTGCGCAAATCGAAGTTGAAACTAAAAATTAATTTTTAAATAGAATTTTTTCATGATAAAGCTGGATAAAACCTGTTCGGTACAAAATATGTGTCCAGGATAGAAAACAAATTAATTTGTACTATCATTTTGGGAGTATGAGTCCGATAAGAGCCGATTGTAATTTAAAGATTATTCGTTGATGTCGTCCAACAATTAAGAAAAATTTGATTAAAACGAAAGTTTTTTGCCTTAAATGAGTATCCAACCAATGCTGAGTACCACATTCAGTTTTGCGAGGAATTAGACATTTGTAACTATTGTAATAACCCTTTGCCCATCTTTAAATGCCTAAATACAGACACGAGTATGCTTGCATGTATATATGTAGGTACGGTATTTATGTGTGCTATGGTTTTTTTATTTTATAACAAGACTTCAATTTTCACAGAAGCGACCCCTCCAACATTCAACCAACCAACCAACAGTTGTTCGCCTACAATGGAATACAGAACACAGAATACCCCAAAACAACACCGGAATAACAAAAAGCTGCAGAAGAAGAATGAAATGGTTTAATACGGATATAATAGATAAAATTTCATTGCATGACACTGATGTTTCACATTCACTGGGAGATAGGTCCTCGTACCCGCACTCATCGTACACGTCTAGTGACGGTGCCTTCGTCTTGCCACTGCTGCTTATAGCCATAGACATGTATTTTTTGTTTTGCAACAGCACCGACATCGACAATGAAGAAGAATAAGCATAAACCTCCCCCCCCAAAAAAAACATACGAAATGTTCATGGTTGTTATAGGCTTAAGAGGGAAAAGTGCTGTGGAAAATTGTCGTATATAGTATTTTCTTGTGTTTTTGTTGACGAAATGCTGTTTGGGAAATTCAACAGCCAGCACTCCGCTCACCTCTTCCACACAACGTTGGCTGAACGACTGGTTGTACGACTATATGTGGGCAGATCTACCGTATTTGTAGCATACAAATATATTTTATTGAGTGTGGTAGGTTGTGGGAAAAAGGAGGACGTCAAGGCATGTTATGTGAATTATGCAGGGTCGAGGGCAACGTTATAAGAAAGCCGAAGACGACACGCGCCAACATAATGTTGCGTGTGGTAGGGTGCAATCCCGTGGAAGGTTAATTCAATATGTAATTGTATAACAAGTCGTCCTTTGGTCGTCATCATTGACAATTTTCCAAAATATTTGCTGGGTTTTATTTTACGCAGCTATAAATAGCTAACATGGAATTCAATGTTTGAAATTTTATATTTTTCTTAAATTTAATGTTAAATCAAGACACATAGTATATCAGAATGGTAGTAAATCTAAACAATTTGGTGAAATCTTTTTTATTTCTAAACATCGTCTTCTTTTCTCTCGAGACAATGTCTTCCAGCGATAGTTAACAGCTTTACATTACTCGTTACTTTAAAAACTGGCACTTCCAAATAACCATCAATTACGGATTATATTTGCTCATTGTTGGTAAAATTGTACAACAAACGAATATTTAATATTTGGATAATAGCCGGTGAATAGGAAGCATGAGGAAGCAATTCCAACTTAAAACAAGTATTCCAATGGAGGAATGATTTTATTTAGTCAAAACAGTCCAATATTAGTGTCATATGGCATATGTCATGTCAAATTTCTAATATGAAGATTATGTAACGTTAATAGGGTAAAATATTAGAAAACAAGTAAGGAAAGGCTAAAGTCGGGCGTGGCCGACTATGTGATACACTCCACTTTATATGCGAATACAATTCAATTTGTTAAAAAAAAATGATAACGGAAAGGATTTTTGTATGCTTCCTAATCATTGGCTAATATGACCTGACCCAATTTGTCAAATCGAGAAGAATATTTGTATCGGGGCTATATCCAAACAAGGAATGATTACACAATAGGTTCTTCCAGTTGAAGTATAACGTGTTATGCTCAATATGAAGAAATTCTCTGAAAATACGTGGTTTCTGGGGGGAAATCTCAAGCTGGGAGCGAATATAAATATGAAGCTATGTATAAATCTGAACTGATCTGACCCATTTGCACCATGGGTGTTTCTAGTGGAAACATTAGATATTTTGCCAAATTTGAACAAGATCTGTTAAAATATGTGGTATCTAGAGCACAAAAAGTCAAATCGGGACCGAAATTTGAATGGGTGCTATATATAAATCTGAACCGATCTGATCTATTTTCACCAGAGGTGTTCCTAGATGTTTTGCCAAATTTGAAAACAATCTGATAAAATATATGGTTTCTAGAGCAAAAAGGTCAAATCGGGAGCGAAATTTGAATGGGAGATATATATATAAAAATGAACCGATCTAACACATTTTCACCACTGGTGTTTCTAGATGAAATATAAGATGTTTTGCCAAATTTGAAAACAATCTGAAAAAAATGTTTTCTAGAGAGGAAAAAGTCAAATTGGGAGTAAAATTCGTATGGGGGCTATATCTAAATCTGAACCGATTTTCTTCAAATTAAATAGCGTTCGTCCTTATCCCGAAAAACTTCGTTGTGCAAAGTTTCGTTTGGTTCTGGTTACAATTGCGACCTGTGTCGTGATTACAAGAATAGATGGACGGACAGACAGACGAACATTGCTAAATCGATTCAAAAAGAGATTCTAAGTCGATGTGTCTATCTCGCTTCCTTTTGTATGTTACAAACAAATGCACAAAGCCATAATACTCTCGTGGAGTGTATAAATATGATAAACTAAATTTAAACAAGATCCGTTGTGAATTGGAGGAACCATTCGTTCAGTTTCACAGTAAACGTTCAAAGTTGAAATATAACATGATCTTCCAAATGTGACCATGATATGGGCTTACGGTTTGGGGTCCGGGAATTCCTGAGCCGTTTATGTCGGGAATTCCCGTCCAAATAATTCCAAATTTCCCGAGAAATATTAAAAATACTTTATTGATTATTTTTAGTACTAATTTAAATTTATTTTATAAATAGAAAAATGTAGATCTATTCCAAATTCATATATTTGCATTACTTGCCATAATAATAAATATTTATAAACAATCTTTTATTACAAATAAAATTAGTTTAAATTGTTTGAGTTGCCAATTTGGTGAAACCCAGTTAGGTTTTCACTCTATCATTAAAGTATTTTCAATCTATTATAGTCAAATATTTTCTCCTTCCATCTCAAATATATAAAATATAAATATATACATATAAAAGAGTTGCGTTACTGACTGACTGACTGACTTAGTAGTTCCCAAATACGTAGACGTCGACTAAGAAAGGGTTTTACGAAATTCGTACTTTTAGGGGGTAAAATGGGACAAAAAAGGATAAACATCGAACCTTCGTCCTGACTAAACGGCAGTAGCTAGAAACATGAAATTCGGTGTGTTCCTTGCACTGACCATGCAGAACAGCTACAAATAGGGATTTTTCGAAATTCGTACTTTTAAGGGGGAAAGAGAAAAAAAGGGATAAAAATGGTACCAGTTTAAGAATTACAGCTAGAATCGTGAAAATCGGTATTTACATTCCTCTGACAACGTAGACTTGCAATATAATTTTTCGTAGCTAGAATCGTGAAATTTGGTATGTAAATTCCTCTGACCATGTATAAGCGCATTAAAATTGTATTTTTCGAAATTTGTACCTTTAAGGAGTACGCGGTACTAAGGGGATAAAAATGGTACCAATTTAAGTATTGAAGCTATAGTTGTGAAATTCGGTGTGTAAATTCCTCTCACCACATATAAGCGGAATATAAATGCATTTTTTACTTTTAAGGGTTGTGCGGGACAAAAATGGTACCAACTAAAATATTGCAGCTAGAATCTTGAAATTTAACGTGTATTGTGTTTGATGTGTTGTATGACCATGTAGAAGCGCAGTATACTTATAAGAAGTGAGCGGTACAAAAAGGGATGTAAATGGTACCAACTAAAGTATTGCAGCTATATTCGTGAAATTTGGTATATAACTTCCTCTCACCACAAATATGCGGAATATAAATGCATTTTGTACTTTTAAGGATAAAAATGGTACCAACCAAAGTATTGCAGCTAGAATCTTGAAATTTGATATGTAAGTTCTTCTGGCCATGTAGAAGCGCTGTAAAATGGGACCTTTCGAAATTTGTACTTATAAGAGGTGAGCAGGACAAAAACCGATGAAAATGGTACCAACTTTACTTTTAAGGGTTACGAGGGACAAGGTGGAATAATAATGGTACTAATTTAAGTATTGCAGCTATAGTCGTGAAATTTGGTGTGTCAATTCCTCTGACAAAGTAGAAGAACAAATCCAAATTGATTTTTCGAAATTTGTACTTTAAAGGGGAGAGCGGGACAAAAAAGGATAAAAATGGTACCAACTTTAGGATTACAGCTAGAATCATGAAATTTAGTATGTAAATTCCTCTGACCATGTAGAAGCGCCATCAATATGGATTTTTTTTTCAAAAAAAAGGTTCTGCGGTTGTAATTTTTTTGTTAAAATCTGTGTAAAAAATGATAAAATATATATATGCGAAGGGAGTTTAGAAAAGAAATAAATACAGGGTTGCCCATATTCGACGGACCCATGTTTTTTTTAAAAAAATCAAAGAAAAAAACAAGTAAAAACGGCGTTAAGTTCGGCCGGGTAAAATTTTTCCCTTTGGGCCGATTTCGCCCCACTTCCATCCCAACCGATCTACGACTATAAGACGCATTTATGGAAAATTTGAACGTTCTAGCTCCTTTCGTTTAGATGCTAGCGTGCTTTCAACAGACGGACAGACGGACGGACGGACATGGCTAGATCGTCTTAGAATTTTATGACGATCAAGAATATATATACTTTATAGGGTCTTAGGTCGATATTTCAAGGTGTTACAAACGGAATGACAAAGTTAGTATACCCCCATCCTGGAAGTGGAGGGTATAATAAAAATTTGGCGGTTGGCAATCTTAATCATTTAATTTGTTCCAAGTAGATTTGTTTACATCAATTTTTGAATATGATATCTCTCTGCCGCCTCTGGCGTTGATGGCGTATTGTGCCCTTTTTGCAGCATTTTCCATCGTTTTCGCCAACATTTCGGCCAGAATAGCGGCTATTTCTTCATGAATGTTGTCCTTGAGCTCTTCTACGGTCCTTGGCTTGTTAACGTAAACCTTTGACTTCAAATATCCCCACAAGAAGAAGTCAGGCGGCGTCAAATCGGGCGAACGCGGTTGCCAGTCAAAATCACCACTTTTCGACATCAAACGGCCCGGAAACAAATTCTTCAGAAAATCGATTGTTATGCGACTTGTGTGCGGTGGAGCGCCGTCTTGTTGAAACCAGAACTGCCTCATACGCTTTCGACGAATAATTGGCATCACAAAATTGGTCATCATGTCGCGATAACGCTCCTGGTTGATGGTAACAGCATGGCCATTTTCATTTTGGAAGAAAAACGGCCCAATGACCGTTTTCGCACTAACGCCGCACCAAACTGTTACTTTTTCGTCATGAAGAGGCACTTCTTGAATCTCCTGAGGATTTTCAGTGGCGTAAATACGGCAATTTTGCTTATTTACGGTCCCATTCAATGTGAAATGGGCTTCATCGGACATGATAATTTTGTTCCAAAATTGCTCGTCATCTTCGGGCATTTCGATGACTCTTTGGGCCCATTCCAATCGACGAGGCTTGTCCACAGGCAACAATCTTTGCGTCAATTGAATTTTGTACGGGAACAAATGCAAATCAACGTGAATAATCCGTTGTAAAGTGGACCGAGCCATGTCCATGCTGAGAACGGCGTTTTTGGGATGTTCTTGGGGACCTCTCAACACTGGCTCGTACGGCAGTGATATTCTCGGCCGATCGCCTTGGTCGACTTTTATTTGGCCTCTTCGGATTAGAAAGAGCCTCACCAGTCGAAAATTTTTCGTATAAACGCTTAATGGTGTTCTTAGAAGGCGCACTTCTCACATTTTTTAATATTTTAAAAGCACGTTGAGTTTTCACAATTGACTTGTTCTGTTGAATGTAAATTTCAACTATTTCAGAGCGCTCGCGTGGCGTGTATTGTTGGATGGTAAAAATCTGCTTGGACTGACGCTTCAAACGCGGTATGTCATTAAGCGATCTGACATCTCTGTCAAAAGTTATGGCGTTGCCAGATGGGTCCATCGAATATGGGCAACCCTGTACTATCCTAAAACTGAGACGGATAAAACTAATAACAAATGCCTGGCTTTTTCGCGTGCGAAGCAGCCGGTACTGATAGTATTTACATATTTGACTAAAACGACTTCTACAAATATGAACTAAAAATTATCCATGTAGAACGTTTGGAAAAAAAGACTATTTTGCCAGACAATAATTATTAGAATTTCCCTAGAAAGATAATGAAGTCAAAGCTGAAAATCATCTCAAAGAAGAATTTATCATACATATGAAACCAGTAAGCAATACAAATGGGGATAACATTAAAACTTTGCAAAAGAAATAATTACTGCTACTTGTTCAATCCTTTTTGTATTATCATTTGTTTGCTACTAATTATATTCCACATCGATAAATGCACAATCGTAAATTTCAATTTGTTTTCACTGTTTCGAATTTTCCCCCTGTTTATGTAAAATATTTTCGACTGTAGACGAACAAATCATTTAAATTAAAGACATCATAACATCCACTATTACCCTAGTTCTTTGTTTTAGATATACGAGTTCCTTCATTTCTTTTTTAATTTAGTGTAGGTGTCAACAATGATGTTTGCATACCGTCCGGGAAACCTCAAACCCAATATGGGCTATATCAAAATATGGACCCACACAGTTCACTTTTACAGAAGGTATTTCTAGTTGAAATATAACATGATTTGGGAAGTTTGAACTACAGTTACCACCGATACTTTGCACACAAACATTACATGGACGGACATATAGATTAAGTACGGTAAAACCTCTCAAGAGCGGACAGTCACTATCACCCAACATTTTTCCGCATAAGTCCACTTATGGGAGATAATATAACAAAATATATTTTATGTCCGTGTCCTCATACCAAATTTCATTATATTGAAAATTTCAAAATTTTGATTATCCATTTAAATGATATCCGCATGAGGTAGTGTCCGCCCGTGATAGGTTTCACTGTAGTCCACTTGGTAATACTAAGCCAAACGGTACATTTAAAAGTGGATACAGCTTGATTACTGAATTGAGCTATTCCACGTCTGTATTAGAGTGATCAACCCCAGTTTTCCTACAATCTGGGTTGCACGGATTTGTTTTTCTTTGAAAAACGGGTCTTTGAAAAACGGGTCGGACTATATTTCTTAAAACTGTAAAAAATGGGAAAAAATTGTCTTTTAATACATATTTGCTTCAGTCGAAAAACGCACAGTGGGATAGCTTCAAACATTTGAGTGCAAAAATATGTGGAGTGGTCGCAGAGTAATGAAGCTTGGTGCCGCGATTTTGTATCCCTCAATCTACAGAGTAGGGACGGACAAAAAGTGTAACGCATTGGAGGAGAGACTTAAGACACTAAGTATCCATTTTTAAGCTGTATGAGCCATGTCCGGCTGGTGTTAGAGAGTTATCGTGTAACTCTCGAAAGGAGTTAAGAAATAAATTCAAACATTGCGCATGGTAATATTTTTCTCAAACTTTTAGTTCGGAGATGAGTGAAATTTCCATACCCCATTGGGCACCTCCCACACAAATGGACCATATTTCCATGTTCAATTAAAACCAATGTAACTTCCACGGGGATATACGGAATCAGCAATATTTTGGTATTTGATAAAGTTTTTATAATCACTTAATACCGATGATCGGAATACTGAGAAATTTTGTATTTAGAATTGCTTTTGTAGATGTTGCACACACCTGCAATATGGGCGATATTGCCACACACTTTCTGGCACCTCCCACACAAATTGACATAAGCTTTGGTTAAAATAAAAATGTACTGGATACAGTGAACTTACTGTGTAAAATGAACAAGGCTTGCACTAATTAGTTCACTCGACCAAAACGGCAAGTATTTCCCCCAAACAAATATATGGTTTGGACATACCCGAAACTGGCACGTCCCTTCTATTATCATCATCACAAATAGTCCTTATTCTTATGTTAAATTAAAATCAGTATAACCTCCGCACGGATATTTGGAATCAGCTGCATTTCGATGTTTGATAAAGTTTTTATCAGAGCCAGCGTTTATGAAGTATAGAGTGTATTATATATATATTCTAGTAGCTGCCACAGGTAATAAAGTCCTTGGGAATGGACTCCATGTTGTAGGGTATATTACTTGGATGCACAGCATTTTTAATTGAATTGCAGCAATATTGGTTAAGATATATATCATAACAAATATATCTTTCAAGAACACAGGGAAATAATGGAATACAATTGGAGCACATGACAGTGAAATTTAGTCTGTGGCAACTTTAACGAAATCATCATGTTTCTTCTCAATTAAATTTAAGGAAAACATTATACATACATATAATAAATGTAAAGCCAAGCAAAAACAGATTTCATTTAAAATAATAAACTTACACTTTGTGATTTTGACAACACTTGTTTATCGGTCAAATACTGTAAATTAAACTTGAGTGTCTAAGCTTTTGTCGAAGAAATCAATATTTTTCCAACAAACTTTCTTACATGTTTGCTGAAGTATCATTCGTATACTCTTATCTACATACATACATATTTATATTATTTATCCTTTCGATTGATGCTCTTTCCAATCAATTAGAATTGTTTGCATTTTTGCATTGACTATTGAACATAAAATACCACTTGACAACAATGGAATTTAATTTTATTGAAAAACCAAACGCACTCTCCTGACAAATGCACAATACGTTGTGGCGATGGGGGGGGGTGGCAAAAATTCCATTCACAGTTCAACTGCAGAATAGAAAATAAGGAAAACCACAAAAGATATGCATACTTCATGATCTGGACAGTCAATTCGAAAATGTTTCGTAAGGCCAAACCATGAAGTATTTTTGGACGTGCACTTAGATGGTCAAGGGCGGCCACAGGCAGGACATCGATTACTGTGACTGCACAGAGAGCAATTTATTTGAAATGCAACATTTATTTATATTTATATCTGCATTTGTATGTATAGACATTTAATGGTGTTGTGCATTCTCCTACAGGATATTATCATTTGTCATGGATAAGTTTAATACTTCTCTGGTGGCTCTTAAGGCCACACATTGGTAGGAAATCGACTTAATTTTGGAACTTCTGAAGTCTGCATTAACTGTAATACAGGCAAAAGATTTATAGCTACTGGGCCTCGATATTGGCTACAGGGATCTGAAATAATTTTGAATAGCCAATAGAGATTTCATCAGATTTAAAAAGTGTTAGTCGGTACTTACAAAAACGGTATTAACATATTTTTTACTAACTACTGTAGCTGAAGATTTGAATATTTATAAATGATTTATCATCTCGGAAATTCCCGGCATAAAATTAATTAATTTTAGGTATGGTATCAATATGGTTTAAAATATCTACATTTAGATGTTGTGCTTTATTTTAAATGCTAAAAATTATAATTAAAAAAAGAATGTATCTGCAAAATATTTGGTCTCTAGACGAACGAATCGTCAGAATGAAGGTACCATAAAATTGACCATTTAAGTCACAGGCACTAGTGAATGTCACTTATACCAGATTAAAAAATGATTAAGGAAGCAATCTACTCATATCCTTCGAATCCTTCGGATAAATCATACAAAAATAAAAACATTGAAATAGTTTCAGTCATTAGTTTACTTTACTTATTTACATTCCTATTTGATTTTTTTAGAGTTTTCAGCAGAATATTAATAATGTTGTCCTTATTACACGTTCCACTAGGTATAGGTATATATAGGTATGTCTTTGTAAATTCCTTTGTAACACCCAAAAGGAAGTGAGATAGAGCCATTGTTTAGTATACTTTTTGAATAGATTTAACCATGTCAATCTGTCTGCCCATATCCATGATACAGGACACATGCCAAAATCCTCTCTAAATTGTATCGTAGTGACGTAGAAAGTGAAGGTTATCATTTAGCCGGTCCACCCGACTTTTACTAGTTTTCTTTGAGACAATTGTCACCTTTGACTTTGCTGATCCTTCAAGGAAAATTAAAAGGATTACTGCCTAACAAAATGGTTTTCGGACAGCTTAAAAATTCATTAAATACTTCGGTCTTAAATCACTCCGACAATGCGTTACACTATTTTTCTATTCCGTGATATAAGGGATAAGGGACTCTATAAAGTGAAAGTATAAAAACCGGCAATCCAGCATATCGAGGGCTTATATTCATATGTGGCTATGAACAAAAACGTAACTTTTCAGGAGAGCGAAAAAACTGATTTTCTCTTCAATTTTAAGAGTAATTATAAATCATTCTTCTACAGTTTAATCTAAAAAGGATAACTAATTGCTACGATTAAAAAGTTTCCTATTATTCACGGTTTTATGGTTCATAGCCACTTTTGCACGTTTCAAATTGAGCACTATGAATTTTGAAATAAGCACATAGCCATTAATGCTCAAATATATAAATAAGACTTATTGTAAAATCGATAACGTTTTTTATGAAATGTTGGCAATGTTGTGTACAAAACGCATTTTCTGTGATGTACACAGCGAATTTAAAGATTCCAGCTTCATCCGTCAGATTTGTACCATTTTTATCCCTTTTTCCAATGTTTTTACGAAAAGTGGATATTGCGGTAGGGCACGTTAAACAAAAAATACGAATTGTATATTTTTTGGAAAATTTTCATTTTCGCGGCAAATATGGCTAATATGATTTTCTCTCATGACATTTTTGTTATATGATTTTCTCGCGATCTAGCCAACGGATCCGACTGAATTTGTGTATGTAGTCAGTCGCGAAAATCGCTGCAATTGTTGAAATATCCGAAATTCGCGGTTGCAATCGCTTATATTTTAACATTCTTTATCCAGGATTCTGAAACTTTTCTGACACAAATATTCCGAATGAAGTCAGCAATCATATGCTATAAAAATATTTTGATATTCTCAATATGATAAAAAGTTACGCAGGTTTTTCTAACGATACTTTTCACATTTTTTGACTTTACAGCCACTATTTATCCTATTTTAGCCTGATAACTTGGGAACCAAAATGCTATTAACCGCGTAATGATCGAATTTGACAGTACGATATACCCTAAATCTAGAAATGTTTTAAACAAAATGGTTGTAGCGAATTACAACCTTCGGTTATATGCCATTCCATTTTTAAACAATATTATATATATTATTTTTATGTTCATAGCCACTTCTGCAGTCACAAAATAACTGTGAGTAGATAGCCAAATCAGAAAATTAAAAAAAATGGCTTTAGAAAAAAAATCTTCTCCAAATTTATATGACAGATGACATCCAAATCTGAGAATAGTTTTGCATCAAAAACTCATTTTCGAGAAAATGGTTCATAGCCAGTTATGAATATAAGCCCTCGATATATAGGTCGTGATCCATGCATATAATAGAATAAGTTTCAGTCACCCCCCAGAAATGAATATTGGATTGTTTAATGATGATCTCCGTCTCTGAGCAAAACACTCCTTAAAAAATCATGTGTTTCCTAAATAAAAAATGTTATTTTGTGTTATTGAACAGGTTTCCAATAATTATGGTCCTGTTTGCCTCCCGCTGAGGCGATAGTTAATTGAAAACACTATAAATTTTATTTATTTATTTATTTTACGAGACGATACTTTGTACACAGAAAAACAGATGGTTTTGACATATACGAAACAACATCAAAAGGAATACAATTAGAATGTTACCGCCATCTACATGTCAGACCGGTTGTAGTGTCATTTAGACTGCTGTTTAGATCGATCATATGATCGAACGTAAACATACTGGCCTCCTTGCACTAGTGCAAATGATGAAGATGTTTTTTCTAGTTGAAGTTTTTGTAGAGTTGTTTGTATGTGTTGTTATGATTTTTTATGACTCCGGTAGGTGTAACGACTGGCTTATTTCTGAGTTATTGTAGATGTTTGGCTTGGAAAGCCTAGTTGTGATGGAGATATCAAGAATTGATGAAAAGTCTTCAACTAAGACTGGCTCGTAAAGCCTTATCGCCACGGAGTGATGATTTATTTGTTGAAGACCACGTGAATTTGATCGCTCCTAAATCACTATTTGCAAGGAATGACGAATTGATGCTGTTGTCTTGATACACGGTCAGCTCGTAAAGCTTTATGTCACGTAATGACATTTTTATGTGTTCTTGACGACATGGAGGAATTGGCTCGGAAAGCCTATAGGTCACTTAATGTCCAAATGTATTTGTTTTTTTTCCAGGGTCGAAACTTCCATCGGACAATCATAATATGTAAAACTACTTTACGTCACGGCTCAAGGTTGGTTTCGAAGGACCATGAACAGGTTTCCAATAATTATGGTCCTGTTTGCCTCCCGCTGAGGCGATAGTTAATTGAAAACACTATAAATTTTATTTATTTATTTATTTTACGAGACGGTAATACTTTTGTACACAGAAAAACAGATGGTTTTGACATATACGAAACAACATCAAAAGGAATACAATTAGAATGTTACCGCCATCTACATGTCAGACCGGTTGTAGTGTCATTTAGACTGCTGTTTAGATCAATCATTTGATCGAAAGTAAACAGTTATAATAACTTATTAATCGAACTTTATAGGTGTTTTCAAGATGGATGGACCTACGGATCCAATATTCTTTTTTGGGTAGTGACCGCATCTTTTTATTTTTGCGACCCATCCTAGTGTCCAGTAGAATAGTGATGCACATAAAACTTATTTCTTCGTAAATCATCTACACCTTGTCGGCCTTTTTATTTCTCTCCAAAAATCACAAATCACCACGAAAAATACAAAAGGGTCTATCATCACTTTTGATAATTTTACAGGATAATCCAAAAACTGAATAATATGAAAATCATTGTGATTACAATAATGATTTGTCTGGATACTTTAAAACCACAAAAATGAAATTACATTAGAAGATAGATTGCGTTCCACCATTGATCCGAAAAAGAAATGTTTTCAAACAAATTTGTTTTTCAGACTGTTTGAATTTCGCTCATAAAGTCGCCATTTTTGGAAAAGGAAAGCAAAAATTTGATGAGGAGAATGTGAGTTAATGGATTTCAAAAATTTGTAAACGTAACGGTAGCATGGTCTGAAATAATAAAACTATTATATTTATTTATAAAATTATTTTTTTTTTTCAATATTTGCATTTTAGTTAGCTATATTAATATTTGGTTAGCTATATTAAAAAAATATATTTTCCTGTAATATTACTGCATTTCTACGAAAATCGACTGCAACTATCATGCAACAGCTGCTATATTCTCTTCATTACGTGCTTGATGTGGTCTAACCGGTCGAGTATCATCCACTAATGTAAACTGGGACTCAAGTTGGCGAAGTTCGAATCATGCGAAAAACATTTCTCACGCTGTTTTTCGTAGTATATTTCTATCGTTGTTGTACGTAATGAACCATTTGGAGACGCTGTTGTGGTTTGTGGTCTTTCCATGATGACTTTACAAATGATACTGAACAAAAATGACAAAACAGTTTGAAAACCAAACTTTGCAATGAATCACCCGATAAGATGGCAATGTGTGCTTTGTTACTTTTCTCGATTTTTTTGACTGAGATTCGAAAGGAAGGTTTTAGTTTGCATTTGTCTCGGTTAATCATTTACAAAAAAAGTATTTGCTTGAAAAGTCGTTACGAAGCCACCTGAAGAAAGTCGTGCCGGACCAGAAACTATGATAGTTCTACTGTGCAGTCGAGTAATAAGTCTCACCATGCCAATAAATAAATAAATTTGAATTCCATAAAATATAGATGCAAAATGGTCTTGCGCCAGTACAATAACCCAGTTCGAAGCAAATTTTGATTACTGGCCAAAATAAACGAAAAATTAAAATTTTGGGCGTATTCATATAACAAACCAAGCTCTCTTTTTAGACGCGGAAAACCAAAACATATTTTTCTCCCATACAAACCAACCCGGTCTTACATAGATATGAACAGTTTACCGCGTGCCTTTAATTCACTTAGAAATATCTATTGTAAAAATTGATCGTAGCGGTTAATGTTTCCACATAGCCTCATACAAATGTCCCGTGATATTTGACTCCTTGTCGCCTAGAGCTTCCGTTTTTCATATTTTTGGTTATTTTCATTTTTAGTCATTCGTGATGGGTAATGAAACCTTGGGATTGATAGTGGAGGATATAGTCGACTCTGAGCAACTATTGCCTATCCTTAATTAATGAACTTGGAATTTTGTATTATGTATCACATTATTCTTGAAAGACGAAGGGGGCAGGATTCCAGGATGCAGTTTTTAACATTATTTATCTTAAATTATTTTAAAAGTTCTGTAATCTAAAGTTCTCTAATCTCTTCGCCAATTTCGTTTGAAAGTGCAGCGTCAACATCTTGAAATTGTGAAATGCCTTCGCGTTTCACCATCCTTGTGGTTTGCTGATTCGTTTCTAATTGACCTGGGTTGAGAGACTGCAAATGAAATATCAATAAAAATGTAATTCCTCCCATACAACCATGATTATTCCATGAATAAATAAAATAAATACCCAATCACATATAACGAAGTTCTTCAATACAAATTTAATTACGCATTACCAACCCTGGATCGTCCTGTCATCGTTTCTCAATCTCTCAAACTGTCCTTTAACATTCTTAGTTAGAAACCAAGTAACCATATCGACTAACTTAATTCAATTGGTGCAATACCTTTAAACTCAATCAAAAATAACTTTAGAAATCAATACGTAACGAAGGATGGGTACAGCGGTGTCTGCAGCATCCTTTTGGAAAAAAACACCGCTAAAGCAAACAGCGACATGTGTTTGCCTTCTAATGCTGCTGCAAAAACTAAAAAGTCCAATTTGAACAATTCATTGAACTTCATGCAACAGCAGACGTTTTCATTTATCAGCCGCAGGAAAAACAACTTCGAAGGAGTAACTCATGCGCATTATCCTGCAACGGAACGTATGCTGAAAAGGGGTGGTGTGAAAAGCTTTTAAAGGTAAACAAAAAATCCCTTAAATTGCACAAGAGACACACACACCCGCGTCAAAGGAAAACAATTTTAAAATGATTTGATAATAAATTCCAACACAAACAACAATGTTAATGAATCATAAAAAACCAACGAGCCGTAAAAATGTCCAAACGTATGATTTTACCAACATTTGATGTGTGTTTTGTTGTTATTATTCTCTAATAAAGAAGTAAATCCTTGGAAATTATGAGCGGCTTTTATAAGCCATAAATGTAATATTACGTAAACATTTGGTATGCTCTTCTGCCGCGTTTCATGTCGAACCTTGTCTTCTTCTTTTCTCTTAAATGTGTATTCAAAGAGTGCATACCACCAAATATTACCTGAAATGTTAAGTGTTAATGCAGTTTAAACCTAAATTTTACATGGCCATGTTATGTTAGAAGCACAGTGCTGTTATTTAGCATTGTGGTGGTTCGCCATACTAATGTTAGAGCGCTGTAAACTGTTAACCGCAAGTGTGGTGAGTTTAATTTGGTAAAAATATTAGCTAAGGCCAACCGACCATAACCTACAACTACACCCACACACCGCCAGCTACAAATTGAGGTTTCTCGCAAATTTGGTGCATTGCAACTTTGTTAATAAAGTCCTTGCTATTTGACCCTAATGTTTTAACATATAGCAAATTATTTATTAAACTTCTTAAGAGAAATTTTTGGAATCAATGTAGAGTGGTTTACGTGGGGTTTAATTTAAATTTCTCTACTTAATCATGTTGTTTTTGGCCATTGTACGGATTGCACAGATAAACTTGTATTTATTAATTATTCATTGCTGAAGTTGAGTCAGTGATATAATAAAGTCCTTTTAGAGCACATTTATGATAAATGACAAACTAACTATGAAATTAAAAAAAATGAATTGCTAAAATCGGACGTTACAATCGGTTTCAGCAAAAGCGAATAGGCAACTAAAAATCTATTAAAAAGAATTTATGGATAATTACATTTATCCATACAGATCCGGATAATTACATTTATATTTATTATCTTAAATTTTCTTCAAATCCGTATCTGATTACCCAGGATGGGGGTATATTCACTTGTTCATTCCGTTTGTAACACCTTGAAATATTCATCGGAGACCCCATAAAGTATATATATTCTGGGTCGTGGTAAAATTCTAAGACGATATAGCCATGTCCGTCTGTCGGTCTGTTGAAAGCACGATAGCGGCCGAACGAAATAAGCTAGGAGGTTCAAAATTTTCCTAAATGTGTCCTATGGTTATAGATCGGTTGGGTTTGAAAGTGGATGAAATTGGCCAGAGGGAAAATTTTTTCCCACACAAGGACTGAAAATACCCCTAATATTTAGAGTATTACAGCATGTTTTTTGAACATATTAGCTTGTATTTACTTGATATTTGCAATGCGCATTTCCATTATAGCATAAAAGGGCACCATAGAGTGATTTTTATTTGTAGGGGCGAAATGGGACAAAAAGAGATAAAAATGGTACCTATCAAACGACAACAGATAGAAACACGAAATTTGGCGTGTACATTCCTCTAATAGAGTAGATACATAACATAAAAGTATTTTTTTTTTCTAAATTCGTACTTTTAAGGGGTTAAATGGGGATAGAGGGAAAAAATAGTACCAACCTAACGGCTGCACCTAGAATAATGAAATTTGGTGTATATATTCTTCAGGTTGGGTAGACACATAAAATAAAAGAATTTTTCGAAATTCGCACTTTTAGGGTGTAAAGTGGAAAAAGGGGATAAAAATAGTACCTACCAAATGACAGCAGCTAGAATCATGAAATTCGGAGTACACATTCCTCTGACTGCGTAGTGCGAAAAATAAAACGTTTTTTCCAAATTCGTACTTTCAAGGGATACAATGGGAGCAGAGGGATAAAAATAGTACCAACTAAACGAATACAGCTAGAATGATGAAATTCAGTGTGTACATCCCTCTAATTGTGTAGATACGTAAAATAAAGAGATTTTAGATAGTCGTACTCTTGAGGGGGCAAAATTGGAAAAAGGGGATAAAAATGGTACCAACAAAATGGCCGCTGATAGAGTCATGGAATTCGGTGTATACATTCCTCTGACTGCATAGCCACGTAAAATATTTTTTTTTTTTTCAAATTCGTATTTTATTTTGATGCTTTTGCGACAAAAATGGTAGAATCATGAAGTTGTCTTATACTGCGTACGTGAGAGATAAGGTATTTTCAAAATTTATACTTTTGAAATTAAAATAGGATGGAAATACAACCAACCAAACGACTGTATCTGAAAATACACTCTCTATTTCCAATATTTATTGTATTTATGATTGCTGCCTTATATTTACTTTATGAATTGAAGTATTATATCCTTTATAAATATATAGTATACAAATATTGGTAGCCTTGGCTTATTAATTAAATTTCTTATTTTCATACAGTTAGAATTTTTTGCGGGCATTACTCTTGTAGCTTGGAAGCACCACAAAGAAAATACAAATTTTAGCGGGCGAAATGGGACAAAAAGGGATAAAATATGGTACCAATGATACGACAACAGCTAGAATCATGAAATTCGATCTGTACATCCCTCTAATTGCATAGACACGTAAAATAGAGGGATTTTTCGAAATTCGTACTTTTATGGGATATAATTAAAAAGAGGGATAAAAATGGGACCTACCAAACCGCTGAAGTTGAAGTCATGAAATTCGGTGTATACATTCTGACTATGAAAACTCGAAAAAGGGTTTTTTTTTTCGAAATTTGTACATTTGGGCGTAGATTGGGGCGAATGGGGATATCTTCAAAATTTATACTTTTCTTATCACTTTGTCTGTATCTGAAAATGCTTCTTTCTAATGGCGACTGACAATCGCCTAATATTTAAGCATGTTCACTTTGACAATTACAGCATTTTATTTATATAGTAGTAGATTTTAAACAGTGGGCATAAGTATACATTATAGTTTGAAATAGTGCACAAATATAGTAATGTGCATACAAATATCACAATTTTCGTAATATGGTACTGTGCTTCTATGTAAAGTCGACATCCTTTAATCTGCTGGTAATACTGTGGAATGCACTCCGTGGTGGAGGGTATATAAGATTCGGCCCGGTCGAACTTAACGCCTTCTTACTTGTTTATTATGAGAACGTCATTATCTATTACGTATTAGGTGAGCTCAAAATAAAAAATAATTTCAATGTATTCTGTTATATATTTATTAAGTTAATACTTTCATATTTTTTAAACTATTCAGAAAGTTGATTTTGATACAAAATATATATATTTTTTAAATCAAAGAAACGTGGATGTAATAAAAGCTGTTTATTGAAGCATGACAATTTTAATCGTTTTAATTGTGAGAATATATTAACCTGTAATTATATAAACAATTGAAGTGGAAACAGTTAACTTGAAGCGATTTTAAAAATTTCGGTAGATTTTTTAAATACGACACATATATACCAGATATGAGTCCCGTCAGCAATGCGATTGTCCTTAATATATATATTTATTCCCGTCGTTCAATGTGGAGCATAGGGTCATAATTAATTAATTACTCTTAATACGTTCCTTCTATTTTGGCTTAAAACAACTAACCAATGCCGGTTAACCTTAATAATATTTATATTTGAACCAAATTTTATGTCAGAGCCAAGCGAATGAGAACCATAACTTGCTTTTGGAATGCCACAAAACAATTCTTCGCCATCTTAAAACATCATGAAGTTGCATATGAAAGACATTGTAGCCGTAGAAATTATTTAAGCCCTAAGGCCGGTAACGCAGGAAACCTTTCCTCGGCATAAGCGAAATAAAAACCAGGCTTTGTACCATTTTTATCTCCTTTACCTAATTTGATTCCTAAAAGTACGAATTTGTAAAAATACTTTGCTTTTACGCGTCTACGAAGTCTGAGGAATTTATGAAGAGAATGTTATGATTCTAGCTGCAGCCGTTTGCTTGGGACCATTTGTATATCCTTTTGATTCGCCTTCCCTAAAATTACAAAATTTCCAAAAAAATCTTTCGTCTACACAATCAGAATGTACACGACGAACTTTACGATTATCGACCTGCAGCCATTTACTCGGCACCAATTTTTTCCTGTTTGGCCTAAAATGTACGAAAGATAGCATTATATTTCGAATCTACGCAACTTGAGCGAAATATACGCCAATTTTCATTATTCTAGAAATTTTTATTGGTACCAATTTTATCCCTTTAATGACCGTTCCCCCACAAAAGAAAAACATTGAAAATGTCCTTGATTTTACAAGTATATACAGTCATATGATTTTCATACCTAATTTCGTTATTCTAGCTGAAGTCGGTACCAATTTTATCCCTTATTCCAAATTTCCCCACTAAAAAGTACGAATTATTGAAATCAATTTATTTTACGTGTTCATGCTATTAGTCTTCGTTCTGTCGGTACCTTTGGTACCCTTTTTATCCCTCTATTCTCATTGTACCCCTTAAAATTAGAAATTTGGAAAAAACCACTTTATTTTATGTGTCTACTCAACTGGATGAGTTTAATAGGTACCTTTTTCCCCCTTTTGCCCCATTTCACCCAATACAAATAAGAATCATTATGTGCACTATAAGGGGAAAGTACATACCAGATATCAAATATCAAGGTGTAGGTGGATGGTATAAAACATACAAAATGAAAAATTTACAAACGATTATATTAATATCAATAGATTCAAGGATTCTTATACTTTTAAAATAATCAATTATTAAAAAAATAGATATAACAATTCGCTTTTCGCACTTTATTTTCAATTAAACAACCAGCTTGCATTGCAGCATACTGTTCCATAATGTCAATATCATATTTTTATGGTTTTATCGAAGCGATGTATAACATTTTCTGTAGTAAAAATTTTATTTATGGATTTTTTATTTTTTGAATAAACATTTCAATTTTCATACCTGTAATCTTTGTAGTCCCGCTTTGGAAATATAAGTCCGATCACCGGTGATTCTATGTTCATGATGACAAAGGAAGTGAATTTCACTCTCACATAGATTTAGGAACAGTTGACAAAAAATATATATTTTTTAATCTGACAAAAAAAACAACATACAAATAGAAATAACTATAAAAACTTTTATATTTTTTCATAGATAGCATTCAAGAAAACAATGTCTATTCGTAAAATATCTGCGAATAAACGCAAGAGCGTTATTTATTTATTTTTTTATCATCCCATAATTTTTAATAATTGCTTAATAAAAACAATTAAAAACGGCGAAATGTTCGGCCAGACAGAACTTTATATACCCTCTACCATTGATTACAGAGGCTGACGATTTTCGTAGAAGTGCAGTAATATTACAGGAAAATATATTTTTTTTTAATATAGGCAAAACAAATACAAATATTGAAAAAATAATTTTATAAATAAATATAATATTTTTATTACATCAAACCACGGTTATAAGGCAAGGCTACCAATACGTTTACACTATATATATATTTCGAAATAATACTTTAAGTCAATTCAAAAAAAATAATATTCTTACATATATTTATATTTTCAAAAAAGCTTAAATACCACAAATATTGGAAGATAGTGCGTGCTATTTTAATTACAAAATGATTTAACCAATTTTTGCGGTAAAAGTAGAAAGTATGACTTTGGAAAAATCGTTTTATACTGCGTGTCTATGCAGTCAGAGGAATGTATACACCAAATTCCATGACTCTAGCTGCGGCATTTGGTGGGTACCATTTTTATCCCCTTTTTCCAATGTTACCCCCTTATGAGTACGACTTTCTTAAACCTCAATATTTTACGTTTTTACGCAATTAAAGGAATGTAAAATGATGAATGTATTCTAGCTGTAGCCGTTTCGTTGGTACTATTTTTATCCCTCTGTACCCATTATATCCCTTGAAAGTACGAATTCGAAAAAAACTTTTAGTTTTTGTGTCTACGCAGTCAGAGGAATGTGTACTCCGAATTTCACGACTCTAGCTGCTGTCATTTTGTTGGTACAATTTTGTATCCCCCTTTCCCATTTTACCCTTAAAAGTACCAAAAAATACTGTCATATTAAACCCAATTAGAGGAATGTACACACTAAATTTCGTGTTTCTAACTGTTGTCGTTTGGTAGGTACCATTTGTATCCCTTTTTACCCCATTTCGTCCCCAACGATTAAGACTCACTTTATGGTGCACGTTTTAGTGATAGGGGGTAATGCGCATACCCAATATCAAGTAAGATAGATTGAAACAAAAAAACGCTTAAATACTCTCAAATATTAGGGGTATTTTTAGTCCTTGTGAGGGGAAAAATTTTCCCTTTGGGCCGCCTTCGCCCAACTGATCTACGACTATAAGACATATTTATGGAAAATTTGGACGTCCTAGCACCTTACGTTTAGATGCTAGCGTGCTTTCAACAGACGGACGGACATGGCTAGATCGTCTTAGAATTTTATGACGATCAAGAATATATATACTTTATGGTCTCAGATCGATATTTTAAGGTGTTACAAACGGAATGACGAAGTTAGTATACCCCCATCCTGGAGGTGGAGGGTATAAAAATTATGACCCTTCTTGTGCAAGTAAAACCAAATTTGTTTTTCGTTTTCAAATAAAGATTTTGCTCAAACTGATTTAGCCAAACTTAAAGTCGAAACGTACTTGTACAAGATGTTTCACAACATCTACATCTATCCATAAATATTTGTTTTTTATTTGTTTAATTTCATCTGTTTTGTTTTTTTATTATTTGATATTTTCCAAATAAATGTCACACACTTCTTTTTAAAATACTTTTTGTCTGTTTAAGAAAACAAAAACAAATGATCTCGAACCTGAGTAAGAGTTACAAAAAAACTATAATTAAACATTTTTAAGATTTGAAGATTTTCTATTAAAGTAGAAGCAATTTGCTTGAATTTAGACAAAAAATATATTTCTAGTTTTTACCACAAAAACGTTATATTTGTTTAATTAACTTATTGAAAAATCGAGAAATGCAGCTTAATTCACCATATAGAAAAGGATTGGAAAATTCCATCAAAATCGAAGAGAAGAATTACAACGTAATTTAATAAAATTTCAGCATGGGAAGTCGTGGTCCCAAGGGCGTACAATTTTTAGAGTGTCATTTTAGCATCAAGCCTCCACTCTTCGATGGTGCCACCCATACAAAATTTCGACTTATTGAAAATAACGAACCCCTTAATACTTGTTTCAAATATGTCTTTATTCGTTAACTATTAACAAATGAGACAAATATTAAAAACATTGTTTTTGGCACGAAAAAAGAACATGAAAAAATATAAAAAATATTTGAAGTATTTTATTTATATCGTTTTCGGCACTAAAACACCAAAATATATCAGAAAATGTTATACACAGCCTTTCGACAAAATGGCTGTAAACTAGTGTAACTGTTTGACATCGATATTTGCTTTATTATTTCAAATTAAGAACGAAAGAAGAATCTTTAAAATCCGTTCTTAGCTTAGCATGCGATGTTTTATGCAATTTTATATTTTTAATTGATGATATATTTGTCGACTTTCTAAAAACCTTTTCAAGAGTTCTTCGTGTCTTTAAAATTTAAATCTGATGTCGCTTATAAATGCAATGTACCGAAATTACTAAATTTTAAATTATTCCACAACCCATTTTGTATCTTCGTTTCAATACGCCAATGTACTTTTATGTACTAAAAATTAGTTACCAGTCTGTAACTGCATATGTTAACAAAGTGTGTCCCAGTATCATTTATATTTAACAATTGATATTGATGTCAACCAACTGACGCAATCATTACTCGTGATGTTGTCGATATATATCTTTGCCTCACTTCAGTGACTGAAATATTCAATGAACTCACCTTAAATCTTTGCGCACGGTGCAGGAAAACGACAATTAATCATTTGCAATTCTGATAAGATATCAATTCAATGGTATTTCATCATTAATTACCCCGGCAAGAGAAAGCAAAATACAAAATACGATAACACCATCATTATTAAATCCTTCACTAGACCATCCTTTGGCCTTTGGCCAAAACGAATACAATGACCCCCGTGTGCAAGAGTCCACAGTCGTTACAAGCCACGTCGGCAACAGAGAATTAATAAAAACACAATTTGACAAATACGAAATTAGCACGTAAAAATCCACTTAAAGGCAACTTAAACAAATCAACGTTGACGCGCTGCCAATGTAAACTCCATAAAAGAAAGCGAACAACGAACAAAAAACGCTCAAACACTCAGACGGACACACAACCACAAAACGCACACTCTTGCACTCACAAGTAAAATACAAATAAAGTAATACTTGAATGAACAATAAATTTAATGTTGTTAACAAAGTACCATTGCGATGATTCTGATGTGGTCGACAGCGGGTGATATTTGAACTGTGTCGTATGTGTGACCACCTCCGACCGGGGTATGATTAATATTTTTATGTAAATAAAATTCAATTTGGATGTAAATTAATTTATACGCTGAGAATGAGAACGTAAAAAAGTTGTTACGAATGCCGAGCAAATTATGCAAATGACACTTTGAAGTGTCTTTAAGCATGGAAGACGTAATTGGCGGGAATTATGACGGTAATCATGGGGTGGAATGGACTAGAGGACATGCCAAGGTCTAGGGTGGACTGAGTCGAGAAATTCGAATAAGAAAGTTGAACACACTTTAGGCCTTTAATAGGCAGTTTTAGATTTAATTGTGTATATTATTTTTGGATTTCATTCAAGACAATACTCAAGTCAAAAGTCATTTCTGGATTAACTGTGTTCCGTCAAAAACAATAATTGCCAATTATCCAGAAGTTAATTGTTTAAAAAAATAGCTAATTCGTTAACTAAGTATTCCCTTTTTGGAGTATAATTATGCATCGAACCTGAAAATATAAATTTTGTTGCGAATATTTATAAATATTTGTTTTTTGCTTTGAATTGAAGTCGCCTTAATTAATATACCTCTCGTTTGTTAATGTATTTAAAGGTCAGTTTAATAAATACACATCATGTCGAATTAATTTTAAAGAAATTGGTGGATCGAACCAACATTTCTTTTAATTAAATATTTTCGAGACAATCGTACAATTTATTTATTTAAATAATTCGATACAAAATCAATAATACTTTAAATTGAATTAAAAATTTATTAAATAAAATATTTTCATATGATTGACAAAAATAGCACCAAAACTATAAACATGTTTGTCAAACATATTAGATTTTAAGTGAAATCTAATTTCAGTTTTTTTTCTTTTCAAAAGTTGTGATCGTGTTCCATACACGTACACAAAAACTTTGTTATCACTCTTAACACTTTCTCCGTGTGAAACCACAGTGGAGCGTATGACTTATTTTATTACGCAGTACCATGGAACGTATGAGTTGTGAACAAACCATATTATTAACACTCATACGCCACGTTATAAAAGAATGAAATACGCAAAACAAATCCTGAATTTGTAAATACAGCTCACAGATTTTGAACTGTCATTATTCAGAAAAAATTAACTCAATATCCTTGAGCAATGAGACAGTGTTGTCAGATATGGCGATTTCTCGCCAAACGTGGCGAATTTTAAATATGTTTGGTGGCTTTATTTTCGATGTGACGACATTGTAATTCTTTTGTGATTTATAAAATAGTTGACGATTTTCTTGGCTAATTTTAGAAAATATTAAATCTGTCCTCTTATGTTATTCTATTGGTCTTACTTTGTAGAGAAATATATTACAATTTGTATGCAAGTCGTATATATGCGTACAAAATCCATATATCGTTTATTTCATATCAAACCGAACATTTTTAAATTACCATTTCCACTTTCTTTGCAAATTGGTAGGATAAATGCACTCTATAAATTATTTGATTTATAGAGGACGAAAAAATTAAAAATGAAAAAAGATTTGACCTCAATTGGTCAAAGTAAATCAAGATAAAAAGTCCGAGGTAGGAACACTGAAAATGGTATCGTGTGAAAACGCCTACGTACAATTCAAAGAATGAAGGATCTTAAAAATAATTGCATTTTGTGGTTTTTACTATACAACATAAAAAATCATAAAAAACAAGTAAGTAAGCATCAGTCATCTAAACCGACTTATATTACCCTCACTCTCAGAGAACATGTATAATGAAATTATAAGGAATACAATTTTATGTAGGCCAGGATAATTAGTGTGGCAGGTCCAAGGAGATTCGTGTCACATGATCCCAGCTGCCACATTTATAAACAAGTAAGGAAAGATTAAAGTCGGGCGGGGCCGGCTATATGATACACTCCACTCTCTATCCAAATACAATTCAATTCGGTAAAAAAGTGTAAACGGGAAGGATTTTTGTGTGTTTCCTAATCATAGGCTGATATTACCTGACCCAATTTATCAAATCAAGAAGAATATTTATATCGGTGCTATATCCAAACATGGAATGAAGTTACCCACATTCACAATAGGTTCTTCCAGTTCCAGTTCAGTATAACGTGATATGCTCAATATGAAGAAATTCGGTAAAAATACGTGGTTTCTGGGGCGGAAAAAGTCAAGGTGGGAGCGAAATTTGTATTGGAGTTAAAAAGGGTTTCAAAAAAAAAAACACATAAAATTCAGAGAACTACATGAAATCTTTATTTGAATCGATAGTACGGTCCATATTATTTAATGTTTGAAAATTATTTCATGCAAATTTTGACCTTGACTGCGCCTCAAATGGTCCATCCGCTTAGTCCAATTTTGCCATTTCCACGTTTTTGAGTAACAGAGGACCAATTACTTCGAACGGCGACTAACCGATAACCGATGGTCATCATTAACACTGGCCGATACAGCTGCGATATTTTCTTCAGTTCGCACTCTACGTAAGCGTAAGAAATTTAGTCACAATTGCCCGAATAGCCGCTTCAGTGGGTCGATTAAACTGACCATAAAATGAAAGCGCGCGATGAATTTTCTTAACAGAGCACGCATTTTGATAATAAAATTCAATAATTTGCAATCGTTGTTCGTTTGTAAGACGATTCATGGTTAAATTATTGACCAAATTGAAGATGTTTGACAGTGAAACAAAACACGAAACGTGCGACAGCTGTTTAAACCAGTGTTGCCAAAAATATAATAGCTTGAAAATCACCCTTTATATAAATCTGACCGATTTGACTAGTTGAAATATAAGGTAATTTGCAAGATTTAATGAAAATATATTAAAATATGTGGGTTCTAGAGCAGAAAAAGTCAAATCGGGAGCGACATTTTAGTAGGAGCTATATATAAATCTAAACCGACCTAACCTATTTTCACCACAGTTGTTCCTATTCTAAATATAAGCCGCTTTGCCAAATTTTAAGACAATCTGATAAAAAAATGTTGTTTCTAAAGCGGAAAAACTCATATTGGGAGCGAAATTTCTATGGGAGCTATATATAAATCTGCACAGATCTGACACATTTTCACCACATATGTTTCTACTTGAAATATAAGATGTTCTGCCAAATTTGAAGAAAACCTGTTAAAATATGTGGTATCTAGAGTGAAAAGAATCAACTCGGGAGAGAAATTCGTATGAGGGCTATATCTAGATCTGAAATACTTTTCTTCAAATTAAATACCGTTCGTCTTTATCCCGAAAAACTGCCTTGTACAAAGTTTCATTTGGTTCTAGCTACAATTGCGACCAGTGTCGTGATTACAAGAATAGATGGGCATGCAGACAGACGGTCATTGCTAAATCGATTCAAAAAGTGATTCTAAGTCGATCGGTAATCAACTCGCTTCCTTTTGGGTGTTACAAACAAATGCACAAAGACATCCACTCTCGTGGAGGGTATACACATTTTAAAAACATGTTAAATATCAAGTCATAGTGAATTCCATGCACCAGTATAGAAGTTATGAAGAATTTATTATTACCTAGGACATAGACAATTGTGTGGGAGGTACAAGAAGGGGCGTAGTTAAAGCGTAAATATTTTTAGGTTTAAAGTGATTATAAAATCATTTTCAAATATCAAATTTCAAATGATGGTTTCAAATGTCGGTTTTATTGTAATCAAAGTGTTTGCCACTTTGTGTGGGAGGTACCAGAAGGGGTGTGGCGATATCGCCTATATTCCACATGAATACAACTTCTTTAAAACATTGCTAACTGTAAAATTGCATAGTATTAAACTCAGTCGTATATGAGTTATAACAGATTTAATTTTACGTAGATTCGGGTGGGAGGTACTAGAAGGGGCGTGGCAATACCCGCCATTTCGTCCACCTTCGAACTTAATGTAAGTATGGGAAAAATATTACCATGCGCAAGGTTTGTTTTAACCCCTTACTCCTGTCGAGAGTTATCGTGTACACCATCCAGCCAGACGGGCTGGATGTAAGAAATATTTCACACCATCTGATCTGCTCAATATCTACACTACCTACATCAGACCAAAGATGGAATACAACTCCCACATATGGTCGGGTGCTCCAGCTTCATCTCTGGAGCTACTTGACCGTGTCCAGAGGAGGGCGATGGTGTTGATAGGTGACGGTATGATATCCAATTCTATTATTTCCCTTGAACACCGTCGTAATGTTGGTTGTGTGTCATTGTTCTATCGATACATTCATGGTGTTTGTTCTTTGGAAATTCGTGATCTTATACCGCCCGTTAGAACGTTCGGTAGAGATACGCGACTCTCCAGGAACGCTCAACCATTTGTTGTCGAATAATAATAATAAATAAATTCGTTCTTCCCGTACTATACGAATGTGGAATCGACTTCCGACAAATATCTTTCCCTCCAATTACGACATTCAGAGATTCAAAACAGATGTCAACAGACACTACTCCCTCTTTCCTCCTTCCAATACCTGATCTTCCTTCCGCCAACACAATGCACAGCATTTATAGGGGACATCCCCTGAGTGTTGGTTCAATGATAAAAAAGCTTAAAACGTCGTGAAACGGATTTGATCTAAACATACTTGGGGTCTTAAGTCACTCCTTCAATGCGTTACACTTTTTTCTGTCCGAAATGATATATACCATCCTACTCTGTAGAGTGAGGGTATAATTAGGCGTATTCCCGTCGATTATAAACAAACAATGTACATTTTAGAATGGAGAAATAATAATAAAAAACTGTAATAAATATAGTTGACCGAACGAATAAATCTATTTTTTGAATGAATGTATGTATTAATGTACTTTATACTAAGAGAGATTCTTCAAAATGCATCTATATGCTTTTATTGAGATTTTTTCTTTTTCGTTTCATTTAAAATACCTGAAATAATATTTAGAGGACACTGGTCCATGAAAACGGGAGACAGAGATGAACTCAATATTAGAAACTGCTTCATAAATGAGAAAAAAATATTTGTTTAATGTTAACTGTTTTGTTGTTTTTTTTTTTGTACCATTAATACCTGTGTTGAAAGTTAATTCCGTATTATGAAATATGCCTAAACTAAGTCACGGTATAAGAAATAGTTTGAACTTTTATTAGGAATAATAAATACAAATAAAATATGTTTCAATTCCTTATCATGGAATGTTGAAAATGTAAAATTCAAATATAATATCTAAATTCCATAAATTTTTTGCAACAACTAAATATAAAATGGAATTTGTCGATTTTTAACAAAAACTTAAATTCGTTACATTTGGCGGTTTTTGGCGATTTCTGAAAATTGCTTTGGTGAAAGAGGTACAAAATAATCTGACAACCCTGGTCAAGATTTGATTATGCCTTCACTAGAATCAAGAAAAATCAAGGGCATATTCTTGTTTGACACATTAAAAAAAAAAAAACAAGTAAGGAAAGGCTAAAGATGGGCGGGGCCGACTATATGATACACTCCACTTTCTATCCGAATACAATTCAATTCGGTAATAAAGTGAAAACGGGTAGGATTTTTGTATACTGTAAATGTATGTATTTGACAAAAAATTTTAAATCGGAAAGGACATTTGAATGGGGGTATATTGAAACCTGAAACGAAATAGGTGAAATATAATATGTATAGTTTGGCCAAAATCGGTTAAACATTTGGAAGCAACATTTGTATTGGGGCTATATCTAAATCTGAACCGACATTACCCAGTTTCAGCACAGATGTTTCTAGTTAGATTATAAGGTGTTAAGCCAAATTTGAAGAAAATCGGGTATGTGGTTTCTAGAGCGCAGAATGTCAAATCGGGAGCGATATTTGTATGGGGCTATATCTTAATATGAACCGATCTTACCCACTTTCTGCATAGGTGTTTTTAGTTGGATTATAAGATCTTGTGCCAAATTTAAATAAAATCAGGTACAATATGCGGTTTCTAGAGCGGAAAATATCAAATCGGGACCGACATCTGTATGGAGGCTATATCTAAATCTGAACCGATATTCCACAAATTAAATAGCGTTCGTCCTTGATCCACCAAACTTACTTGTCCCAATTTTTGTTAAGATCTATAATTGCGACCTGTAATTTGATTACAACAATAGTGGACAGACGGACATTGTTAAATCGATTCAAAAAGTGATTCTAAGTCGATCGGTATAATTAACAATGGGTCTATCTCGCTTCCTTTTGTGTGTTACAAACAAATGCACAAAGACATAATACTCTACTCTAATTAATGAATAGGAATGAAATAAATAATATATGTATTTTAAAGATGCCCAAAGGCAAGATTTTTGGTTTTATGCCTCAAATGAAATTAAATTTGCCAACTCTGTTAAAGTTCTTCCGATTAAAAATAAGTGAAGTTCTTTTTTTTAAGTTGAAACAATTTTTGATTCAACAAACAAATGCTAACTGACATCATAATAACAAAATTCATGTTATTGTTTTAGAGGCGGCCAATTCTTACCATTATCTGCGTAGCCGGTTTTGGACTTACTCAGAGGAGATTTTTCATTTTAATTTTGATGATTTTATATTTGGACACAATTTAATTTTGAATTAAGGTCTTTTTTGATCCGGCTTTTCACTTTTTTATTTTTCATCAATTTTTGGTCAAACACCAAACAATTAGACAACGTTTTGATTTTCGTCTTGGACATTCATTGAAAGGCAATTTTCGTCGTCTTATGACATAAGTATAAATATTATGCGGTCATTTTCGTTATTTAAAAGAGATCAATATGTTCTACAAAATTATAAATTATTATATATCAATTTTCCAGAAGACCTTATTGTACTTTTTAAAAACGATGTCAAAGAAACTGAAGAGAAAATTTGAGGAATACTCACCGTATTAATTCCCAATGTTATACGCCCAGGGAAATTATCAGATAATACTGTAAAACACGTTACATATCGTCACCTGGAATTGAAAGGAGGAGAACATCACTTTTTTATAATTTTAAAAATGAATAAAAAAAGCTTAATAATATGAAAGCCATTGTGGTTTTCGAGATGTTGTCAAACAAAATTGTGTTTTGCTGCATTTTTTATTTAATGATCTGATGTTGCAATCGCACATTACATACGCCTTATTAGATTTTTTTATTTTGTGTTAATAACTAATGAATAAATTATCATAGCAAAAAAAAATTAACAAGTAAGGAAAGGCTAAAGTCGGGCGGCTATATCTAAATCTCAACCGATCTTATCCACTTTCTGCATAGGTGTTTCTAGTTGGATAATAAGATGTTGTGCCAAATTTAAAGAAAATCGGGTAGAATATGTGGTTTCTAGCGCGGAAAATGTCAAATCGGGAGCGACATTTGTATGGGGGCTATATCTAAATCTGAACCGATCTTACCCAATTTTTGCACAGGCGTTTCTAGTTGGATTATTAGATGTTGTGCCAAATTTAAAGAAAATCGGGACCAACATGTGGTTTTTAGAGCGGAAAATATCAAATCGGAAGCGACATTTGTATGGGGGCTATATCTAAATCTGAACCGATCTTACCCAATTTTTGCATAGGTGTTTCTAGTTAGATTATAAAATGTTGGGCCAATCTTAAAGAAAATCGGGTACCATATGTGGTTTCTAGAGCGGAAAATGTCAAATCGGGAGCGACATTTGTATGGTGGCTATATCTAAATCTGAACCGATCTTACCCAATTTTTGCATAGGCGTTTCTAGTTGGATTATAAGATGTTGTGCCAAATTTAAAGAAAATCGGGTACAATATGTGGTTTCTAGAGCGGAAAATGTCAAATCGGGAGCGACATTTGTATGGGGGCTATATCTAAATCTGAACCGATATTACCCAATTTTTGCATAGGTGTTGCTAGGTGGATTGTAAGATGTTGTGCCAAATTTAAAGAAAATCGGGTACAATATGTGGTTTCTAGAGCGGAAAATGTCAAATCGGGATCTACATTTGTATGGGGGCTATATCTAAATCTGAACCGATTTGCCTCAAATTAAATAGCGTTCGTCCTTGATCCACAAAACTTACTTGTGCCAATTTTTGTTAAGATGGGACTATAATTGCGACCTGTAATTTGATTACAACAATAGATGGACAGACGGACAGACAGACGGACATTGCTAAATCGACTCAGAAAGTGATTCTATGTCGATCGATACACTTAACAATGAGTCTATCTCGCTTCCTTTTGGGTGTTACAAACAAATGCACAAAGCCATAATACTCTGGTGGAGTGTATAAAAAATAGATCCAAAATACATCTAAGACAGACCTTAAAATTAAAAAAAAAACAATTAATGTAATGGTTGGAAAGTCAAAATAATAAAAATAAAAAATATAACCATTCAGCATTATTATTTTTATTAAAAATTAATTGAAACAAAACAATGTATAGTATTTCAGGAGTTACACTTGATTTAATCAACAACCTTTATAAAAAAATCACTGTGTAAAGACAAAAATTGTGAATAGCGCGTAACTTTCTATCATATAGAGAATACCAAAATATTTGTTTGGTATATGATTGCTGACTAAGTATGGAATATTTGTGGCATATTTTTTTCAGAAACCCATATAGAGAATGTTGAAATAAATGCAATTGCAACCGCGAAGTTTGGACTTTTACAGCACTTGCCGCTTTTTCCGCGACTAACTACATATCTGTTACAAGCGACGTAGGTTCTTAATACACATGCATATAATCAGCCGATTCCGAAAAATACAAAAGCCAAATGTCATGCATACAAAATCATTTTAGCCATATCTCCCGCGAAAAATATCCCTTCTGTACAACATTTTTTGTCGAAAATGATCGATCTTCCAATAAAAAAACACGGAACAATTTTAACCCTAGTAATTTTGTTGTATAAGCTGGGGAGTATTTTTGCTATTTAAGCGGGAGGAGCAGTGTTTACAACTTTGGTGTCCTCGGTGAAACCCACTAAAAGTTTCCGACAATTTTTTTCGTAAAACATTTTAATCGTTAGGCGTCCTTCTTCACCCACCGTAAAAAGAAACGCAGACCAGCTGAACTATAAGATTATTCTACAAAAAATGATCTACTCGGCATGCCGTTTCAGAATTATAGGGTTGCTAAATTGCTCCATTCAAAAAGTCTTAATTTGGTGGACAGTGTTATTTTCATATAAAAATGCTAAAAGTAGACTTAAGTCGAATAGGCACAGAAAAGTCGACTAGTCGAAAAGACAATTTTTTATTTTTCGAATAAGACTGAAAACCGAATAGACGAACTTCGCATTATTTAATGTTTTGTGTTTTAGTTACTTTTACTTGTTTTACTTTATGTAAATTTGCCCTTTCCGCCACCAAATATTTGAAATTGTCTCTTAAGTGATTTTCCGATTATATTTACTTTATGTGTATATAAGGCACACTCACTCGATCAGTTAATTGTTAAACAGTGACTTTATGGTATAAGCAAATCAATGGTGACTCTACCAGGTTACAAAACTAACCCCTTCGCATTCAATTAGGTTCCGCCTCATAAAATTAGACGAAACCCTAAACTGTAAGCGTATGTTTACCACAATAAATAACAAGCTCATATATTACGCATACGCCCACCAACACTAAAGCGTAAAATGTTATTCATTCTTTGTTTCTAATATTCCACAAAAGTGTAAAACCGTATCGTATCTCGACGCCATGGCGAAAGGCAGACTTTTGGGAAGTTCTACAATTTTCCTTCATTACTTCCATTAACATTAGACTTATGTTAATGAGTTTATGGGACTTTCTCTTTCATGCTTTAATTAGTACTTAATTTAGAGAGCTTAGGCAGGAGGCATTCTATCGTATAATTTCCCACTAAAATTCAACTTCAACCAGTTGTTTTTACAAATATTAATGTCACTCGGTGTGCATGCTATGCTCCTTCCTTCTTTCCTTATTTCCGGACTTAAGTAAGGTAAGGAAGTAAGTGAGAAAAACCTGTTGTCTTTGTTAGTTGTGGTATTCACAAAGGTCGTTGTTTTAAGACTGTCTGTGTGTTTGTGATGGATAAATTGTACAAAAGTGTTGCGTTTTTAAATTAAACACCAACTGATTTGGTCTTGATTTCACATTCGTCTATTTTAAACGCAATTCCTATAATATACGATAATACGACACCCTGTGTGAAACCCCTAAATATGTGCTGCCATAGACGAAAAAAATGTCATGATTTGCTGCCAACATTGTAATCAGCAAACACGCTAAGATAAGTTTTGTAAGCTCAGTTTGTGATTTAAATGAAAATTTATAAAACAGAATCCTTGACATGACATTTTACTTGCTGTCGGACGTTTTGTTTGCTGTGATGCGAAAAATTATGCATTTTATTCCACTCTGAACCGTACACGAACTATACACATGTATTGGACTAGGCCAGCGTGTTGAATTTGCGTGTTCGTGAGGTGTTACCGAAGATTATGATTTTAATTATAAGTGACAGCACAAACACAACGGACTGTCAGTCGGTGGACGATTTATTTCGTGGCCACTAGTAGACCAGACCAAGTGATTAGGGAGTGACACTGTGGTGGACTCAAAATGATGTACGTGCTTTATCATCATGACTTATACACATATAATTGTCATCGGCATCATACATCCATTATGGTGTCAACCAACTGATTGTGTATGTAATGTCAAGCACAATGACATCTAACTAATTCACTTATGCCAGCATTGTAGTTACAAATTAGAGGAAACAAGTAAAAACGGCGTTAAGTTCGGCCAGGCCGAACTTTATATATCCTCCACCAATGATTGCCTACCACAGAGGATGTCGATTTTCGTAGAAGTGCAGTAATATTACAGGAAAATATATTTTTTTATATAACCAAATCAAAACAAATACAAATATTAAAAAAATAATTTTATAAATAAATATAATATTTTAATTATTTTAAACCACGATTATAAGGCAAGGCGACCAATACGTCAATTTAAAAAATAATTATTCTTCTATTTATATTTTTAAAAAGCTTAAATACCATAAGTTAAGTTTGTTGTATTTCCATTCTATTTTAATTCCAAAAGTACAAATTTTGAAAATCCATCAGACGTACATAGTGCAAAATAACCTAACTTCATGATTCAACCAATTTTTGCCGTAAAAGAAAAAGTACGAATTTGGAAAAAAAACTTTTTATTTTGCGTGTCAGAGGAATGTATACACCGATTTTCATTATTCTAGGTGTAGCCGTTTGGTTGGTAACATTTTTATCCCTCTGTACCCATTGTATCCCTTGAAAGCACAAAATTGGAATAAACCTTTTATTTTCCATGTCTATAGCTGCGGTCATTTGGTTGGTACTATTTTTATCCCCTTTTTCCATTTTAACCCCAAAAAGTACGAATTTCGAAAAATCAGTTTATTTTCCGTGTCTACACAGTCAGAGGAATGTATACTCCAAATTTCATAACTCTGCTGCGGTCATTTGATTTGTACTATTTTTATCCCATTTTTCATTTTAACCCCAAAAAGTACGAATTTTGGAAAATCCGTGTATTTTACGTGTCTATACAATCAGAGGAATGTATACACCGAATTTTAGTATTCTAGGGGCAGCCGTTTGGTTGGTACCATTTTTATCCCTCTATTCCCATTTTACCCCTTAAAAGTACTAATTTGGAAGAAATACTTTTATATTTTGTATCTACTCTATTAGAGGAATGTACACACCCAATTTCGTGTTTCTAGCTGTTGTCGTTTAATATGTACCATTTTTATCCTTTTTTTGCCCCATTTCACCCCCTACAAATAAGAATCACTTTATGGTGCACGTTTTTGCTATAAGGGAAATGCGCCGACCCAATATCAAGCAAATATAAACAGACACATTCAAAAGACATGCTTAAATACGCTAAAATATTTGGGATTATTATGGGTATTTTTGTCATTGTGAGGGAATATTTTTCCCTTTGGGCCGATTTCGCACCGTTTCAATCCCAACCGATCTACGACTATAAGACGCATTTATGGAAAATTTGAACGTTCTGGCTCCTTTCGTTTAGATGGTAGCGTACTTTCAACAGACGGACAGACATGGCTAGATCGTCTTAGAATTTTATGACGATCAAGAATATATATACTTTATAGGGTCTCAGGTCGATATTTCAAGGTGTTACAAACGGAATGACAAAGTTAGTATACCCCCATCCTGGAGGTGGAGGGTATAAAAAGGTCACAGGTGAAGGCCAAACAATTTTAGAATCCTCAACCGGAGATTTTTGTTAAATAAAAAATTGCTAATGCAAATATAACTTGTGCCGCATTACGCTCTAAAAACAATTGCTTGTTTGTATTCTAAGCGCCACAACATCGATATTGGTTACAAGGAAATGCAAATAAATTACAGCATTTTCATGAAACCAAACCACAAATTGATTACTCTTATTTCTAGTTTCTTTTACGCTAACCAACAATTTCAATAGCACTGCAGTTCCTGAATAAAATCCCATAAGTAGAATTAAATTCAAATGGCGCCATAACCAAATGCAGTTTCAATCACGTAAAATTGGACTAACAGAGACGGCAGAAATATATTCAATGCTTTAGTATTTCTAATGTTTAATAGGGTAAAATTGTTTAAATCGCAGTATTGTTCAAAACCAATATTATGACTGGATAACTAAGCTGCGATAACAAAATACTAAATAAAAATTTAAAATTGCTCTCAAGATAAAAATTCACGTTTTAAAATTTTAGCCAACAGGAATTCCAACATGTGTATGAAAACAAATTGCGAAAAACAAATAATTTTACATTAATCTGGACAATTATCTAGTGTTATTCAAATATATGGTTATCGAGGATAAGTCAAAAAAAAAAATGTGAAAAAATAATTCTTTTATTTTGAGTAAAAAATTACCATTATATTAACTTTTTTATTATTATAGCAGCTTGAACTGGGATATTGTCCTGGCTCAAGACCATTTTGCTTCTATATTTAATAGAATGCAAATTTATTTACAAATGGCATGGTGACATTTATTACTTGGCTGCAGACTACCACGATCATGATTTCGACCATGTCAAAAGTCTTTTCAAGTGGCTTCGCAGCGACTTTTCAACATCAAACCCGGCCTCTATAAGGAGATGATTCTCACAAACGAACGAGAATCACTACTCACTTGCCGAATTTGCGTTTAAAAAATCGCACCAAGTAATAAAGCACACATGCCATCTTACAAGCATCTCATTGAGTTGCATATGTAAGTATGTGTATATGCAGGTATAGTTACCCAGCTTATCCCGGCTTGAGGAAAATCTATTGTATTATCAGAACGAAATTTCGTTCGAAAGTGAAAGTTTATGTCTTAAAATAATCATCAATCATGACCAAATAACACGATATATAAGGAATATTTATACACTCCACGAGAGCATTATGTCTTTGTGCATTTGTTTGTAACAGGAACCTCGATAGACTCATTGTTAATTATACCGATCGACTTAGAATCACTTTTTGAATCGATTTAGCAATGTCCGTCTGTACATCTATTCTTGTAATCACGATACAGGTCGCAATTGTACACAGAACCAAATGAATCTTTGCACAACGAAGTTTTTCGGAACAACGACGAACGCTATTTAATTTGAAGAAAATCGGTTCAGATTTAGATATAGCCCCCATACGAATTTCACTCTCGATTTGACTCTTTTCAATCTAGATACCACATATTACAACAGATTATCTTTAAAATTGGCAAAACATCTTATATTGCAACTAGAAACACCTGTGGTCAAAATGTGTTAGATCGGTTCAGTTTTATATGTAGGTCCCATACAAATTTCGCTCCCGATTTCACTTTTTCCACTCTAGAGACCACATATTTCACTTGATTTGCTTCAAATTACCTTGCATTACCTTATAATTCTACTAAAAACATCTGTGTAGAAAATGGATTAAATCGGTTCAGATTTAGATATAGCCCCATACAAATTTCGCTCCCGATTTGACTTTTTCCGCTCTAGAAACCACATAATGTATCAGATTGTCTTCAGATTTGGCAAAACATCTTATATTTAAACTAGGAACACCTATGGTGAAAATAGGTCAGATCGGTTCAGATTTATATATTTAACTCCCATACAAATTTCGCTCCCGATTTGACTTTTTCCGTTCTAGAAACCACATATTGTATCAGATTGTCTTCAGATTTGGCAAAACATCTTATATTTAAACTAGGAACACCTATGGTGAAAATAGGTCAGATCGGTCCAGATTTATATCTGTGGTCACAACCCTTAACAGCCTAACTCGAGTTAGGACACAATTGAGTTATTAGCACCATCGTATTCAGCGTATCTAAATTTATTTGCTCTAAATTTTTCATGTCTGTATCTCTTCTAGGAAGGCAATTAATCCTAAAAAACCTAATAGCTTAAGTTATTTTTCTAAATTACTGTTTTGGCATAACTGCCTAAGTCAATTTAGGATTACAACAAATATAAACATTATTTTTTCATCATTGCCTAAATCAACTTAAGTCGTTAATCCAAAAAAAACAAAGAAACAATTTTATTTTCCTAACTTGTGTTAAGCTCTTATTCCGAATTACAATTTCGTTTTTTGATAAACATAAATTGAGTTAAGGTCTTTCTCCAAACAAAAAAAAAGTTTTAATCTGGAATAATAGCCTAACTCAACTTGAACTTTTTGACTTTCTTTCGTTCAACAATTCATAAGAGCCTAAGTGTCTTTTTCGATAATATCTTTTGACTGCGAGAATAAACAACTATTTTTTGTTAACAACTAAGTAAAGAAATTCGTTTCCTTGGAATCTGTAGCAAAGTTTTCCAAAAAACACCTTCTCCTGATTTTCAGTCAAGATTCAAAACTTTAAACTTCTGTACTGAAAATATTGAAAAACATACTTAGGCTGTTATGGGATGTGACCACAGATATATAGCTCCCATTAAAATTTCGCTCCCGATTTGACTTTTTCTGCTCTAGAAGCCACATATTTTAACAAATCCTCATCAATTAAAATATATCTTATATTTGTTCTATAAACAGCCATGGCGCAATTGGGACAGATCGGTTCAGATTTATATACAGCTCTCACAAATTTCACTTCCGATTTCACTTTTTACACTCTATAAACCACATATTTGAACAGATCTTCTTCAAATCTTTTAAAATATCTTATATTTCAACTGGAAACAGCCATGGTGAAAATGGGTCATCGGTTCAGACTTACATATAGCTTCCATACAAATTTCGCCCCAAAAATTTCCAATACAAATTTCTTTTTCCTCACCAGAAAGCACGAATTTTCACAAAATGAGCTTAAGACGTTATATTTGAACTAATTGAAATAATTTGTAATATTGTCATATATCTACTATTCATCTACTCCACAATAATAAATATAATTAAAATTAAAATAATTTTTGAAATCTAAACTTGTGCCTTTTTCTGACTTGAATTTCGATATCATCGAAAATACACACCATTTTTACTTCAGTTTCTGAAAGATAAGGGTGATTTTTTAGCTATTATCTTTTTGGCAACACTGGTTTAAACAGCTGACGCACGTTTCGTGTTTTGTTTCACTGTCAAACATCATCAGTTTGGTCTATAATTTAACCATAATTAAATAATTTAAGTACTCTTAGAAATTGAAGTCAAAACGGAGTGTACTTTATATGTGTTGTTCTGTGCTATCATAACACCACCGCACCTATCTCATTTATGTTTATTATAGAAAAGAACTCATCCTTGTGTTTAACATAATCGTCATATGAAGTTTAGCCATCAAAATTGATGATATACTTTATATTTTTAAATATTTTACATTTTACATACTAATATAGAGGGGTTCCCATTAAATTTATATGCCACACGCGTTCCACATTTTTTCCGCTGGATTAAAAGCAGCAATTTGTATAAAATACTACCCCACAGATCCATCTTTACATACATACATAACGCCATTTTCCGTCTCTGAAACTTCACGCCAATCAACTAAACACATTTTAAATAATTGACTCATATCTTTTACATTGATAGTTACGAGAATTGTTGACTTTTACATCAAAACCACAAGCTACGCCATCCAACCAACCTCCCCCGCATGAACTTTTAGCCACAGCATCCATGAGGTTGGCTACAAAGTAAACAAAAAAGGGAAAGTGTTCCATTCACAACAATTTTTTATACGAAACATTAAAACTTTATATGGTGCGGGCTTTATCTGGAGTGGGTATCCCGGTCGGTACGATTGTGTGTAAACAGAATCGTACAGTGTGGCGAGAATGGAAAAAAGAGTAGGATAAATAGATTGTACAAAGGAACAATTTATATTAATTCTAGATATGGACTGAATAATACTTTAAGTAGGTGTTATCTAATGTTTGCAATGGGTAATACACAGAAGAGTTTGTCGACCATTCTGAGTAAATCTTTACTCCTGAATAAATTTCCACCATTTACAATCTAATTGACTCTCAAATCGACTATCCAATCCAGGCGTATTTACGTTAGGCACCAGCAAATATAATGCCGAGTGTGTCCGGCATAAATGGGGTAGATAAATGTTCCAGCCATTCTTTACTTGATATAATATTTAAAAAAATCATTCTTACAATTTAATGATTTTTATACCCTCCACCCTCAGGATGGGGGTATACTATCTTTGCCATTCCGTTTGTAATACCTTGAAATATCGACCTGGGACCCTATAAATTATATATATTCTTCACCGCCATCTAAGACGATCTAGCTATGTCCGTCCGTCTGTTGAAAGCACGCTAGCATCTAAACGAAATGAGCCAGGACGTCCCAATCTTACATAAATGCGTCTTATAGTCGTAGATCGATTGTGATTTAAACTGGGCGAAATCGGCCCAAAGGGAAAAATTTGTCCTCACAAGGACTAAAAATACTCTAATAATATTTTAGAGTATTTATGCATTTTTTTTTCAATATGTCTGCCTGTACTTACTTGATATTGGATATGCGCATCCCCTATAACAAAAACCTCCACCATAAAGTGATTCTTATTCGTAGGGGGTAAAATGGGGCAAAAAGGGATAAGAATGGTACCTATAAAACGAAAACAGCTAGAAACACAAAATTCGGTTTAGATATGTGCGCGTGAGTGATATTGGCTCACGTTCACGCACGCTCACGAAGGAAAAAAATTGAATCACGCACGTTCACGCACGAAGCTTTTTTCGTTACTCACGCACGCTCACGTGAGTAAAATAATTTTTGCTCACGATCACGCGTGATTCACGATAATCACGCAAACAATTTCCACATAGAAAATTTTCAAATCGAAATGACTAACGCCTCGCAAATCCGAAAATTATATTATTTAAATCACTCTATGTTTGCGATGTTTGTCTTAAATTCATATTTTTAATGTAGTATAAAAAATGAAAGTGTGATATATAATGACATAAAATCCAAGTAGAAAACAAAGCATATACCCCGATATCAGTTATGTGTTTTTTAATTGAACTAACACTAATGGGGCTTTCCATATAAATTCAGTGCCTAGTGTTGATGCCGGGAGTGCTTGCTTAAATAATAGAAAAAATAGAAATTATACTGCATTGTTTTATAATTAAATATGTATATGACTTTTATTTTGAATGGAAAATTTCACATTTTTAAACGAAATAAAAGAATTAATAAATATGTGCGAATCACGAAAAAATCACGTGATTCACGCAGAAATTAGACTCACGCACATTCACGCACGAACATTTTTTCGTTCCTCACGTTCACGCACGCTCACGTGAGTAAAATAAATTTTGATCACGCGTGAATCACGTGATTCACGCAATTCACGTGAGTCGCGCCCATCTCTAATTCGGTTTGTACGTTCCTCTAACTGAGTAGAGACGTAATATAAAAGTATTTTTTCCAAATTCGTACTTTTAAGGGGTAAAATGGGAATTATCCCTCTATTCCCATTCCCAACTTGTACCAAACCAAACCAAACGGATGCGCCTAAAATAATGAAATTCGGTGTATACATTCCTCTGATTGCATAGACACGTAAAATAAAAGGATTTTTGAGAAATTCGTACTTTTTGGGGTTAAAATTGAAAAGGGGATAAAAATAGTACCAACCCAATGGCCGCAGCAAGAATAATGAAATTCGGAGTATATGTTTACTTTTACTTTTAGGTTACCTTGCACTGAGTACCTGAGATAATGGATTTTCAAAATTTGTTTTTATACACCCCACGAGAGTATTATGTCTTTGTGCATTTGTTTGTAACACCCTAAAGGAAGAGTGATAAACCCATTGTTAATTATGCCGATCGGCTTAGAATCACTTTCTGAGTCGATTTAGCAATGCCCGTCTGTCTGTCCGTCTATTCATCTATTGTTGTAATCACGAGACAGGTCGCAATTGTAGCCAGAACTAAACGAAACTTTACAAATGAAGTTTTTCGGGACAAGGACGAACGCTATTTAATTTGAAGAAAATCGGTTCAGATTTAGATGTAGCCCCCATACGAATTTCACTCCCGATTTGACTCTTCTCTCTCGATACCACATATTTCAAAAGATTTTCTTCAAAATTGGCAAAACATCATATAGTTCAACTAGAAACACCTGTGTTAAAAATGTGTTAGATCGGTGCAGATTTATATATAGCTCCCAATTTGAATTTTTCCGCTCTAGAATCCACATATTTTAACAGATTTTCTTCTAAATTCGCAAATCCCTTACATTTAAATTAGGAACACCTATGGTGAAAATAAGTCAGATCGGTTCAGATTTATATTAGCTCCCATTCAAATTTCGCTCCCGATTTGACTTTTTCTGCTCTAGAAACCACATATTTTAACAGATCTTCTTCAAGTCTTGCAAAATATCTTATATTTCAACTAGAAACGCCCACGGTGAAAATGGGTCACATCGATTCAGATTTACATATAGCTCTCATACAAATTTCGTTCCCCCAGAAACCGCGTATTTTCAGAGATTTTCTTAAAATTGAGCATAACACGTTATACTTCAACTGGAAGAACTTATTGTAAAAGTTAGTCACTTCATTCCATGTTTGGATATAGCCCCGAAACAAATATTATTCTCGATTTGACAAATTGGACCAGGTCATATTAACCTGTGATTAGGAAACATACAAACATTTTTCCCGTTTTCACTTTTTTACTGAATTGAATTGTATCCCAATAGAAAGTGGAGTGTATCATATAGTCGGCCCCGCCCGACTTTAGCCTTTCCTTACTTGTTTTTGAATTAAAACAGAATGGAAATACAACCAACTGTAGTACCCACTATCTACCAATATATATGGTATTTAAGCTTTTTTGAAGATGTAAATATAAGAATATTTAGTTTTTTAATTGACTTGATTTATTATTTCGATTATATAGTATAAACGTATTGGTAGCTTTGCCTTATATGCGTGGATTGAAATAATAAAAATAATATATTTATTTATATTTTTTTTAATATTTGTATTTGTTTTGGTTTGGCTATATTAAAAAAATATATTTTCCTTTTATGTTACTGTGCTTCTACGAAAATCGACAGCATCTGTGGAATGCAATCTATGGTGGAGGATATAAAAAGTTCGGCCCGGCCGCACTTAACGCCCTTTTTACTTATTAATGTTAAAACCCTGTCAATTTATTGTAAATTCTTTTCGAAATCAGAACACTGTGCATCATTTCATGAGTGTTTTTGTATATATATATCTTTGTAAAAAGTATTTACATCCATATAGCTGGCAGTATCTATATTCAACTTGTTTCGTGGTGTTGGTAATGTTATGTTGTATTTGTATGAATGAGTGCTGCCAGCCGGGGTGTTGTGTAAAATTTGGTTGTGCCACAAACAACCAAACAGAAAGTGGAGTAGATCTACGGGTTTCGCCAGAACACTCCACTCGTAAAGCTATGAGTATGTGTTTTGTTTATGGTTATATGTGTGTTGGTACTATTCAAATAATTCCACACATACATTCACATGCACACTTGTGCTATGCTGTGTTCAGTGTTCCACACATTCGGTATGATATTTAGTTTTTATCCATTTTCCCCGAGGAACTTTCATAAATCTTGGATTTTGGTTAAAGGTTAGTAGCAAACAAAAAAAACACCAACTCCATATGAGAATAACATTCTGCCAGACATACAAACATCTACTACTTACTATATGAAAAACATTGTACGTTATTACTGCGTAAGGGTGTGTGTGTGTGGTTAAATTTAAAGTTTTATGCAATATTTCTATGGTTTTCCAAATTAAACCACATTAAAGTCAACCAAATAAACTTGGCTGTGGCGAATCTTATATACCTCTAGCGTGGATGTAATTATGCAGTATTGACTTACACACGTTGTGTTTTATGTTATGAATAAAACTAGAAATTACGCTTATTCCCAATCTCATATGAAGGGTATGGTGATCCTTAAGAACATATTGCCCAACAATTGCTTAAAAAATATATAAAAAATACATACCTTTTATGTATTTTATTGGATCTCAAATAAACTTTTAAAATTGTTTCTGAACTAAATGAATATTGTAAGTCACACGCTGTCCTGTGGAGGTGTCATAACCTGAGTAGAATATTTCTTATTTATTAGACAGCGCACGATGCTATCGAGCTATCGATTACACCCAGTTGTATGTACGTCTATATCGATGTCTATGAAAACTAAATAGATATACACTTAGGTCTTATTGACAACCTCCTGGTGTTTCATAACTAAGGGCAATTTAAAAATGCTGTAGTAAAATAAGTAATCATTTTTAAAAGCATGATGGAAAGGGACACACGTATTCCATATTTTATTGCTGAATAAATAACAGGATTTCGTAAAGAGAACACTTTTTAGGTAGTAACTTTTAAATAAAGAACCATGATTAATTCGACAAAAAAAACTTACTTTTTGAACCTCCTCCTATTGCGTTGGTGGAAGGAAGAAAAGGCACGGGAAGGATGAAAGAGGGAGTAGTGTTTGTTAACTCTTGTTTTAAACTTCTGAATATAATAATTAGCTGGGCAGATATCTGCCGGAAGTCGATTCCGCATACGGATAGTGCGAAGAACGAATTCATTCTGTAATGTGTGTTCCGGTCGGTTATCCAATCGATAACAAATGGGTGAGAGTTCCTGAAAAGTCGCGTATCTCTAACGAACGCTCTCACAGGAGGTAAAAGATCACGAATATTCAAAGAACAAACACCATGAAAGTGTCGATAGAACAAAGACACACAACCCACATTACGACCATGTTCAAAGCAAACAATAGAATTGGATATAACACCACACCCTCCTCTGGACACTGTCAAGTAGCTCAAGTGAAAAACCTGGAGCACACGACTATATATAAGAGTTGTATTCCATCTTTGGTCTGATGTAGGTAGTGCAGATATTGAGAAGGTCAGAGGGAGTGAAGTATTTCTTACGCCGGCTTAGGAAGCCTAGACACTTCAATGCTGTCTGACCATGTTTAACTGTGGGTGTTCCTTTGCTGAAATCTAACATGATATTGAAAAATTGATCAAGATCCAATTTAAAATGTGTATTCTGAAGCAGTAACAGAGTAAATAGAAAGATTATATCTAATCCAAAATTTGTCCCAATTTCATGATAATCGCACAACAATTATGATCTGTACTTTGATCACAAGCTTAAATGGTCTTGATTATTTTTGGTGTTACAAAATTTGGTTTGAAAGTAACCAATAATACCGTATTCCATGCAGTGATGTGGGATATAAAAATTAGATAATTTTTAGACCTACTGCAATAGTTGTCCAACGAAAACGGGAAGGATTTTTGTATGTTTCCTAATCATAGGCTGATATGACCTGAGCCGATTTGTCAAATTGATGAGATTATTAGTATTGGGGCTATATCCAAATATGGAATGAAGTGACCCACTTTCACAGTAGGTTCTTCCAATTCAAGTATACGTGGTTTCTGGGGCGGAAAAGGTCAATTCGGTGAGAAATTTGTGTGGCAGCTATATATAAATCTGAACCGTTCTGACCGATCTGAAGATGTTTTGAAAATTTTGAAGACAATATGATAAAATATATAGTTTCTTGAGCTGAAAAAGTCAAATTGGGAGCGAACTTTGTATGGGAGCTATATAAATATTAACCGATCTGATCCATTTTCTTTATGGGTGTTTCTAGTGGAAATATAAATTATTTTTGCCAAATTTGAAGAAAATCTGTTAAAACATGTGGATTATAGAGTGGAAAAAGGGAAATCGGGGGTGAAATTTATGTGGGAGCTATATAAATCTGAACCGATCTCACCTATATTAATCATGGGTGTTTCTAGTGGAAATATAAGATGTTTCACCAAATCTGAAGACAGTCTGATACAATATGTGGTTTCTAGAGCGGAAAAAGTCAAATCGGGGGCGTCGTTTGTTTGGGGGCTATATCTAAATCTGAACCGATCTTACCCAATCTCTGCATAGCTGTTTCTAGTTGGATTATAAGATATTGTGCCAAATTTAAAGAAAATCGGGTACAATATGTGGTTTCTAGAGCAAAAATGTCAAATCGTGGGCGTCGTTTGTTTTGGGGCTATATCTAAATCTGAACCGATCTTACTCAATTTCAGCATAGGTGTTTCTAGTTGGATTATAAGACGTTGTGCCAAATTTAAAGAAAATCGGGTACAATATGTGGTGTCTAGAGCGGAAAAAGTCAACTCGGGAGCGAAATTTGTATGGGGGCTATATCTAAATCTGAACCGATTTCAGACATTTTCAACACAGATGTTTCTAGTAGAATTATAAGGTAATGCAAGGTAATTTCCATTTTCTCTATGGGTGTTTCTAGTTTAAATATAAGATATTTTGCCGAATTTGAAGAAAATCTGTTAAAACATGTCAAATCGGGAGTGAAATTCGTATTGGGGCAATATCTAAATCTCAACTGATTTTCTTCAAATTAAACAGCGTTCGTCTTTATCCCGAAAAACTTCGGTGTGCATGGTTTCATTTGGTTCTGGCTACAATTGCTACTTGTACTCTGATTACAAGAATAGATGGATGGACAGACAGACACACGGTCATTGCCAAATTGATTCAAAAAGTGATTCTAAGTCGATCTGTATAATTATCAAGGAGTCAAACTCGCTGCCTTTGGTTGTTACAAACAAATGCACAAAGATATAATACTCTCGTGGAGTGTATAAATATATGTAATTTTTAATGAGACATACATAAAAGTCTGAAATTATGAATTTAGTTTTTTCACTAGGGTATTATGTCTTTGTGTATTTGTTTGTAACACTGAAAAGGAAAAAATCTGAACCGATCTTACCCAATCTCTGCATAGCTGTTTCTAGTTGGATTATAAGATATTGTGCCAAATTTAAAGAAAATCGGGTACAATATGTGGTTTCTAGAGCAAAAATGTCAAATCGTGGGCGTCGTTTGTTTTGGGGCTATATCTAAATCTGAACCGATCTTACTCAATTTCAGCATAGGTGTTTCTAGTTGGATTATAAGACGTTGTGCCAAATTTAAAGAAAATCGGGTACAATATGTGGTGTCTAGAGCGGAAAAAGTCAAATCGGGAGCGAAATTTGTATGGGGGCTATATCTAAATCTGAACCGATTTCAGACATTTTCAACACAGATGTTTCTAGTAGAATTATAAGGTAATGCAACGTTTATTATACGTATTATACGTTTATTATACGTATTGGCTTGAATCACTTTCTGAGTAGAATTTATCAATGTCCGTCTGTCTGTCCATCTATTCTTGGAATCAAAGTACATGTCGCAATTATTGTCCGATCTTAACCGAAATTGACACATGTACGTAAATGTAAATGTAAATGTAAAATTTTGTCGGCAAAGGAACGCTATTGAGTTTGAAGTAAATCTGTTCAGATTTAGATATAGCCCCCATACAAATGTCGCTACCGATTAGACTTTTCCGCTCTATAAACACATATTTTACTCGATTTGCACAGTACCTTATAATTGAGCTAGAAACAGCCATGGTGAAATTGGGCCAGATCGGTTCAGATTTAGATATAGCTCTAAAAACTGCATTCTCCTTTTAACTTTTTGCGTTCTAGAGTTTAAATATTTTAGTCAATTGTCTCCAAATTTATATATATATATATTAATTTAATTTATACTTCCTCAAATTATAAATTTAGGTTTTCGAAGGCACAGGAAAGGGAACTGATAGCGATTTTCTAACAATTAATAATACAACTCTCGACTATATAATATCGTTCTCTATCGCGTTAACTTTCTATTAAAACTAGAAAATTAGAAATAGACATTAAAATTAGAAATAGACTATCTTATGAGTCTATAAATTGGTTGTTTGCTTTAAAAATTTTTATATTTCAAAATTTATATTTCATTTTTATACTGTACATCACTTCGTGGAATAGGATATTTTAGATTTGTAACACCAAAATATAATAAATGGTGGCAACACCGAAATATAATAATTTACTTTATTAAAGATCGAATGTTTTATTCGGAAAAATAAGTTTTTATATAGTTAACAATATGTTGACGATTTCCCGTCCTGTTCCGGGATCCCGGGAAATCAAAAAAATAATTCACGTGTCCCGGGAAATAAAAATTACGGGAAAATGCAAAGCCTAGTCAAATGATGGCTATGATGTTCTGAAAACTATCACTAACTGAACGTACCCAAGCAAGACAAATAAACGTTAAGAAGCAAACAAACAAAAGAAAGTAATCAAAACATTGTGAATGGACGGACAATCTTAAGTAGTGTTTGTTAAGAAATAAACAAAATAAAAGTAAAAATATTAATAAATTATATATAACTATAGTGAGTGTCATACACTTTATATACATATATATATATATATTAACCGATATTCTGTAACTTAAATAGTGTTTGTTAAGAAATAAACAAAATAAAAGTAAAAATATTAATAAATTATACATAACTATAGTGACTATATAGTGTATGACACTCTTTATATATATTAACCGATATTCTGTAACTTTGACAAGACACATCATATTTCATCTAGAAACATATATGAAAAAAGTGGGCTACATTATCTCAGGTTTTAATATAACCCTGAGACAAGTGTCCTTCCCGCATTAATTTTTTTCTCAGTCACATAGACATATTTCTGCTGGAAACATACTTTGTGAAAGACGTTCCCATCGGTTAACGATATAGTACCCGAACAAAAAACGTTCCCGAATTCACTTTCTTCCCCCAATTCAAATGTAATGGGGTAGAAAGTGAAGGGTATCATATAGTCGGCCCCACCGAATTGAATGAACTGATTTGATCCTCAATTGATTCCAAACAAAATTGAAAAATGTTTCTAAAATTTGGTGAATTATTATATCAAGAAAATTATAATGTTTCATTATCCAACTTTTGATTACCACGCTCACTTATACGGGAGGGCAATTATTTCACTGCAGTTATGTATATTATGGGTGGGACAACTAAAATATTTATATAGTGGACTAGTCCTAAGCTGTATCTATCCAAAAATACTTAAAGTGTATTGAAATAGTGAATAAATATTGCAAAAATAATAAAATTACTATAAATATTATTACAATTCCTACCAAGAAAATTTAGCTTTCAAAATTCAAGCAGATGGACGGATGTTCCATATTATTGTGAAGGGTTTAAAAATCTTCTGTCAACTGAGGAGCTTTAAATGAATTGTTTTCAGCGCAAAAAAAAATACTTAAACGAACACGTTTTGGAAACAAACATGACTTCATTCCTTACGTTATTATTATTATGACGGTAATTGTTCCCGGGGTATAAGGAGCGTTTCCATCATTGTGTCAGAACCATATGTTAAGTTGATGAATTCATTTATAAATCTCCGAGGAAAATACGTGCTTGCCATTTGCAAGGCGTCCAAAGTCCCTTGCGTTAATTGCTTAATTAAAAAAATAAAGCAGTTTGTGCCGGCATGTGTGTCGGAGATTGTCGCCACCCATAGGGCAATTCAGGAATATTCCCCTTTGGATGACTTGTTAGTGGAGGTGTGAATAAAAAACCTTCAACCATTCAGTACTTACTGGCTTCATAAAATCGGAAAGGTAGAAAGTGTTCTGTTACTTCGGTGTATAGAATATTTAAATATTTATTCAGCCTGGATACTTTGTAATGAAGTGTTGCTTCGTTACTAACAAACTACTCCGGTCTACATACACGTGTAATCCTCACAGAGTTAGTAACACTTTATATGTATGAAATCTTCTTAAAGATTCTCGTTTGATGCACATACCTTTGTTAATGTTAATTACCTTTGGCACACATGCCAACGACACACACACACACACAAAAAAAGAAGAAGCCGGCGCCTAATGAATGACTACTCTTCTGTTACATTATCTCATTGTATGAGCCACCACAAAATGGTAATTAACGTTTGACATCATAATTTGTTTACTAAAACACACAAAAATAAACATACATACACATGATAACATGCCCACATGCCGAGCAAGAGCTCAGTAAGATACGTACATGACACAAATAAAAATGGAGCAATGAAATTACACACCCCGAAAATGGTCACAGACTATGTATTCAGTGTAAACAAAACAAAAAAGCATATAGAGTACAAATAGAGAGTTCAAACGAGTTAATTTTCGGCAAATGGGTTGTGGTTTAGTCTAGATGAAACCCAAAAACCGGTTTGAATAATAGAACATAAATTACAGAAGAGTGATTCCACGTAAAGTGACCCTTTTTCGACAAAATATCAAAATCCCTATTAATATTATAAAACCTTAGCGTAAGTCTGTTTGTTTGTTCCGCAATCACGTGTAAACGGCTGAACCGATGTTGTTGACAGATAGATGCAGGTCTGGAAGGAACTATAGGCTGGCTATAGAATTTTTAAAAATTTGCTCTGTGGGCGGAGGGGGGTGTTTTTGGGAGCTAGAAGGCTGAAAATTGGTACATATATATACTGACCACGAGAATGATACATATGATGCCGAAATTTGGGTTTTCATTTTATGGGCGGAGTGGGCGCGGCAATAGTGCTTTTTGAGCTAGAAGGCTGAAAATTGGAACGTATATATTATTGACCACGAGAATGATAAATTTGACTCCGAAATTTAGAATTTCGTTTTGTGGGCGGAGTGGGCGTGGCAAAAGCGTTTTTTGAGCTAGAAGGAAGAAAATTGGTACATATATATTACTGACCACGAGAATGATAAATATGATACCGAAATTTGGATTTTCGTTTTGTGGGCGGAGTGGGCGTGGCAATAGCGTTCTTTGCGCTAGAAGGCTGCAAATTGGAATGTATATATTACTGACCACGATAAAGATCAATTTGATGTCGAAATTTGGATTTTCGTTTCTTGGACGCTGGGGCAAAAGTGTTTTTGAGATCTAGAAGGCTGAAAATTGGTACATATATGTTACTGACCACGACATAGATCTATTTGATGCCGAAATTTAAATTTTTGTTTTGTGGGCGTGGCAAAAGCGTTTTTGAGAGCTAGAAGACTGAAAATTGGTACATGTATATTATTGACTTGGATTTTTGTTTTGTGGGCGAAGGGGGCGTGGAAAAAGTGTTTTTGAGAGTTAGAAGACTGAAAATTGGTACATATAGTACAGACCACGAGAAACATCAATTTGATGCCGATATTTGGAATTTCGTTTTGTGGGCAAAGTTGGCAAATAAATAAATAAATAATAATAATGTTTTTTAGGTAGAATGCTGAAAATTGGAACGTATTACTGATCATTACAAAGACGAATTTGATGGCGTATTTGGATTTTCATTTTGTGGACGGAGTGGGAGTGGCAAATGTGTTTTTGAGAGCCAGAAGGCTGAAAATTGGAACGTAATTTAATCATTTGTTTTTTTTTTTGCCTGGCGAAGCGGTCGGGGTTCAGCTAGTCAATATATAATTTAAGAAAACACCGATATACATTCTGGTAATTCCAACAGAAAACGATCCAAAAACCATAGGTTTGGATTTTCATCCTCTCCGATTTTGATGAAATTTGGCTCATACATTATAATAGTGGTTGCGGCTAATATACCGTTTACCGTAGCTCAAAGTAGTGCGTGGTTTACGTTCTACAGCGGTCCAAAGTTGGTTCTCTCAGTGTTTTTTTTGAACAGATGGCTTCTTTATCGATATCATAAATTTCGATCGAGTCATCAGATTTTAACGATATTGATATCATCTGAAAGATTTACACCTCCTCTTTCCGAATCTGTATGAAAATATGAATTTATTGAAAAATTATACAAAATTAAGCATTGTTAATTTATAAAACTAATAAAAAATATAAAAAAAGTTTTTTTCCCGAGCCACGATTCGAACCCGAGACCTTCGGGCTGCAAAGCGGACAACTTACCTTCGTGACCCCATACTAAAATGTCGTTCCCATTCAGTTGTTAAAATGCCATTCATAAAATGTTACGGAATATTAACATATTAAAAACTTTTTTGAAGTTGTTTAAAAGAGCTTCCTACCTAGGACATTTGGATTTTGAGATGCGATCAAAATGTGCTTCCTACGGAAGTACTTCCAACTTTTTTTGCTGCGAAATGAATTCCTTTGTTTCACGGGTTCTCCCAAAACATTTCGCTTTTATCATTGTCCGTAAGCTGGACGCGCTCAAAAAATATATAAAGCAGGGTTTTCTTGAAAAGAATTCACGATGGGAATAATATTGCGAAAAAACCCATTAGAAATTAAAATCTTGCCCGAGCCTGTAAATCTTTCAGATGATATCAATATCGTTAAAATCTGATGACGCAATCGAAATTTATGATATCGATAAAGAAGTCATCTCTTCAAAAAAAAAAAAAAACACCGAGACCACTGTAGAACGTAAACCACGCACTACTTTGAGCTACGGTAAACGGTGAATTACCCGCAACCACTAGTAGAATGTATGTGCCAAATTTCATCAAAATCGATGAGGGTCGAAATCCATGTTGGGTCGTTTTCTGTTGAAATTACCCATTCGTAATGTTTATACTTCTCATAATACATATTTTTGATTATATTTCAAAAAAAATATGAGAACAATGGATCTGATCATTTCCTTTTCTAGCTGTAGACTGGTGTCGTAACAGGATTTCTGCCAAATGATCACGCCCGTTACAATTTAAATATCCTATATTTCATATATTCATAAAGACATGTTGGTCATGAATTTTTTAGAAGATGGTGTATGAACTACTCTTTTGATTAGCAAAAATTAATAAAGTCATGTTATGGAAGAATATTACTGAATTCAAGAAAATAAACTCAAGATTTTCTTCAAAGCTAAGGTCACACCCTTGACTCTCTAGATCATAGTATATCTCCTATAGTTAAACCGCTACGACATATTTGTATTTGCAATAATATTCCAATGAACCTGACGTTTTCCATTGGCAATATAGCCAAAATCTCAGTCAATGAACATGGGAGATATTTAAACATATTTAAGGAAAAGTGTCACATCCGTTCCAATGGAATCACCCAGAAACTATGACATAATACCCTGGTGAAGGATATAAAAAACGTATAGAAAGATTTAGTTAATGGAATTTAAGGTGGAATTTTTCAAATGTTCTTAAATGTCATACGGAAACATTATTATTTTTCGTATTTTCAGAAAAAGCTCATTTTCACATTGGTGGCTTTTTCAATAAGCAAAATTGCCGTGACTATTGAGAAGCCAATGCATCCACAACGAGGCCATTGGGCCATGTAAAAATGGGGTGACCGAATGAGGTACTGCCGAGCCAGTCGTGGCAGTCATAGGAATGATTTGTCATAGAGAACATACATATAAAATCAAAAAAAACTTAATCTTCAAGGTCAAACTCACAAATCTTATAGGCTGTAGTGTGTGTAGGTAGCGTATACGTACTGCTGATTAAGGATAATATCACCCATACGCACTGTAGTCTGACTGACCATTAACAGAAACAGTCGTGTAAGATGTATTTTTCCTACCTAAACTGTGTTAAGAATCATTCTTAGGAAGTTCATATGTTCTACAAAGTTATTTATTGCGATCTTAGGTACATTTTTGTAGTTGAATGTATCCTTGAATTTTGAACGGTTTGCTACCTATGGACATTAATAGTGGAAAAAAGGTTAAATAAAAATGATTTTTTTCATTTTTTTGCGATTTTGACCTTGAAGATGAAGTTTTTTTGTTCTTTATGATAAGAGCTACAATTTTGTCTCAGAGAGTAAATCAAAATTCCAAACGGTTTGCAAGATATGAAGCTGAGAAAATAATCACTTTTTTGCAAAAATGACACCGAGGCACCAAATCACTGGTGTATCCTATTGAAGAGTATAAGAAAGGTATAAAAAGTTTAAGTTTAAGGAATATAAGGCTGAATTTTTCAAATGTTGTTAAATGTCATATGGAAAATATTTCACTCTGATTTCACCTACTAGACTTATATAGGGTGGGCCATTTTAAATTTGAACTACCGACTAATCTGACTTTGTTAGATAGAAAAACATTCATTTTTATTTACAGGTTTATCTTAGAAATTTGCAATATAGTACGCTTTACGCTTGAACAAAATCGGGAAATACTAAAAACTTACTTTCAAAGTAGTGAGTCTTTAACACAAACTATAACAAATTTACGTGGAAAATTTTCGTATTTTCAGATAAGCAAAATTGCGGCATATATGGGGTTCAGAGAACTCACACGTGACTATTGAGAAGTCAATACATCCACAACGAGTCACTGTTTGGTGTGGATTTTTGGCTGGCGGCATTATCGGGCCATGTACTGAAAAATTGGGTTACGAATGATGTTGTTGTCCATTATTTGAAAAAAATAATCAATTATAGCCGATTCTAACTTAAAATTTAAAATGGCCCAGCAACCGCATTTTTATACCTTCACTCTACAGCGTAGGATGGTGTATATCATTTGGGACAGAAAAAAGTGTAACGCATTGAATGAGTGAGTGACTTAAGACCCTAAGTATTTTTTGACCAAATCCGTCTCACAACATTTTAAGATGTTTGAGCCATGTACGTCCGGCTGGCTGGTGTACACGATAACTCTCGAAAGGAGTTGATGAATCAATTCAAACTGTGTACATGGTAATATTTTTCACAAGGTTAGTTTCAGTTCGAAGATGGGCGAAATTTCCACGCCCCTTTTGGTATCTCCCACACAAATGGTCCATATTCCTATCTTAAATAAAAACAAATGAAACTTCTACATGCATAGTCCGAATTAGCTATGTTTTGGTACATGATATGGCGGGTTTTGCCACACCCCTTCTGGTACTTCCTTCACAAATCACCCCAACCTACATAAACTTAAAGCTCTTATAACTTATATGCGGATGGTTGGATTATTGAAATTTGAAGCATTGTCAACTATGCTTTTATAAATGTTTGATACACTTGAGATATGGGCGATATTGCCACACCCCTTCTGATACCTCCCACACAAAGTGAAATAAGCCTTGGTTAAAATAAAAACGATATAACTTCTATACAGGTAGTCAACACTAGTTCAATTTTGATATTTGAAAATGATTTTATAATCGCATTAAACCTAACAAATATTTATGCTTTAGCTACGTCCCTTCTATCATTTATCTATCATTTATTCTCTTGTATCTATTCATTTATCACTCCTACACCAGTGCCTGAAATCCATTATGACTTCATATTTCCACCTTCGCAAAAAATTACAATTATTTACGAATGTGGAAGCTAGATCCAATTGTCACAAACTTCCAGTACTTCTCACACACATAATCCAGCTCTAAGTAAAATTTAAGTCCTGCCATACACATGTTCTATGAGAGTGAGGGTATATATAGGACTGTTTAACCGACTGAAACTTAATTACTTGTTTTTAGAAAATTTGGATTGTGTTAGAATTTTATTTCAAGGCCTTACCTGAAGATAAACATGTCAAAATCTTCTACAAAAATATCTGCAATGAAATGCTACTACAGGTCTCTAAAAACCCAAAAATCAACTTAGATGACAGAAATAAGGCAAAACTTAAAATTCTTTTACGGTTCATAAACGGTCCCTCAAAACTGAATTTTAGTGGGTTGGTGTTAATGGAAAATATATTCTTCAAGTCAAATTTCACTATAAGTAACAAAACATTAGAAAGCTGTAGATAAAATATAATGGGTGATTTTTTAACTATTATCTTTTTGGCAACACTGGTTTAAACAGCTGACGCACGTTTCGTGTTTTGTTTCATTGTCAAACATCTTCAGTTTGGTCTATAATTTAACCATGAATCGTCTTACAAAGAATTGTCGATTTTGGAGTGAATATCAGCCAGAAGCATTGCAAGAGCTACCAATGCATCAAGAAAAAGTCACAGTTGTGCGCGGTTTATGAGCTGGTGGCATGATTGGACCGTACTTCTTCAAAGATGATGTGAATCGTAATGTAACTGTGAATGGTGAGCGCTACCGCGAGATGACATCCAACTTTATTTGCCCAAAATGCAAGAGCTTGACTTGCGTGACATGTGGTTTCAACAACAACCACCACATGCCACACAGCACGCGCAACAGTGGACTTATTGAGAGGCCAGTTCGGTGAACATTTTATTTCACGTTCGTGACCAGTCAATTGGCCGCATAGATCGTGCGATTTAACGCCTTTAGACTATTTTTTGTGGGGCCATGTTAAAGCTCATGTCTATACAGAAAAGCCCGCTTCAACTGACGCATTGGAAGACAATATTGAAGCATTTATTCGTGAGATACCGGCCGAAATGTTGGAAAGAGTATGCCAAATTTGGACTAAACGGATGGACCATTTGAGGCGCAGTCAAGGACAACATTTGCATGAAATAATCTGCAAACATTAAATTATATGGACCGTACTATCGATTCAAATAAAGATTTCATGCATTTTTCTGAATTTTTTGTGTTTTTTTTTTGCAAAACTTTCCTATAGATTTTAAAAAATCACCCTTTATATAACGAAAATGTCAGTACCAATTTGGGTTCATGACCAAAAAATTCTTTATAAAATTTATTTTTTAGCTCTTATTAATTCTATACCAATATCAAACTATGTCCACCATATGTCAGCTATAAGCGAAATCGTGCATCTTGATCATCAGACTCTGTTATTAAAAGATTCTCGAAGTAGAACATATGAGAATTCAAAACAAATAAAAATGGAGCTAAGTTCGGCCGGGCCGAACTTTATATACCCTCCACCATGGCTTGCATTACACAGAGACTGTCGATTTTCGTAGATGTCCACAGACATTACAGGAAAATGTCAATTTTTATTAAATTAAAATATTGTAAAAATAATTTTATGAAGGCAAATATGCCAATATGTTTATACTATGTATTTCGAAATAACACTTCAAGTCAATTAAAGTAGGCAGCAATCTTCAAAAAAGTTTAAATACCCTCACGTACACAAATACCCTCGCGTACTTCATGATTTTATCCATTTTTGCCGTAAAAGTAAAAATGTACGAATTTGGAAAAATATTTTTATTTTGCTCGTCACATTTATACACCGAATTCTATGATTCTAGCTGCGGCCATATGGTTGATACAATTTGTATCCCCTTTTTCCCATTTTACCCCCTTAAAAGTACGACGTTCAAAAATCTGCTTATGTTACGTGTCTATGCAATTAGAGCGATGTACACATCAAATTTCGTCACTCTAGCTGTAACCGTTAAGTTTGTACAATTTTTATTCTTCTGTTCCCATTGTGTACTTGAAAGTACGAATTTGAAAACCTTTTGATTTTTCGTGTCTATGCAGTCAGAGGAATGTATACTCCGTATTTACGAATCTACCTGCGGCCATTTAATTGGTACAATTTGCATCCCCTTTTTCCATTTTACCCCCTAAAAATACGAAATTCAAAAAGTCCATTTAGTTTACGTGTCTACGCAATTACAGAAATGCATACATCGAATTTCATTATTCTAGGCGCAGCCTTTTGGTTGGTACCACTTTTATCCCTCTATTACCATTTAACCCCTTTAAAAGTACGAATTTGGAAAAAATATGTTTATATTATGTATCTACTCAATTAGAAGGTACAATTTTTATCCCATTTTGCTACAACCACCTACAAATAAAAATCACGTTATGCTGCGCGTTAATGCTATAAGGGGAATGCGCATTCCAAATATCAAGTAAATATGCTGAAATACAATACATTTTAGGGGTGGACCGATTTCGCCTATTTGCAGTACCAATCGATCTACAACTATAAGACGTATTCATGCAAAATTTGGACGTCCTAGCTCCTTTCGTTTAGATGCTAGCGTGCTTTCAACAGTCGGACGGACATGGCTAGATCGTCTTAGAATTGTATGACGATCGACGTTATAGGGACTCAGATCGATATTTCAAGGTGTTACAAACGGAATGACAAACTTAGTATACCCCACCCTGGAGGTGGAAGGTATTAAAAACAAAGATATAAGCAATATAAGGTGGAATTTTTCTAATGTTTTTAAATGTCCTAAGGAAAAATTATTCATTTAGAACCGATTTCGTCCATCTAACTACTTGACTTATAAAGGGTGATTTTTTAAAAGCTATAGGAAAGTTTTTCAAAAAAAAAAAACACATAAAATTCAGAAAAATGCATGAAATCTTTATTTGAATCGATAGGACTGCAGCTGTAGGAAAGTTTTTCAAAAAAAAAAAACATAAAATTCAGAAAAATGCATGAAATCTTTATTTGAATCGATATTACGCTCCATATAATTTAATGTTTGAAGATTATTTCATGCAAATGTTGACCTTGGCTGAGCCTCAAATGGTCCATCCGCTTAGTCCAATTTTCGAATACTCTTTCCAACATTTCGGCCGGTATCTCACGAATAAATGCTTCAATGTTGTCTTCCAATGCGTCAATTGAAGCGGGCTTGTCTGTATAGACATGAGTTTTAACATGGCCCCACAAAAAATAGTCTAAAAGCGTTAAATCGCACGATCTAGGCGGCCAATTGACCGGTCCCGAACGTGAAATAAAATGTTCACCGAACTCGCCTCTCAATAAGTCCATTGTTGCGCGTGCTGTGTGGCATGTGGCACCGTCTTGTTGAAACCGCATGCCATGCAAGTCAAGCTCTTGCATTTTGGGCAAAAAAAAGTTGGATATCATTTCACGGTAGCGCTTACCATTCACAGTTACGTTACGATTCGCATAATCTTTGAAGAAGTACGGCCCAATGATGCAACCAGCCCATAAACCATGACTTTTTCTGGATGCATTGGTAGCTCTTGCAATGCTTCTGGCTGATATTCACTCCAAAATCGCACATTCTTTTTTAACAGAGCACGCATTTTGATAATAAAATTCAATAATTTGCAAGCGTTGTTCGTTTGTAAGATTCATGGTTAAATTATAGACCAAACTGAAGATGTTTGACAGTGAAACAAAACACGAAACGTGCGTCAGCTGTTTAAACAAGAGTTGCCAAGAAGATAATAGCTAAAAAATCAACCTTAATTTTAATTTTAAAATTTTAATGAAACAGTTAAAGAAAAATTGTTGAAAAATTGCACAGTCATAAATAATTCATTAATTTTAAAATAAAGTTTTAAATAGGCAATGAATATTTCTGCAATATAAAGAAGTTGGAAATTTATTTTTGGCATTGAGACTATGAAATTAGAATCGGATATCGGTAACGGTTTAAAATACTCCGATTGCAACTGAACACAAACTAAGATACGTAGTCCATGCAAACATATCTACACACAACTATGTATGCGAAAGGACCTCATATGACATTGTAACAGTTGTTTGTGTTACAAAGTCTACGGACAAATTATCATACACATGGACCGTCTATAATTACCACTCACACTGATGACCGTTCTACCGTAGACTACCATCCACCCAAACTCGGCAAACAACACCCGTCTACATGTAAACAAATAAGCAACATATACTTGTACAAATAAAGAATTATTGGTGCTGATTTACAATATAAGCGCACAAAGAAAAATAACCCAAATCATGTCGGCCCAAATGTGTAACAACGGGAGAAAAGTATCAACGCAAATCAAACAAACAATTACGTGTAAACGAAGCGAAAGTGAGTCCGTAAGGGAACCCGAATGGAGGATGTAGGATGCCTTGAACAAAGAACACTTTATTTTAATTAAATCATAAAATCACAAAACATAAATCTTTATAAATGTCCAAAATGCCGCCAAATGTACACAGACATACAGCGGACAAGGGAATAGAAAAACTAATACATGTGCCGTTGTACTGGAGTATGAGGAGTATCAAAGCCAGTAGTGTACACTATGTGATACCCTACATCATTCTATAAATTAATAATCTTGAAATCACTTTATGTATACATTTTATTTATTTTTTGTCTCAGAATCACGGCCATTGAGGTCGTATTGGTGAACATTTAGAGTCATTTTGTGTTTCTTTTCAATGACAAAACTAAAAACGCATATATTTCTTGGGAAAAAAGAGTTATGAAAAATAAACAGATGTTATTTGTCAATTAATTGAAAAGTCCTGGACAAAGCCTTTTCGAAAAGCTGTAAAGTAAGATTTCCTTCAAATCGGACAAAATATTAAAATTGTTGTGCTTTTATTATACCTCCACCTCCGGGATGTGGGTATACTAAGTTTGTCATTCCGTTTGTAGCACCTGGAAATATCGACCTGTAATCCTATAATATATATATTGTTGATCGTCATAAGACGATCCAGCAGAGGGTTGAAATCGCTAAGATTAATTCAAAAATCAAAATTTATTTTTTGAATTTTTTTTATTATACGATTAAAGAATATAAAATTATACATAACTACCGAAAATATCAATGACATGTGTTGTTTACTTTCCCAGTTGCACTGCCTTAAAGTTGTAAAAAGTTCAAATTGATATATTTTAAAGGTTGATATCTCTTTGCCCATTGGTAAAAGGTAACACTTTGATTATGGAATCTTTAAGTTCAATTATTTTAGAGTATATTTACAAAAAAATATTTTAACGAAAGTAATGTAGAAATATTGTTAATAAATTTTTGACCAATCGGGTCCACGTGGAACGTCAAAATGTAAAGTGAAATCAAGATACGGTGAGAGCCATCACATACCTATACATTTACTTGATATTTCGAATGCGCATTCCCCTGGTAGCATAACGCTCACCATAAAGTAACTCTTATTTGTATGGGGTGAAATAGGTCAAAAACGGATAAAAATGGTACATATCAAACGACAACAGCTATAGACACGAAATTCGGTAAGTAAATTCCTCTAATTGACTAGATACATAATATAAAAGGATTTTTTTCCAAATTCTACTTTTACTGTATAAAATGGACACAGAGTGTTAAAAATAGCACCGCCCAAACGACTACACCTAGAATAATGAAATTCGGTGTATACATTCCTCTGACTGAATAGATAACTAAAATAAAACGATTTTTCTAAATGTCATGTTTTCAAGGGATAAAATGGGAACGCAGGGATAAAAATGGTACCAACAAATCGCCTACAGGCAGAACAATGAAATTAGGTATGTACATCCCGCTAATTACGTCTACATGTATAATAGAGCGATTTTTGGAAATTCATACTTTTAGGGGCTAAAATGGGATAAAGGGATAACATTGGTACCAACCAAATGGCCGCAGATAGAATCAAGCAATTCGGTGCACACATTCCTCCGATTGCATAGACGCGAAAAATAGAACGATTTTTCAAAGATATTTTTCCAAATTAGTTTTTAAGAGGTAAAATTGACATAGAGAGATACAAATAGTACCAACCCGACGCTTACACCTAGACTTTTTTACTTCTACCGCAAAAATGAAGATATCCTAACTTGCAATGTGTACGTGAACGAAAATGGATTTTAAAATTCATACTTTTGGCATTAAAATAGGGTGGAAATACAACCAACCTAATATTTAGGGTATTTAAGCTGTTTTAAAGATTGCTGCCTTATATTTATAATTGCGTGGTTTAAAAAATAAAATTTTATATTTATTTTGAACTGGGATATTGTTCTGGCTCAAGACCATTTTGCATCTATTTTTAATGTAAAGCAAATTTATTTACAAATGGCATGGTGGCATTTTCTACTTGGCTGCAGACTATCACTATCATGATTTCCACCCTGTCAAAGGTTTTGTCAAGTGGCTTCGGAGCGACTTTTCAACATCAAACCCGGCCACTTAAAGGAAATGATACCCACAAACGAACGAGAAGCACAACTCACTTGCCGAATATGCGTTGAAAAAATCGCACCAAGTAATAAAGTACACATGCCAGCTTACAAGCATCTCATTGAGTTGCGTATGTAAGTATGTGTATAGCAGACATATTAAAAACAAGTAAGGAAAGGCTAAAGTCGGACGGGGCCGACTATATAATACCCTACACCACTCCCTGCGTATATACCTAGCTTTGTAGTTCATATAAATTATTCAGTATACTTAAATTCAACTTTAGTCATATTTAACGAATACGGTAAATAATAAAGTAATTGATCCAATTATCTAGCAGATATTCCGAGTAAAGTAAATATAACATTATCTGCAAAAAATGATCGATGTTGATCAATGATAAATGCAGATTATACAGCGGTAATAGGATGAATCGGACGGACATTTGAAGGGGGCCTATAACAACACTTGAGGCCTGTGCCAAAACATGCGCCTATATATTTCTCATCCACGGTAGATATTCCTAGTTGAAACATAAATTGATCTGCAAAATTTGATGAAGATCCGATGCAAGATGTAGTTACTAGAGCTGTAATAGGAAAGGGGGCCCATTTGGTTTATACCAAAGTATGGACATATGGGCATCTCCCAAACAAATAAGGAAAGGTTAAAGACGGACGGAGCCACTATATGATACACCCCACTTTATATCTCATTACAATTCAATTCGATAAAAAAGTGAAATCGGGGACGATATTTGAATCATCTAAATGTATGTGTTTGGCAAAAAATGTTAAATCGGAAAGGACATTTGTATGGGGGTTTATTGATACCTGTAACGATGTGACCCGCTTTCACCATGTATGTTTATTGGTGAAATATAATATGCAAAGTTTGGTCAAAATCGGTTAAATATTCGGGAGCGACATTTGTATTGGAGCTATATCTAAATCTGAACCGATCTCACCCACTTTCAGCATAGGTGTTTCTAGTTCGATTATAAAATGTTGTGTCAATTTTAAATAAAATCAAGAAATATGTGGTTTCTAGAGCGGAAAAAGTCAAATTGCGAGCGACATTTGTATGGGTGCTATATCTAAATCTTAACCGATTTCCTCCAAATTCAATACCAATCGTCGTTGGCTCAAAAAAGTAACTTCTGCCAAATTTCAAGATAATCGGTCAACAATTGCGACCTCTAGAGTGCGAACAAGCTTAGATGGACAGCAGACGAACGGACTGACAGACATCGTTAAATCGATTCAGCTGGTGATTCTAAGCCGATCCGTATACTTAAAGGTGGGTTTAGCTCGATTATTTATTGGTGTTGCAAACATTTGGCGGAAAACTAACTTATAATACCCTAGTCCACGAAGTGGTGTAGGGTATAAAAATGCTTAAATACTCTAAAATTTTAGGGGTTATTATGGGTATTTTTAGTCATTGTGAGGGAACATTTTTTCCCTTTGGGCCGATTTTGCCCAGCTTCAATCCCAACCGATCTACGACTATAAGACGCATTTATGAAAAATTTGGACGTCCTAGCTCCTTTCGTTTAGATGCTAGCGTGCTTTCAACAGACGGACGGACATGACTAGATCGTCTTAGAATTTTTTGACGATCAATAATTTATATACTTTAAAGGGTCTCAGGTCGATATTTCAAGGTGTTACAAACGGAATGACAAAGTTAGTATACCCTCATCCTGGAGGTGGAGGATATAATGATACAAATCAAATCAATCAAAGAAGTACGTAGTTTTACCTGGTTTAATTGTAAAAGGGTTCCAACCAAACGGCTGAATCAGACGCGCAACAAAAAGGATTTTTTCAAAATTTTTATTTTTCGGGAAAAACGGTGCGAAAAGGAATAAAAATGGTACCAACCAAACTGCTGCAGCTAGAATCTTGAAATTCGGTGTGTACTTTCCTCTGAATGGCGTAGACGATTAAAACAAAATTATTTTCTAAATTCATGGTCTTAGGTTCAAAATGGGAAACTGGGATAAAAATGTCATCAACTATTAAATTCTAGCTATAGCTAGAATCATGAAAATCTGTGTGTATGCTCCTCAGAATATGTTGACACCATTGGGTAAAATTGGTCCAGAGCTGCAACAATAAAGGTCTCACTTTGCCTTTTTGCTAAGTTTGGGTTCTGCTGAAGACTTCAGCACAACCTTTGGTCTTGAACCAAAATAAATGACAACATAACAGACCAACAATACATACACACATCAACAATACAAACGAGGTACAGTGAAGACGGGACTTACCGTACAACAACAACCTTTGCATTGTTGCGAGCGATGCGAGCACATGCATAACATTGAATTGGCAAAGTGAGATTTTTAGTGTGTCGACTTAGTTCGGTGGAATATTTTGTTTATCAGCGCTTCTCATTTGTCATATGTGACCGCTGGTACTAATACGAACCCTGATTTAAGTCAAGGACATACATTCGTTGGGAAAGTTCTGACGAGAAGGGGTAACGCCCATCGAAACTTCGCAGTCAACTTTTAGCTGCAACAATAAAGGTCTCACTTTGCCTCTTTGCTAAGTTTGGGTTCTGCTGAAGACTTCAGCATAACCTTTGGTCTTGAATCAAAATAAATGACAACACATTTTTCCTTAACCAAAACTGAATATAACTAATATTTGAGAAATTATAGCAAAATTATTAAAAATAACTGTTCCATATTCACTTTTTAATAGGGTTGATGAATTATTTCCTTATTTATAGTCTTGGAATATGAACATTATGTTAGACTTTCCTTTAAGTGTGTCTTAAATTAATAAAATTTGTCCATTAGTTCACTGATAAAACATCATAATTTATTTAAAACAATAAGCGTAAGTGCTTATTGTAATATATATTGAGGTTATTTGTAATATAAAACATATAACACAATTTTCATAAAAAATACATAAAAACATCTAATCTGTCAGTAATACTGTGCACTACGTAGTGGATACGACTAACCCCCTTGTTATATTTGAATTTAGTAAATCTTTCCTTATTTAAATTGCAAATATACCTCCCTGAATACTTTGGAATTCATCGTGAGATAAACTAATGCTAATTTTGGATGGTAACACCACCCACATTTTTGTACCAACGTTGGCATAGTTTATCATATTATCCATCCACCATGATTTCCTTACTACTTTACTTTGACTTTATGTACAAATATAAATTGCATCTGTAATCTTCTGTTGTCCACGATTTGCTTTCCCGGGAACAATAGTTTTGTCTTCGTGAATCATAGCAACCGTTTCCTCTGTTAGCCAAAGTAACTGGAGTTGTCGTTGGTTCGTTTAATATACTGACTTGCTGAAAAGCACAATAAATCATCGGAGCTACAGACAACGCAGGTAAGAGAGAGAGAGAAAGAGTTGGTTCTTTAAGGGCGGGCATAAATTGTAATGGCCCAAAGTAGCATGTGCAGAACATGTTCATAAAATTTGTATGTGTCTTCAATAATTTTCGAACACATTGACGAAAAGCAAAGCTCAAATCGCCATTTGGTTATATCCACGTCGAAACAATTAATATTGGACTTTGGATTTAAAACTTCTCTAGCTTATTAAACGTCCCTCGATCCCTTCGTTTGTGTAGACAATAATAATTTGTTGTTTAGCAAACAAACACTACAACGTGGAAGCAAAAATATTCTCGCACAAACACCAACATAAATAAAAAACACACACTGTTGTGTAGCACTGTTTGTGCCACAATGCCCCATGCCACCACTTCACAAGTGGCAGTCTGAGTACGATACCAATTGAAATTCGTCGGAGCTTTTGGCAGACGTCAGCAAGAAAAAAAATTCTGTAATTTTCGATGTTGTTTTCGGTTTCACTAAATATTTACGATAAAAAAATACCCACACAACCCCAAACACACTCTCGTTCATATATCCTTTTTTTGTGCCATTGAGTGTTGTGTTGGTGGTGGTGGCGGTGAAAGAGTGACACAGGACATATATTTATGTAGCTGAACATACAGAAATATTTGTCAAGTTGTTTTTTCTTTTTGTGTGGATGTAACGTGCAAACATAAGATGGAATTTATTGGAAAAGGTGGAATAAGTCAGCTCAGTTTTTGTTGTTGTCGTCGATTGACGTTGCGACAATAAATATTAAAGGAACATCTTAAATCGTTGAGGGGTTTGGGAGCTTAAAAAGCAATAACGATTTTAATGCGCCCTACAGAACTTTGCGGTGTACACTGTACATGGCTGGTATTAGAGCACGCTATCATTATTTATCACTAATCCCAGCAACATCATGTTGTTCGTTGATTTTATGACTTTGCGTCTGTACTTGTTGTTTTGGATAAATGTTAAAGAACTTCCTACAGGTCATGGGGTGTTTTAAAGTAGACAAGGCAAAGCTGAATATTACGAAATACAGAAAAATAAATATTAAAATTTTTACAATATAATTAAGTGTTAGAAAAATGCGTAAATATGCGTAATTAAACAGAAAAAACTAAATCCTGTTGCAAATGTTTCAACTCACAACAGTTCCTAATTGCAGACCTGACAGAAAATACTTGTAAATAGCACTAATTCGGTTGATTTTTTCAGATTTAGGAAAAATACTAATTCACATCAGTAGTTTACAACACAATGTAGCCCACCTTGGAGTGCAATCTGTAGTAGTACCGACAGATTTTAGGCTTCTGACTTTAATCAGATGTTCAATACAACATTTGGTAAATTTTATCTGTATAATTTGGCCTTTTAAACTCGAAAATGATATTAAACATGTAAAAAGGCGTTAAGTTCGGCCGGGCCGAATCATATATACCCTCTACAACGGAGTGCATTCCACTCTATTACCGGCAGATTAGAGGCTGTCAACTTTATTTTAATATTAATAGATCTCTACTATATATAAATATAAAACCTCAAGTGGAATCAAAAAAATAACATTAGGCAGCAGTCTTCAAAAATGTGCCCTAACTATTATTAGGTAGAAACAATTTCCATCAAGCCCAATTTTCCCCATTTGCAATTTCTTCATTCCAGCTATATATATATACAAATATGTTAGTTAGTAAAATATAAACACCTAATTTCACGATTTTTCCATTTTGACCTTAAAAGCATGAATTTAGAAAAAATCGTACTTCTCATTTTCCGAGTCTACGTGGTCAGACGATTGCAAATACTGAATATCATGATTCTAGCTACAATCGTTTGATTGTGGCCAAATTTAATTCCATTCAGATCCTGGTGCTACGAATATCTAAATGTCTCTTTATATAGCTCCAGCCGATTGATTGTTACTATTTTTATCCCCACTCGCCCCACGAAATGGGGCAAAAAGGGATAAAAATGGTACCTACCAAACGACAACAGCTAGAAATTTGGTGTGTACAATTCTTCTTATTGAGTAGGTACATTATGTAAAAGTATTTTTCCAAATTCGTACTTTTAAGGGGTAAAATGGGAATAGAGGTATAAAAATGGTACCAACCAAACGGCTGCACCTAGAATAATGAAATTCGGTGTATACATTCCTCTGATTGCGTAGACACGTAAAATAAATTTTGGGAAACTCGTACTTTTTGGGGTTAAAATGGAAAAAATGCGTAGATACGTAAAATAAAGAGATTTTAGGAAGTCGTACTCATAAGGGGATAAAATTGGAAAAAGGGGATAAAAATGGTACCAATCAAATGGCCGCAGCTATAATCATGGAATTTGGTGTATAAAAAGACTTTTCCAAATTCGTACTTTTTACTTGTACGGCCAAATTGGTTGAATGCTTCATGAGGTTAGGTTATCTTGCACTGTGTACGTCAGATAATGGATTTTCAAAATGTGTACGCTTGGTATTAAAATATAATGAAAATACAACCAACTGTAGCACCCACTATCTATCAATATTTTTGTATTTAAGCTTTTTTTGAAAATATAAATATATGTAAGAATATTTATTTTTTGAATTGACTTGAAGTATTATTTCGATATATATAGTGTAAACGTACTGGTAGTAACCTTGACTTATAAGCGTGGTTGAAGTAATCAAAATATTATATTTATTTATAAAATTATTTTGTCAATATTTGTTTTGGTTTGGCTATATTAAAACAAGTAAAAACGGAGTTAAGTTCGGCCGGGCCGAACTTTATATACCCTCCACCATGGACTGCATTCCACAGAGGTTGTCGGTTTTCGTAGAAGTGCAGTAATGTTACAGGAAAATATAAATTTTTTAATATTGCCAAACCAAAACAAATAACAATATTGAAAAAATAATTTTATAAATAAATATAATATTTTTATTATTTCAAAACATTATTTATTTCAAATCAAAATATAAATATTCTTATATTTATATTTTCAAAAAGCTTAAATACCATAAATATTGGTAGATAGTGGGTGCTACAGTTTGTTGTATTTCCATTCTATTTTAATTCTAAAAGTATTACCCTCTTGACGTTTCTACGCAATTCTAGCTGTAGTCGTTTAGTTGGTACTATTTTTATCCCTCTGTACCATTGTATCCCTTGAAAGTAAAAATTTCCAAAAATCCGTTTATTCTCCGTGTCTACGCAGTCAGAGGAATGTATACTCCGAATTGCATGACTCTAGCTGCGGTCATTTTATTGGTACTATTTTTATCCCCTTTTTTCACTTTAACCCCAAAAAATACGAATTTCGAAAAATCTGTTTATTTTAAGTATCTACGAAATCAGAGAATGTATACACCGAATTTCATTATTCCAGGTGTAGGCCGTTTGGTTGGTACCATTTTTATCCCTCTATTCCCATTTTACCCCTTAAAAGTACGATTTTGGAAAAACCGTTCTATTTTTCATGTCTTCGTAGTCAAAGGAATGTATACTCCGAACTTCATGACTCTAGCTGCGGTCATTTGGTTGGTACTATTTTTATCCCCTTTTTCTATTTTGGCCGCAAAAAATACGAATTTCGAAAAATCTGTTTATTTTCCGTGTCTACACAGTCTACACAGAGGAATGTATATTCCGAATTTCATGACTCTAGCTGCGGTCATTTGATTGGTACTATTTTTATCCCTTTTTTCATTTTAACCCCAAAAAGTACGAATTTTGAAAAATCCGTGTATTTTACTTGACTATGCAATCAGAGGAATGTATACACCGAATTTCATTATTCTAGGTACAGCCGTTTGGTTGGTACCATTTTTATCCCTTTATTCCCATTTTCCCCTTAAAAGTACGATTTTGGAAAAAATACTTTTATATTATGTATCTACTCAATTAGAGGAATGTACACACCGAATTTTGTGTTTCTAGCTGTTGTCGTTTAATATGTACCATTTTTATCCCTTTTTTGCCCCATTTCACCCCCTACAAATAAGAATCACTTTATGATGCACGTTTTTGCTATAAGGGGAATGCGCGTACCAAATATCAAGCAAATATAAACAGACATATTTAAAAAACATGCTTAAATACGCTAAAATATTAGGGATTGTTATGGGTATTTTTAGTCCTTGTGAGGGAAAAAAATTTCCCTTTGGGCCGATTTCGCCCCGTTTCAATCCAAACCGATCTACGACTATAAGACGCATTTATGGAAAATTTGAACATTCTAGCTCCTTTCGTTTAGATGCTAGCGGACGGACATAGCTAGATCGTCTTAGAATTTTATGACGATCAAGAATATATATACTTTATAGGGTCTCAGGTCGATATTTCAAGGTGTTACAAACGGAATGACAAAGTTCGTATACCCCCATCCTGGAGGTGGAGGGTATAAAAATATATTTTGCTGTAATATTACTGCAATCCAAGGTGGAGGGTATATAAAGTTCGGCACGGCCGAACTTAACGCCTTTTTAACTTGTTATCCCTCTTTTCCAATTGAATCCCTTAAATTTAAAAAAATATCCCTCTATTTTACGTGTCTACACAATTAGATGGATGTACATTCCAAATTTCATGTTTCTAGCTATTGTCGTACCATTTGCACCATTTTGTCCCATTTCGCCCGCTAAAACATGTATTTATTATTTGGTGCTGTACGCAACAAATTTCATGTGCATATAAAGCAGAAATTTAAGGAAAAATTGCCTAATAGTCTAAAATATTAAGGGTGTATTTTCAATCCGTCTTAGGGAAATTTTTCCTTATTGGCCGATTTCACCCACTTTCAATCCCAACCGATCTGCAACTTTAAAACACAATTAGGGAAAATTTTAACATCCTAGCTTAGGCGTTAAGAACAAACAGGCAGACGGACATGGCAAGATCGTCTTACCACGATCAGAATATATATACTTTATGCAGTGCCTTTAGTAATCGCTTTAAAAACAGTCCCCAAATAAATGAAAAAACTTTTAAATCGTATTTTAATGGCAAGAGTAAACCCATAACAACAGAAGATATTTTGTTCAAATCTACGGATACTTGGCTGCAGACTATTACTATTACTTGTCTGCAGACTACCACGATAATGATTTCGACTATTTCAAAAGTCTATTCAAGTGGCTTCGCAGCGTCTCCTTATAGAGGCCGGGTTCGATGTTGAAAAGTCGCTTCGAAGCCACTTGAAAAAACTTTTGACATGGTCGAAATCATGATCGTGGTAGTCTGCAGCCAAGTAATAAATGTCACCATGCCATTTGTAAATAAATTTGCATTCTATAGGGTCCGCCATCTAACGTTTTTTTTTCAACTATTCAACCGTTGGACTATTATTTGTGGGGCGCCCTCAGCAGCCATTTGAATGAAATTATTTTCCATTATTAACCGGAAGGATTGTACTTTCAAATAAAAAGAAATTTGAGAAAATATTCAGTAGTTTTTTTTGTATAGCATTTTCAAAAAAAGTTATTTGGCGGACCCTATATTAAATATAAAGGGTGTTTTTTATTGGGGTATAGAACTTTAAGTTGGCATCACTTTTTTAACTGGCGGCCATTTTGTCAGCTGTCAAGTGATTAATATTTAGTTTGGTTTGCCATTTCATCATGAACAGGTTGACAAAAGAACAACGCTTGCAAATCGTGCAAATTTATTTCGAAAGTAATGGTTCAGTTCGCGAAGTTCACCATTTTATGGTCGACATAATCGTCCATCAGAGCAATTAATTCGGTTAACCATGGATCGTTTTCGCACTACGTTTACTCTATGTGATAATACGCATCCGCAGAGACGTCGAACAGTGCGCACCGAAGAAACAATTGCCGCTGTAGAGCAAAGTGTTGAAGAGGACCCGAATGAATCGATTCGCCACCGTGCACAGCAATTGGTGAAAGTGGTTGAAAATTGGACCTGTAGAACTGGCTATATTCGAGCCAGCCGCGGCGGCCACATGCCCGAAATCATATTTAAACATTAATGGCATAAAATTATCCTTCCAATAAAGCCAAATTGATGGACGGTTAAACGATTTTCTTGTGTTTTATTTCAATTCGAAGTTCTATACCTCAATAAAAAACACCCTATAGATGCAAAATGATCTTGAGCCAGGACAATATCCCAGTTCAAATCAAATATTGATTACAGACCAAAAAAAATACAAACGGAAAAACTAAAACATTTATACATTTAGATTTGCTGTAATAACTGGAACCTGATGTGGAAAGTAAGTCTAACATCGAAGGCGGATTTGAGTGCGGTCTACATGCAAACAAGGATCCATGTTTATGGGTATAATAATGAAAATGGAGGATAGTTTGAAAACATGGACCCATAGATGACAATTTTACGGTAGGTATTCCGAGATTAAATATACAATGATATGGAAAATTTTATCAAGATCCTATGAATAATACAGATTTTACAGCCATAATAAGATAAATTGGACAGACTTAAGGGGCAAACATAGGAGGTAGGGGCCCATAACAACACTTGGAGGTTGTACCACAATATTGGACTAAATAGATTCCTTTAGGCATTCCTATTTGAAATATGATCTTCAAACTGTGATCAAGATCCGATGTCACATCTAGAGCGGTAATCATGTAAAATGGAGTCCATTTATTTGACTTCATGTTTTCTTAATTGCAATATGACATGATCTGCAAAATTTGATCAACTTTTGATGTAAAATGTGGGTTCTTGAGCGGTAATAGTGTAAAGTGGGGGACTAGTTGCCCTCGTAGGCTATATAAAAACCGATTTGTAGTAAATTAAATAGCAGCGATCGTCTTTGGTAAAATAAAAAATACTTCTGCCAAATTCCATGGTAGTCGACCTGTAATGTGAGAACAATCTTTAGACAGGCAGATAGTTAAATCGGCTAAGCTAGTGGTTCTATGCCGATCATTATACTTAAATTTTGTTTAAGTTCGATTATTTGGTGTTACAAACATTTGGCGTGAAATTAACTTATAATACCCTATTCCACGAAGTGATCTTTGATTGTATAATGATTGATATATGCTGGTAATGCAGAAAACCGGTAACCTATAAAGCCTTTACTCTGCTTAGCTTCGGCCATAAAAAATTTGGACATACAAATTTGTTTCAAATAACTTTAATTGGAGGTTGAGCCATATCTTTTTGAATATTTCTCATTTTCTTTCAGATATTATTCATTATTAATTTGGATAAATGATATTTGATTAAAGTTTTCATTTTTGCCACAAAAAAGTAATTCTGTAATTCTTGTCATGCGTTCTGGTTTAAGGTATCCTTAAAGTCATTACAAATCCAACCGAATGTATTTCCATTTGTTTTTCCATTTCTATTTCACTTCTATGTCATGCCATATTCCCGTGTTAATATTTATGAACTAGGTTTCCGTGAGTAAGTTTTCCTTCTAATTTTGCAAACGTTTGTTCATTTTATTTCGGATGATTTTCAACATGATGTTATTATTGTTATCGTGATGATGATGTAGATTTTGTTTTGCGAACAGACACAATTTTTTCAGCATTTCTGCTTTGACATGTCATGTCTGGCTTTAACGATGTACGAGGGTTGTGTAAAAAGTTGAAAATTAAAGGAAACTACAATTTTTTATTTAAACACGAAAAAAATAGATATATCGAAATCTATTTTAATATTTTCACCAATTCAAATATCCAATGATGCAATGATAATTACCCAAAGCATAAAGTTAAAGAAATATTTGTATGGCAGCGATTGGAAATGTGAAAAGCAAATAATATATCAAAATCCTTTAGTGTTAAATGTTTCCTCACGGCAATACTTCTAGGAATTTCTTAAGCAACTTCTAAATCATCATCATTATGCAACAATTAGCCAACCCAAAAATGTACATATATTATTTAAATATGGAATATTTTAATATTTTGGATCAAATGTAATTTGCGAATTATATTTACTAGCTTACCGACATTTTGTCGAAGGGCTGTATAAAACTTTTTCTGGTATTTTGTTTAATTTTATTTCTTTTTTGACTAAGGCACCTTTAGTATTATAACTTAAATTAAAATTGCTGCGAATATAATTGTTTTTACTGGGACGAAATGAAATGAAGATGAAGTCAAGTGCTGTGCAATTCAACAATTTCAATGTACACTGGATTAAAAGCATTTTCTTGATGTATTTTGTCTTATTAAAACCGAGATCGACAATATTTGTTTTTAATTTGTAAACCCTCCATCACAGGTTCAGGGGTATACTAATTTGTTATTACGTGTGTAACACCTTGAAATATCGACCTGAGACCCTATAAAGTATATACATATGTATATTCTTTATCGCCACGATGATCTAGTAATGTCCGCCGGCTCGACCGTCTGTTGAAAACACGCTAGCATTTAATCGAACGGATGTGAGAGGTCCAAATTATCAAAGAAATCGTTGACTAGTTGTATTGATTGCAAGCAGTTCAGAGGGGGGAAAATCCATAACAAGGAGACCAAATATAACCCCTAATATTTAGAGTATTTAGAAATATTTTTTGAATATTTCTGCCTTGCATGTTAAGTGAGTGAAATGAGAAATGAAACAAATAAAAATGGTGAAATTCGATGGTTATAACGCATATATACATAAAATATGGGGATTTTCAGAATTTCGTACTTTAAGGGGTAAATTGCAGAAAAAGGCATCGACCAAATGGTTGCACATAGGTCTGAGGAGCCACTTTTTTGGCCAAAACTCAATTTTTTTCTTATTTTTGTTCGTGCACTTTCGTAGAAAACACTTCAGAGTATCAGTGGGGAAATATTTTGTTTTGTCAACAATAATTAACCGTTGACAAACGGAGAGTTTTTATTTTAGATTATAAACACAAGCACGTAAGTCGATTTTTTCACAAATTTAAGAAAATATTTTTTTATACCCTACACCACTTCGTGGACTAGGGTATTATAAGTTAGTTTTCCGCCTAATGTTTGTAACACCAATAAATAATCGAGCAAGACCCACCTTTAAGTATACGGATCGGCTTAGAATCACCAGCTGAATCGATTGTCTGTCTGTCCGTCCGCCTGTCCGTCAGCTGTCCATCTAAGCTTGTTCGCACTCTACAGATCGTAATTGATTATTACCGATTATCATGAAATTTGGCAGAAGTTACTTTTTTGGCCAAGGACGATCGGTATTGAATTTGGAGGAAATCGGTTCAGTTTTAGATATAGCCCCCATATAAATGTCGCTCCCGATTTGACTTTTTCCGCCCTATATGTAGAATATTGTACCCGATTTTCTTTAAAATTGGCACAACATTTTATAATCGAATAAGAAACACCTATGCTGAAAGTGGGTAAGATCGGTTCAAATTTAGATATAGCCCCCATACAAATGTCGCTCCCGATTTGACTTTTTCCGCTCTAGAATCCACATATTGTACCCGATTTTCTTTAAAATTGGCACAAAATCTTATAATCCAACTAAAAACACCTATGGGGAAAATGGATAAGATCGGTTCAGATTTAGATATAGTCCCCATATTGTTTCCGATTTTCTTTAAAATTGGCAAAACATTTTATAATCGAACTAGAAACACCTATGCCGAAAGTGGGTAAGATAGGTTCAGATTTATATTTAGCCACCATACAAATGTCGCTCCCGATTTGACTTTTTCCGCTATAGAATCCACATGTTGTACCCGATTTTCTTTAAATTTGGCACAACATCTTATAATCCAACTAGAAACACCAATGCAGAATGTGGGTAAGACCGGTTCAGATTTATATATAGTCTCGAATGTTTGACCGATTTTGGACATAGTTTACAAATAATATTCATCCTTCGATTCATCCTATTATTATGTATGAGTCATTCCATGTCAAACGGTACGGTTTTTGACCTAGATAGCTGCGATTGTTTGAAAACTTTGTGTATGTATTCTTCTCATAAAAATAATGTATACGTATATTTGGAAACAAATTTGAAAAAAAATTCACTAGTTATGACCAATTTAACAGTGGAAAAAGTACTACTTTTTCAAAAATATGTATTCATTCCATCGTCTGTGACTCTCAAAATACTTGACCGATTTTAATGTATTTCCAAATTCGTACTTTCTCTGATGGTACTAACTCAACCTTTAAAAAGATGGGAAAAAAATCCATTGGATTTATCATTGTTTTTATAACTTGTGTGAACTAAAGAAAAAAATAAAGTTTTTTTTGATTTTTCACTGAAATTTTTGCCAATTTAGCAAAAAAAAAGAAAAACATCTTAAACAAGTAAGCAAAGGCTAAAGTCGGGCGGGGCCGACTATATGATACACTTCACTTTCCAACCGAATACAGTCCAAGTCGGTAAAATAGTGAAAACGGGAAGAATTTTTGTATGTTTCCTAATCATAGGCTAATACGACCTGGTTCGTTTTGTCAAATCGATAAGAATATTGTATCGGGGCTATATCCAAACATGGAAAAATGTGACTAACTTTCACAATAAGTTCTCCCAGTTCAAATATAAGGTGTTATGCTCACTTTGAAGAAATTTGTATGGGAGCTATATATAAATCTGAACCGATCTGACCTACTTTCACCACAGGTGTTCATAGTTTAAATATAAGATGTTTTACCAATCTGATAAAATATGTGTGTTTCTAGAGAGGAAAAAGTCAAATTGCGAGCGAAATTTGTATGGGAGCTATATATAAATCTGAACCGATCTGCCTCATTTTCACTATGGATGTTTCTAGTTGAAACATAAGATATTTTGCCAAATTTGAAGAAAATCTCTTGTAATATATGGTATCTAGAGTGAAAAGATTAAAATCGGGAGTGAAATTCGTATGGGAGCTATATGTAAATCTGAACCGATCTGACCCATTTTCACTATGGGTGTTTCCACGACAAATATTATATATTTCGCCTAATTTGAAGAGGATCTGTTAAAATATGTGGTTTCTAGAGCGAAAAAAGTTAAATCGGGAGCGAAATTTGTATGGGAGCTATATATAAATCTGAACCGATATGACCCATTTTCAGCACAGGTGTTTCTAGTTGAAATATAAGATGTTTTGCCAAATCTGAAGGCAATCTGATACAATATGTGGTTTCTAGAGTGAAAAAAGTCAAATCGAGAGCGAAATTTGTATAGGAGCTATATATAAATCTGAACCGATCTGCCCCATTTTTACCACAGGTGTTTCTAGTTGAAATATAAGATGTTTTGCTAAATCTGAAGACAATCTGATACAATATGTGGTTTCTAGAGCGGAAAAGGTCAAATCGGGAGCGAAATTTGAATGGGAGATATATATAGATCTGAACCGATCTGCCCCATTTTTACCACAGGTGTTTCTTGATGAAATATAAGATGGTTTGCTAAATCTGAAGACAATCTGATACAATATGTGGTTTCTAGAGCGGAAAAAGTCAAATCGGGAGCGAAATTTGTATGGGAGATATATATAGATCTGAACCGATCTGCCCCATTTTTACCACAGGTGTTTCTAGATGAAATATAAGATGTTTTACCAAATCTGAAGACAATCTGATACAATATGTGGTTTGTAGAGTGGAAAAAAGTCAAATCGGGAGTGAAATTCGTATGGGGGCTATATCTAAATCTGAACCGATTTTCTTCAAATTAAATAGCGTTCGTTCTTATCCCAAAAAACTTCGTTGTGCAAAGTTTCATTTTGTTCTGTCTACAATTGCGACCTGTATCGTGATTACAAGAATTGATGGACGGACGGACAGACAGACAGACGGACATTGCTAAATCGATTCAAAAAGTGATTCTAAGTCGATCGGTATAATTAACAATGGGTCTATCTCTCTTCCTTTTGGGTGTTACAAACAAATCCACAAAGACATAATACTCTCGTGGAGTGTATAAAAATAGAAACCATCATTTCTCCACTGCAAAACTCACACAGTCGATTAAAAAGAAACCTAAGAACACTACTTTAAAATTTCAAAAAATGGTTTAATGTATTTATTTTGAAAATAAAAATAAAATAATTAAGAATGTAAAACCTTAAAAAAATCTAACTCGAACATAACACTCCAAATAAATATTTTAAAGGTAATTGAAATTACCTTCAAAACAAGATATAACACATAAAAATTGGTCAAGCATTTCAAGAGTTACAGGTGACTGAATGAACACACCTTTTTTAAAAGTAGTATTTTTTCAACGTTAAATTGGTCATAACTAGTGAAAAAAATTTCAAGTTTTTTCCAAAAATACGTATACAATATTTTTATGAGAAGAATACATACACAAACTTTCAAAACAATTGCAGCTATTGAGGTCAAAAATCGTACCGCTTGACATAGAATGACTCAGTGTTTCATCAAACATATGTGGGTTGCAGCTAAAAAATTAACACTTCGTTCGTGAGGATATAAAAGGATCCGATATTATTAGTTGTTCGTTATTGATATCAATTGTTTATTCCAGTTATCCCATTTTTTGTGTAGACTATATATATATACATTACCTGCATATACTCTATAATATTCCTCAGGGTATACTAATTTTCCCTAATTTCTACTTCCAACCACGAACATGTCTCTCGCCACAATTTTGTGACTTCAAGGATGTAAGGCGTCATTATGAACAAGAAGTATCCCACAGATACTCGTATCTAACATTAGGAACTTTTTAGAAATTGCCAACACGGACGTGTTTTCCTCACCGAACCATTGGTGTTAACCAAAATAATATTTGTGAATATTGTTGTCTCAATAAAAGCCCAGGAATGTTTTTGTGTCGTATTTCCTGGCACAGCAATCTTTAATTTGGATAAAGTTTACGAGTCAAACTAATGAAAATAACTAATCAACAGAGCTTGAGGTATACGAAGCGATACGTTTCGTATAACTATTTGGCAAAAATAAAGAAATAATTCGCTCTACGATTGTAACAGGCGACATGTGTTTTTGTTAGTCATTCGAGTATTGTCTCACGTTTAGAAACGAAAAGTTGTTTTTTCTGAGATGCGGAAGATATTCGTGATGGCATAAAATGCTACAACACAAATAAAAGTTTAACACAAATGTAATAATGAGAAAATAGCTTAAAGGAAATAATTTGTATTCCTTTCAATATGTGTACTAAATAGGGTCGATTGGAAATGTCGTTGCTGTCTGCATCTGGGTAGGGATCCCTCCAACATATGTTAGTTTTTGCACTGAAAAAAGTTTGATTCTCATTATGCCCATCACAATATAAGAGTGAGAGTACGATGTTTGTACCGTGACTTTTTGTTTTTAAACTTTTCTTATGTCACCCTAAATCACGAACCTCTGCCCAAATTTATTTAAATTATCAGCCAAATTTTCACTTAATTAGATTATCCTCCCAACACATAAATATCCTCAAATGTCAGCTCACCTTATTTCGCAGTCTGTCAGGTGAAATTGTTCTCCATCTGGCCCAAGTTGTTGCCATATTAATCATATGCACAAAGTGCTAAAAACATTTTTAACTTTAACATGAATATTTATATGCATGTATGCACAACAACAACAACGTGAGGTATAATATCAAAGATATACACCGAGAAAAATTTGGATTGTAAACGAGAGGTAAATGTATGTATTTAGTTAAATAAAACTTTAACTTAGTATGGGGAAGGATTGTTTAAATTTATAAGTGAGTCTTAATATAGGGACCGTCAAATAACTATTTTTTTTTTGAAAATGCTATAAAAAAACTACTGAATATTTTCTCAAATTTCTTTTTTTATTTGACTGTACAATCCTTCCGGTTAATAATGGAAAATAATTTCATTCAAATGGCTGCTGAGGGCACCCCACAAATAATAGTCCAACGCTTGAATAGCTGAAAAACAACGTTAGATGGCGGACCCTATAGATATATATAATAGATGAGGTCCATACAAATTGAAAAACTATTTCGACCCTAGATTAAGCCATCTGTGAGCTAAACTCTCCTGAAAATAGCCTAAAAATCATGCTTTTTCCGTGCAATTTTTATACACTCCACGAGAGTATTATGTCTTTGTGCATTTGTTTGTAACATCGAAAAGAAAGCGAGATAGACCCATTGTTAAGTATACCGATCGACTTAGAATCACCTTTTGAATCGATTTAGCAATGTCTGTCTGTCTGTTCATCTATTATTGCAATCACGATACAGGTCGCAATTGTAGTCAGAACCGAACGAAACTTTGCACAACGAAGTTTTTCGGGATAAGGACGAACGCTAGTTAATTTCAAGAAAATCGGCTTAGATTTAAATATAGCCCCAATACGAATTTCACTCCCGATTTGATACTCCACTCCAAGCTAGATACCACATATTTTAACAGATTTTGTTAATATTTGGTAGAACATCTTATATTCCCACTAGAAACTATCATGATGAAAATGGGTCAGATCGATTCAGACTTATATATAGCCCCCATACAAATTTCGCTCCCAATTTGACTTTTTCCGCTCTAGAAACCACATATTTTATCAGATTGTTTTCAAATTTGGCTAAACAACTTATATTTAAACTAGGAACACCTGTGGCGGAAATAGTTTAGATCGGTTCAGATTTATATATAGCTCCCATTCAAATTTCGCTCCCGATTTGACTTTTTCTGTTCTAGATACCACATATTTTAACAATTCTTCTTCAAAATTGCCAAAATATCTTATGTTTCCATTAGAAACACCTGTGGTGAAAATGGATCAGATCCGATCAGATTTATACATAGCCCATACAAACTTGGCTCCCAATATCACTTTTTCCGCTCTAGAAACCACATATTTTATCAGATTGTTTTCAAAATTGGCAAAACATCTCATATTTCATCTAGAAACACCTATGGTGAAAATGTGTTCGGTTCAGATTTATTATATCCCCCATTCAAATTTCGCTCCCGATTTGACTTTTTCTGCTGTAGAAACCACATATTTTAACAAATTTTCTTTTCTTTCAAATTTTGCAAAAATATCTAATGTTTCCACTAGAAACACCCATGGTGAAAACGGTTCAGACTTATATATAACTTTATATTTATATTCGCTCCCAGCTTGACTTTCCCCCCAGAAACCACGTATTTTCATAGAATTTCTTCATATTGATGTCTGGATATAGCCCCGATACAAATATTCTTCTCGGTTTGACAAATTGGGTCAGGTCATATTAGCCTATGATTATGGAGCATACAAAAATCCTTCCCGTTTTCAATTTTTTAACGAATTGAATTGTATTCGGATAGAAAGTGGAGTGTATCACATAGTCGGCTCCGCCCGACTTTAGGCTTTCCTTACTTGTTTACTTGTTTTTGTCAATTTTTTTCTGATTATTATACCTTTGAAAGCATTTTAAATATAAATGTTGATTCTTGTCTTAGGCTAACTTATTGATTGAATTATTGGTTTATTTTATATGATTTGATATTTATGCCCTTCACTAGGTTATTATGTATTTGTGCATTTGTTTGTAACACCCAAATGGAAGCGTGATAGAACCATTGTTAAATATACCGATCGATTTAGCCATTTCCGTCTGTCTGTCCGTCCATCTATTCTTGTAATCAAAGAACAGGTAGCAATTATTGTCTCATCTTTATAAAAATTGGCACAATTAAGTTTTGTGGGCCAAGGACGGACGCTATTCAATTTGAAGTAAATCGGTTCAGATTTAGATATATCCACCATACAAATTTCGCTCCCGATTTGACGTTTTCCGCTCTAGAAACCATATATCTTGGCAGATTTTCTTCAAATTTGGCAAAATACTTTATATTTCAACTACTTCTACTTCAAATCGGCTCAGAATTATATATACCACCCATTCAAATGTCGCTCCCGATTTGATATTTCCCAAAAAGCCATATATTTAAACCGATTTTCTTCAAATTTGGCACAACAACTCATATTTCTGTTCTAGAAAACACATATTTTAACAGATTTTGATCAGAACAAGTTATATTTCACGTGGAAACATAAATTTCGAAAGAGGCTATCCATGATATAGGAAAAATTCCAAAATCCTCACTGAATTGAATTCCATTGGCGTAGAATGCAAAGGATATCATCGCCCGACTTTAGCCATTCCTTATTTGTTTTTAGGTGTTCTTTCAGTGAAAACTTTTTCATATTTTGTGGTAGTATCTTATATAGAATAAATATCTGCCGTCAATACCTTTTACATGATTCTATTTATTTTTATAACATATCTTACAAAATGTTTACAACAAATATGAGTTTTTAGCTGTCACCTTCGAAAACCACAAAAAATCAATATAAACGTCCAATAGTAATGAGTTATTCTAAGCCAAAAATAAAAAAAATTATTCAAAGTGCTTCCAACCGTCTATTAAATGAGAAAAAATTATACAAAAATCCAACATAAAAAAATTACACGGGAAAAACACGATTTTCAGAGGTATTTCAGGAGCTTTTAGATCACAGATGGCTTGACCCAGTGACGAAATATTTTGCAGATCATTACAAATCAATTCTTCATTTCTGTGGGGTGACCGCTGCAATTTATCCTAATATATATATATATATATATGTTAACTTTCAAGACCGAAAAATGTCGTTCTTTGTTGGATAAACCAACAACCGAATTATCCTATGGCTATTTGTTCATTTCTTTGTTTCTCTTCAAACAAAGAAGAATTCCAACCTTTTTCTGCGCTGACTACAATTAAAGAAAAAACAACAAATGTTAAGAATAATAAATAGAACTTATAAATGATAACTTTTAATAAAATTAAAGGATTAGCCCATATAATTTTTTTCTTAAATGTTCAATTATTATTTTAGTATCACTTTTTTCGCAGTGTACATACTTGTATACAAACTCATTCCATGGTTCGTTGCACATAGTAGTAGTTCATTGTGTGATTATTCACACCTAATCGTAGACAAACTGGCTTAGCGGCAACAATATCTCAAAAACACGCGCGCGAACAGCAAACCGTGCAACATAGTATATAGTTGTGCAACCTAAACCGTGCAACAATTTCTCTAAATACACACGCTTCTTCAAATTACCACAATTACATGCAAGACGTATATAGACAAAACCCCAGACAGGACCGCCCAAAAACATGCACATGTGTTCATACAGTAGTCGGCAAACACATTATGATTATATGTAGTAGAAGCAGGCGGAATATTATCACATTTTCCAGTTTCTATATAAAAAAAGTTGTTTGCAGTATTTTACCTCACTATTAACCATTATTCCACGTTATACCCTCCGCCATAAAATGGGGTATATTAAAATTGTCATTCCATTAGTCACACCTTGAAATATCGAGCTGAGATTTTATAAAGTATATATATATATTAGGCTGGGTCACGAAAATAAATTGAAGACACAGAATGAAGATTGGATTGTTTAATGATGATCTGCAAAATATTTCGTCACTCCTGAAAATACCTCTAAAAATCATGTTTCTCCCGTGTAATTTTTTGATGTTGTAATTTTTTACAATTTTTTTCTGAATTAATAGACCCTTGGAAGCACTTTAAATAAAAAATGTTATTTTTGTTTTAGAATAACTCATTGGTCGTATTATTGGACGTTTATAGTGATTTTTTGTGGTTTTTCAATATGACAGCTAGAAACTCATATTACTTGGAAACATTTTGTAAGATGTGTTATGAAATGTAATTAGAAGGAATCAATACCTTTCGAATGATGTCTAAATGATGGATATCGGACAAAAAATGACATCACTAACCAGGTCTGTGGAGTCGAGGCAATAGTGCTCGACTTCGACTCCGGCTTCAGCATTTTATAGTGTTTCGACTCCGACTCCTACTCCGGAATCGACTCCGGATATTCAATCAATAATATTTAGTGGTGGATTTTTTCCAATAATTGTAATAATGTCTATTTTTAAAGAAAAACCGTTTTATTTTATAAAAATCATATTTTACAAAAAAAATACATTTCTATGTAATACTGTTATTGTAAAGTATTTTTTTAATTCATTATACAAAATAATATGGAAACAAAACAAAAAAATATTCTTTAACCACTAATAAAATTGATAAAAAAACTTATATATATATTTATATACTTATTTAAAAACAGAATTACATTTGCCAACTCCACTTTCATTGAGGCACGAATGTCACTTTTTAAAAGTTTTAGGGCGGAAAATAATCCCTCTACGCTCACTTGAGTGGGTTGCATTGCAGCTGCTACTAATACCACATGACGAATAATTTTCGGGTAATATCCAACTACTTGGTAGAAATCCTTTTTGTCGTTTCTGTCAAAATTTTTTATTTCATCCAAAGTTTTGTTTTCGTATTTCAATCGGATCATTTCTTAACCTTTTAGCCTTATTTTGCTACAAACTATTCAAATACTTTTCGAAGTCGACAGAAAGAGTTGATTCGTCAGATGAATTGCACAATTGAGAACCATCTGGACTAAAAGCTTTTTGCATTCTTTAATGGTTTAATAAAATTCTATATTCCCGCCAATAGAATATAATTTTTCCTTATTTCCGTCTCTCTTATAGACATTGGAGAAACAATATCGTTTGCAATTCCATTTCCAAATTTCTCCATTCCCTGTAGAAACCATCTGGTGTCAAATACTCGCTTTGAAATTTGTTGGTTACAATATAAGGACCCTGCTAAACCTTTTCGAGAACAATGGCTTGATCTCAATATTTTTCTGCTAATGCGAGGTCATTATTGTCCAAATCGCTTAAATAACTTTTTATTTCAATTAGACGTTTCAGCATTAAATACGTACTTCCCCAACGAGTCGCTTCGTCTATACTAGCACCTTTGTCGGAACGTCTCTTTAAAATTGCATCAATAAATGAATAGCATATTATCTTTACTTTTACTTTAATTTTTTTACAATTATAAAACATTCTAATTGTTTTCACAGAACATGTCTCAGAATAATATTATAAGATTTTTAAGCCTTTATTTATTCAAATTTTTTCGAAAAAAAATTAACCGGAGTCGGTGTCGACCAATTTTTGGACTCCGATTCCGACTTCAGCAAATTTCTCCGACTCCGTTTCCACAGCCCTGTCACTGACTCCATGTTTGTAAAATAATTTTATACAGGACATGGATTTTCAGAGCCAACATTTTCAAACTCTTTTTACAAAAATGAGCGCTGCGACGTCAATTTCTATCCGATGTTCACCATTTAGGCATCATTCTAAAGGTCTTGACTGCAGCTATTTATTTATTGTAAAATACTAACAACAAATAAAAATTTATATTTAAAGTGCTTCCGAGGGTCTATTAATTCAGAAAATATTGGACAAATATTGAAAAATTTACAACCTAGCTGAAAAGATAAAATTTTGTTTGAATAACTGTATCCAAAATGTGAAGTCCCTTTAAAATCACCGTCGACAAGCTTTCGTGCCAACTTTCGGAATTATGTAAAAATGTTCATGGCCCATCATTTTGTCGTAGGTGTAATAGTTCAAATGGATTGATTATATTGGACCCCAACTGTTACATGATGTTGCTGAGTGTGACAGAAAACGGCCAGAAAATTGAAAACATATCGATATCTTCTTCAAGACGGGAACATTAGCGATAAAATTGATTCGAGTACGCTGAGTCTAGTTCAGCTACTACCCAACAAAAAGAGAGCACCAAAGAGAGGTGATTTGGAAGTATTGAAACTTGGGATCTTCAACAATGAATTTAACATGGAGTTGACATAGGAGGGATGTGCGTTATTTTGAAAGGCTTAAAAGTTATTTGAAATTGTTGCACCACTCAGAAAAAAGTGAACCCTATAACGAGTTAAAATGAACTAAAATTTAGGGAAATTTAACATCATATAGCACTAAAGCAATATTTTCTCATATCAAATTCAAAATTTTCCTTTAAAGTAGTACTTGCTTTGAACTTCATTCTAGTTCAATTTTCCTCAAACCAAGTAAATATTTACTCAAACTAAGGAAAATTCCAGTAAGTTTTTCTTCAAACCAAGTGCTGAAATTTTCTTAAAGCTAAGTATTTTTTCCTAAAACCAAGTACATTTTTATTAAATCAAGTAAAATTTTCCACAACCAATTAAATGTTTACTAAAACCAAGTAAATTATTACTAAATCTTAGTAAAATGTTGCTGAAATTTTCCAAAAACTAAGTACATTTTTACTCAAATCAAGTAAATATTTACATAAACTGACGACAATTTTGCTGATTTTTTACTCAAAACGAGTAAATTTTTACTTAAACTGAGGAAAGCTGAACTTAAAATAAGTTCAGCTTATCTAAAATTATTCAAAAAATGATTTTGCTTCAGAGTATGCAAAACTGATACAAAAATTGACAACATGAAATATTTCTCAAAAAATTCATTATACCTCTGCACACTGGTCCCAAATCCATTTTTTATTGCATAAAGTCGAAAAATAAGCATACAGTCTTGTAATTTTGCACATTTGCTAGACATATCATACGCAAAAAATAAAAATAAAATTGGGCCGATCGGACAACGCCAACTACCACCTCCCATATAAACTCAATATATAACCAACATAATTATCACCCTTTATTGGTACAGGGTGACCATAAACAAAATTTTATGAAAGCTTAAAAGAATGAAGAGTTGTTTATTTTGACGAAATGTATTTTTCTAAACATTAGTACAAAAGCAAAATATAGCATACAAATAGTATACTTTAAACTGCAATTTAAATAATTATTTCTAGAAATAAAAAAATGTAAAATGTATTCATATGTACAAAAAGGTGAATGATGTTGTATACCATTTTAAAGGTACTTTCAATACCATTTAAATAAAATATTGATGGGTCTCTTACACAAAACTAATTCAGAGATATAATCTATATATGTCTATGGCTAATCAAAAACTGTGCTAAAATAAAATGAAAATTTTTGGAGTTTGCCGAAAAATGCTGACGAGATATTAATTCCACCATAAACTACAACCTTAGACGAACACTTTCACATTTACACTTTGAGTCAAGCTGAGTCATACATATAACTTTTGGTCCACGACATTTATAGATTATATTTTCTACAAATCACAAAATTACAATACCTATGAATACTTACAAGACCACAATAATCATAAAATGTTAAATATAATTTTTCAACTACTAACTCTTGCCGTCAATTTTCATAATACATAGTCACTTTAATTTGTAAAACTGCTTTATAACAAAATTAATTCCACTTTTTTTTGAACCGCAAAGTTTAAGTACCATTCAGGCTTGTGGTGTTGCCACCTAATTTTCTCCAGTACATTTTCTTAATTGCTTGGAGTGTTGCCATAAAGAAAATATATACACATTTACCACTTTCCAATTTTAATTTTTTTGAATTTCTGCCAAAAAAATGGATTTGGGACCATAGTGCTCTGCCATAAATAGTTGAGCTATTATTCCATGATTGCTGCGAAGGCAAGATAGGCGCCTTCGCAGTGGTTGTTTAGAATAATACTTGAATTATTTAAGAAATAATTAATAATTAGATTAATATTCAAGAATTTTCTAAACAAATTGAAGTGATTTTTTATAAGTTCATTAATACGTAAATGCATGAAAAACTCGGCATAAATTTCAGTAAACACATTAACTTAATTTTAAGAAAAAACTCATTTTTTAGTTAAAATTTCGTAAATGATTTTTTTTCATACAAAAAAAATCTTAATATTTTTCTTACTTAACACCTTGGAAATTATTATCCACACAAGTATGCATTTACTCAATTGTAAGAATTTTTTACTAGATCCAAGGAAATGTGTTTAAGTAAATTTACCACCCTATTTCTAGTAAATGAACTATTTACTTTGGCTTTGAAATAAGGAAACATTACTCATACTTAGTTAATTTTTCTGTTTAAAAGGAAATTTTTACTAAATGGAGTAAAATTTGGAGTATTTTACTCAAATTTGGGAATGCCGAGTGAAAGGAACCATTTGTTCACTAGTTTCCATTTCTGTTTAAAATACCCGCCGCTACCAGGGGTAGAACAGCGGAGCTTCTTGTTGCTACTACTGCATTCTAACCACCTCAGCTATCCCCTGCTGTGACTGGTGAATAACAAAAGCAAACTATTTTGTAAGTTAGAACTGAAAATATGAAACTTAATAAAATATGTATGTAGTATGAATTAATATATAACGCAAATTAATATTAAATTAAATTAGCATAAAATAAATAAACACTTACTGATATTATGTATGTAGAAAAAAAAATAAAATTTTTAAAACTATACAAATTTTATTTCTAAAAGTAATAAAAGAAAAAAATTCTCGAGCCACGATTCGAACCCGAGACCTTTGGGTGCAAAGAGGGACCCTTACCTCCGTGACCCCATACTAAAAATTCGTTCACATTCCCTTATGAAAATGCTATTCGTAAAATGTTAATGGGATATTAACATATTATCAACTTTTTGGGAGAACTTCCTCAAAAGCGGGAAAAATTGGATTTTGAGATGCGATTAAAATGTGCTTCCTACGGAAGTACTACCAATTTTTGCTGGGTTGTATTAATGTTTGCCAGTACGCCTCTTTTCGAAGAATGTTTATATGGTCTAATATTTTCTAAGCTCATAAAAATATTTAAAAAATATATGGATATTTTTTTAATTCCGGTTGTACGTTAAATAAAAGACAATTATGCTATAAAACATGTCCGTCAAATAGGTTTCGCTTTCTTCGTTTGGGTGAAAATAAAAGAATAGTTGTTCTTTGTGTCCACAACATTATCCTATATAAGTTACGTGATATTTGTGCATAATTTTTTCTATATTTAATTCCTGAACAAATATAAACATTTTTCCAGGCAAGCAATGAAATTGCATCTAACCGAAGTTCCAACTAACAATTTCTCCATGACGGTAACTATTTTCCAGATCTCTGTACGTACAGTACCACACGAACCGATACATTCATCCCAGTTCGTGGTTAGGTATAAACAAGAAGAAGAAAAAAGAGAAAATTCATTTATCACCATATAGTCTGATAGCTCTTGCAACCACACTGCCACACTGTTGCTGAATAATGGTAAAGGGTGACCGATAAAGAAAAACATCACGTATCAGTTGGCACGGCAGCCAGCACAAGAAGACGGGAATGTTTCATTTTCAAGTACGACGCAGAGCAAAAGAACAAAATGCAGCTGAAACATGAATCGCAGCAGAGATTTTGCACAAGAAAAAAAAAACAGTGTCATATTTTTTCAATGCAATTGAATAAAAAATGCAAACATGCCACACAAAAATGAAGTGAAGTTAAGCTTTACAGGTACAATGCAAATGTAACCCCATTTGAATGCAAATTCAAGTGCATGATGTGTGCGCTGCGGCACGGAGAGCACCGCATTAGACTCGCCACCCACCCACTAAATAGAATACGGCCACAGTGTTTCAGCCCAAGGACAAATAACAAAATCAAGTGATAACAAAATTTCGACGAAATATTTTTTTATATATATATACGTAATTTTTATTTAAATTTACAACAAGTAAATTGTATTTATAATAGATTGAGGAAAATGTAGGGCTTAATTTTGTAAGTTCCGATTCAAATTTCTTGGTTTCTGAATGTGCTTTTCCAATTTCTCCTGCGGCTGCTCACCTTTCGGTTTTAGAAAATGGATTAAAGTTTTATGAAAATTTACCCAGTTATGATCGTTATGATTATAACAGTTGTAAGTTTGATTTTTAAAAGTCATTACTTTCTAATATCTATTGGAATGTTGTCTTAGACAGTGATATTGTGTTATGATAATTTTGTAAAAATAATATTTTTGAAAGCAATATTTCTCTTTTAAATTTTGTGAGAAATTTAAAGCGAATCATGCTATCAATGAAGAATGAATAAATTAAATTTTCTCAAAAAATTCTTATATAATCAATATATTATGGGTCATAGTGAAAGTATTAAGTACGATCCTTAAAGGTCATGGCGTTTCATTAAATCGATGAAAAAATTTTCTTCTATTCCTATGTCCTTGTTATAAAGGGTGATTTTTTAAAAGCAATGGGAAAGTTTTTCAAAAAAAACACATAAAATTCAGAAAAAAATTAAATCTTTATTTGAATCGATAGTACGGTCCATATAATTTAATGTTTGAAGAATATTTCATGCAAATGTTGACCTGACTGCGCCTCAAATGGTCCATCCCCTTAGTCCAATTTTGGCATTTCCACGTTTTTGAGTAACAGAGGCCGAATTGCTGCGAATGGCGACGAATCGATAATTGATGGTCATCATTAACACTGGCCTATACAGCTGCCATATTTTCTTCAGTTCGCACTCTACGTAAGCGTGTTGGTGGTTTAATGTCCAACAATGTAAATTTGGTGCGAAATTTAGTTGTTCGTTTGTAAGACGATTCATGGTTAAATTATAGACCAAACTGAAGATGTTTGACAGTGAAACAAAACACGAAACGTGCGTCAGCTGTTTAAACCAGTGTTTCCAAAAAAAGATAATAACTAAAAAATCACCCTTTATGAACAGAGGATTTCCAATTCTCCGTTGGAATAGCAAAGATTATTTTCAGTGTTCTGAGTTCCTCATACTGTATTATTATATAAATTAATGAAAATTGGTTTTCCTTCAGAAACTATTGTTTGGTTTCGAACATATTTAATAAATATACCTCGGTTTTGTTGAGTTTTTGATGCCAAACTATTCTCAGATTTGGATGTCATCTGTCATATAAATTTGGAAAAAAATTCTAAAGCCATTTTTTTAGTATTTTAAGATTTAAAAGTGGCTATGAACATAAGTATAAAATTATAAAATAGTTCAAAAATGGAGTAGCATGGAGCCGAAGTTTTTAATTCTACAACGATTTTTTTAAAACATTTTTCTAGAAAATATATCTTATATCTATATATATAAAAATCAGTGTGTGTCTGTATGTCTGTATGTTGCGTAAGGACGCCAAACCGGTGGACCGATTCGCCTGAAAATTTTACTGTATCTATCTTTTGGAAAGAGGATGGTTCCTGGATAGTCTAGGTCACGATAGGACAAAGGGGGGTGGTACCTCTCACACAAAAAAATATTTTAAAACTATCACAACAGGCATACCGATGGGTGGATTCGCTCTATAATTTTACTGTAGCTAACTTCTGGGCAAGGGATGGTTCCAGGATATACTAGGTCATTATACGAAAAAGAGGCGTGGCACCACCCACACAAACTATATTTTAAAACTATCATAAAACACGTTCCGAAGTGCGGATTCTCTTGAAAATTTTTTTTGTGACTAACTTATGAACTGAAGATAGTTTCCGAATGGTGACTATACAATGGTCATGATACAAATGGACGTGAGACTGCCCACACGAACTATATATTAAAATTATCACAAAACAAGTAACAAATGGCGTATTCTCTTGAAAATGTTACTGTATCTAGCCTGTGGAAAGGGGACTTTTTCTGGCTATAATAGGGGTAGACACGACAAATGGGCATCACAAAAACTATATTTTAAAACTATAACAAAATACATTGATTCACTTCAATATTTTATTGTAACGAACAGAGGATGACCCTTGACTATAAAAAGGTCGTGCCGATTTTTTTCTGCCGCTACGTTCATGTAAGGGTTTGGTTCGTGAATATAAGAGGTCATGGTATGAACAATTGGCGCGTTTCCTCATACTCGAACCAAGCAAGGTGTTCCAGTAGATGGGTATCAAATTGTTTACGCTTCATATGCATTGGGCCGCGTTTATACCGTACACCGAAACAACGCAGAATGTTATTATTTGAGAATGTTATAAGTTAACGTGAGAGGACCCATCCTCTCCAGATACGAACTTAGTTTGCGACAATATTAAGAACTTGCTCGCCATCTAACCCAAAAGACCTGTGGGAAAAATTCAAAGAGGGTATGAGTGAGAACATTTTGCATCATTATCGCACCGTTACGATTCTATATCATTTGCGATTAACATTTTCAACGATACGCTGATAAAAATTTAAGACATTTTCCTAGCCAACAGCAACAAAACTCTTAATCAACTTGGATTGATGGTGCCTGAACGTTCTATCGTTGACATTACTGATTGAGATTTGCTAAGAGAACGGCAATTCAATGTTGAAGACTTGCGTTTGTTTGTCGCAACAAAAAACTCTATTAATTGCAAATTGTGGCCTTTGATAAAATTATAACTGCAGTAACAAATGACAGCGGCGGCCTTTTTTTCTCGATGCACCAGGAGGCACTGTTATAACCTTTCTCATCAGTTTGGTATTAGCGCACATCCGCATTCAATATGGGATAGCTTTAGCTACTGCTTCCCACGGTATTGCTGCTACATTATTGGATGGAGGACGAACGGCACATTCAGCGTTGAAATTACCATCGAATATGGAATTTGTTGATTCTCCAACCTGTAATATTGGCAAAAGTTCAGGCATGGCGAAAATGCTGAAAACATGCAAGCTGATTGTGTGGGATGACTGCACTATGGCACATAAGAAATCCCTAGCTGCGCTTAATTGGACACTTCAAGATTTAATATCAAATACACAACCATTCGGTGGAACTCTTATTTTACTAGCTGGATACTTCCGACAGACCCTTCCAGTAATTCCAAAATCAGCACCCGCATCTCTGGCGATATGTAAAAAAAATTAATCTGACCACCAATATGCGTGTACATCTGCATCACAATGACTCAGCAGCCATATTTTCGAAGTATCTACTGGATGTTGGTATTGGAAAAGTATCGGTTGATGCAGTGAAAAGGAGTATTACATTTTCAAAAATGGTCATTCAGGTATAAATTCAGCAATTAATCGAGAAAGTCTTCCCACAAATTACCACAAACAAAGAGTGGTTTTACGTCCGTGTTATATCGGCTGAAAAAAACAACGATGTTAATAATTTAATTCTTGAACAAATTTCTAGGTGATTGCACACATTACAAATCGATAGACAGTATCATGAATGCGAATGAACCTTCCAGGAATTCCGCCGCAAATGTTATCTCTTAAAATTGGTTCACCTATAATTCTCCTAAGGAATGTTAGTCCTCCACGATTGTGCATTTGTACTAGAATTTCTGTCAAGCGACTAATTCCCAACGTCATTGATTGCTACTCAAAGCACAGGACAATCACCTGAAGTTTGTGGATTGAATCTGGAAAATCCATGTTTTTCACATGGTCAGTTATATGTTGCTTGCTCTCAAACCCTAAAACTTTAATTTACTTGAACAAGGTGGAAAAATTGTAAATATCCCGAAGCACTCCAATAAAATACTGACTAACTTAACAAATAGACACAATATACATTCTTAGAAATAATTACCATAATTAATTAACTCTCTAATAAATGTTTCATTTTCTTTAAAGAAACACTGAAAAAATTACTTAAATTTTCATGATGTTTTTACATTTTAAAAATGTAACTTATGATTTTAAATAAATAAGTATTAATTTAAACTAATTTACAGAAGTAAAAATATACAAAACAAAAATTGCGAGCATACAAAGTTATATACATAAGGAAGACGAAAACCCGTGCAACGCCGGGTACAAAAAGCTAGTTGTACTATAAAATTCCATCATTTCGCCGTTAAAGCATTTTTTTTCAAAGTTATTAGGATAAAATAGGATAAATAATTGCTCTGACGTCAAAAATTGTGAAAGGCAAAACTAGCGTATCTTTTTATCACACTGAGAATATCAAAATATTTTTTGGATTGTGAAATATAAGGAATTGCAACCGCGAATTTTGGATTTTTAGACAACTGCGGCGATTTTCGCGACTGATTACATATAAGTTACAAACGACATGGGTTCTTAATACACAAACAAAAATTCGGTCCAAGCCGTTGACCAGATCACGAGAAAATAAAAAAACGTAATGCATGAAAATCATTTTAGCCATATTTCCCGCGAAAATGAAAATTTTCCAAAAATATCCAATGCGTATTTTTTGTTTGGAAAAATAGATAAAAATGGTACCAATCTGACGGATGAAGCTGGACTCTTTAAATTCGCTGTGTATATCACGGAAAAAGCGTTTTGTGTACAACGTATCAACATAGGTATCCCATTTCTGGTGTCCTACAAGGAAGTGCATTGGGTCCGTTGTTGTTCAATATTTTTATTAATGATACTAATTGTTGCTCTCTGAATTCTAGGGCTCTCATGTATGCTGATGATCTAAAAATGTTCTGGGATATTCGATCTTTTAGTGACATCAAATTATTGCAGAATGATATTGACAAAAGGGTGTTTTTATTGGGGTATAGAACTTTAAGTTGGCATCACTTTTTTAACTGGCAGCCATTTTGTCAGCTGTCAAGTGATTAATATTTAGTTTGGTTTGCCATTTCATCATGAACAGGTTGACAAAAGAACAACGCTTGCAAATCGTGCAAATTTATTTCGAAAGTAATGGTTCAGTTCGCGAAGTTCACCGCAAGCTCCGTCCATTTTATGGTCGACATAATCGTCCATTAGAGCAATTAATTCGGTTAACCATGGATCGTTTTCGCACTACGTTTACTCTATGTGATAATACGCATCCGCAGAGACGTCGAACAGTGCGCACCGAAGAAACAATTGCCGCTGTAGAGCAAAGTGTTGAAGAGGACCCGAATGAATCGATTCGCCACCGTGCACAGCAATTGGAGCTTTGTCCATCAACTTTATGGAAGATGAAAATTGGACCTGTAGAATTGGCTATATTCGAGCCAGCCGCGGCGGCCACATGCCCGAAATCATATTTAAACATTAATGGCATAAAATTATCCTTCCAATAAAGCCAAATTAATGGACATTAAAACGATTTTCTTGTGTTTTATTTCAATTCGAAGTTCTATACCTCAATAAAAAAAACCTTTATAATGATTTCCCGTATAATGGTCTACCAGTCGATCATTCTAAATGTCTACAAATGACTTCCCACAGATGCCGTAATTCAATATTTCAATATTTCAAAAACATCATTTGGATATTGTGATTGAAAAGCTTGAATTAGGTGTTTTGTTTGACTACATGTTAACTTTCCTCAGTAATCTAAATTATATTCAGTTATGTATTTCATATGTAGAAACACTGCTGATTTCTCAAACCCTGCGTACAAGGTTTTATATTGCTCTTTTGATCGATCAGTTTCATTCATTGCATGCATTTGCTTTAATCTATCTTTACTACTTATTTGACTTCTAGAAGAGATATGAATTCACTGTTGTGTTTACTTGGTATTATTAATGCCTCTGTGGAATGTCCAGCATTAGTTCCGTTCTTTGAGCCGTTACTACCCTTTTCATATCAATATACTTTTTTAAATATGCTGCTAGTGAGTCCTTGATTAAATCGATGAAATTTTATAATACTTGTGTTTATAATATTGTGTTTTATGCTTAAAAAATGTTTAAAATAAAACAAGTAAAAAGATGTTAAGTTCGGCCACCGCCGAACTTTATATACAATCCACCACGGATTGCATTCCACAGTCGATTTTCGTAGAAGTGCAGTAATATTACAAGAAAATATAAATTTTTTAATGTAGCCAAACAAAGCAAAACAAATACAAATATTGAAAAAATAATTTTATAAATAAATATAATAGTTTAATTATTTCAAACCACGTTTATAAGGAAAGGCTGCCAATACGTCAATTCAAAAAAATAAATATTCTTATATTTATATTTTCAAAAAAGCTTAAATACCATAAATATTGGTAGAGAGTGGGTGCTACAGTTGGTTGTATTTCTATTCGATTTTAATTCCAAAACTAAAAATTTTTAAAATCCATTATCTCACGTACATAGTGCAAAATAATCTAACTTCATGATTTAACCAATTTTTGCGTAAAAGTAAAAAGTACGAATTTGGAAATTCCATGATTGTTGCAGCGACCATTAGGTTGTAGGTTGGTAACATTTTTATCCAGAGATACAAGCCGATTTTAAGCCGACAAGCCGCCGACGTACGTTTCTGAATTAGCCGCGCCGCCGCCGATTTCATCGTCTCACATCGACTTCAACCACCCCGCCGATAATTGTTTAGATCTGAAGGAGGTCAAACTCCGTCAAATCTTACTACCAAAATATACAACCCAATTAAAATTACAAAAAAAATATAACTGTCGACTTAGATAACCTATTACTGTGCAATATATGGATCTTTCTTTGAATTTGGTATATGATGACGTCTATAGTAAGTTGAATGATTGTATTTTGATTTGAAAGTCGCATTCCTTTGGCCACTCTTGTATGGGGCTCAAAGCCACAAATCTCGCAACGATGATCTTCGTCGGCACACACATGTGTATTTTGTAGCCGTTTAGTTGGTACTATTTTTATCCCTCTGTTCAATTTCATCCCAAAGTACAAATTTGGAAAAATCTTTTTATTTTTCATGTCTAAGAGTAATATTGCGTAGTCTTTTTTGAACAAGTTTTTGAAGCACTGATGTCTTTGCCCAAAATCCACACTAAAGAGTAAACTTTCGTACGTGTTGTCATATACAAAAAAATCTAAAAACCCGTTAACAAATCCAAAAGCAAAATAAAGTTTTTCTAATGTTTCAAAATGACCAAGTTTTAAGAAACTGATGGACGTTGGCGGTGGATACTATTCACCTATTAAGCGGTTTTCAGTCTCGACTTGTATTTAATGTACCAAATTTCATTTTACGTGGTCGTTCCCTTCCACTTTTGCGTCCAGTAGTGCCGTAAAGCCACCGTTTGAAAAGCGTTAAGTTCTTATTTTCCCTCAAATCTGTATATAGAGACGAAGCACTGTGAAAAGCTCCACCGACGCCCACACACACATTCTGTTCGTGGTTGACGGTGTCGTTGCGACCATAAAAAATGGAAACTAAACACTGAAAATATATGACTTTGTAAAGTTACATACCATGACTATGTACACTTTAACAGTCATGTTTGTTTGTAGGTGTATACCGATGTTCACATACATGCATATATGTACTAAATACGGCTATGATGGAGTGCGGCTACATGCTAAGGCCCTAACTTTTTGGGAAAAAGGATTTGAGGCTCCTATAAACTTTACATACATACATATGGGCGTATCTATGATGATTCTCACAACAGCTTCCAGAAAATACAATTTTTAACTACGTTCCTTTGACAACAAATACCCGTACAAAACCGTTATATCAATTTATGAGAAATCTCTTCCTTTAAGAAACGACTATTAACTCACATATTGATTACTTCACAAATTAAAATAACAACCACATAAATCACTCTCCTTACAATAATCGTTGTTCATTATACTGCAAAGTAATAAAAGTCTAAACAAATTACATTCGAACTAAAATACATGAGTCTTAAATGTGGCTGACTTTTCTTCTACCCAGTTGAATTTTATCATCAACTTAACAAGCAATATAATTTACTATTAATTGATTCCTTATTAACGCGGAATATTTGAAAACCATGGTCCATAGAAGAGCTAAAAGTTTTGTTCTATTTGCGTATAAGTTAATTTGAGGATTTATTCCTTACAGTTCCTTACTCCTTAGTAGAATTGGGTCCTACGTTCTTCCTATATGTCTGCGATTATTTGAATTGTTTAATAATCCTGTACATAGAAATAATTATTCATGCAATTAACCTATTTTAAGATCATTGAAGGAATTCAAATAAATTAATAAGAAAAAATATATTTAACGCTTCCTATCAATAAATTTATTGAAATTTTAGATTTATATTACTTTTAGTGTTTAAGCAAGGATATATGTTTCCTCCATAAACTATTGAAATAAATAATTATTTTTGAAGCTGCTGATGGGTCAAATGTCCTGCCTTATATATATATATGTCAAAAAAGGGGTCTAATTCGTTTTTTGTTTTGTACTTAAGTAATTCTTGCTTTAAACGAACTATTTACGGCAACAGTATCCGTCTTTAAACCCTACCACTTACATAAAAAACATAAAATGTTGTTTATCTAGTACCGAAAGGCCCCTTTACGATTTTCCTCACTAACATTCACTTTACTTGCGCTTTACAAATAAAAACACATATCTTTCTTACCTTTTTGCATATACAAATAGACTACACGACAAAATCACCTACATAGGTGTACTTATGCCTTATTCCACGTCAAACCGAATTGCATACACTGAAGTGATGCTACCAAGACAAAATCTCCTTTGATATTTTTAGTAATATTTTTATGTAAAAGAGTTGATCTCCTATGACACTGTAGTTGTGAAGAGAATTATGACACTTGCTCGCACTTTTTAAAAATTCGGATTTCTTTAAGCACACCGAAGGCTTTGCTGGACTTACTCATCATATATATTTAGATTTATGTCTTGCAAAACTTATACAGCACTTTAAATACTATCCATCATAAGATGGAATTGTGGAATTTATTCAAAATTTGAACATATTAAAACTTTGTTCGAACATAGTGTTCGGAGATGGACAATAATGACACCTGTACCAGTTGTACATGTTACAAAAATGTATTAAAACATCTACCAAAAAGTGGAATATGGAATCGAACAGCGATCTCAGGTCCTTTATTATTTAACTATGAAATGTGACGGTACAAAAAGGAATTTGTAGAATATGTATTTGTAGGGTAATTCCAGCAAAAAATAATTTTCAATAGTTTTGAATATTCGTCACTTCCAATTTTGATGAAATTTTGGCACATACGTACACACTTTATCCATTTTGAGATATGCAATGATTTATGATTGAGTCAATTGAAAAATATGTTTCCACCGAAGCTCACCTTTTTTTCTTAAACTATCCCACTATTATATACAACTTTTATAAAAAATCGACAACGTTGGTACAATTCATTTTTCTCAAAATTGAAAAAATTAAACAAAAAAATATTTTATTTTATTTTAATTCGAAAAAGTAATATTTCCGTACCAAAAATGAAAGAAAGCTCAAAATATTTTATTTAAAAAAATTTATATATAAATATTTACAGGCTGTTCGTCTAGATACATTATATTGAAATTATTATTTACTTTTCAATTAATTTAGTTTTATATGTTATTCAAATTATCTGAATTTGTTTACATCAACACACATCAATGTCAGTGGATATATAATGTGACTTAGACCACTTTCAAACTAACACTAAAGACAATTTTGGTGTGCATAAAATGAGAAATGTCATTGTAAGGGTACATTTTTTATAACTGTCAAAAAAGAAAGTTATTAAATTAGAGATCTGATCAAAGTAGAGAGAAAAATTGTCATATATCAAATTTTTTGGATTTTTTACTTAGACCACAATCATACTAACTGGCGTAAATATTCTACTAGTTCTTTCGGGTAATATATCGGTTGCTGTTACTCAAAGTAGTACTTGATTTAAGCTTTTGTGTAGAGATAGCTTTTGAACGCATTTTCAGATATTGTTGTCGTCTGAAAGGTTTTGATCTCCTAAGAGGAAAGTGGTATGCATTGTTGTTCAATGACTCCAAAAGTTAAAAATATAATTAATCTTTGAATATTATAAAAAACATTTCTTTAATTTTCTTAATTGTTTTATGTATTTTTGCCTATTTTATTATTATTTACAAGATTTCAAATTTCAGAATGGGGTGACTAGAAATTCTATCTTCAAATTACTGATGATCGATTTTTAGCTCAGGTGAAGTCATTTGCTAGACAGGAAATTTTGACTTCATGAAATCAGAAACGATCTGGCAATTCGCGCTCCAGAGGGAAATAATAAAAAAACTAATCAAAATTTAGGTCATGTTTGTAGTATATTGTGCGATATGATTACTATTACAGAGAGTAATAATCTATACTAGGTCGTGATCTTGTGGAAATATAATTGACCGTGTATAAGTTACACGTTTATCTCCCATTGATAAATCATGACAACTCCTAGCATATTTATTATTTCATTTTGTAAAATCAAAATTGTAAAACCAAGAAAAAAGTGCCGAGGAATGACAATTGAAACTGGTGTAGTGTTAAAACGCTTAGGCACAATTCAAAGAATGAAGGCATATTTTAAAGGAAATTGCTAACTCAATGAGATGCTTGTAAGATGGCATGTGTACTTTATTACTTGGTGCGATTTTTTAAACGCAAATTCGGCAAGTGAGTTATGATTCTCGTTCGTTTGTAAAAATCATCTCCTTATAGAGGCCCGGTTGTTGAAAAGTCGCTGCGAAGCCACTTGAAAAGACTTTTGACATGGTCGAAATCATGATCGTGGTAGTCTGCAGCCAAGTAATAAATGTCACCATGCCATTTGTAAATAAATTTGCATTCTATTAAATATAGATGCAAAATGGTCTTGAGCCAGGACAATATCCCAGTTCAAATCAAATTCCTAAATATCGGAGAGTGGATAAATAACGGGTTATATTTCAAAAAATATTTATTAAATATTGTCGACCGAAAATAATATTTTTTAAAGAATTTATACATTAACCCTCTCATACCCGAATTTTCTTCTTAATAAATATATAAAACTTTCTATGTTTTTTGATGAGGTATGGGTATAAATATGATTTCTGTAGAGTCTTGGGGTTCAATTCAAACAGGACATGAGTAACAGGATGTTTCTTAAAATCATTATACTACTGCAGATATCGGTTAAACAAAAATATTTTTAAATGGTTTCTTCATTTTAAAAATTTTAAAAATCTCTCTTCGAATAACAAAAACAGTTTTTCTTGTAGTCGAAGAAATCCAGTAAAAATAAGAAGAATTTCTAAACAATTTCGAATTACAAGAAACTCAAACAACTGAAATTTGAGACTTCACTTTTGTTTTCACCTTCCTACGCAAACCCAAGTTACCGAATTTGTTGGTTTCCTTGTTACATATGTAAACAAAAATAAAAATTATTAATTCTTCAAAATATTTGATATTAAAGATTTTATAGGACTAACTCGATATGTTGCCTATAGGTATCATTGGGCATGAGAGGGTTAAAGTGCCTTTGAATAAGACAGTTGTTTCAAAATGCATTATATATTAGTCCACTAGGGTATTATGTCTTTGTTTGTAACACTTAAAATTAATTATACTGATCGGCTTAGGATCACTCTTTGAAACGATTTCCGTCTGTCTGTCTATACGTTCTTCTAATCAATGTACAGGTTGCCATTATTGACCAAAAATTGGGCCAAATTAGTTTTGTGGGTCAATGACGGACGCTACTTAATTTGAAGTAAATCGGTTCAGATTTTTATATAGCCCCAATGAAAATGTCGCTCCCGACTAGAATTTGTCCGCACTATAGACCACATATTTTAACAGATTTCATTCAAATTTGGATCAACATTTTTCATTTCCGCTCTATAACCGATTTTATTCATGTTTGAAAAAAATCTTTCATTTCATTTTCCGCTCTATAGACCACATATTTTAACCCATTTTATTCAATTTTGGAACAACATTATTATTTCAACTAGAAAGTTCTGTGGCAAAATTGGGTCAAATCGCTGCAAATTATATATATCTCCCATACGAATTTCGATTTGAATTTTTCCGCCTAAAGACTATATATTTTAACCGTTTTTCTTCTAATTTGACAAAAAAGAACTTTTATATTTCAACTAGAGTCGTGTACCTCGAATGTGGATTAGATCGGTTCAGATTTACATATAGCTTCCATACAAATAACGCTCCAGATTTGACTGTTCATCCTGATGAATCCTCGTATTTTACCTCCTATTTCAACTATGGACGAGTTGAATGAGTGTCAGTCGGTTCGGATTTAGATATAGCTCCCATACAAATTTCTCTGCCACTTATAAAGGGTGATTTTTTAAGAGCTTGATAACTTTTTTAAAAAAAAAACGCATAAAATTTGCAAAATCTCATCGGTTCTTTATTTGAAACGTTAGATTGGTCCATGACATTTACTTTTTGAAGATAATTTCATTTAAATGTTGACCGCGGCTGCGTCTTAGGTGGTCCATCCGCTTAGTCCAATTTTGGCATTTCCACGTTTTTGAGTAACAGAGACCCAATTGGTGCGAACGGCGACGAATCGAAAATTGGTGGTCATCATTAACACTGGCCGATACAGCTGCGATATTTTCTTCAGTTCGCACTCTACGTAAGCGTGTTGGTGGTTTAATGTCCAACAATGTAAATTTGGTGCGAAATTTAGTCACAATAGCCCGAATAGCCGCTTCAGTGGGTCGATTAAACTGACCATAAAATGGAAGCGCGCAATGAACTTTCTTAACAGAGCACGCATTTTGATAATAAAATTCAATAATTTGCAAGCGTTGTTCGTTTGTAAGACGATTCATGATGAAATGTCAAAGCATACTGAGCATCTTTCTCTTTGACACCATGTCTGAAATCCCACGTGATCTGTCAAATACTAATGCATGAAAATCCTAACCTCAAAAAAATCACTCTTTATATTTAAAAAAAATTGTGAAAGTGGTTTAGATTTGTATATAACTTCCATCGCTTTGCATTGGATTTAACCAAATTTTTCTTGGATTTTTCATTTTTTTACACCTTGTGTTTATGAACTAATGAAAAAATTATAATTTTGATGATTTTTCACAATTCTGGTTGATTTAAAAAACAAAAATATATCAAAAAAAATTCGTAAACAATAGAAGCCACCATTTCACCACTTTCAAACTCAGATAGTCGCTTAAAAATAGACCTAAGCACACTACTTTTAAATTTCAACAAAATGAATTGGTGTAATCATTTCGAAAATCAAAATAAAATAATAAAAATTGCAAAAACTTTAACAAAACTAACCCTGTACAATTACAACAACTCAATACTTTAAGTAATTGAAATTACCTTCAAAACGACGTATAACACATTAAAATCGGTAAAGTATTTCAGGAGTTACAGGCTATTGAATGAACACACCTTTTGAAAAAAGTAGTATGTTTTTCACTGTTGAATTGGTCATAACTCGTGAAAAAAATTTAAAATTTTTTCCAAAAATACGTATATAATATTTTTATGAGAAGAATACACAAACTTTCAAAACAATCCCAGCTCTCGAGGTCAAAAACCGTTCCGTGAGACATGGAATGACTGATATGCATATACAATTTCATCAAAATTATTATAAATGTATATATTCGATATTTTTTTATTTTTTACCAGATATATAGTTTTACATTATACATTCACATGTAGATCAGTATACAAGTCCATCTGCAAATTTGTTGTAAACCACGTTCGGCTTTTCATGGAATGCCTCATATTAATCTGAACATCTTTATCACACAGCCACACATGGACAGCAACCTCTGTTCCAGTGTGTGTGTGTGTTATCGTTTGTAACACTCGACTATTTTTTACTAGCCCATCCGTTCCCTTTGACTATGTGCAAGAGAGAATAATGAAAACAAAGTGGTAAAGTTTTGTTGTTGTCTTTTTTTCGTTTCATATAGTTTTTTTAATAAATTTTATTTATTGCTTAAGTTTTTCATTTATTTTTTTGTCCTTAATTTTTACAAATTGTTTTCTTTCTTCTTCCGTCTTCTTCTTCTTTAAATATAAGTATACATACTATATATTGTATATGTGTTTGTATAGATTTTTGTTGTTGTTAAATTTTTAAATTATCTTTATTTTTCATTTGGTTTATTATTAGTATTAATTATATATTTAACAATAGAATTTATAAAGAAATAAAGAGACGTAAATAAATAGAATAAATCATTTCAAAAGTTTCATATAATATTAATATATTGTTGTTGTTGTTGTTTTTAGTACTCGTAAAAATGTCATTTATATTATAATTAATTTCCCTTATCATAAATTGCAAAATACATGTTATATTAAATACATAATTTTAGTTTTTTGTTATTTTCCATAGTATGTAAGTACATGTGTGTGTATGAGTGTGCGTGCGTCCGCTAACGTTTTGCCACGTTACAATAGCGGCCAATGGTGAATGATGAATGAATGCATGATTGTAATGAAAGTAATAATTTGTTTCAAAAATGTTTCATGAAGCTACATCAAATGGCCAAAAAATAGATTTCCAAATACTGTAACATCAGGATGGTGGACAATTTTATTTACTTGCGCCACAAACGAGAATTATAATGTCAGAAGTTAAATCGAAGGCTAACAGGGTAATATCTGTTAGTTCACAAATTACACTGTATTTGGGCCACCCGTTATTCTTGAATGCGCAAGAAAATAAATTAACTCTTGGAGTGTTCCATATAAAAATCCTTCACAATGTGAAGGATACGAACATAAATTCAAGAACTGCCTTTGCTAAGAAATGTTTGGATGAAAATGCTGCAGGGCGAAATGTATGGTTGAAACAATTTAATCTTGTGACATGAAATCTGTACCACGTGCTACAAATGACCAAATCATGTAGTAAATAGCCCTTGAAGTATTAGGTAAACAATCTATTTTTTATGGTGACATAATATGTGAATAAGTATAAAATACAACATTTGCAAAAAACAGCATTTTTGAATCCACAAATTCGTACTAAATTATAAATTAAAACAAGCAGGGAAAGGCTTATGATACCCTACACTTTTTACTCCACTACAATTCAATTCGGTGAACAGCGTGAACGCCATTTGTATGGGAGCTATATATTAATCTGAACCGCTCTCATCCACTTTTACCATAGATGTTTCTAGTGTAAATATAAGATGCCCTGCAGAATTTGAAGAAAATCGGTTAAGGTATGTGGTTTCTACAGCGGTTAACCTCAAATCGGGAACGAAATTTGTATGGGAGTTATATCTAAATCTGAACCGATTTGACACATTTTTGTTACAGATGTTTCTAACTTAGATGTAAGATGTTGTGCAAAATTTTATCAAAATCGCTTTAATTATGTGGCTTCTAGAGTAAAAAAGTCAAATCGGGAGCAACATTTGTAAGGGAGCTATATATAAATCTGAACCGATTTGCTTCAAATTACATAGCGTCCGTCTTCGGCATGCAAAAATCGTTTGTGTCAAGTGTCGGACAATAATTGCGACCTGTATCGTGATTACAAGAATAGGTGGTCAGACAGAAAAGTTATTCTATGTCGATCGGTATAATAAACGATGGGTCTATCTCGCCTTCTTTTGGGTGTTACCAACAAATGCACAAAGACATTATACCCTGTGGTGTAGGGTATAAACAGCTCCATAACAGCTGATTGAATTAAATTAATGCAATCCCTATAATAAAGACTTCAATAAAGATCAAGTCAAATGCAATAATTTTTTATTTTCGAGCATGTTAAATGGACCACAATATTATAACTTTCATACTACTTCAAATCCTGAAAAAGATTCGGAAGCATCATGCTTTTCAATGCCACATTCGATACCCAAACATAAATGATTTCGAACCAGGATTATTATCGGTAATATGATCAGAACTTCTGTGAGAGGAAATGCTAACAGGCTATCGACTGTTAGCATATACGATACTCCTTGCTAAACCCTACCGCATTACAATGTTTTAACTCCAACGCACAAATGGCATTTAAATCTGAATTGATTTTCCTCAAGATTTATGGCCCAAAAAATCATCTGTGTCATTTTTACGATTTTAAATATTCCTAAAAAATTTGCATTGCTTTATGACATACGAAAATTGGAAGCTAGTAAAATACATAACAAAGTTAGAATGATCTTTTACCTCAAAAATTCACAGGGAACCACAGTCCCCAAATTCTTTCTCATACCTTATTTTAACTATAACCAGCCATCTTTACTTTGCTTTGCTTGCGGATATAGATTTATCTCAGGGGAAATAAACTAAATTACCAATTACATTGTAAATATTTAGTCTAGGCTGCCGAAAGGCTGAAATTACACGTTCTGCAGAATTAATTATATATTTATTTAATTTTTTTTTTGAAAAAAATATATATATTGAAAATCAAATCTGCACATAATATTTTTTTGTGTTGTCGGTCATGAATATTTTCTTAAGGAATTTCCCCATTTGTGATTTTCTCCATTGCGTCCATTGGAAGGGTTTAAATATTTTCTCCTGTAAGATATTTTCACAAATTGCTACACAAACTGCAGCATTTCAGTGAACTGAGCATTTCTACGGAATAGTTTTTAAAGTCTTTTCTTTCTATTCAATTTGTCTTGGATAATATTTTCGTACACCCAAAGATATAAAAATGTTATGTAAAAGAAACGAGAAATTTGTTAAGGTCTTAAAATTTCAATGAAAAATTTTCAGCGTGTTTGGTATCAGGTTATCCACATTTTTTGCTCCGTGAACGATATTAATTTTTATTATATTATTTTTTTATATTATTATTTTTAGCAGAAGAATTATTAGTTTGATAAGTTTTTAAATATTGAAATTTAAATTTTTGTGAAAATAGGTACATTTATGGTATGACAGATTGTATATAGCCAGAAGTTTCTGAGATATAAGCGAAAATGTATTTATTTTTTTATAATTTAAAACTTGAGTTCATTTACAGTTGTGCTGATATCTCAGAATGGAGTTAAGTGCCACAAAGAATTTAAAATTGCAAATTCCTTCTCTTCAAAAATAATATTGAGTATTTTCCCTAATGGAAAATGACATACAAGTCCTAGGACTAATCCCGGTTCTGGTTCTAACCCAAATATAGGAAGGGGACCGGTCCCCTTTACATGAGTTTGTCATTGGAGGGGTATGTTTTGGACATGTCCGCTGTCTGTTATAATCTACCAGTTTAAAACCGATCTCAAAGGGCATGACATGGACCATACCTCAAAAGACATGTCCTAGAATTGTTCTCAAAGGATATGACCTGGAATCGGTCTCAAATGACATGACTTGGACCGAACCTCAAGATACAAGCCCGATGCTTTTTGCATATACAAGTCAACCGATCTCAAAGAACATAAGGTGAACAATCATCGGTTTGAAAATTATTGTATAGTATTATCTAAATTGTTGTAATAGTTGGGAGAGGGTTGGCAGAGAGCGTAACTGCGTCGATGTAGCCATAATTCTGACACGGAGATCTCTCATATATAATTTTTAACGAATATGTTAGATATTTGAGGAGATTAACACATATTTCCTCTATTTCTATTGATCGGCAATAATATCGTATTGTACGTATAAAATTAGATAATACTTTTATTTAAATATACATAAGAACTAAGAAGTGAATTGACAATTTATTCACACTTTGGGACGAGTTCTGTGATATCTCCATATCGACCTATATAAATTGCCAGCAATTTAGTGTAGGGTTATTTCTCTTAAAAAATTTAAAATATTTTAATTTTTATTCTATTAAAAATAACAAAATTTCAAACTGATATCTTTGCACAGTTGTAGAAAATTTTTTCATTTGTTTAATTTTTTGTCGTTAGTATTTTTGTCATAAAAATGGAATTCCGCATTTGTGCCGACATATTGTGGTATGGTGCGACAATAAAAAAAATAAAATAAATACACATTGAATAGGTTAAACATGTTTGCTGATATTTCAGAAAATATTTGCGATTTTTTTTTGAGTGTGTCCATCACATGAAATTTTTTCAGTAAATAAAGGGTGTTTTTTATTGGGGTATAGAACTTTAAGTTGGCATCACTTTTTTAACTGGCGGCCATTTTGTCAGCTGTCAAGTGATTAATATTTAGTTTGGTTTGCCATTTCATCATGAACAGGTTGACAAAAGAACAACGCTTGCAAATCGTGCAAATTTATTTCGAAAGTAATGGTTCAGTTCGCGAAGTTCACCGCAAGCTCCGTCCATTTTATGGTCGACATAATCGTCCATCAGAGCAATTAATTCGGTTAACCATGGATCGTTTTCGCACTACGTTTACTCTATGTGATAATACGCATCCGCAGAGACGTCGAACAGTGCGCACCGAAGAAACAATTGCCGCTGTAGAGCAAAGTGTAGAAGAGGACCCGAATGAATCGATTCGCCACCGTGCACAGCAATTGGAGCTTTGTCCATCAACTTTACCTTACAAGATCCAGCTTGTGCAAGAATTAAAGCCGCGAGACCATGCAATGCGTCGTGATTCTGGTGTATGGGCCGAAAATGAGATTCATATCGATGCTGATTTTCATCACAAAATTTTGTTCAGTGATAAGGCTCATTTTTGGTTGAATGGCTACGTCAACAAGCAAAATTGCCGCATTTGGAGTGAAGAGAATCCACATGAGACCCTTGAGACGACATTACATCCACAAAAACTGACTGTTTGGTGTGCTCTATGGGCTGGTGGAGTCATTGGGCCATACTTCTTCCGAAATAATGCTGGAGAGTCAGTTACCGTTAATGGAGACCGGTATAGAGCCATGATAACCGACTATTTTGTTCCCGAATTGGATGGCATGAATGTGGATGAGTTGTGGTTCCAACAAGGCGGCGCTACATGCCACACAGCGCACGTCACAATCGAATAATTGAAGGAAACATTCGATGAGCGCATAATTTCGCGGAATGGACCTGTCAATTGGCCACCAAGATCGTGTGATTTGACACCATTGGATTATTTTCTTTGGGGATATGTGAAGTCGCTCGTCTACGCCAACAAACCAGAAACGTTAGGGGACTTGGAAGCCAACATTCGTGGCGTTATTGCCAACATACGGCCCCATATGCTCGAAAAAGTGGTTGAAAATTGGACCTATAGAATTGGCTATATTCGAGCCAGCCGCGGCGGCCATATGCCCGAAATCATATTTAAACATTAATGGCATAAAATTATCCTTCCAATAAAGCCAAATTGATGGACATTAAAACGATTTTCTTGTGTTTTATTTCAATTCGAAGTTCTATACCTCAATAAAAAACACCCTTTAGTTAAGTTATAAAAACTATATTATTATTTTCAAAAAAAATTTTCAGCGAAAGATATGACTGATTGAATAAATGATCTTCTGTTAAATATGTAAAATTTCAAAGTTGCCACAGTTTTAAAATTTATCAAAATCATTTCGTCTAAATTAACATAGATTTCCCTCTCTAGTATACTTCATATTCAAGCATATTCGCATATATGTCCAATATATAGAGTGCTGTTCTGTCCTGCTTCCACTCTAATTGCAATTTTGCAATTGGTTGCATTTTCAATTCAAAAAAGAAAATTAGAATATGTGCCATCCAAGTTTAGATAGCGTTTCATTCGTCTTTTGAAAACGCTGGAGCTATTTTAAATTGTGACCATTTTCGTTAATAAAATAGGTCATAATTGGGGGGGCATATTACGATTTTCTACTATAGGTTCTATTTTCCTAGGGACTAGCTTCTCAATGACCCAACGGTGTATCTAATCTATTGGAGTTTGTTGAATTTTTGGTCTAAATCTTTATATTTGTCTTCATATTTATCTCTGATCATATTCAAATCATTAGTCTTTTGATTAAAAATTTAAATCCTTATTCAAGTTTGAAAAGATTTCTCTCTCAAACAAAAAATCAACAATCTACTTGTTATAAAAATTGTCTTTGTAAATAAAATTCCCAGGACGATATCCCAGTTCAATCAAATTTATTGCTTGTTTATTGGCTGCAGGACTAAATATCAAATAAAATTGTCCACATCCTGTATAGTTGATTTAATTTCTGGCAAATGCATACAGCTTTGACAAGTTTATGGCAAATGTAACCTCAAATAGATTGTTAAACAAAAAATCCAATTTAAATATGTTTTCAGTTTATTTATTATTAAATGAAATATCTGAAATAAATTTAGCGAAAAAATCATTACGCCGCCGCTACTGTAATCGAATTGTTTATATGGTTTATATATTTTTATTTAATTAAATTTAAAAATGTTATGCTTGTAAAATATTGCTTTATTCACTTGTCCGTGTGTGTATCAGTGTGTTGCAATGACTATGTAGTGTTGTGTGTATGTTATGTATGCTGTGTTAAATGTTTTCAATGTATCGATTAGTTTTAAATTAATTTTATTTTCATAGACAGTTGCTAGTTCTCCATATTTTGTGTTATTATAGTTCATGTTTGTTTGTTGTATCATTCGTTTATTAAGTTTTCTTTTTGGTTTCTAGAAAAATTTACAATTAAAAAGTTTAATTTATTTGTTTGTTTTTGTTTTGCCATAAAACATTCAATTGACTTTGTTTAAGAGTTTATTAAGTATCATCGATTTCGTCTGATTGCAGAGATTGCGGTTTCGAGTGTGTGTGTGTGAGTGTCTGTGTAATTGTGTGAAAACTTGGCCGAGTGGTTTGTTTGGTTTGAGTGAACATGAGTGAGTGAGGTTTTCCCAAATGTTAAATGACCAAAAAACAAACAAAAACCAAGAAAAAAGGTGTCATTTTAAATTTTTGTAAATATTTCGTTAGTGTGTTATTTACAATACAATAAATACGGCTCTTTTTGCGGATTTATTTAATAAAAATTTGTGCCATTTTACTTTTCCCATAAAAAGTAGATTCTGTTTCTGTCGCTCGGCAAAAGAACAACTCGGTTTTCCGTTGTTTCAATTGCAGTTTGTGGTGTTCTTTTACTTGTTTCTCTGTGGGTGTGTGTGTAAATTTAAGCTATATATTATTTTCAAATAATTGTTTGTATATCGCTAAATATTGTTGTAAACAGCTATAATTTATACGATGTGTTATTTATTTGGTTTCGATTGACTTAGAAGCTTTTTTACATTTGTAACTTTTAGGCTGTTTGCATTTAGTTTGTTTTATTTTAGTTGAGTTTATTAGTTTTGCAGTAAATATTGATTTGGAATTAATTGAAGAATTTCAGTGAGGTGTTGTTGACTTTTTGTTGGTATTTATCATTATCATTGTTATTACTATTATTATTGGTATTATTTAGGTGGATTTTCAGTTTAGCATTAGTTAAGAGAGTGCTGTTAATTAATTGTTGTTAGTTAGGAAAAGTATAAATGTTAGTGTGTTTTATTACAGGGTGATTTCAAAGTTGTTTCCATTTAAGCAAGACCTTAGATCAATAGCCGATTGTATTTAGATATCATAATTGAATACGCAAAATATCCCAAAGAACACCTGGCAAATTTATGGAAACATTATGCCACCGTGCGTATGATTAGCACACATCAAATCTGTATATCAATCACCCGACACATTGTGCGTTTAAAATTTATGTATCGATTTATTCGGATTTTTAAATCTACTTAGTAGCGATGACTTTTGCTAACAAATAAGTGATGGTTGCTAAACCCAAAAATTTACAAGAAACAGGGAAGAACCAATCATCCAACCGTACGTATGTTTAATATAATATTACTATCAATCATACGCCACATTGTTACAACATTATTATTATTTTATTACAACTTTATCGATTTGCATTTGGATACAGAAATATTTTTTTGAGTTTTAGCGATAAATTCAATCGAACATAATAACTTATGCAATTTAACATCTGAAATAGAGCTGTCATAGCTCACAAATAGTTGTATTTATTGTATTTTGGAATCATTATGGACAGTGGAATTATTTCATACCGGATACATCTTACTGTTGTCAAAATGATATCAGATATTATAGACAAATTGCAATGGCTTCCTGCATTTTTAGATTTCTTTAAAAGTTCTACAAAATTACAAACCACTAGACAAGGTTGTACTCATAAAATGACTGCCTATGATATTAACTCACTTCGCAGCAGAACTACATGACGTACATCCAGAACATAGAATTCTCCAAGAAACCAGATATTTATTTAATATAGCAGACTCTACTTTTCACTACAAAATTTGGCAAAGCGTAATCGGTGGTATTCTGGTGGTTCTTTTTCAATAGAGACACTTGATGTGGAATGTGTTCTGGATTATAGTTGTAATTAAACTAGGCGTAGTTTAGTTTATAACTATTTAGGCCAATAGTTTCAGAAAAACTGTTGAGAGTTCCGGGCAGACAAGTAAAAATAACATACATATCTTCCCGTGTAAGGACCTAAAGCGACCTTAATAAGATACATATACCTGATGGCAAAACTAGTCTATCAGTTGGTGTTGATAAATGTCAAACCATCTTATTAAAGGAATTTTGAAGACAATGCTATAGGCTACGAAACATTCAATAATAACCAAGAGTATCCACGCTAGTTGCTGGAGGGAAACAGCCTACCCTACCCTAAAATAAATTCTAGTCGTTGAAATCGTTTTCAGAAAAAAAACGAGGGTCCTTGAATACATTTGTCATCCAACTGCCTTCCGAGTTAAATAACTACATGGAAATCATCACCAAAATGTTTGATTGTTCTCAAACATAAAAAGTGAAAAACTTAAAATTGTCCTTAAAAAGATATACAAACACACAGGCTTGCTACGAAACACAATGAAAGTAAAATACTTCGTTGCATCAACAACGTAACCAGAATGAACTGATTTCATTAACCTTTTTTAAGTGTGTGTTTTTTTGGTAGTTTGTCATAGGGGTACTTTTTCTCTTTGTACTTTCTTACAACAATGAAACATTTGGAACATATGAAAGACTTTTGTCAACGAAATTTCGTCATTAGAAGAATAGCATTATTTCATCACAACCACCGACGATTATTCCAGTAATAAGACATTCCATTGTATTATGGTAAAATGTATCATTAATATAATTAAAGAAAATCTGATGAATTAATGAAACATTTTACGCATTATCAATGAAGCTGTGGCTGAAGGAATAACATGACAACTAAACAAAAGATTAGAAGACGTGTGATTACGAGATTATCTGTCGCCTATAGCACATATGTGACGATATCCAGTTAGAAGCATCAAAAGAAGCCCTTAGATTAAATATAGTCAAGACAAAGGTAATGCGAATAAATACCTCTAAGTCTACTAGTCTCTGACCAAGAGATAGATAACGTGACAACTTTCTGTTACCTTGGAAGTATTCTGACTACATCTCGCGGGGGCAGACATTGCGAATCGAATTAACCAAACGTTTGGCCGGACGAAGTGCGTATGGGATTATTGGGTCAAATATATTGTAAAAACCCAAGATGAAACTGTTCAACTCCGATGTCAAATCTACAATTTCTGGAATGCAGCAAGTATAGACATCATTACAATACAGTTACTCGTAAACCGCTGCCTGCGAAGATATCCAGCAGTAGTCTTTGGCAAAGAACAAATCAAACACCATCTGAAGATGAAATCCTAAGACGAAAATTGGCTATAGAATGGAATCCACAAGAAAGCCGAGAACCTGGTGACAAGTTCTATCTGGCGGCACCAGATAGAGAACATGAGACTCAAAGACTGAGTTGGAATCAATTTCAAGTCTTATTATTAGATAGATCTAAGTGGATTGTATTTGATATGGCCCTGTGATCATTATAGGATCAATGAATATTATATAACAATGAATCTGAAAATAATGATAATGATGTTTTATTGACGTAACGGAAGATTGTATAGGTGGAATAAAGTATTTTCTTTCAGCAGATAGGACGTCATTCAGCACAATAGTTTATTAAAATTTATCCTCCAATGTGTCGTATATTAGAGAAATGAGTCGAAGATCAATCCATGGTAAGAATAAAATCTTCAGAGAGACTATTCCCGAATTTGAACCGAATTAGTTAATAATAAATATCCGGCCATGCCTTAAAAATACTTTTGCTAAAATTTCGTTTAAATCGGACAACAATTGTGACAAAAATATGGGAATGACGATCCTAATGGCATTTTTTCTGACAAAAATTCTGCATTTCTTCTGCCCTTTGAAAAAACATTTTCAGGATCTAGGATCATTAATGTGCAGTTATTTATACTCCAACATAATTAAAGATTATATTTCTATGTTGATTTATATTTATAAAAACGATGTTTTTTGGGAGTTATGGGAGTTTTGAGAATTGCAATCAGAAAAAGGCGAGATATCTCGAGGGTGTAAATACCATTCAAAATGTTGTGCTGTGTCACAACAACACTTTTTAGAAAATAAAGCATCACAATGCAATTTGTGTAATATACGATGGAAATATCTCGCTACTACCATGTGCCACAGTCAGGCGGAGGGTATTGGAATGAATACTGGACTATACTACTTTTGGCCTACAACAATAATAAGCTTAAGAACAAATTGTCCCACAGTACATTGGCCTCAGGAAACAATTACACTGCCCATCAGCATTTTTGGGACAGAGTAGCGACCCTATAATTTGAAGGGGCATATTGAGTAGATCAGTTTTGTAGAATAAACTTATAGTCCAGCTGGTCTGAGTTTTTTTTACATTTTAATTTTTTGTCGAAGGGATCATTACACTAAGTGAAAAAAGTGTTGCAAGTTTATGTCTGACAGAATTCTTATTGTCACAACTATATTGTGGAATTTTATGAGGATCATTTTTGTGGCAGATCTATACCCTCTATCTCGTCTCTTTACGGGTCAATATGACCCGTTTTTCGAGAAAATCAAAAAAGTCCTTTCAAAAAGGACATATAAGGATTAAAATTTTCTACGAAAAATTTTGCCGCAAGTTTTCAGTAGGGTTCACCAAAGCTGTAAATAAAGCTTTTCACACTTAAATATCACAAGTACACGCCAACTTACACCACAAAATTACTAGGGCCAAAATTCGTCCACGTATTTTTGAAAATCAAGAAATGTGGATATTTCCATTCAAAATGGAGCCTTAGTACTAGACGCAACCATGGAAGTGAGGGGACACGTAATCCAACCAACCACCCTAGTTTTATATAGATTTAAACCTTCGATAGTTCTGCATTACTCAAGCATTTGAACAATGGAACAACATTGGATCGTAAAATATATACATTTTTCAAAACAACCACAATTTGTTGCTATAAATTAATTATAATATGTATTTTGTGGGCTTTTTGAAAAGGAAAAAGAAGCATTTCATCGAACTGTTAAGTGAATTTTAAGCAATTGGTATAGACGTGGTAGGCGGTAGCAATAAGTCAAACTCGTTAATAAGACAATAGTGATTGAGGTTTTATATGGCTTCTAAAGAACCTGAACCTGAAAGTGGTCACGACTGAAAACATGTTGCACAATGGATGAAATGGTTTTTGATGGTGTTGTACTGAATATATGAAACTTTAGAAATTATGACAGAGTAATTAAATATTAATAATTAATTTTAAAAACATGTTAATATATCTCAAAAAATTACACACAAAATGTGCCAAACAAAGAAAAATGAACAACAATTGCAAATCACCCTGTAATAAAAGAAAAAAATATGTATGTATGTATATAAGATAAACAAAATGACATTTCCAATTTTGTATTTTGTATTTACAAACCTTTATTAAATTTCACAAAAATGTTCAAGTAATCAAAAGTATACATAAATATTTATTATAATTTCATAAATATTCTCTTTGTTGTTTGTATTAATTCTAGTTATTAGTTATTATTCATTTTGTAGAGAAATAATAAAGCTGAACCGCATATAGAATAGAAATTAAATCAGTATGATGGATTTCTCTATTTCAAGAGACAAAACCGATTGCGATGAAGAAAGGTTGACGTTAAAGTTAAACCCATTAAACGTAGGGCAGAAGTAATAATGCTGGGACTCGTATATTGACGTCCCCATGTAAACTTGTAGGTATAATTGGAGTTTGTGTTTAAACATTCCTAACAATTAAACATTTTATTCGGATTTTACGTTCGTTTTGTGTGATAAAATGTTTTTCATTTTTTTCTGTGTTTTTTGTTTTTGGTATGTCTGGCTAAAATGCTAATAACAATAAGGCTAAAAGCTATTATCAAAAAAACTTTACTTATATTTTTCTCTTTGGGTTTTGTCGTTTTTTAATTTAATTTAATATGACGTTGTTTGTTATTATTATTAAAAAAACAAATGGTGGTTTTTGTTTTTTCTTCTCATCAAATATCAAAGGCTTTTTGTTAGGTTTAATAAATATTTATTGATTTCATTTTCTTTTATATATTAATTAATAAATTTTGTTTTGTTTGTCTCAATTAATTGGTGTATTGACAATGTTAAACTTTAGTTTTTTTTGTTTTTGGAAAATTTGTTATTATTATTATTATTTCTTTGTTTTATCTCATTATTAATTGCTATGAACTTGTTTGTTTGACTTAACTATATAAAGAAAGTATGTATTGAGAGCTTTCGAAAGCTTTCGATTTTTTAAAAGTTGTTTTGTAAGAAAAAGGTTTTCTTAAGATTGTATTTTCAAAGTTTTATGTTTGGAAAGAAAGTAATTTAAAATTTCTGTTTTTTTTTTGGAAAAAAGAAATAAAACTTTAGCTTTGTTTGTTTTGTGGAAAACTTAAAGGATTCGTTTTCGATCGAGTACAATTTAGTTGTAAGTTAAATCTGTTGTTGTTGTTGTTTTTAAGTTAAAAGCTTTAAAGCTTTGAAAGAAATGAACCCAGAAATGAATTTTGTTAAATATAAACCCTTTTTGTATGAAAAGAAAAGGATTTAACCACCACCTAAACTTAACGCCTGAACTATACGTGGATCAGCTTTACTACCCTCACGAAATTCTTCGAGCGTTAACTTGCCGTCATGATTTTTATCCATTTGATCAAATATTTTGTCTACACGTTTCTGTGGCGTATTCTCATCCTCCGCTTGCGGTTGCTGACCCTATGGAATAGAATAATGAAATTGGTAATTAGAAAATGTTGAAATGTGCATACAAAAATGTGTGTGTCTATACTAAGGTGGCGCTTATATATTCGAGGAGAGTTTTTGTTTATTTATTTTTTGTTTTTGTTACATTTATTGGCAAATTCGCGATATGGAAATTAGTATGTAGAATTTTTGAGATGGAAGAAATGCGGTCAGTTATATAAAATTGTTAAACCGTCCACCTATGTATATTTGATAAGGCTGTATATTGTGTTAGAAGTGTCTTATATATTGCTTTCATATATTGCCTGTTATAGGACAAAAATATACATAACAAGGGTTAGTGTAATTTGAAATACTTTTTTCAAAAATGAAAAAATCTATTTAATCAAAACAAGAAAACAAAAAACAGGTAAGAAAACCTAAAGTCAGACGGCGCCGACTGTATAATATAATACGAGTAATACCCTAATAATGGCGGAAAAATCGAAAACTTCTTGCAATTTTGTGGGTCCTATATCATAACATGGTTCTTTATGGAACAGAGTAATTAGCGTTTATTATTGGAAAAATCTAAGAAAAAATGATGAACCATTTTGGTTTGCAGGTATACGTTTTTTGAAAAATACTGAAAACTGTGGCAACGATATAACGTTAAAGTTTTTCGTATTTTGCAAAATGGGATTTACTAAACAAGTCATAACATTATGTAAAATACATCGAGACGTATCTTTGTACAGGAGAATTGTCGGAAATCAGAAACAGTCTTTTTTTGACATTTTTCATTATTGAAAAATATTTTTTAATGTATTTTTAAGGGTGGACTTTTCAGCAATTTCTGAGATAGGGACAAAACTGTAAAAGTTCTTATATATTATTTTTACTCTGTCGGCATTTGTGCTACTATCTTGCTGCTGATGATGCCACTTTAAAATTTCCAGGCCATGTAACCATATGCACCGAAAATAAACAATAACATATGAGTCATTCCATAGCTGAGATTATTTGATTTAAATTTTTAATTGTGAAAACCATAGATATGGTTATCACTTCACTTCAAACTTAATGTTTATATCTGCTTTAGTTAAACATTGGCAATCATTTGAAGTAAAAATTTTTTTCTGCGTTAGATTATTATTTATTAATATTAGCTTTTAAAAATAAAACAATATATTTTTTGTTTTTTTTTCCCTATTTTTTATAATTATTTCCGTATCCGCAAAGAAATCGAATCGAAAAAAAATTGGAGTCATTACCGAAACTATTGTTTCACTGTGAAATTCGCAACATTTGTAGTCATCATAAATATCTTTAATCTAACATATAAGTTGGTGAGATCGGATCTATATTTCCAAAATGAGTCATTCCATGCCGAGCGGTACGATTTTTGACCTCAATAGCTGCGATTGTTTTGAAAGTTTGTGTGTTTATTCTTCTCATAAAAATATTGTATATTTATTTTTGAAAAATAATTTTTTCACTGGTTATGGCCAATTTAACAGTGAAATATTTGACAGATTAACTATATTTCACCTACAGTTTCAAATGTATATCATCTGGTTCAAGTGTAATATTTTTATTTACTTATTTTATTTTTATTTATTTTGTTTATTTTATTTTTATTTATTTTATTTATTTACTTTATTTATTTTATTTATTTTATTTATTTTATTTATTTTATTTATTTTATTTATTTTATTTATTTTATTTATTTTATTTATTTTATTTATTTTATTTATTTTATTTATTTTATTTATTTTATTTATTTTATTTATTTTATTTATTTTATTTATTTTATTTATTTTATTTATTTTATTTATTTTATTTATTTTATTTATTTTATTTATTTTATTTATTTTATTTATTTTATTTATTTTATTTATTTTATTTATTTTATTTATTTTATTTATTTTATTTATTTTATTTATTTTATTTATTTTATTTATTTTATTTATTTTATTTATTTTATTTATTTTATTTATTTTATTTATTTTATTTATTTTATTTATTTTATTTATTTTATTTATTTTATTTATTTTATTTATTTTATTTATTTTATTTATTTTATTTATTTTATTTATTTTATTTATTTTATTTATTTTATTTATTTTATTTATTTTATTTATTTTATTTATTTTATTTATTTTATTTATTTTATTTATTTTATTTATTTTATTTATTTTATTTATTTTATTTATTTTATTTATTTTATTTATTTTATTTATTTTATTTATTTTATTTATTTTATTTATTTTATTTATTTTATTTATTTTATTTATTTTATTTATTTTATTTATTTTATTTATTTTATTTATTTTATTTATTTTATTTATTTTATTTATTTTATTTATTTTATTTATTTTATTTATTTTATTTATTTTATTTATTTTATTTATTTTATTTATTTTATTTATTTTATTTATTTTATTTATTTTATTTATTTTATTTATTTTATTTATTTTATTTATTTTATTTATTTTATTTATTTTATTTATTTTATTTATTTTATTTATTTTATTTATTTTATTTATTTTATTTATTTTATTTATTTTATTTATTTTATTTATTTTATTTATTTTATTTATTTTATTTATTTTATTTATTTTATTTATTTTATTTATTTTATTTATTTTATTTATTTTATTTATTTTATTTATTTTATTTATTTTATTTATTTTATTTATTTTATTTATTTTATTTATTTTATTTATTTTATTTATTTTATTTATTTTATTTATTTTATTTATTTTATTTATTTTATTTATTTTATTTATTTTATTTATTTTATTTATTTTATTTATTTTATTTATTTTATTTATTTTATTTATTTTATTTATTTTATTTATTTTATTTATTTTATTTATTTTATTTATTTTATTTATTTTATTTATTTTATTTATTTTATTTATTTTATTTATTTTATTTATTTTATTTATTTTATTTATTTTATTTATTTTATTTATTTTATTTATTTTATTTATTTTATTTATTTTATTTATTTTATTTATTTTATTTATTTTATTTATTTTATTTATTTTATTTATTTTATTTATTTTATTTATTTTATTTATTTTATTTATTTTATTTATTTTATTTATTTTATTTATTTTATTTATTTTATTTATTTTATTTATTTTATTTATTTTATTTATTTTATTTATTTTATTTATTTTATTTATTTTATTTATTTTATTTATTTTATTTATTTTATTTATTTTATTTATTTTATTTATTTTATTTATTTTATTTATTTTATTTATTTTATTTATTTTATTTATTTTATTTATTTTATTTATTTTATTTATTTTATTTATTTTATTTATTTTATTTATTTTATTTATTTTATTTATTTTATTTATTTTATTTATTTTATTTATTTTATTTATTTTATTTATTTTATTTATTTTATTTATTTTATTTATTTTATTTATTTTATTTATTTTATTTATTTTATTTATTTTATTTATTTTATTTATTTTATTTATTTTATTTATTTTATTTATTTTATTTATTTTATTTATTTTATTTATTTTATTTATTTTATTTATTTTATTTATTTTATTTATTTTATTTATTTTATTTATTTTATTTATTTTATTTATTTTATTTATTTTATTTATTTTATTTATTTTATTTATTTTATTTATTTTATTTATTTTATTTATTTTATTTATTTTATTTATTTTATTTATTTTATTTATTTTATTTATTTTATTTATTTTATTTATTTTATTTATTTTATTTATTTTATTTATTTTATTTATTTTATTTATTTTATTTATTTTATTTATTTTATTTATTTTATTTATTTTATTTATTTTATTTATTTTATTTATTTTATTTATTTTATTTATTTTATTTATTTTATTTATTTTATTTATTTTATTTATTTTATTTATTTTATTTATTTTATTTATTTTATTTATTTTATTTATTTTATTTATTTTATTTATTTTATTTATTTTATTTATTTTATTTATTTTATTTATTTTATTTATTTTATTTATTTTATTTATTTTATTTATTTTATTTATTTTATTTATTTTATTTATTTTATTTATTTTATTTATTTTATTTATTTTATTTATTTTATTTTGATATTCCAAATGATTGCAATAATCCCCATTTTGGAAATTTTAAAGTAGTGATTTTAGGTGTCTTTTTTAGCGACTGTGTGAGTTTGGAAGTGGTGAAATAATGGGGTCTATTTTTGAAAATCTTCTATTTTTTGCTGGATCAACCAAAATTTCATTGAAAAATCATCAGAATGATATTTTTACTTGTTTATTAACACAAAAAAAAACTAAGAAAAATCCTAGAAAAATAGGTAATAGATTTTTTATTTTTTTGATTGCAGCATCAAAAAAATATTTTTTCAATTTTTATTTGTTTGATAAAAACTAATAAAACACCTGCAAAAATCTTAATAACTTTCAAGCTAAAAAAGATATGACTATCTCATCAAAAAGCTAGCATTTAAACGTGATAGGTTTACCATAGTTTTCGAAAACATTTAAAATAATTTTGTTCGAACTTCGTATTTTTCAATATCAAACACGTCACCAACTTTCATAAAAATCGAAAGACCTTCCAAAATTGCTCGTTTATTTTACATGGAATTCCTCTTTTGCGCCGATATCTCAGAATCTATTTACGATCACATATAGCCTAATAAAGAAAGTAAGTAGTACTTCAAGATTTTTGATGATATTTCAGAAACTACTGAAAACCCCACTCTAAAAGTTACAGGGTATTTAGAACATTTGATTTGATCTGGGATGTTGCCCTGGCTCAAGACCATTTTGCACCTATAGAATATAGAATATAGAAAATAGAATGCAAATTTATTTACAAATTGGATGGTGACATTTATTACTTGGCTACAGACTATAACTATCATGATTTCTACTCTGTCAAAGGTTTCCTCAGGTGGCTTCGCAGCGAACAGAACAAAAAATAAAATTAAAAAAATATATTTTTCTTAAAAAAAGTTAAAAAATCTAACGTAGTATAAAACTGCTAATGTGGCGAAAGCCCTAATCGAGAAGGACATTACAAAGAGGGTTATGTAAAAATGTGGACCGTGTTAACCACTTTCACGATATAAGTTCATATCACGTAGTATGTAATATTTGAAGAAAATCTGTTAATATATGTATGTGGTTTCTATGTGCAGGCTTGTTATATATAGGTATTTCTCTCCAAAACAGAGAATTGTTTGAAAGTAAGAAACAAATAAGGTGAGATTTCTTAAAATATTTCGGAGTTTCTTTGAGGATATTCAAGGTTTGAACAGATGTGTAGAAATTATAATTAGAACTTATATATTTGTATGGAATAGTGCAATGTAGCTCATATTTGTATTACTGAGACACATTCTCATGATTCAGCTCGACGATGGATTTCCGTATATTCTTTTCAGAGCATCTAATACAAATGTACCTCAAGATGTTATTGCCTACCAATCCATCAGGTCTGATTTGAACTGGGAGATAATCACGGTATTCGATATCGAGAATGACTCTTTCGTGATTGAGTCATTTCCGTCGAAGTAAAACAACAAGTTTATGTGACCTACTGGGGATTTTTCATTACTACTTTGGGGATAAGGTTTACCAGATCGATCTATACACATCAGATAATGTGCAATATCCTAGATTAACTTCTGCACTAAACTCATTGGAAAATCTTATATTTTTTATATTATATTACTTATAGAAAATTTTAAAATTTTGTATAGTATTCGGCACCAAAAATTCTGTTCTTGGAACTTAATTAAAAAATACCCAGCATGACTTTTGACACAGATAAATTTCAATTGTTTGCTACTGGAATGAATATTAACTTTTGCGAGAAACGCAATTTTGCTAAGTCAGCGGGGATTCATAAGCAAAGCAACAAATAAGAAAAAAAATCAAACGATTTTCTTTAAGTCGAGTTGTTGCTACTGCTCTGGTGGCCTCGTTTAATACTGCTGCAGCATCTAAATGATCATCTTAACAACTTGTTAGGCAATACCAAAGCATTGCTTTTGATGGACCGCCGTTAAGCTGAACGCAAATATCACAAAGGTTTCAAGAGTCATTCAAGTGTCAAACTGGTATTTTGCATATCCTTTATTCCAGTTCACAAAAAACGCTCTCACTCTCTTACAACTAAGTATGCGCATTAAAATAAATTCTATATAAAAACAGTGTATGTGTGTATGTACTTACCACCATTTGATAAATCGCATCCACAATGTTATACATTTCCTCTCGCGTTATATAGCCGTCATTGTCCACATCGTACAAACGGAATGCCCCTGTACGCGAGCAGAGCACATTTCGTATGCAGCCAGGCAAGCAGGCAGGCAGTCAGGCAGCATTAATTTGAAAACAGGGAAGAAAAAACCACACAAAACGGAAACACACACACATAACGTGCATATATAAAGAACGTACACAGTGAGAGAGTGGCGGGGATATTGTATCAAAAGGAACTCAAAAAACATCAACTACAACAACATTGTATTTTATTCTAAAAAAAATTGTAATAGTCGTAGAGGAAATGACATTTACATATGTATGCTTAACTTTTATGTTGTTGCAGCGACAACATGAGCCAATGCTATTTTCTCTACAAAGACCATATAAAAACACACACACTTACACACAGAGAAATATACGTTCGTACATATGGATGTGTAAAAAACACAATGTTGCAAAGTTGCAGGCAACAAACATAACTTTAAATACAGTTTAATGTTGGCTGATGGTCATGTAATGGCCTTTAAAATGCTATAAAAATTCTCCGAAAATCGTAGAAATGTTTGAACATTTCTGCGATTACACTTTACAGTGAGGGTCGAATGTGATGACGATTTATTAAGATAAGTAACTCGTGCTAATCAAAGAACGAACGAAATATTACACCGTGCGATAATTTTTCATTTAATTTAGTGGACCACATGAAACTAGAGATCGTGTGAAAAAAACTAAAAACTGTACTCCGTTTTTCATTTGGTGATATTTTCTCCTTTTTACAGGACTTTTAATTTCCAAAGTATATATTCGTCTTACTAATTTATTCTACTACTTTTACCAGACATACAAAGACAATATGGGTATCCAATGAAAGAGGAGAATGTCTTTTAAAAATACTTTAGATATCATGTTTCTATCTGTATTAGTTTAGCATTAACAAGCAATTCAAGATTTCCCCTTATTTATTTAGTTTATTCATCTTTTACTATTTAAGGGGGAAAAGTTGAAATTGTTGTTAATGCTAAACTAATGCGGATTGAGGCATGACATGAAAGGTTGAACTTTGTCATTTAATAATGGAACACAATATCATTCATATGACTACCACGTCTGGCTCGGAAGTACCTCATCCGTTCAACCCAATTTTTTAGTACAGCCCAAAATCCACACCAAACAGTGACATGTTGGGGATGCATTGGTTTCTCAATAGTCACGAGTGGGTTCTCTGAACCCCATATGCGGCAATTTTGCTTATTGGCATAGCCTCCGAGATGAAAATGGCCTTCATGAAGGCTGAACTGTCGATCTATTCCCGAAAATTTTCCACGTAAATTTATTACATTTTGCGTTCAAGACTCACTACTTTGAATGTAAGTTTTCAATATTTTCCAATTTTGTTCGAGTGTATAGCATCCCATTTTGTAAATGTCAAACATAAACCTTAAAAAAATAATAATGAATGTTTTTCTACCTTTCAAAGTCAGAGTAAGCGGTAGTTCAAATTTAAAATGTATATATTGTATACGTAAAATTTCATATAACAAAAATGATTTGAAAACATTGCGGGTCGCTTTGCAAATATTTATTTCTCAAAATGTTGAAGGATAAATACATAAATATTCCCTATTTTCCATGAGTCTGTCAATATAAAGCAGGTCTCCGAATTAAAAAAAGTTACCATTAGATTAATTTGGTTTCTAGAAAAACAAACATTTTAATCGTATTTTTTTAACTACATCACACTTGTTTCAATTGCTTTGCTATTGAAGTTATTCGCATTTGTGATTGATTGCTTTCAGTTTATTTTCTGTGTTGGGCTATGGCTTACATCAAGTATTTTAAGTAATTTCTGAAAACATCAGCAACGCCGAGTACACATATCCATCACTGTATGCTGATGGTGGCGGGGAGATGGGTGAAACTTGGACACAGCGAGAGCGGGTGGGGGAAACTTAGGAAAATCAAGTGAATGACGCTTGGGTGGATATGGTCGTTTATTGACTGATATGATTGTTAATGCAGACATTGATTTATTTCAATTCGTTTCTTTTGAAATATTTGATTGCTTCATTCCAACACAAATTGTACTGTAATTGATTGCACTTGGGTGAGTGGATTTGAAATGGCGGAGGCAACAATTTGCAGCGCAAACTTTAAATCAACATGGTGTTGAAAGACCGTTTACAGAAATGATAGATGAATATCTAGTTGGAGTTGTGATTGTGGTTATTAAAGACAATTGCAAAATAGTAATTTCAGGGAACTTTAAATAAATCGAAACTTTTTTTGATTAATATGAGTATACTTGTACTAAATTTATTCATATTGGGATGTAGTTTTAATCAGTTGATGGGTATATGTTTTTTTTTTTTTAAATTAAAACAATTGCTTTTTAAAAGAAAAATCAAAAAAAAAATAATAAAATTTGAGGTGACCAATTTTGGAGAGTCACCCAGTAATCCCCATACCAACCATAGATCCAAAATGTTACATCTAATTGGGAAAGTATCACAGCCCTGGTAATCCACAACTTATTCTCCATACTTTTTTCCATTTCAATAGTTATAAATTTATTTCCAAAATATTGATTTGGAGCCACATCGATTTCACAAATATCCACTGCTCCATTTTTGAATCCATATTTACTGTTCCCAGTGGAATCAATAAATTTGATGTATAGGTTGTCACATTTAATAACAAGGAAACAAATCTTCTAGTGCATTAAGGGAATATTTATATTCGTAATTTAATGATATCATAACTCCTTCAGATGTGCCTGTATAAAACATAATTCCAAAATATATATCCCACCCTGTTTTAACTTCAATTTTCCACCAAATTAATATCCGATTGTAAGTCATAAATCTCTCAATATGTTGAACAACAACAACAACAAAACCGCCCAAAACTACAAGCTACCCACCTAAGACATCATTAGTCAATTGCACATTTGTTTGCTTTCGTAATTTCGATTGTTCAGTCAGCAAAACGACTTTAACGCACACGGCATCCCAGCTGCACCCACCACCACCACCACCACATCGATTTGGGGGAATTTCAACGAAATTGTATGGCATTAATCATTTAATAAATCATTTGACCTTTGAAACCGAACCGAACCGCACCACACCATAGCAAACCGAACCGAACCAAACATATTACAATACAATTACAATAAATCTATAACAAATAAAGCAATAACCATAACAACAACCACATCAAACGGCCCCCCATTCAGGCTAAGGACCTACTTATACCAAATCGAAGGAATGAAATAGAAACTCTCACACGTAAATATAAATTACCAAAAAGGACGAAACAGAGAAAACTTGTTTCGCCACTATACGAAAATAACCATTAAGAGTTTATGTACAGTGGGTCAAAGTAATAATACAACGAAAAGTAGGTACTTGAAAAGAGAAAGAAGATATGTGTATGAAAATACACACATTAAAAGAACCGATAAGAATTAATCTTTTTTTTTTAAGCTAAGGCTGGACTTGGTATTGCATTGAAGGTATTCCAAGGTGATATATAACATGATTTGGGATAATTAATTAAAATCCGATGTTGATTGCAGACCAGTATTAAGTATAATATCTGGGTATACCAATACATGAACCATTAAGGTCGACTTGAACAAATAATTCTAGAGAGTTTAATAAAGATTCAATATGAAAATGTGTTTTCGAGAATCTTTATTTGAAGAACCTTTGGACTATATCTAAATCTAAAACACTCTTCTCCATGCTTATTACCTCTACACTGGTATAAAAGCCAAATGGCTATCGAAAAATAATGGCAACGTGTACATTCATCGCAAACTATGAGTTAGCTCAACTATTTCTTAGTGCTCTTGGGTATAAATTGTTTGCTCTTTGTGAGACCCAGGTGTGTGAGGATTCTGATCCACAGAATTTTCACATTCTTGGGTATCACACCCTATCTCTCTTTATCCCCCACAGAGGTCTTTTGGTATACGTACGTAATGATATAGTGTTTCAGAGCCGGCATAACTTAAACTCAGAAAATCCAGAATTTAATTCCCTTTGGGTTAAATTCAAGATTGGAACACATGTACTACATTTCGGATTTGTGTATAGAAGTCCAAACGCGGAAAGGGAGGAATCCCTAAATGGCTTTGACGCCCTTTCCGATTCAATTACAAACATTTTAGAGGATTGTCCTGACAGTGAAATTGTGGTTGCTGGCGATTTCAATGTCCATAATTCCTCTTGGCTTGCCCATTCGAGTCACTCAACACCGGAGGGTCAATACGCCGAGCTTTTTGCCGCGCATAATGCAACTAGTGAATGAACCGACTCACATTCCGTGTGTCCAGGGGCAACACTCTAATATTCTTGAACTTTTCTTAACATCACACCCTGAAAAGTATGAAGTTAACGTTCTAGCACCTCTTGGTAATTCGTATCACTGCATTGTTTCAGCTCTTCGTGTCGCTTCGACCCCAGCCCCAAAGCGGTCAATATATATATATATATATATATACGAAAAGGCACGTTGGGCCGAGCTCAACAACTTTTTCCAGCATTTCAATTGGAAAGTTTGCTTTCTAAATGGCGATATAGATGCTACGGCTGAAATGTGGAATGAAGTCTTTTATTCCAATTAAAGTTATTTCGGATAAAACATCTAATAAAAGTTGGTTTAATCAGACGCAAGACTGCTGTCAGATCCAAAGAGGAAGCTTTCAGGAAATGGCGTTCAAATAAATTTCGGAGTTCAAATCAAAGTAAGTGATTATATTTCAATTTTTTTCTAAATGGAGCCGGTTATAAATTTCGATCATAAAGTTAAAGGATATGATGTGGTTGTTTTTGATTGAGTATGGCTCTCAATCGTTTTAGGGAACTTATCACGATCTAGGTAGTGTGTAGCCAATGATAATTGCTTCAAACGAAATTAGACTGTGAAATGGTTTTGCGCCAGAATTTCGACTCTTTATATATAATTTTTTTATATATAAATTCTGTAAAAGTGTTTTTTCAAAAAGTAAATACCCTCAAAAAAGTTTTCGAAGAAAACATCAACAAGACTTTCGATTTTGTTATACGATTTGTTGATTTATCTAACTGTAATCGTTGATATGTGATTTGTATATTTTCTTTATGGATTTCTGGATGTATTAAGAGCATAATTTTCAGAGTGCAACGATGAACGGAGATTAAAATGAATTTTTACATTGAGAAAAAAAAACAAAATTTAAAAAAAAACACCCAATACCTTTAAATTTAGAATAGTCTAAATTGTTGGAATTATTGGAATTCTTACAGTATAAAATTACCATTATATCAACTATATAAAATGACAATAACTGTTCTGTAGTAGAACGCTTAAATGAAAATTTCCTTAAAATATTTTAGTAGGAACGTGTTTCGTCTTCACGTTGACCCACGGTAGGTATATACGGAGGCATGTGTGTATTTTTATATGGCACATACTCATTTTCTTTGTTTTTAGTATTATTCGTGTTTTCTCTTCTCTTCTCTTTTCTTTACACTTACATTGTAATTTTTCATCCAAATTGCCTTTCGATGTTACGGACAGAGCTCGTATAAATTCTTCAAATTCTATTGAACCATCCTGATGTGTCGCAGCACAACATAACACATGGTGCAGGACAATGTGGCAACAGCACCGCGTAGAAGAATAGAGAATGGGAAGAAAGGGAAGAGAGAGAAAAAATTGGAAATATTGTAATGGAAGCATGAAGTAGAACGACTAAAATACATACATACGTGCATATATCAAATAACAACATTAATGTTAATCAAGAGTAGAACACAAAAATGTTGAAACACCAAACAACAACAATGAAAATAAATAATGGTTAGGAAAAAACCAAAGATATAATGAAATGCGATAAAAATAGTACAATGGGTTAGTATGCAAAGTTTAGGCGAAGATATAAGATATAATAGATAATTTCATACAAAAATCGATAAAATTCCTATTCATTGTATTGGAAAGCATGTGACAGTAGTCTGCGTCGCGCTCCGTACAATTAAAAAAATAATTTATTCAATATCAAAAGTGTACTGTTGGAAACTTGATTTTTAGCCATCTATTCAAAAGTGTTTAGATCACTGACGACTTGAACCAGGGACGAAATATTTTTCAAAATCATCATTAAACATTTCAAACTTTTTCAATTTCCATTCCTGGTTTTATATTTTACAACCATCTTCGGGAATATTCAAGCGTATACTTAATATTAATTGAATTTTGATCATACGCCACTATGGCAACTGGTAACCATCTTCAGGAATGTTTAAGCGTATAATATTAATTAAATAATAATTAATATTAATCATACGTCACTGTGGCATAGGTTTACCGATAAAAATGTGGCATAAATGAAAAAATGCTATTTAAACCGTAGTTTTTAAGTGTCTTTTGTAATTTTAAAGAACTTTTGCATAGACATAGCCAAGCTGTTGCTGGGCTTAAGAGGCAAAGGCTGCGCCAAAAGAGTTCAAATTAAACAGAGCATGCTGAAACAATTCCAAATAAGAGTTCTCCAATTCTCGAAACTTTTTGTACTTTTCCAAATCATGACAGCGCTGAATGTAGAAAATAGCAAGACAGCTTCAGTGATTTCAGCTTGACTGTCAAAATCATACACTCTAACTAGACCCATCATACCACCCGCAGAAATAATTGAAAACATTCCAAAACAAACGCTGAATGAATACTACTAAAATTGTGTAATTAGTTGGTGAATTGCAAGTTAAATTAAATCATAAATCAAGGAAACGCCATGGGGAGAACCAGCCAACCAACAGGAAAAGGAAAAAATCAAAAAGAAATAACTCACCACACGCGTGTACAAACACCACAGCACAGCAGAGCGGAAATGAAGCTTAAAGCGGAAGTGGTCAAAAATCATAAGAACACTTACATATACATACACTCTCATACCCACATACAAAGCACAAAACAATAGCAACACAACTTGTATGCGAGTGAAAGCAAAGCAGGAATCGCTGAAAGCAAACGGAAGAAGGAATCCAATACTCCCGGAGGATTTGGTAAACTTAGCGCACCACGAAGGCAAAAATGAGTATAATTGGATGTGAAAGAATCGTGATAAAGAAGCTTAAAGACTATTTCCTCCCATTCCTCATAGTTGGCCGAAAATTACGCCAATCTTACAAAGCAGCAAGAACTGGCTACATTCATATACATATAACTGGGAATTAGAATTAGTTTAGTTAAATAGTCGTATTAAAGTTTCGTTTTGGAATTAGTGGCACAAATAGCTGCTACTGCTACTGTGGGGATTTGGGAGATTTTCCTATTCAGTTTTGTTCTTGGCACTGACAATAGAAATTACGTTTTCATCGTCGGCTCCTTTCATTTGGGCCGATTCATTGAAATACTATTAGTTTGGATATACTCGAGTATACATATGCTAAATGAGATAACGTATCGAATGGCGTATAATTTGTCTTGGATTATTTTGATTTCTATTCTATTCTATTTGTGGTGTTTACGATATTCCAAGGCTGGAAGGCTGTTCAAAGTCAATGCCAACTTGAATTGTGTACTCGCACTACGACATTGCTTAATGTTTTTGTGCGCCATGAATTCAAGGACTTAAGACAAATGGTGTGCCAGTTGAAGAGTATCTGTAATTTAGGGCGTATTTTGTGTAAATCACAATGTCTTCAAGGTCAGACCATTTGGTTCGGCAATATTGCTTAAAGAAGTGTTATAATAGAGTAAGTTTGTATTAGTGTTTGGAGGCATATATAATTGGTAAGTGTTCTAACAATAATACACAAACTTCCTTTCATTACCCCACCAGGAAGGCAAGTCTACCACGGTAGTAATGGAACTCATCGTCGTATTGAAAATACCTAGTGTCATACTATTTTGTTGTGGTTAAAAAATATTGGGTTAGAGTTTGAACAAGAGAGTTTAAAACGGAGATATAGAGAGAGGGATCAACTGACATCCCATGTCGTTTATTTTCTTTTCATCCGAGTTTTTCAAAACCAAAATTGGCAAATAATTTTTAAAAAGAGTGCTGTATCGTATATTGCCTCCCGTTGTTCATAATATAGGCCTTAATAGAAAGGTATGGAGAGCAGCAATTTATTTTCTCTCACAGAATACGAGAAAGCTTTTTGTTGTCATATATAGATAGGGTGGGCCATTTAAAATTTTAAATTTCAACTAATGATTAGTTTGACTTTGACTTTTTATTTTTATTTTCAGGTTTATGTTTGAGATTTGCTAAATGGGACGCTCGAACGAAATTAGGAAATATTAAAAACTTACTGCCAAAGTAGTGAGACTTTAACGCAAAATGTAAGAAATTTACGTGAAAAGCAAAATTGCCGCATATGGGGTTCAAAGAACGCACGTGTCTGTTGAAAAGCCAGTGTAACCACAACGAGTCACTGTTTGGTGTGGATTTTGGGCTGGCGGTATCATCGGTCCATGTACTGAAAAATTGGATTGATCTGATGAGAAACTGCCGAGCCAGTCGTGGTAGTCATTTGAAATATATGGTGTTCCATTATTAAATGAAACTAGAATTTTGAAAAATAGTCACTACTTTTTTATAGCCGATTCTAATTTAAAGTTTTAAATGGCCCACCCTATAATTGATATTTCGACGATTATTTTTTGGTCAAATACACTTTTTTCGCTATGTGACAACAAATTCGGCGTATCAGCCGCTGTAGTTAAGAATCGATTACTAATAAAATGAAGTTTATGTCGATTAGGAAAGAGAACAAATCTATTGATGCTTAATTATATTCCATAGGATAGAAGAAAAATCAGTGACTCATATATGGAATGGAATGGAAAAAATTGGATCTTAACACATGATTCCAATAGGCATAAACTCCTTAAAACTAAATCATTGGCTTTCAATTCAAGTGCCGAACGAAGCTATTTGGCATCCTAATAATGCAGTTTAGGTTGTTTTTTGAAGATTTGTTAAAATTTTCAATTTTGTAATCAAATGTTGCTGCAGCCTAAACACTCGAACCAAGTTCCTTCACTCAATTCAGTCCCCCTACTTTATTTTCACAGCTAGTAAACCAATTTTCTCTATTTCCATATTTTATTGTACAAGGACCCTAAACGTTGTAAAGACACTATATCGAACAAATTCGAGTGTTTTTGCATTTAAAAAAAAATAAAAACGGTTAACCAAGATGAAAGCAATGGTTTTCCCGGTTTGACGTAATTAGGATTTTTTCAAAAAACGGTGGCGGTGACCGATTTTCTGTTTCGTTTACTAATAAAATGAAGTTTAGGCCGATTTGGAAAGAGAACAAGTCTATTGATGATGAATCAGTGACTCATACATCTCAGTTCGAAAGTAATGTTAATTTCATTCTTTGTCTATGCACGTCATATATGGCAAGGTTCTCCAAAATCATCCTATGACCGTGTAAGGAGGTGATGTTAGGTGTCCATAGGTTATCCAATTCTATTATCTTTCTTGAACACCATCAGACTACGGGAAGTGTGTCGCTGTTCTATCGTTACTTTCATGAATATTCGTGGTCTTATCCATGACCTGAGGAAATTCGGCGCAGATGCACATCTTTTCAGGAACTCTAACTCTTTTGTTATATATTTACAACACATTACAGAGTTAATACTTCGTACTGCAGAAAATATTGCTGCTGTTCGGGATAGTGTGGCTGAAGAGCCGTCCTCCTCTCGTCGTAGTACCCAACAATTGCACCTGTCACGCTCGTCGTTGATGAACATTATGCATAAAGACTTGTGTTTACACGCTTACAAGGTGCAATTGACTCAAGAACTAAAGCAATATATGGCAATAGTGGATGATCAATTTTCGAAAAAAATCATCTCAGTGGTGAGGCACATTTTCACCTCAGTGGATTCGTCAATAAGCAGAATTGCCGCATTTGGACGAATGATAATCCAAGAGTGATTGTCGAAATCGAAAAACCAATGCACCCACAAAGAGTGACTGTTTGGAGCGGCGGCATCATCAGACCGTATTTTTCCAAAATGAGGCCGGTCAGGCAGTTACTGTGAATGGTCTTCGCTATCGTGAGATGATTACGAACTTTTTATGGCCCGAATTGGAAGATATGGATGTGGTTTCAACAGGACGGTGCCACTTGTCACACACCTAATGGCTCTTTTGCGCGACGTGTTATCTCACGTGGTGGCGATGTCAATTGGCCGCCATGATCATGTGATTTGACACCGTTGGACTTCTTTCTTTGGGATTATTTGAAAGAGAAAGTGTACGTCGAAAAGCCAGCAACAATTCAAGAGCTAAAGGATGAGATAATTCGGCACATTAACGGCATAGAACCTCAATTATGCCTCAGCGTCATCGAAAATTTGGACCATCGGATGAAGGTGTGCCGCCGACGTCGGGACGGCCATTGAGCCGATTTTTTGTTCCATACATAACTAAACCATGCCAATATTATCATAATAAAAAGAAATGACAATAATTTCCTAAATAATTTGTGTTTTATTCAAAATCAACATCGGCCCTTCATATATAACCACCCATTATTATAGACGCCAGTTGATATGGGAAATCCTATAAAAGCTTGTCCTTGGAAATAAAACGTCTGCAATTCAAATTACATACTTCTTCTATAAGAAATAAAAAAACTCTTAAAAAAATTGTTGTCAAACATTTTTAGGCAAACAACGTCGACGGTCGTTTGCAAATCGTTTTTATACAGCTACTCCTCGTAGACCAATCTTCAACACGGCCGGTCTCCAAAGTAAACAAGTCTGACAAGCTGTGGCTTGGCAAATTAAGTCCCTCACCCCGCAAAGAAACCATTTTGGTCATGTATTTATGTAAATACCCATTGGCATATGTTGCCAGCAATTATGCAGTGCCAAGTCGAAGGTGGCAAGGGGAGGGCGGAGTAAAAATGTTTAATTAAGCTTGAAATTCTCCTTCTGAGCGTGCAGCGTATAATCAGACGTACACGATTGTGTGTGTATGTGTGGTGATAATAAAGAATTTATGAACGTAAGCAAATTTAATTGCGTATACATATAAAGTAAGATTAAATTAATTAAAATATAAATATGAAAATAAAGAGAATTGTTAAATAAAAACAAGAGAAAAGTATTAAGTTATTTAATGTAAAACAACAACAAGAAGTGAGAATGAAAATCAGGCATGCAGAGAGCTGGAGACAGACGAACATTAAGCCAACAATTTATTTATACTTACATTGTTCTCATCGAATACCCGGAATACTAAAGAGGCGAATTTACTGGGATCTCCTTGGGGGAAGAATTGTTTGTAAATTTTAATAAAACCCTTAAAGGCGATAGTGAATTATACAAATGATTAAACAAAATGATTTATGGGTAAGTAGCACAAGAAAAAAAAACAAATATAAAAACAAACAAAGTTAAATAAAGAACAAAAGAGGAAACCAAACATGGAGCCAGGACCCAGTCATATTCATATGTGTGTGCGTATGTCATATAGTTTCATGTTGTTGTCGTAGTTGGTTTGGTGCAAAGACCACAAACAAACGCACAACATTTAGTGGCGCCCCAAAACGACAGGCAATGGCGTCATGAGTTACATTAGCAACATTCAAAACATCAGCAGTGCCAACCATAATCATCATCAGTGCCACCATCATCATCGTCAGCAGCAGGAGCATCAAAGACAACACCAGTGCCACAAATATGAGCAGCCACAATGGCAATTGAAGTACACACACACAGAGACACGCACATATGCCACACACCACACCACATCACAGCACACAAATACATATAAATTTTTATATTACGACGGCGAACAGCGGCAACATTTCATTTAATCAAACATGTCGCAAATTTCGTTGATGTTGTTGTTATTTTTTGTTGTTTGTTTACCGCATTATTTTTATTTGTTCAGCAAAATGTCGAAATCCACACACACACATATGTAAAACAAACACACCAACACATATGAATACATGACAGGAAACGGAAACAACAAAATGTATTTAAAATTTTAAAAGTTTTTCCCATTTGCCCAAAAGAAACAGAAAACAACAGTTTTTTGTTCGTAGATAAACAGTTCAAAAAGAGATTTCATCAGAGGCACAGGCACCGGCACACACCCATAACATGTTTTAAATTTTGCCCCATTTTGTGATAAAATTCATTTGATGTTTTTGAATTTAATTTAAATATTATACCATCCGTGGATTGCCGTCCAGAAAGAAAGGAGCAAAAATGTTTATAGAAAATGAAGAGAAGAGGGAGAAAAGGGAAGAGAGAAAGATAAAGTTTTTATTAATATTTTTTTACATTAAAACAAAGTTTTGCATAAAATTTTATTCTGATAGTTTTACAATTTGTTTTTCTTTTTTTTTGCGTATCGTCCCGAAGGCGCACAGTGTAATAGAAACGAACATATGGACATACTCAATTTATTTAATAATAATGTAATTTCACAGAGTTTAAGTTGTAAAACTAACCCCAGAAAACCTAGAAGAGAAGTATTCCCAAGGCAACTCTTTTGAAACGCAATATATTTTCATAGTTAGTAAAAAATGTTAATAAAAATTAATGACATTACCATCTTTTTAGATAACTTTATGAATAATAAAATTAATAATTTTGCCGTATGGAAGATATGTATCTTTCCACTGTAGTGAATAAACGGAATTTTTGAATTATTACAAACTCATCTTAAATTTATAGGTGGTGGTGATACAAATTTGACGATTTTTTTAAGACTTTTTTGCTATAATTCGGTTACTAAGAAGTAGGGCAAAACAAATTTGCATATTGTACAATGGATAATAAAGTGACTCTATATTTCTATCATCCGCTGGAAAATTATGTCTTTGTGTATTGTGTATGTATTGTGGAAGAAAGAAGAAAATAACAACGTTCTGACAACGGATTCTGAGGAAAAAAGAATTTGGAAGTTTAATAGAGGGAGAGTTTTAGAACACTACGAGGAATATTTTTGTGAAACATTTATATCCTCCAGCTCTTCAATATAAGTAACTTTTTGGTCCCTTTTGTGCAAAAGGGTAAAAAACACTACAAAACCTCAGGTATAACGGTAGAAAATGTTCCACAAAAATATTTGCCATAAAATTCTACTATAACTCTCTGAATACAACCAAACTCCACTTAAATACTAGAAATAAGTCAAAACATAAAATTCATGTTAGTGTTAATTTCGTACTTTTTTCCGATTTGGCGCTAACGGAAGGAAAGGTGGATCACAATCATCCCTGCCAATTTGACTTTATTCCGGTCTGCAGCGCACATATTGCAACCGAAATTTTCACATGACTCCGATTTTTCTAAAAATCTCAGGAATCATTTAAAAAATATTTTGAAAAAAATCTTAAAATTTTATTTGCAGTTATAATTTCACAAACATTGCCAGTTCTGCCGACATGTGTAAATTCAGATTCATGTATTTCTCAATTGGCTCAAGCGATTTTAAAGTTTGAAAGGTTAAAGCAATTACTTATACGTTTTACAAACGTTTCAATATTTTTAATTCTGGTCTCAATTATTAACAAGTAAGGAAGGTTAAAGTCGGGCGTGGCCGACTATATTATACACTACACCTAGTCATTATACCCTGTGGTGTAGGGTATAAAAACGTCGTTACATTTGAACCGGGTGATATACGATACAGCCATAAGAGAAGAATGTACTACAAATTTTATACTTCTATCTGCATTTGTAAGAAATCTTGAACGCAAACTTTGAATGGAAGTTATATATAAATCTGAACATATCTGACCCATAAGACGCTTTCCAAAATTTGATGGAAATCTATTAAATATGTGCCCTTTAGAGCGGAAAGAATAAAATCGGGGGAGTCATTTATATGGGAGCTATAAATATATCTGAACCGATGTGACCCACTTTCGCCATTGATATTTATATTTCAAATATTAGCTGATGTGCCGACTTAGAAGAAAATCTTTTAAAATATGTTATTTCTAGAGCATAAATAATCAGTTCGTTGGCGAAATTTGTATTGAAGCTATATATAAATCTGAACCGATCTGGACCATTTTTAGCAGAGCTGTTTCTAGTTGAAACATAAGTTGTTTTAACAAATTTGAAGAAAATCTGATAAAATATGTGGTTTCTAGAGCGGAAAGAGTCAAATCGGAGGAGAAATTTGTATGGCAGCTATATATAAATCTGAACCGACCCTGCCCATTTTTAACAGAGCTGTTTCTAGATGAAATATAAGTTGTTTTGCCAATAGATGTTTTTAGTTGAATTATGAGCTGGTTTGCCAAATTTGAAGAAAATCTGATCAAATATGCTATTTCTAGAACTGAAGTAATCAATTTGTTGGCAAAATTTGTATTAGAGCTATATATATATATATATCTGAACCGATCTGACCCTTTTTTACCAGAGCTGTTTCTAGTTGAAATATAAGTTGTTTTGCCAAATTTGAGGAAAATCTGTTGAAATATGTGGTTTCTAGAGCGGAAAGAGTAAAATCGGGAGTAAAATTTGTATGGGAGATATATCTAAATCTGAACCGATTTACTTCAAATTAAATTGTCCCATAAAACTTCGTTGTGCAAAGTTTCATTTAGTTCTAACAACAATTGCGACCTGTACTTTGATTACAAGAGTAGATAGACAGACGGACGGACGGACATTGCTAAATCGACTCAAAAAGTGATTCTAGTCGATCGGTATACTTAACAATGGGTCTATCTCTCTTCCTTTTGGGTGTTACAAACAAATGCACAAAGACATTATACCCTGTGGTGTAGGGTATAAAAATGATAACATCAACATTTTTTCCCCCAAAACCAACTAAAATCATTCCAGGTTTTTATGTTCTCTGAAAATATTTTGCGGAAGATTCAATCAATGAGTTACATTTAAAAAACTCAAAAGAACCTTATAAACTAAATATATAATAGAAATAATTAAACAGCATATCGATGGCTCAAGTCAAAAGTGGCTATAAACAATTTTCATAAAAACGAGTTTTTGATACCAAACTATTCTCAGATTTGCATGTCATCTGTCATATAAATTTGGAGAAGATTTTTTTTCTTATTCTCGTTTGGCTATACACTCACACGTTATTTTGTGCATGCAAAAGTAGCTATAAAAATAAATAAAATAATGGAAAAATTGATCAGCGTGAAACCGAAGGTTTTAATTCTACAAAGATTTTGTTTCAAAAATTGTTCTACATTTACAGTTACAGTTATCGTCGTTAATAGCATTTTGATTCCCAAGTTATCAGGCTAAAATAGGACAAATAGTGGCTGTAAAGCCAAAAATTGTGAAAAGTATCTCTAGAAAAACCCGCGTAACTTTTTTTGTCATATTGAGAATATCAAAATATTTTTGGCATATTATTGCTGAATGCAGGGGGAATATTTGTGTTAGAAAAGTTTCAGAATCCTGGATGGAGAAAGTGAAAATATAAGCATTCAAACCGCGAATTTTTGATTTTTCAACAATTGTAGCGATTTTACCGACGGACTGCGTATACGTTACAAGCGACTTTGGCTCTTAATACACAAATAAGATTTCAGTAGAATCCCTTGGCTAGATCGCGAGAAAATCATAAAAAGTTATTTTTGTGTAACGAACTATTTGCCCTTTCTCAGAAACCACTTTTCACTTTGAATACAATTTTTGATTTTTGTCTTAGAGTAACTTATTAGTCGAATTATTGGGCGTTTATAGTATTTTTTTGTGGCTTTTCATAGTGACAACTAAAAACTTTCTCGTATTTGGTGTTATTATTTTATAAAAAATAATTAGTTGTAGTTAATGCATTTCGAATTATTGCTTATTGATGAACATCGGAATGAAATTGACGCCGCAGGGCTAATTTTTGTAAAAAGCGTTTGAAAATTTTGGCTCTGAAAATCCATCATCTGTATTAAACTATTTCACAAAAATGGAGTCGGTGATGTCATTTATCGTCGGATATTAATTATTTAGGTATCATTCGAAAGGTATATATTTCTTCTAATTATTTTTCGTAACACATTTTAAAAAATGTTTCCAAGAAATTTGAGTTTTTAGCTGTCATTTTGACAAACTACAACAACATCAATCTGAACGTCCAAAAATACGAACAAGAATAAAGTCAAGAATAAAAATTTATATTTAAAGCGATTTCAAGGGACAACAATGCAACATAAAACAAGTAAGGAAAGGCTAAAGTAGGGTGGGGCTGGTTCTATCCGAACACAATGCTTTTTGTATGTGTCCTATTCATAGACTGATATGACCTGTCCTAATTTGTCAAATCGAGAGGAATATTTGTATCGGGGCTATATCCAAACATAAACTAACTTTCACAATAAGGATCTTCAGTTCAAGTAAACGTGTTATGCTCATTTTGAAGAAATTCGGCGAAAATACGCGGTTTCTGGATTGAAAAAAGTCAATCCGGGAGCGAAATTTGTATGGGAGCTATATACAAATCTGAACCGATCTGACCAATTTTCAACAGATGTTCCTAGTTTAAATATAAGATGTTTTGCCAAATCTGAAGTCAATCTGATACAATATGTGGGAGCAAAATTTGTATGGGAGCTATATATAAATCTGAACCAATCTAACACACTTTCACCGCAGTTGTTTCTAGTTGAAATATAAGCTGTTTTGCCAATTTTGAAGAAAATCTGTTGTAATATGTGGTATCTAGAGTGAAAAGAGTGAAATCGGGAGAGATATTCGTATGGGGGCTATATCTAAATCTGAACCGATTTTCTTCAAATTAAATAGCGTTCGTCCTTGTCCCTAAAAACTTCATTGTGCAAAGTTTCATTTGGTTCTGGCTACAATTGCGACAGACGGACATTGCTAAATCGATTCAAAAAGTGATTCTAAGACGATGGATATAATTAACAATGGGTATATCTCTTTTCCTTTTGGGTGTTACAAACAAATGCAAAAAGCCATAATACTCTTGTGGAGTGTATAAAAATTACATGGGAAAACCATGATTTTGAGATGTGTTTTGAGGAGCGTTAAGTTAACAGACGGCTTGACCCAGCGATGAAATATTTTTGAAATCATCATTAAATAATCATCATTTTTGGGGGGGACGTAGCAATGTATTTTCGTGACCTGTCCAATGTTCATAGACCCAGTTTTTTATTTATTACATTTCACTATTGCTTATAGTCGTTTTAGTAATCTTTCTTTTTTACAAAATGGAAAATTCTCAAAAAAACATTAAATAATTTATACTGCGTACAGTCTTTTCCAATAACTAAGCATGTGTGAATTGTAATATAAAAAATAAATACTATACTATGTTTATAAAACCCCACGTTTCTAATTGAAAATTTCATATAAAAAATATATCCACATAATTCCACAGAAAATCACTGTCGGATATCCAACAAGGGCTTGTGGAATATTTGCACAATATCTCAGAATGTCAGAATGAAAAATTCCGCCAACAAATTCAGCGCCAAAAGTGAGGAATGTATTCCTATCACTTGATTAATGAAAGTTGTATTATTTATATGGAAATAGTGAACTATTGTCTATAAACCGCAGATGATTTATCACTTTTGCCTCTTCGCCCCGATGGAGGGTCCCAAACACTTTGAAAAATTATTGACAATCTGATTGCGTTTAAGTTTAGCTAGCTGTTAATTGCTCATGTTATTTATAAACATTGTTAACTTAGATTTAAACTTTTAGTTTATTAGTATTATTACTTTGTTTTGAAGACTTGGGGAATTTTAAATGGAATAATATATAACATCAACGGTTTGACATGAAATTGACATTTTTGCGAGACGTTATGTACATGCACAAAATTCCTATAACTATTCTAATTAAATAAAACTGTATGAATTCAATTCATATAGCAGATTCTGCGCCTCCCTGTACTATGTCGTAGCATATTCAATGTACAATAACTCGCTGAATCTTTTCATTCCTCGTCATTTTATTACACTGTGCACCGGGACGTTGTTACATGACGACATCCTGCAAGAACGTTTACTTACTTGCTCTGTGAGTAAACCATTTGGACAGTCTTTTAGGAATCCTTTATGCCTGCGTTAAAAAAGTTGGATGTTGTGTTTGTGAAAAACAATGTTATTCATTATGGAACCAAACAAGAATTTAACGAAAAAAAAAAAAAACAAAACAAACATTAAAATTAAAATAAACTTACCATTGTCTGATTTCTTTTTCTGTGACTGTAAAGATAAAAGAGAAAACAAGAAGAAAATCAATTTATTGCACTGTTTATTAAAAGAAATCAACTGAAAACAAATTTAAAAATAACAAGTAAGGAAGGTTAAAGTCGGGCGTGGCCGACTATATGATACCCTACACTTAATCATTATACCCTGTGGAGTAGGGTATAAAAATACGATACAGCTATAAGAAGAGAATATACTAATAATGTAATAGTTATATCTGTATGGATCTGATCCATTTTTAGCATAGGTTTCCTAGTTGAAATATAAGACGCTTTCCCACATTTGATGGAAATCTGTTAAATATGTAGTTTCTAGAGCGGAAAGAATCAATTAGGGTGGGGGCGGTCATTTATATGGGAGCTGTATATAAATCTGAACCGAGGTGACCCACATTCACCATATATGTTTCTATTTGAAATATTAGCTGATGTGCCGAATTAGAAGAAGATATGTTCAAAGATATATTTCTAGAGCGGAAATATTCAATTCGGTGGCGTAATTTATATTGGCGCCATATACATTAGGGCGTACCTCAAAAAAAAAGTTCGCCGTACACCTTTGAATATGAAATATTATTGAAAGGTAGTTTCAAAAAAATTTTTTTTATTTTTTTATGCCAAACGTAGGGGTCGCGCTTTTACATTTTTCTATATAACTTCTGCATTTATAAACGGATTTTAAAGTGTGATACATCGATGTTTTTGTCTCGATGAGGCCGATTTTTTTGTCTTTGAAGTCATTGAGCTCAAGCACCCCCATCTGGTACTTACCCATCATATCTCAGTTGCTACTACCCTAATGTACCACTCTAATATCAGAAAATTAAAGATCGCATAAAATCATGAAACTCTTCCTAAGAAAGTATGTCGATTTTGAAAAAAATCGGCCTCGCCGAGACAAAAACATCGATGTATCGTACTTTAAAATATATGACGTTGTGCCAAATTGGAAGAAAATCTGTTGAAATATGTGGTTCCTAGAGCGGAAAGAGTAAAATCGGGAACAACATTTGTATGGGAGCTATATCTAAATCTGAACCGATGTGACCCACTTTCGTCATAGATTTTTCTATTTGAAATATTAGCTGATGTGCCGATTTAAAAGAAAATCTGTTAAAATATGCGGTTTCTAGAGCGAAAAGAGTCAACTAGGGGGGACCTTTGTATGGGAGCTATATATAAATCTGAACCGATCTGGCCTATTTTTACCAGAGGTGTTTCTAGTTCAAATATATGACGTTGTGCCAAATTGGAAGAAAGTCTGTTGAAATATGTGGTTTCTAGAGCGGAAAGAGTAAAATCGGGAACAACATTTGTATGGGAGCTATATTTAAATCTGAACCGATGTGACCCACTTTTGCCATAGATGTTTCTATTTGAAATATTAGCTGATGTGTAGAATTAGAAGAAAATCTGATAAAATATGCGGTTTCTAGAGCGGAAATAATCAAATCGGGGAGACACTTCTCTATATACAAATCTGAACCGATGTGGCTGGTTTGCCAAATTTGAAGAAAATATGTTCATATATGCTTTATCTAGAGCGGAAATAATTAATTCAGTGGCGAAATTTGTATTGGAGCTATATATATATATATATATATATATATATATATATATATCTGAACCGATCTGGCCCATTTTCACCAGAGCTGTTTTTAGTTGAAATATAAGTATATAAGTAATATAATTGCAAGAAAATCTGTTAAAATATGTGGTTTCTTGAGCGGAAAGAGTCAAATCGGAGGAGACATTTGTATGGGAGCTATATGTAAATCTGAACCGATCTGGCCTACTTTTACCAGAGCTGTTTCTAGTTCAAATATATGGCATTTTGCCAAATTGAAAGAAAATTTGTTGATATATGTGGCTTATAGAGCGGAAAGAGTGAAATCGGGAGCAAAATTTGTATGGAAGCTAAATCTGAACCGATTTTCTTTAAATTAAATAGAGTTGCGACTTGGACTTTGGTTACAAGAATAGATGGACAGACGAACGGACATCGCTAAATCGACTAATCGCAAAATCGAAGTGATTCTAAGACGATCGGTATAATAAACGTTGGGTCTATCTCATTTCCTTTTGGGTGTTACAAACAAATGCACAAAGTCATTATACCCTGTGGTGTAGGGTATAAAAGTCGTGTATATGATATGTACTGCTCCCAAGTTTAGTGTTTGGCTGAACATTTTTTAAAATACTTTGCTATGTTACTCAACCAAAATCTTGCTTTGCATAAATGAATAAATCTTCAACTGCTCCAATGTTTGGAAAACGTTGTTTACTTCTACTATAACCACATTGGAGTTAACGTGCGAGTTGTTCTCATAGTCAATACTTTACTACGAATAGCGCACTAAATCTTGCTCACAAAACAGTCATAAAATATCCATTAAATATGTAATAATTTTTGGAATCCTTTTATGAACTTTGTTTACGTATTGCGTGTACTTCGGATGCCAAAACCTCGTCCATATGAGTTGTGTATTCGTTTCATGCCAGCAGCATGCCTAGTGGCGAAAGATGTGAAGTGGCCAAGGCCTCCGAGCAGGCTATTATTGAGTGCGAAAGGACTTGCCAGTTACATATCATACTATTGGATAGATTACGGCAACGAAAATGTGTGTTGCAAGCACTCGCATTTTCTTGGCGATTCTGAAGTCATGAAAGCAACATAGGTGCAATAGAATCACATACGGACTAATAATGCCGGAGATAGTATGGATTGAATGTAATGAAAACAGAAATGTATGTACATAGATATAATAGCGTAAACAATTATTTCTACTTTTCCTTTAATAAAAAACTATTTTTGTACGTATTCATAAAATCAAAACAAAAAAGTTGTTATGGATTTTTTTATTTTTATTTATTTATTTTTTTTTTGCTTAAAATTCAAATTTTAGCCGAAGGCACCTTTAATGTTTGTTCTCTCATTTTGGAAATATAAGTTCGATCACATCTGGTCATATGTTAAATTGAAGGTAGTTATATTGACTTTAAATGTTGCTAGTTTCACATACAGACAGTAACACTTGAAAGAAATATTTTTACTGGCACGAAAAAGAAAATAAAAAATAGAAAAAAATGTAAAAAATATTTTGGTAATTTTTTTAATAGTTAATATTCTAAAGAAAAAAACATTGTCTTTATGTAACATATAAAGGGTGATTTTTTAAGAGCTTGATAACTTTTTTTTTAAAAAAAAAACGCATAAAATTTGCAAAATCTCATCGGTTCTTTATTTGAAACGTTAGATTGGTCCATGACATTTACTTTTTGAAGATAATTTCATTTAAATGTTGACCGCGGCTGCGTCTTAGGTGGTCCATCCGCTTAGTCCAATTTTGGCATTTCCACGTTTTTGAGTAACAGAGACCCAATTGGTGCGAACGGCGACGAATCGAAAATTGGTGGTCATCATTAACACTGGCCGATACAGCTGCGATATTTTCTTCAGTTCGCACTCTACGTAAGCGTGTTGGTGGTTTAATGTCCAACAATGTAAATTTGGTGCGAAATTTAGTCACAATAGCCCGAATAGCCGCTTCAGTGGGTCGATTAAACTGACCATAAAATGGAAGCGCGCAATGAACTTTCTTAACAGAGCACGCATTTTGATAATAAAATTCAATAATTTGCAAGCGTTGTTCGTTTGTAAGACGATTCATGATGAAATGTCAAAGCATACTGAGCATCTTTCTCTTTGACACCATGTCTGAAATCCCACGTGATCTGTCAAATACTAATGCATGAAAATCCTAACCTCAAAAAAATCACTCTTTATATAGGTAAATGTAGAAGTTATAACACTATTTGTAGACAAAAGATTTTTTAAAACATTATTAATTTTTGTTTAAATAGTACCCCCTTTAAAAATTAGATATATGAATATATTTTGTTTTATAGTGTAAACAGGGATTTGTTTAACTGACATATTGATTAATTTATACTGTAATATCTATAAATATCCCCCAGAGCTTTCGACGGGGGGCCCTCTCCATTACGGCAGCCTTCACACTTTGACCGCTGCCCTTAATAGTTGTTATAAAACTGAACAAAACAATTGATTTATTGCTATGCTATGCATGATTTTCATACAAAAAAAACGACGAAACAAAATAAGATTTATTTTTATGCATTTGTCATAAAAAAATCGAAAACGAAAATAAACCAACAAAAGGGAAAGCAGTTAACAAAAGACAGATAAACAAACTGTCATAAAAAGCAAATCTCGAAATAGAAAAATAGCAAAACTATCAACACCAGACAAATAAACGGCAACCAACCAACAAAAGACGACTGTTGCTGAAATGTAGGATAACGACAGCAACAGAAAGTTGAAAATGCAGTAGCAGTTTTCAATTGCAACTGCAAGTACGCACACACACACCCACACTAATACATACATAACACGCTCCTTGGTAAGTGAATATAAAACAATGGGGGAAATATTTCGAAATGAATTGAAAATAAGTCTTATCGCGACAGCTCATGTTGAGGATGCAGGCAACTCTTGACAAAACTATATGTACGTAAGTATGTATGTGTATATATATATGTATACAGAAGTGTTTTGCTCAGTTGTTTCGTATCAGCTGAAATGCAGAAAACGACGACAGCTTACTTACTGTATAAACCACGGACATACTTCTGCGAAGATACATTAGAGAAGGTCACGGAAATTAAAAAAAAATCAAACACTCGCTAAAAGCCTTGGGAAGAAAATGTTATAAACGATGGAATTTGATAACACGATATAACCCAAATCTAGAAAACTTTTTAAACACGGCTAAAATAATAGTAAATTAGAATAAATGTGGCTGTAAAGACAAAAATTGAGAAACGAGTCTTTTGAAAAACCCACCTAACTTTCTATTATATAGAAAACATCAAAATATTTTTGGCATATGATTGCTGACTAAATAGGAAATATTTTGTGACAGAATTTTTCAGAAACCCAGATAGAGAAAGTTGAAATAATGCAATTGCAACCGCGACTTACTACATGCATGTTACAAGCGACATTGACATACACATGCAAATCAACCGGATCCTTTGGATAGATCGCGAGAAAATTACAAAATAAAAATTTCATGCATACAAGTCATTTTAGCCATATCTCCCACTCTTCCGAAATATTCACATTTTTTTGTCGAAAACGATCGATCTTCCAAAATACGTGGATTAATTTTAACACTAGTAATTTTGTTGTACAATTTAGTGTGTAATTTTGCAATTTAAGCGCGAAGAACTTTAGTGTCTTCGATGGCCCCTACTGAAATTTTCCGACAATTTTTTTCGTACAACATTTTAATCCTTAAATGTCCCTTTTCAAATTGTGCCATAAATAGAGAAGTTTTGAGGGTTAAGAGCTTCCACAAAAATGATCCTCATAAAATTCCACAATATAGTTCTGACAATGAGAATTCTCTCAGACATTAACTAAAAACAGTTTTTTTCACGTAGTATATTGCTCCCTTCGACCAAAAAATTAAATCTTTGATCCACTGTAAAAAGATAAGTTTGTTCTGCAAAAATACACTGAACCAAAAACATTCGTACTGTGTACGAAATATTGTTCTTATTATGTTCTTCGTACATTATTCATATTCCATACGCAAATTTTCGTACCTTTCGTAAAAAAATTTTTTCTTAAACTTTATGAAGAATTTCATATTCCCCATGAAATGTTTTCTGAAAAAAAAATACGAAAAAACGTCTTAATTTTTATGAAATTGTTCATGAAAATTATGAATTTTATTCATATAATTTACGAATAAAATTCTTAAAAGACTTCATAAACTATTTTTAAAATTGTGTTCGTAAATTTAATGAAAAAGTTCATATTCCGTAAGAAATTTATTCAACAAAAATTCTTAAGATTCATAAAATCGTATTAGTTTTGGTCAATAATGCATTTTTGTCTTTGCTTGGACATAACAACACACAAACAAATCACACAACCCAAATCCCAATTATTTGCGCTCTGCTGCGTCTTCTAAGGGATGAACCACAAAATTTGAGAGTTGCAACCAGTTTTCAAGTGACCGTGAATGAGATCAGTCGATTGTGTCGCAATTTATTTATTTGTTCGCGTCTTTCAAAATTTTAGATAAATTATCACAATATGAACGTCAAAAAAACATTTTTTTTGATATTAATATTAACTGATTTGATTTGATTATTAATAGTGTGTAAAATAAAACAGCAATTGTTATTTATGTATGAATTTTTGTTAGCTTATATGTACTAATTTTAGATCCAGAAGACTACGCATATTTAATGGCCCAAGCCCTCAAATATGACAACCTTTCTGCAGAGGAAATTAGTAAAATGTGGAGTGGTTTTAGCCAATACCGATTGGACCAAATATTTAATAGCTGCATTAATATAACTGAGGTGCTACAACTTTGACCGCAGTATACAACCCCAACCGTATATAAATTGGTAAGATAAAAAATAATTGTATATACATTAGGATGGGTCGCTGTCCATACAAATAAAACTATAATTTCTATTCACCCCTTCTTCAGATCGACAATGATTTTAATGTACTTCGGAAATCATACTGCAATATTTTAAACTGGGGCTCTAAAATATCTTAATTGTAAGATTTTTTAAAAACATCTAAAACAACGAAATCGCAAATTTTTTTATTTTTGTAACATTTTTGTTCATAATGTTCAAATTCGCCATTACTTTTAAACTTTTGCTGGAAATGTACTGCAGTCCTGTCCATTCTGTTGTCTGTTGAAAGCACACTTGTTTCAAACAAAATGTGCTATGGTGCTAGACACATATATGTCTAATGGTGGCACATAAGATGGAGTAATGGGTTTAGAAGAAAATAAAGTTTTCCTTATACTGACTACTAGGTCCTCTACAATATTAAGATTTTTGTAGTATTTCAAAGAATTGTTATAATTGTTCTGTTCTATAGTCAGTATAATAAAATACCGCTTGCAATATTTGGATAGATATAACCGAAGAAATTTAAAAAAATTAGTAAACTTTGTGCTAAATAGTAAAAATAGTAAACTTTGTGCTAATTTCTATTAATACCTCAAAATAATAGTAGGGTCCTTGTCTAATTTCAGTTTTTTACAGAACTCAAAAATGTTCACTAAAACAAAAGTTATCGAATTTTGAACGAAGAAATTTGATTCTGAATCACTGTTCAACCTAATGTAAACAGGATCGTAAAATCGAATCACGTTTTCGAATGTTTCCGACAATGAATTTTCACTGCGATTTCAAAACATTCAGATTTATTAATAAATACGATTTATTAGGGAGGTGGTTATTATATCGATCGGATATCACACTTATTTCCTTCCTTGCATGTTTTAAAAAAAATTGTTTTTGATAACAGTGTTTAAAAATACATAGTATAGTTTTTTAAAAAATTAAAAATGAATTTCGATCTACTCAAGAAAAGGGACTTCCAAATTCTTTTTATTATTTCCTAAAGCATGAGTAAAGTAATGATTTATGAAGTTTTCACGAAAAGTGGAGCAATATTTTTTCCAGTCACGAGAGACTTATGTAAAATTCAAACATAAGCTTAATTTTGAATTTAAACAGCAAAACCTTATTTTGATTAAATTAAATTAACATCCTCCCCACTCCACCCCGGCCACAAATATCCTGTTCAATCAAGTGTTTCCCTATTATAAGAGAGAACTGAATACCTACCAGTTTTGTCAAGCGAAAAAGTTACTTAAATTATAAATATAATTTATTTACTTAATATAATATAAAATTTAATTAACTGTTGACATTGTAAGCATTGAAATACTATACTATTCAACATTATAAGAAGAAAATAATAAAAGAATATTTCTCCTCCTCCTCCTCCTACATACTAGAGGACATACTTCATGAGGGTACTCTAATTGGTAAAGTGTGTGACGAAAGTACTAGAGTAGAGTATAGAAAATATTGATGTACTCTGCATCTATGTAAGCATCCCCGCATGTACTATGGCAGTTGATTTCTGTTCAACAATATGGATTACGTGCTCATAAAGGATACTTTCGAATGCATACACAGCGATACACAAGCACATTGCCAACCCACCAGCTGATAGCAACATGTAGCTGCGTTGACTAACACAGCTCAACAGGACACTTGTGGCCGGATGTTCGCGTGATGAAATTCCAAAGAATGATATGCATTCTGGGAAAATTGCATTACATGATCCAAGAAATATAAAATGGTCTCAAAAGTCATGAGAAACAAAATAAATTAAAAATTACACGGACACGAAGAAGGCATTTTCGAAATTGCTTTTAGCAAAACATGACTAAATAGAGTAATTATTCGATGATTGATGAGTATTGTAAGTAAAGGCTACCAAAAAGATATATATTTAAACAACTTAAGCTAACCCAGAAAAAAATATAAAAAGTTTTGAAATCTGCAACCTTGAATTTATCAAAAACCATAGCACTCATCTCTGGCAGAATTCAAATAGTAAAATTTTGTCCAATCGTGTTACGGAACAACTATTTATACACACTAAAAATCAAAAGAACGTAACTCACAGAAATTGAGGATGGATAATTTGTATACCAAACTATAGGTGAGTACATTGAAACCACCAAAGGTCAGTGCTCTGTCACTACGAACTCTTTCAGAGTGTCCTGATAAAGTCTTCCGTTTTGCAATGTAATATTGCAATAACTAAGTTAAAAAAATATCTAAATGTATTTCAGCAAATTTTCCGTTCCTACATATATAAAATATATGTTCATCCCCAATTTTTTTTTTGCTAAAAGTACTACCTCGTTTTGGCTACTTTGGGTGAAAGGGAACATACGACCATTTGCTTTTCAATCATACTCTACGTGTGTTCGTGTTTGAGCTACTACAATGCATTGTTGTTATTTTCTCATCATCAGTAGATGTTTGGAAATTTTCCGTTGTTCGTTGCAAAGAAAAGAAAGAAAAGTCAGAGGAAAACAATAAAGGAAATCATCCCCAGGATATGTATAGATAGAAGACTTGACTGACTTTTTGGTTGTTTGCATTTGCCTTCCCTAGCCTTGCTTGCCCAGTAGTTGACATAACTGGCCGACGAAGCCACTAGAAAAATGTCAAATGCAATAAGACGAAAAAGAATGAATAGCGAATTTGCATTTATGCTCAGTTAAAGAGGTTAAGGAAGTGAAAATATTGTTGGGGTGGAATTTTAAATTTAATGTCATATTTTTTGGGGAATAATAATTCAGTCGAAAAATTAGAAGAAGACATAGTATGACTTTACCATTAGGAGAGTAAAACGTAGATAAGCAAAGCCATCTTGAGCCAGGACAATATCCCAATTCAAATCAAACATTAATGTATTTGAAATAATCTTCAAAACAAGGCTCATTACACTGAAATCGGTCAATTATTTTAGGTTGATTGAATGAACACAGCTTTTTTAAGTAATCGCAAAAAAAGGTCAAATCCTGCAAATTTCCATAAAAATCAAAGATTTCGTTATTATACCCTTCACCTCCAGGATGGGGGTATACTAACTTTGTCAATCCGTTTGTAACACCTTGAAATATCGACCTGAGACCCTATAAAGTATATATCTGTGGTCACAACCCTTAACAGCCTAACTCGAGTTAGGACACAATTGAGTTATTAGCACCATCGTATTCACCGTATCTAAATTTATTTGCTCTAAATTTTTCATTTTTGTATCTCTTCTAGGAAGGCAATTAATCCTAAAAAACCTAATAGCTTAAGTTATTTTTCTAAATTACTGTTTTGGCATAACTGCCTAAGTCAATTTAGGATTACAACAAATATAAACATTATTTTTTCATCATTGCCTAAATCAACTTAAGTCGTTAATCCAAAAAAACAAAGAAACAATTTTATTTTCCTAGCTTGAGTTAAGCTCTTATTCCGAATTACAATTTCGTTTTTTGATAAACATAAATTGAGTTAAGGTCTTTCTCCAAACAAAAAAAAAGTTTTAAAATATCATGTCAATTTAGGCGCACTTAAAGTTTTTTATTTAATCTGGAATAATAGCCTAACTCAACTTGAACTTTTTGACTTTCTTTCGTTCAACAATTCATAAGAGCCTAAGTGTCTTTTTCGATAATATCTTTTGACTGCGAGAATAAACAACTATTTTTTGTTAACAACTAAGTAAAGAAATTCGTTTCCTTGGAATCTGTAGCAAAGTTTTCCAAAAAACACCTTCTCCTGATTTTCAGTGAAGATTCAAAACTTTAAACTCCTGTACTGAAAATATTGAAAAACAGACTTAGGCTGTTATGGGTTGTGACCACAGATATATTCTTGATCGTCATAAAATTCTAAGACGATCTAGCCATGTTTGCCCGTCTGTCCGTCTGTTGAAAGCACGCTAACATCTAAACGAAAGACTAGAACGTTCAAATTTTTCACAAATGGTCTTATAGTCGTAGATCGGTTGGGATTGAAACGAGGCAAAATCGGCCCAAAGGGAAAAAATTTCCCTCACAAGGACTAAAAATACCCATAATAATCCCTAATATATTAGCGTATTTAAGCATGTTTTTTGAATATGTCTGTTTTTATTTGCTTGATATTTGGTATGCGCATTCCCCTTATAGCAAAAACGTGATTCTTGTTTGTAGGGGGTGAAATGGGACAAAAAGGGATCAAAAAAGTGCATATTGAACGACAATAGATAGAAACACGAAATTCGGTATGTACATTCCTCTAATTGAGTAAATACATAATATAAAAGTATTTTTTCCAAATTCGTACTTTTAAGGGGCAAAATGGGAATAGAGGGATAAAAATGGTACCAACCAAACGGCTGTACCTAGAATAATGAAATGCGGTGTATACATTTCCCTGAATGCATAGACAAGTAAAATACACGGATTTTTCAAAATTCGTTAAAATGAAAAAGGGGATAAAATTAGTACCAATCAAATAACCGCAGCTAGAGTCATGAAATTCGGAGTATACATTCCTCTGAGTGTGTAGACACGGAAAATAAACTGATTTTTCGAAATTCGTACCTTTTGGGGTTAAAATGAAAAAAGGGGATAAAAATAGTACCAATCAAATGACCGCAGCTAGAGTCATGAAATTCGGAGTATACATTCCTCTAACTGTGTAGACACGGAAAATAAACTGATTTTTCGAAATTCGTACTTTTTGGGGTCAAAATAGAAAAAGGGGATAAAAATAGTACCAACCAAATGACCGCAGCTAGAGTCATGAAATTCGGAGTATACATTCCTTTGACTACGTAGACATACCGAATAAAAGATTGTTTTCCAAATTCGTACTTTCAAGGGATACAATTGGTACGGAGGGATAAAAATTGTACCAACCAAACGGCTACGCCTAGAATAATGAAATTCGGTGTATACATTCCTCTGATTGCGTAGACACTTAAAATAAACAGATTTTTCGAAATTCGTACTTTTTGGGGTAAAAATGATAAAAGGGGATAAAAATAATACCAATCAAATGACCGCAGCTAGAGTCATGCAATTCGAAGTATACATTCCTCTGACTGCGTAGACACGGAAAATAAACGGATTTTTCGAAATTCGTACTTTCAAGGAATACAATTGTACAGAGGGATGAAAATAGTACCAACTAAACCACTACAGCTAGAGTCATGAAATTCGGAGTATACATTCCTCTAACTGTGTAGACACGGAAAATAAACTAATTTTTCGAAATTCGTACTTTTTGGGGTCCAAATAGAAAAAGGGGATAAAAATAGTACCAATCAAATGACCGCAGCTAGAGTCATGAAATTCGGAGTATACATTCCTTTGACTACGTAGACATACCAAATAAAAGGTTTTTTTCCAAATGCGTACTTTCAAGGGATACAATTGGTACGGAGGGATAAAAATTGTACCATCCAAACGGCTATGCCTAGAATAATGAAATTCGGTGTATACATTCCTCTGATTGCGTAGACACGGAAAATAAACGGATTTTTCGAAATTCGTACTTTCAAGGGATATAATGGTACAGAGGGATAAAAATAGTACCAACTAAACGACTGCAGCTAGAATGATGAAATTCTACTTGCGTAGAAACGTCAAGGGGGTAAAAATGGTACCAACCAAATGGGCGCAGCTGGAATCATGGAATTCGGTGTATATATTCTTATGACTGCATAGACACGCAAAATAAAAAGTATTTTTTCCAAATTCGTACTTTTTCTTTTACGGCAAAAATTGGTTGAATCATGAAGTTAGGTTAATTTGCACTATGTATGTCTGATAATGGATTTTCAAAATGTGTACTTTTGGAATTAAAATAGAATACAACCAAATGTAGCGCCCATTATCTACCAATATTTATGGTATTTAAACCTTTTTAAAATATAAATTTATTTTTAAAATTGACTTGAAGTATTATTTCGATATGTGAACGTATTGGTAGCCTTGCCTTATAAGCGTGGTTTGAAATAATTAAAATATTATATTTATTTATAAAATTATTTTTTCAATATTTGTATTTTTTTTGGTTTGGCTATATTAAAAAAATTATATTTTCCTGTAATATTACTGCACGTCTACGAAAACCGACAACCTCTGTGGAAAGCAATCCATGGTGGAGGGTATATAAAATTCGGCCCGGCCGAACTTAACGCCGTTTTTACTTGTTTTTTTTTTCTTTCTTAAAATCATTCCTATTGGCATGGAATGACTCACATACTCTTACACCGACGTCTAGTATATTTCCGTAACACATAAATAAATTTCCACAACCCTTAAACCTTGATTGAATTTTATCACTGCGGGCAATCTTGCATCTCAGCACATGTCTGCAGATTCTCACAGGATAATAATGTCATTTAATTATAACGCATTTCTCCTCATGGAAGGATGTGTCTACATACGATACATCTATAACGAATATGTATCGAGACGTTACACACCTGCTGATGTATGTACGTGTGTATGGACCGTAGGCAGCACCAGGTGATGTTTCATGAAAATTTGTTTTCAGTTTTCCTTGCTCGCCTTCCATGTCGTTCATCAACAGGCACACCCGCAAACCCTCTGTGGCCCATTGTGATTACATGTTTTGCTGAATGACGTACGAAATGCCGGACGAGTAAACATCAGCAGTTGCTGCAGAGCAGTAGCAATAACAGTAACAGGACTAGCCACATGGCCACACTTAAAACGCAACAAATTGATTGACAAGTGACAGACGGACAGTTCCATCGGCGTTTGGATGGCGTTTGGTTACGTTTCATTTGCCTTTGTTTACCCATGAATGTCTGTTTCACATTTCGCAACAGTTTCAGGCTCTCTCGGTTGGTTGTGTGTAACAAACACAATCGTCCCACATCGTCATCAGCATTGTTGGCAGAAGCAGCAACACGAACGAGACTTACTGTGATTACATTCATATTCATACGATCTCCAGCTACAGTGTGAACCCACACATATTCAGAAACATTTGCATGTTTGGAGGCATGTAAATGTCCAGAGGCGGACAGGAGCTTTTGCTCCATGGCCTTCCGGAGCATGAGACAATCAATGTCTATATCCTTCATGGATCCTTTCACAGAAGCTCTTCAGTAATATCGGCAAAAACTCAATGTTGTGGAGGATTTGGGTATGCATTTGTGGTCCGACTATAAGAATCCACATTGGAGTATGCCCGGAGCCCTTATAAAGGCCCTGCGAATTTTGCCACTGCCAATCTTCTCATGCAGCAGTGCCGGGCATAATGGCATCGGCAACAGCTACTGCTACTTGATGCTCTCCTCTGTCGACTAACGACTGCCAGTGGTAAGTAGCAGTGTTTGTAAATGGCTTTAAGTTCACTGGACGTAATTCAGAGTGTGAGGATGTGTGTGTGTGTGATTGCACACACATGTTGTTACCGAACCAAGCGGGCGGGGAGCGGGCACGGAGAAAACCACTGCCAATTTTAATGGCAGTTAAGTGTGTATGGACATATGCACATTAGGGCGTACCTCAAAAAAAAAGTTCGCCGTACACCTTCGAATATGAAGTATTATTGAAAGGTAGTTTCAAAAAAAAAATTTTTATTTTTTTATGCCGAACGTAGGGGTTGCGCTTTTACATTTTTCTATATAACTTGTATTTATAAACGGATTTTAAAGTGTGATACATCGATGTTTTTGTCTCGACGAGGCCGATTTTTTTGTCTTTGAAGTCATTGAGCTCAAGCACCCCCTTCTGGTACTTACCCATCATTTCTCAGTTGCTACTACCCTAATGTACCACTCTAATAATCGAAAATTAAAGCTCGCATAAAATCATGAATCATGTTTGAGCTCAATGACTTCAAAGACAAAAAAATCGGACAAAAACATCGATGTATCACACTTTAAAATCCGTTTATAAATGCAGAAGTTATATAGAAAAATGTAAAAGCGCGACCCCTACGTTCGGCATAAAAAAATAAAAAAATTTTTTTTGAAACTACCTTTCAATAATACTTCATATTCGAAGGTGTACGGCGAACTTTTTTTTTTTACTTGTAACCTGGTACGCTCTAATGCACATATCCCTCATACATTCTGACACACAGAGGATATATATATGTTATGGAATCTCTGAGCGCACCATTACTCGTATGTCTATTTAAATATGTATGAGCATGTCCGTGTGCTGCCGCATAAACGAATCCATTAAAGGATGCAACCATACCATGCGACGAGAATGGTAAACCATCTAGAGACATTTAGTAAATAATCAAAGTAATTGTAGTTATAATTGCAATATTATTTTTAGATTTTAAACACATCTGGGATGCTATGCAAAAAATAGACCAAATACTGTAACAATGTAGCTTGACACATGACCTTTCAAGTATTTTTATTTAATCTGCACTAATTGAATGGTTTTCAATGGACCAAACAGAACAAAAATATCAAGATGACCATGAATTGAAATACTCTGCGATGCATGGGAATAATTTGAAACATAATTATAGTAATTGAATGTTTTATATGTAAACTAATGTATTTTGTCTTCATTAAATGGTAAGACCACATCAAGTTACGTATTTTCTTACAAAAATGTTTCCCCAAAAACGTGATGTTTTCGACAGATTATACAAAAAATCAAAGTAACTACATCTGAGTCACTACTTATATGTGAAACGATTTTTTGAGAGAATTTTAGAATCAGAAGCCCTTAAATGTTGACGATTTTCTGGCAAATTCAGTTTTTCTCAAGTGCATTGATAGACTGGGCATATTGTCCAGTTTTTCAGTCAGCGATCATTTGTTAATTCCAATAAAACCAACCCAAATGATATGCTAATCGTTATAATACTGAATATGTTAGGTATATTAGGGTGTGTTTAATTTTAGACAATTTTTGATTTTCAAAAAAGTGTAGTTAAAAAAAGTGGTGGAATGCTTTGCCGTTTCCAGATATATTTTTATGTTTTAATTCAGTTTAGCTCGGAAAATCGTCAAAAGAAAAATAGTTTTTCTAAAAAAAGAACAATTTACTTTAACTATCGCTATTAAAACACTACGTGAAAGGTATAAGTTTAATAAAAATAAATAAATACCTTAAATTTAAAGTAATTATCAGGGCTACAAATTTTGAAAATGTATCTCTCGCGTACACTGAAAGGAAAACGTACGTAACAGGAACGAAATTGAACGTTGCTGTAGCGAATTTGTTCATTCAAAGTCAACCAACGTCGGCGTTCGGTGCTGCAAGGAACAAAGTTTCGCTGATGCAACGAATCTTGATTTAATGGAAATTATAGTCCTACAATGAATATGTTCGTTGCTGCAACAACTCTAATTCATTGGTGCAACAACTCTGATTCGTTGCTGCAACAACTCTGATTCGTTGCTGCAACAACTCTGTTTCGTTGCTGCAACAACTCTGTTTCGTTGCTACAACAACGCGGTTTCCTTGCTGAAACAATGTGGTTTCGAAAATATTCGTAACAGGAACGAAATTGAACGTTGCGGTAACGAATTTGTTCATTGAAAGTCAACCAATGTCGGCGTTCGGTGCTGCAACGAACAAAGTTTCGTTGATGCGACGAATCTTGATTTAATGGAAATTATAGTTCTACAATGAATATGTTCGTTGCTGCAACAACTCTAATTCATTGGTGCAACAAATCTGATTCGATGCTGCAACAACTCTGTTACGTTGCTACAACAACGCGGTTTCCTTGCTGAAACAATGTGGTTTCGAAAATATTCGTGACAATAAATTAAACATTTTCGTTGCAACAACGAAACTTTATCGTAGCAGCAATGAACGTTAGTTGATTTTCAAAAACAAAATTCGTCCGGGCCTCGAACGTTTTTCTTTCAGTATAGATAATTTAGTTCCATGATGACCACCGGCAGTGGACTTCGAAGTGATTATTCGCAACAGCAGCTCAACTACATAAGGCAGAACTCCAACAACGTGAATGAGAATTACTATCGAAGACATCCCAAAAACAGACACTAGAAAAACACATTATTTGCGTGTCTCCGATTGTTGCACCAACGAATAAATTGTTGCTGCAACGAATGAGTTGTTGAGGCAAAGTGTTCCATCCAAACTCCATTCATTTCAATAATCTTTGACATATTTGTATAAAAACAATGATTATGATGTGAAATTTATAGATTTTTTGTATTAATAAATGTTTTCCCATGTAAAAAATAAAAGAGAATATTTTCGTTGCATCAACGAATATTGAATTGTTGCAGGAACGAAACTACGAAAAGTACGCAAAATCGGTTTCATACCATAAACGTTCACATCGTTTCAGCAACGTGTCGGATTGTTGTGGGAACGAAATATTTCGTTGATGCAATGAAATGGTAATAACGAATCTGATTCGTTGATGCACGGAACGATTTTTCTTTCAGTGTAGAAAAAGTGGTTTAGTAGCGAAAGTAAAAAAAATGGAAAAACTTTTTTGAAAAAAAAAACTACTTTACTTTTGACGAATTACCGAGCTAAACTGAATTTTATCACAAACATACAAATATATCTGGGAACAGCAAAGCATTCCACCACTTTTTTAACTACACGTTTTTGAAAATCAAAAATTGTCTAAAATAAACACACCCTAATATACCTAACATATTCAGTATTATAACGATTAGCATAGGATTTGGGTTGGTTTTATTAGAATTAACAAATGATTGCTGACTGAAAACATGACATTATGCCCAGTCTATCAATGCTCTTGAGAAAACCCAAATTTGCCAGAAAATCGTCAACATTAAAGGGCTTCTGATTCCAAAATTCTCTCAAAGAATCAAATGTTATCACAAAAACTAAGCGTTTTTAAAATTTAAAAAATATATATTTTTACTAAAATTACAATTATTATTTTTGAAGCATAAGTCTAATCGATGCGACTAATACTTTAAATTTAAGGTAAAGTGTTTTTTAAATCGATTTTTCTTTTGACGTTTTACCGAGCTAAACTAAATTTTATCGCAAAAATAAAAAATATTCGATAATTGCAAAACATTCCACCACTTTTTTAAACTACATGTTTTTGGAAATTAGAAATTGTCTAAAATGAACACACCCTAATGTATTTAATAAAAAGTTTAAATTTTCGAATTATTTACCGGAAGTTTTAATAATAAAGGGTGATTTTTTAAGAGCTTGATAACTTTTTTTAAAAAAAAAACGCATAAAATTTGCAAAATCTCATCGGTTCTTTATTTGAAACGTTAGATTGGTCCATGACATTTACTTTTTGAAGATAATTTCATTTAAATGTTGACCGCGGCTGCGTCTTAGGTGGTCCATCCGCTTAGTCCAATTTTGGCATTTCCACGTTTTTGAGTAACAGAGACCCAATTGGTGCGAACGGCGACGAATCGAAAATTGGTGGTCATCATTAACACTGGCCGATACAGCTGCGATATTTTCTTCAGTTCGCACTCTACGTAAGCGTGTTGGTGGTTTAATGTCCAACAATGTAAATTTGGTGGGAAATTTAGTCACAATAGCCCGAATAGCCGCTTCAGTGGGTCGATTAAACTGACGATAAAATGGAAGCGCGCAATGAACTTTCTTAACAGAGCACGCATTTTGATAATAAAATTCAATAATTTGCAAGCGTTGTTCGTTTGTAAGACGATTCATGATGAAATGTCAAAGCATACTGAGCATCTTTCTCTTTGACACCATGTCTGAAATCCCACGTGATCTGTCAAATACTAATGCATGAAAATCCTAACCTCAAAAAAATCACTCTTTAGTTTAAAGAGATCATATCTAATGAATGGTATGAGCTATTGTATTACATGTTATTATTTGTCAGGAATAGGGTATTTATTCTAAGTTTGTATCACCAAGAAATAACCCACCTCCAAGTATACCGAATTACTAGTCTTTTCCTTATGAATCACATATTGACAGTGTCAGCTATTTCCCTCTCGAAATCTTGACAGAAGGCAGGAAGTCTCCGCGGAACGAAAGGAATCACTTTACACTTGAACAACGCACAGTGGTTCCAGATCGATTTTTTAATTAATTCTGTACCATTTGAGCTGAGAACCAAGCTTAGAAGAGAGGTGTTTTCTAGATGATTTGGATCCCAAGTGAGTATGGGGCCTAATGGGTAGTTCGCTAGTGAGTATTTGGTCATCTCGGCAATGTCAAATTTTGAAACGAGACCGGTGATTTCAAAAAACCCGGTTACCTGGTTCTATTTTTATGAAAAAACCGGTCGGACCGGGTTTTTCTTGAAACAGTAAAAAAAACCTTGTACATACTCGTTCTGGGGAATAGGACAATTCTGATGTCATAATCAGATTCAGCGCACTGGAATCGAAATTGACTCCAAACATTCATGTCTGAATTAGCTTGGCGATTTTTTAATGTAAGTACGGGGTGCGGCAAAAGTCGCGAAGGGATTTCTAATTTCTAATTTAATGTTTTCCATTTTTTCTTTATAGGACTTGTAAAATAAATCTGGGAGATTAATCATGAAAAGTTACAGCGGTATCCAACGAACCAAAAGTAATACAATTTTATTTTGAACATCAAATAATTTCCAAAAATGCAGCATTCAATTGGACAGCCCGTTCGCCGGATTTAACAACACCTGATTATTTCCTTTGCGGATATTTAAAAGAGAGGATGTATATCAACAGACCCAGAACCCTTGAACAGCTGAAGGTGAATATTCTAGCGGAAATAAGAGCGTTGCAGCCAGATAGTCTGATTCGTGTCATGGGAAATGCTCTTGGTGGTGGTGGTCACTTACGTGACACATAAATTTAAAAAATCTATATTTTATTATTTTGTAAGAAAAATAAATTTAAATTAAAAATTAATTAAGTTATGATAGTTTTAAACTCCTACGCGACTTTTACCGCGCCTTGTATATAAAGAAACCGAGATTACCTTTCGTCCTGCAAAAACATTTCCCGAAATGTTAGTTAAGAACTGGTTTTAACGACGTAAAAACTACAAATTATGTCTCGCTGAAAAAAGAAATCATTTTGAAAAGCAGCTATAAATTCTGAGCCAATTCTGCAATTCTGACATCTTGTACAGCATGAATTAAGCTAAAATACATAACAATAAGAATGTTGTTATAAAGAATCATATGTTTGAAATTAAATTCTAGGATTATGCGTATTGTTGGACTACTTGAAATACAAGGACCTTTCACTTTTCTCTCAAAGGGGAGTTCATCAACCTTTCAGACGATACCAAAGATATCAACGTTCAAAGTCATTAGACCATTAACGAAGCTATCTCCTTACAAAAAGGCACAGAAGTACCAAGTTTGGACCGTGTAAAACTAGAACCACGTACAACATATATAGGGAGATTTTTTAGCTATTATCTTTTTGGCAACACTGGTTTAAACAGCTGACGCACGTTTCGTGTTTTGTTTCACTGCCAAACATCTTCAGTTTGGTCTATAATTTAACCATGAATCGTCTTACAAACGAACAACGCTTGCAAATTATTGAATTTTATTATCAAAATGCGTGCTCTGTTAAGAAAGTTCATCGCGTGCTTCCATTTTATGGTCAGATTAATCGACCCACTGAAGCGGCTATTCGGGCTATTGTGACTAAATTTCGCACCAAATTTACATTGTTGGACATTAAACCACCAACACGTTTACGTACAGTGCGAACTGAAGAAAATATCGCAGCTGTATCGGCCAGTGTTAATGATGACCATCAATTATCGATTCGTCGCCGTTCGCAGCAATTGGGCCTCTGTTACTCAAAAACGTGGAAATGCCAAAATTGGACTAAGCGGATGGACCATTTGAGGCGCAGTCAAGGTCAACATTTGCATGAAATAATCTTCAAACATTAAATTATATGGACCGTACTATCGATTCAAATAAAGATTTCATGCATTTTTCTGAATTTTATGTGTTTTTTTTTTTTTTTTTTTTTGAAAAACTTTCCTATAGCTTTTAAAAAATCACCCTTTATTGTCTACATAGACCGCCAGAACTGAATTCTGGATTATTTAATGATCTGCAAAATATTTCTTCGTTGTGAGTCTAATCGCTCTCTAAAGGTAATCAATTCGTAATGTCGTCGTACGGCTGATAGAGCAGATCGAATGGACAACGATTTTGCTTGAAAAAATCATATTTTCTGACTAACTGAATTTTGAACTTGGCGGCTATGAAAACAAGCACGCGATACATTCTCAGAAAGTAACAAGTTGGTGTAGATTTTGGAGCCGTGGCATCATTGGCACAGCGGTTAACGGCGAGCTCTACAGAGGCATGATAAATCATTTTTGTGGTCGATGATTGAAGACATGGACGATCTTTGATTGGAGCAATATGACGGGCCATGCCACATAGCCCAGACCGATCGATATTTTGGGCGCCAAGTTCAATAATTGTGTTCTTAGCTGTCTCGGCGAAGGCAATTTGCCACCCCGGACCTGCGATTTGACGACATTCGATTTTATTTTGGGATACCGAAACGGAACGATGTTATGTCATGAATCGATTAGTGAATCACGTCGTTAAGTATTTAGAATATCTAGCCAGAAATCGTAATTAAGGTATTGGAAAACTATTGCGAATCCACCCGTGGCAGCCACATGAATAAACTCGTGTTCCTTAAATAATGGGAATATTTGTTTCTCAAAAAATGCGGACAAACAGTTATTTTTAAATTTTTATAAAGATGATGAAATTATAATTAATCTGCATTTAGTTCTCTAGGAATTATGGTCAAACTGTTATTGAATTAATTTTTAGCTATTAAACATTTGACTAAATACACATTTCTGTGTTTATTTGAAAAGTTTAACTGTTCACAATTTATTGCTCTTCGCAACTTTTTTCGTTGACATTTTCAGCTTCCTCCATTCAGCTGCGCACATATTATAAATTCTCTACTCAATCGGATCTCAAAATTATTGTATGTCTTATCACAACTTATCAATTCATTATTCTTGTGCATAGTATTTTTTCTGCAAAAAGTTAATTGATCCATTTAAATAATGAAAGAAAATTTTGCTGATTGCCAAAAAGGAATAACTGACTCTGTCTGCGAGTATAATGAAATTGTGGAAATTGAACTAATTTAGCGAAAACAAATTTCCAAATTCCAACAGCAACAACAGTACAAAAGTTCAATTAAGAAAAAATTTAATTAAAGCAAAATTGAAAGTAATGCCACAAAAATATTTCGACAATCTTCATTAAAAATTGTTTGGTTTGCCTTGTCGTAGACAAGCCACCTCCAAATCGATTGTCATCTCAGCCGGCGGGGAGTTTGAATAAGCAGCATTATTGAAATTTGACCCTTGTCAATGTAAAGATATTTATTTATGGCCCCCATTATGTTTCTAGAGCAACAAAGAGGGAAAATTGTAATTTATTATTATTAAGGAAAATTCGACACTTTGAGCGTGGTGACGGGGGAGGGGAGGGGTGAGCTCTGATGAAATGAAATGTTATGGTGGCTAAAAATATTTCGTGATTAAATTACTTTAGATTGTTTTTCCATAATTATGCGAAATACTTTAATTATTTTAGATAGAAAATATCTGGAAAAAATCGTACAGAACCTTTCTTGGATGAAGGTCATATTTGGCTACACTTTGCGAAGCCTTCGCAGAAAATGGAATAAATGAAAATAACAAGATCAATGTCAGACGATATATTACAGACACTGCATTTCATTTTCCTTCTACTTAATCCTTTGACTCATTTTTGGTATTAAATATTATGTCATCTCTGTAATTAATCGGTCATTGTGCAGACATTTATGTGTTACATTTCTCAAAAGCACGCAAATACGCCAACATGTTTCTGTGCTCAACAATTTTGTGCAGGCTTCTTCTACGAATTCATGCGATGTCATTAAGCATTGCTCGGGATTAAAAAACCTTCCATGAAAATGAATGAGCTTTTACAAAACTGAAAATAATTTTGTAATTAAAAACACTCAAACACCCCCAGTGTACAATGTCGCATGTCAGCCACCAAAAGACAAAGTTGAGGAGAAATCGTGATATTTATTTTAAACCAAAACGACATCACCAACACAACAGGTTTTATGGATTGCCATGCAATCGAGGTGAAGGGAGGAGGGGCGAAATAAAGCTTTAACACTTGGCAAAATGCAAACCACGAAACGTTGTTACGATACGATACGTTCTATTCCGGTTGAATAAAAGCGTATGTACTATGTAGCCACGAAGTTCGAACTAATTAAAGTTTGCCCCCCTCGTCCTATAAACTCATTACAATACAATGCGAGTGTACCGTGAAATGCTGGTGGTGATGGTTGTAGTAGTAGCGTTGCGTTTTGTTCGCCAATGTTTGGGGCGGACTTTGCTAAATTTGTCGAAAAGTTGTTGAACGCTGATAAAGGTAATTTTAATTGCCTGTTGTCGTACTTACATTCGCACATACTACCATGGTTGTTGTAAAGCAGTTTTACTGGTTTGCTGGTTTACGGTACGTATGCTTTATATATTTTGATTTACATTTATATTGTTCATACGCCACAGAGGGTACGAGATAAATACAATGTGCTTACACGTATATGTATAATGTACATTAAGAGGGAGTGAAAACAGAAATTTCCATGAGCGGAAAACTTTTTGTAAGTGGACATATACGAGGGTTGCCGTTTAAACAATGCTGCTCAAAACTGACCACCGAAAGAAAACGCTTTGAGGGGTACATTTTTATTACTACGTAATACACTAGTTTACAACCATTTCGCCAAAGGACTGTGTATTTACATTTCTAGTGTATTTCAATGTCCTAAACTTCCAAACGATATTACTTTTAATGGATGTTTTTTAATATTTTCGGGAGTAAAATCAATCACACCAGGTTATATGTCAAATTAAAAATTTCAAAGAGAAGGAGTGGCTTATTAAAAAATAAAAATTAACAGGTAAAAAACCTATAAGTTAAGAAAAAAGAGGTGGGCGAATTTTAGGGCCATTGAAGTGAATTCAAATGATATTCATTAAAATAACGTCAATGATTGCTCCAACATGAATTTTAGTCTAACCTGTGCGCAGTTTACCTACGGGCTCATTATGTAATTTCCGAATTATAGTGGTGTTTTGACGATATGTATAGTAGAGTGGCTTCAAAATAAAAGTAGTGGATGTTCCCGACTAAAATGAAAGATTGGTTTGTTTTATGTGTTCTCCCAAAATATTTCGCTTTTATCATTGTCCGTTCGTGAGCGGTTTTTCTTGACCCGGAATAGAGGGTAGAACTTTAACATTTTTGTGCAATTTTTGTTGCATTTTTATAAATAAATAACTTCCGCAATAACTTCCATATTTTTAGTTCGATTTGTGTTTTTGTTGGATCGTTAAAAAGGTATTGATCACCAATTTCAATTTTTAGAACTTCCTAACCCATTAAGGGCCGAAATTTTTTTCTTACTGTTGGTTCTCAGTGGGTTAAATATGATGTAAAAACTGAAATATGGGTTATTTGCTTCGTAAACACATTCTAGTCTTACAAGAAGCAAATTTTTGAAATAAAAACATCTGAAATTTTGGTCTTTCAATGGATAAATTGGGAGGAAAACTTCACATAAGATGTTACAATAAAACCGTGCGACATGATTTCCCTCCCAAGAATGAGCTTATATAGAAGCGAAGCTATAGGTCACTTATAGGAAAACTCATACTCAGTTTATTTCGTGGTCGTTTGTCTTTTTTACAGGACTTTTAATTTCCAAAGGATGTAAATGTTTCAATAATTTAGTTACATACTTTTGCGTATCATATAATGGCGATATGGGTCTCAAATGAAAGAGAAGAAAATCTGCTAAATATACTTTTATTTTCATGTTAATTTAGCATTAACAATCATTTTAAATTTTCTCCTTTAAAAAGTTTTTGTAGATTATTCATGTTTTAATTTTTAAGGGGGAAAATTTGAAATGGTTGAATTTCTTTCCAAAAATTAGCTTTATATAAGACTAGAATGTATTTACGATGTAAATAACGCCATAACCATAACCCCCATTTAACCCACTGAGTATTAACAGTAAGAAACAAATTTGCAGCCCTTAATGGTTTAGAAAATACAAAAAATTGCAGTCTCCAACGAACACCTAAAAACATAAATCGAACTAAAAATGTGGAAGTTAATGCTGTTCTTATAAAAAATGCATCAAAAATTGCACTAAAATAGTAAAGGGAGATTTTTTAAAAGCTATAGGAAAGTTTTTCAAAAAAAAACACATAAAATTCAGAAAAATCCATGAAATCTTTATTTTAATCGATAGTACGGTCCATATAATTTAATGTTTGAAGATTATTTCATGCAAATGTTGACCTTGACTGCGCCTCAAATGGTCCATCCGCTTAGTCCAATTTTGGCATTTCCACGTTTTTGAGTAACAGAGGCCCAATTGCTGCGAACCAGCTGTTTAAACCAGTGTTGTCAAAAAGATAATAGCTAAAAAATCACCCTTTATCAAAATAATTTTCCTTCACAGTCCTAAATATGGAAGTATATCATTACAGTTTTGACACGATTCAAATAAAAAAATGCAACTTGGTTTTAATAACCTAAGTCGAACAAAAATACAATTACGATCAAAATAGGATATTTTTGAGGTTGTAAACTTTTTGCCACATTCTATCCGAAAAAAAAACGGGAAACTCTTGAATCTTTCTAAATATGTATTTAATTCTTCAAACTTTAATTCCCAAACTCCAAAAATTTTTCAAAAGAGTATATTTTATTTATATCAAATTTATTACAATTAAATTTATTTGACACAATCACACAGTCGTAATAAATTTAAGAAACCACAATTACTAATAAAAACAATTTTGTGTGCAAAATCTCTTAAAGTGTGTGAGACACACTTTTTTTCTTACTAATAAGCAGTGTTATTCATTTATTCATTCAAAAGATGTCGTTTATTTGTTTTGGAAGAAAATAAATGCATTCTATTGATTGAACAAAAAAAAACAGCGCAAGGAATTTCGGCTGAACAAAATTCAAAAAATAAATTACGGGCACTTTATTATTATCATCCTTACTTTCTGATATCGATGAAACATTGGAATTTGATTAGTTTATCCAATTTTCTATTTCGTCGTTGGTGAAATGTGCGACCGAAAACCTAGGCGAAAAAAAATTTATAAAGTTTACTCCAACTTGTCCGTAATACAGTTTTTGTTACCATGACCCAAAATTGTTTCAACAACACAAAACACTAATTTATATTAAATTGTTAAATCACGGTTGGATTCATTTGCATATACAGCTTCCATAGGAAACGATGTCTTATAATATGTATATTTTTATATTATAAGGCCAGTTATATTTGAAGATAGGAAAAATGTCTGAAACCTGTTGCATTTTGCCACTACATTTTTGTATGATATGGTGTCTATCAGTATAAACGTTTTTTTTTGTGGTAGATTGTTTTCTGTCTGATACATATTTCACTTTGGAGGAAAGGATATATGAATACCATTCATCCATTTTTTGGCAAATAATTCTCAATAAGGGGTTTATTTTTAATTCTGTCGGATTTACGGATTCAGCTTTGTTTGCGCATCATAATAGTGCTAGCTTTTATAAGCACATTTTGCGTCTACGGACATTTTATCTAGTGTTCCATGTACTACACAGCTAGTCCTAGCCTGAATTGCAGTGAGAATTCCCAAATAAACTGATTTCAAAAAACTCCACATAAGTTGTCAAGTTAATGAACAGGAAAAACTGGTTTTGAACACATGTATAGACATGTTGCTTATAAACCGATTTTAACTTTCTTTTCAGATTTGAAAAAAATAAACCTGGACCTATTGACAGATATATCGATTTTTAAGAAAACTTAAGAAATCTGTCTGCTTTTGTATAGCAAACATACTTTTCTAAACAATCTTTAACCATTTTTCAATTTTTGCAATGTTTTAGCACATTATTTTGTTTGGTAACCGTACCAATTGTAAATTTGCTTTCATAACACATTTAGTAAGAAGTAAAACGCCGCTTTGTTTTTAAAAATCCATTAGTAATTGACTGAGTTATTGAAGATTTTATAAATAAAATTGTATGCAAAAGTGCAAGTTTTGGTAATTCCAGTTCACATATCTCATTATTTTATGAATTGATGTCCTCACGTGGGGACAGAGAGCGGTAATGGGCTAAATAAGCCACATATCTATCGAAAGCTTCAGGTTTATTATTTTCAAATACGATGAGAAAGTTAAAATTGGCTGATAACCAACTAAGTTAGTTTTTGGAGGTGGAGTTTCAAATGATTCCTGTTCTACTCGACAATAGCTACCAGAAAAATACTATCACTTTACGACTTTAACTGCAGTTGGTACCGCTTTTATAGCCATTCAACCCGTTTGCCCTAAAAGTACAATTTTCCAAAAATTTCTTTTTTCGAGCTACCGCCATTTGGTTGGTATCAATTTTATCCCTTTTTGTACATTTGACCCTAAAGATACGAACATCGAAAGATCGCTTCAATCGCTTTCAAGTCTATGCAGCCGAAATATACACCAATCTTCACTATTACATCTGCTTCGTTTTGATTAGTACCATGTTTATCCCCTTTCTCCCCGTTTCCGCCTAAAAGTACAAATTGCGAAGAATTCCTGTATGTTCACTGCCATACAGTCAGAGGAATGTACATGTTATTACTCTAGCTGCAGCCATTTGGTGGGAACCAATATTATCCTTTTTCCACATTTCCCCATATAAAAGTACGAAATTCAAAAAATCAAAAAATTAACGTTTCATTGGTATAGCCATGTGGGCCATTTAAAATTTGAACTACCGATTACTTTGACTTTGAAAGATAGAATATCATTCATTTTTATTTTTAGGTTTTTGTTTGACATTTGCAAAATGAATGGAAAAAAGATCGGCCTTCATGAAACCCATTTTTCATCTCGGTGGCTACTTCAATAAGCAAAATTACCGCATATGGGGTTCAGAAAACCCACAAGTGACTATTGAGAAGCCAACACATCCACAACGAGTCACTATTTGGTGTGGATTTTGGGCTCTACTGAAAAAAGAATATCATTCATTTTTATTTTCAGGTTTTTGTTTGACATTTGCAAAATTAATGGAAAAAAGATCGGCCTTTATGAAACCCATTTTTCATCTCGGTGGCTACTTCAATAAGCAAAATTACCGCATATGGGGTTCAGAAAACCCACAAGTGACTATTGAGAAGCCAACACATCCACAACGAGTCACTATTTGGTGTGGATTTTGGGCTCTACTGAAAAAAGAATATCATTCATTTTTATTTTCAGGTTTTTGTTTGACATTTGCAAAATGAATGGAAAAAATATCGGCCTTCATGAAACCCATTTTTCATCTCGGTGGCTACTTCAATAAGCAAAATTACCGCATATGGGGTTCAGAAAACCCACAAATGACTATTGAGAAGCCAATACATCCACAACGAGTCACTATTTGGTGTGGATTTTGGGCTCTACTGAAAAATTGGGAGGTACCGCAGAGCAAGTCGTGGTAGTCACATGAATGATATTGTGTTCGATTATTAAAAGACAAAGTTCAATCTTTCCAATAAAACTAGAAATTTGAAAAAATAATCAGTACTTTTTATAGCCGATTCTAATTCAAAACGTTACATGACGCACTCTATACAATTTTTGCTCCATTTCATCACCTAAAAGTGCAGATTTCTTTATGGTGCGTCTTCACTGGATACAAGGCAGTAATTTTCAAAAAATGTGCTTAAATTCTCGAAACGATCTATAACAATTATACATAATTTTGAAAATTTTCCTGCCGATTTATTCACAACGCAGTGTGGAAATCCTACCTTGACTGGCAACAGATAGTTCTTATATATGATCATTTGCATATGGTTTAAACGGCGACGAAGTTCATTAACATATTTCAGGTATCCAAATAGGTTTACGAATTTAATATATGCACAGCACCACTCTTGTGTGTGTGTGCGTGTAACCAATAATAATTAACCCAAATCCCTACAATGAGATCAAATTACCCAACACATGACCATGTGCAACCAAAGACAACACCCCCACTGTGTGTTGCGTATGCAAAGGATATTCTTTGCAAGTATTGGGGGGTGGAACCAAAAAGACCATTTTAAACACAGTTAAAATGAAATAAATTTATGGTCGACTCGCTCTGTAAACCAAATGGAGAATGCATTTGTATGGGTTCACCATATACATACATGAAGGTAAAATGTGGATGTGGAAAGTAGCCACATTAATGCGAAATCATAAATTTTCATTTTCACTAACAAACAAAAGGTTGCTTTGTTCGTATTCGGTATGCGATTATCGTCATATCCTTCCACGCAATTCTTCTTCTTTTCCCCCAAAAAAACCCTATATCATTTTAAATCAATACACAGCCCCATTTCACACCTCCCTTCCCCGCAAAAACGATTTATTTCAATTGTAAATTTCCTCGTCCAAAGGAGTGTTTTTTTCTTTTCTCTGGGGATGCTGGCAACCAAAAAGTGTTATTGAAGTAATTTTCAATTTTCGGAATGCTATTTGCACTGCGATTCTTTCATATTTTCTGGCAAGCACGCATTACAAAATAGCTAACGAAACGGGTGGGGAAGCGGTAGAAGTTCCTATCACATTTGCAAGGTCCACCGTTTCCAGAAACTTCTTTGCCCGGACCCTCGCATTATATTTTCGCGCAGGCAACTGTTATTAAATGCACATTACATTTATGTATTTATGTTAAAGTGCGATGTGCATCAAACTGCAAGCGGTAAGAGGATTCCCACTGTGTCTGTGTGTGTGTCCGTCTGTTGGTTGCCTTTTGCGGACGTGAGTAGCAGATTAACCCCCCCCCCCCCTATCACGTTTTTAGTTGCTCGAAGTACCATCAAATGCTTTTAAATCTTTTTTTCTGCTCTCACTTTTCTCTACTCGACAGTTTACGTTTTTTGGCTTTAATCCAATTGCAAAAATACAAAATGTGAACGAAGTTCAGCGGCGAAGAAAAAAATCTCAACTAATTGCGTATTGCACAACAATGATAAATATGTCAAAAACTTTTGTACTTTACCCATGAAATTTATTGGTACAAATGCAAGTATTTTTTTAACGCAAAAAGTCACACGACATTTTTCCAGGCTGGCGGAGGGGGGGGAGATGTTTCCCAAAGCTGACATTCGAAAATCGACATAAAATACGAAAATGTTAAACAAAGAGTTTGGTAGCAGCTTTCGGATAAATGCAAATATACGTGGCAAGGATTAGTGTCAATGTATATGACATATCGGCATTGTCATTCGGTGGATAATTTTGGAGATAAACATATAACACAATTATCATAAATGAAAATAAAAATAATTGATTGAATTAAACTTAAAATTTTTCATATTTTTTGTCATTACTAAACCCAAACCTTGCATTCGCAGCAAAAAGTGATCCGATAAACATGATTTTCTTACTACAAACATCCATAGAAATGTTTTTTTTTATTTTTACTAAAATTGATGATTTTCGATAAGGCTTTCCATACATTTTAAAATAATCCATATTTGCAATTTAATTAATAAATCGTTTATGCTGGCACGAAAAAACTCATAAAAATAGAAAAATAAAGAATATTGAATTTTTTAACTGCCCTAGTTTACAACAAATTTATAGAAGTGCTGCGGTTGAAACTGTCTGGTGAATTTCTGCTTTATATTCTCGAAAACGAAATTAAACGAATATTTTTGTTATTTTACTATAATTTCAATTTTCTGTATTACAGCTAGGTTCAATGTTTTTTGTGATAAAAATACGTAATATTGTCTTTAAATTTATGTATTTATTGTCCGATATTTCAAGTCCTCATCGTTCATCGTTCATCATTCATCATCCTCAGGGGATATTGACATTTAAAAATCCGACTGTCTGTGAAAGTTTATTTTCAAATAGTTGATAGTAATTAGTTATGTCTATTTAAAAAATCCATGAATATGTAGAAAAAAACATTATTTAAAAAAATCAAACGAAAAAACTAAAAGAAATGAGCGTTGGCACGGCAGAAGTATTGCTGGGTAACTATACCTGTATATACACATACATACATATGCAACTCAATGAGATGCTTGTAAGATGGCATGTGCAAATTCGGCAAGTGAATTGTGCTTCTTGTTCGTTTGTGAGAATCATCTCCTTATAGAGGCCGGGTTTGATGTTGAAAAGTCGAAGCCACTTGAAAAGACTTTTGACATGGTCGAAATCATGATCGTGGTAGTCTGAATATGTGAATAAATTTTATTAAATATAGATGCAAAATGATCTTGAGCCAGGACAATATCCCAGTACAAATCAAATATTGATTACAGACCAAAAAATACAAACGAAAAAACTAAAGCAACAAATATTGAAAATCCATTACCTCATGCGCGTAGTGCAAAATAACCTAACTTCATGATTCAAACAATTTTTTCCGTAAAAGTAAAAAGCGCGAATTTGAAAAAATCCTTTTATTTTGCGTGTCTATGCAGTCAGCGGAATGTATACACCGAATTCCATGATTCTAGCTGCGGTCATTTGGTTGGTACCATTTTTATTCCCTTTTTCCTATGTTACCCCCTTAATAGTACGATTTTTTAAAATCTCCTTATTTTACGTGTCTACGCTATTAGTGGGATGTACACACCATTTTATTTCATTATTCTAACTGTAGCTATTTAGTTGGTACTATTTTTATCCCTCTGTACCCATTGTATCGCTTGAAAGTACGAATTTGGCAAAAAGCTTTTATTTTTCGCGTCTACGCAGTCAGAGGAATGTATACTTCGAATTTCATGACTCTAGCTGCGGTCATTTGGTTGGTACTATTTTTATCCCCTACTTCCATTTTAACCACAAAAAGTAAGAATTTCGAAAAATCCGTTTATTTTACGTGCCTACGCAATCAGAGGAATGTATACACCGAATTTCATTATTCTAATTGCAGCCGTTGGGTTGGTACCATTTTTATTTTTATTATGGGTATTTTTAGTCCTTGTGAGGGAAAAATATTTCTATTTGGGCTGATTTCGCCCAGTTTCAATCCCAACCGATCTACGACTATAAGACGCATTTATGGAAAATTTGGACATCCTAGCTCCTTTAGTTTAGATGCTATCGTGCTTTCACCAGAAAGATAGACAGACGGACGTCTTAGAATTTTATGACGATCAAGAATATATATACTTTATAGGGTCTCAGGTCGATATTTCAAGGTGTTACAAACGGAATGACAATGTTAACAATGTAGATGATATGTTGTGCCCAACAGGGCGTCAAAACATGAACCCATATGACACAATTGCACCATATACAGGGTGGCTGATGAATGACACTACATTAAGAAACTAAAATAACTTTTTGTTTAATTCATGTAAATTACTTTTTCTTTGTTCATTTGACAACCGATACATTTTTATTAAACCTTTTTAACGGGTTTAAAAATAAAAGAATTTAAATGACATGACGATAACCGGTGACGTATGTGCAAAATTCATTATTCATTACATCCTGCAGAGTTGCAGTAAGAATTGTCTCAATTGTTGTTCCATTTTTTTGATTTGGTTTGTAAACTTCCAGATGAAATAACCCCACAAGAAAAAGATAGGTGCAGTGAGGTCACGAGACTTTGGGGGCCAACGGAATGTCGAGTGTCTAGAAATCACCTTCTTGGGGAACTTTCGCAGCAATTCTCTCTCATAGCAGGACCTGGCTATGTGACAAAGTCGCATCATCCTGTTGAAACCACACAGTGTTGAAAGGGATTCACTTTCGATGCAGTTCTGCAAAGAATAAGTCCTTTAACAACAGCATTAAGTAGCATGGTAGCAATATTCATCAGCCACACCGTATGTTTCTAGATCAATTTAATTTTTGTTCCATGTGGGAAAACGCCTATATTTTTTCAGAATTTTTTGTTTAGTGAAAACCAAACTGTATACAAATATTTGGCCAGTAGCGGTAAACATCGAAGTCTGCCAACGGCAATTACCTTTAAAAAACATTCATTCTTAAAAGATTGCCTACGAGTTTTCCAACTAAACCATTTTCAATGCTACTTTAAAATAAGCATTCATTCTTCAAAGTTTGCCTACGAGTTTTCCAACCACACCATTTTCAATGCTCCCACCTTGACACTTTTTTATTACCAATTTTCATATGGTTATATCTTAAAAACGGGGTTTTTGTCCTCTACACATCAAATGTTGTATACAGCTGATTTATTCTACCAAGTTTCAAAGAAATCGGAAATATAAATCGCTGATATAAAAAATGTTCGGTTTGATTAGCCGGCAATGTGTACTTTGTTACTTGGTATGATTGTTTTTGATTGATATTCGAAGAGAGAGTGGCTCACATTGGGGAATTATCGCACTTCAAATCTAAATTTAATAATATTGAATCTTGGTACTCCAAATGAATGATATCAGTCAAAAGACACTAGAATAATAACTTCAATAAATATCGACCAAATTGTATCAAAATTTCCAGGTGCTACTTTCGTAACTTAAACGTTCAAAAGTTAATTTTACTAGTGGTGGATTTTAATACCCACAAACTTTTCTGTATGAAGTTTAAACAAACCTTAACACATATTAAGGATATACTACATCACATAATGGAACACATCATGGAAACACTTTAAAGTTCATTAAGAATAATGTGTCGATGAATTTATATATTGAGCATTACTAACTTACTTCCCAAGTAACAAAAAGGATATGAATTCAATTATTTCCCAAACTCTCGCCCTGATTTGTGGCATCAATTTGAATATTTCCTGCAGTGATTTTCCTTATTTTCTTAGATTTTATATTTAATTTGGCAGTCCTTTCTACTGCAACATGTATTTCGTATTTGTAATCAATGAACTATCACAAAAAGTAATTTTCTGTTTGTCTTCAGTCATGTCCTCCTGTCACCCCTGCTATGACAGACATCGTCCTTACAATCTCTGTGTGTGTATGTGTGTGATTTCTCTACTGTGGTTGGTATTTTAATTCTGACCAATATTTGTGCACCAAATCAAATGAATCAAGGAAACTTTGAAAAGGGAAAATGCAAATTTTCCTAAGCATTAGTTGGGGAAAAACTCAACTCTTTGGTACCAACCAACACATTCCAATATGTCACACACAAACATATTTATAATAAAACACACACTCAGTATTCGTTGACAGTTCCATTTCACACAAACTTACTCTCTCATTGGCATGCCATTACAGTTCCTACAAGTTCCTCAACAGACATACTCGTACATACATACATATATCAATACGAGTATTGTAAGTTTATTTCCCCTTAGTCTTTTGACAATTTAATGATGCTTTGGGAAACTAGTTTTCCATTTTTTCCATTTTATCTCTATTTCCTTCTGTTGAAACATCCGCAGTTGAAGAGAAATCTGCTCTTGTCCTTTGTTGGCTTTCGAATTTTGATTGCATTTGAAGCACTTCAAATGATAGTATTGTGGCTTTTTTCCGTTCGCTTTAGAGTGATCCTTAAAAGTGTAATAAAGTCCTGGCAGAGGAGTAGCCTCTTTTGCACTAATATTGAAATGTCTTTGAAGTAGAATTTCAGTTGGCAATTCAACTGGCATTGAAGGATATGATTAGCATTGCATTTTTGGCAGTTTGTAAAGTGATCACTCAGAAAAAAGTTATTATCTGAGGTGGTTATTCTGGAAATTTACATACAGCGAAAATAATGAAAGTTACCCATTTTGGGAGTTATTTCAAGTAGCCATACACATCCCCTTGTTGTTACCTCGGAATACATAGGAACGTTCTTTTTTGGGGATGTACCAATATCATCGATGTTTTGGATGTCTAACCGAGTCATATAATTATTTTGAACGAAATGGATTGAATTTCGTCCTGTCTGATGTTATACAAGTTATTGTCAGGAACGTTTCTTTTGGGAACTGGACCAATTGTATTTTTTTTTTTTCATTTTCAAATTTCATTATATGAACACGATTTTAAATATTAACTTCTTGGGTTTGGAATTTGATTTTATGTCCCCACAACTCTGTCCTACAGTTTATTATGACCCTAAAAGGAAGTGAAATTAACCCATCTCTTATTATGCCCATCGACTTCGAGTCGCTTTGTGAATAGGCAGTGAAAAGGCATCTTCAATTACTTTTAAAATATTTAAGTGGAGTGGTATAACCGTGTTATATGTTTTAAAGTTTTGACAATTTTATTTCTTTCATTTTGATTTTATTGATGATTACATTATTTTTCCATTACCTACTTTTTTGGATTTTTCATTGTTTTTAAACCTTGTGAAAGAAAAATTCATTCTGAAAATTGTTCACTAAATTTTGGTTGATTTTGCAAAAAAAATCGAAAAAAATCCTAAAAAATAGAATCTCTCATTTCAACACTTCCAAACTCACACAGTCACTAAGTAAGACTAATAAGATACTACTTAAAAGTTTCAAAAAAATAATAATAATCAATGTAATCCTTTCGAAAATTAGAATAAAAGAAATAAAATTGTAAAAACACAAGCTTTCAAAACAATCGCAGCTATCGAGGTCAAAAATCGCTTGACATGGAATGACTCATATGGATAAGATGTTGTAAATAGTTTATTTTCGTTATTTAAACTCACAACGATATACACAAGGATATGACTGACCGTATTTTCACAGGATCTGATAGAAAAGCTGTGTCAATTTGTATGTGAAATTTGGGGGATTTTATACACAATCCAGAATAAGTGGATTTTTGCTAATATCAGAACGCCCTATAAGAGATATTTGAGTTACAAATACATATTTTTTGGCGATGTTGATTTCGCATTTTTATCTTAGCGATATCATTACAAGCCGGATATTCGAATTAAGTATTTGTTAGATTTTTAATAAAATTCGAAATAAATGTGTTATTTCAATCAAAAGTTATCTACCTCTAAAGACAGAGTTCTATTTTTTTGATCTCAACATTATTTCGCTTGTATTTTCCAACAGGAAGAAAAATTCTGTATTCGTAAAGAAGGCATATTTTAGATGCGGTTAATACATTCTCTGTGTCATTTTGAGAACGGTTTTCCCAATTTTTCAATTCGAAATATATTTGCAAAAATTATTCTATTCTATTTTCTAACTGCATATATTATCTTCTTACTCACAAACTATTACCATACCTATGCGATAAATAGATATGCAAAAAATTGTCAAATTTTAGAACATATTAAATTTCCGTGTTATTTTCAGTGAATGGGTTCTCCAGTCAAACGAGTCGCCCATAATTGGGCCTTCCGAATGAAACACCTCAAACATAGCCATCATTTAGATGTTATCATTTTCAAACAGCAAATGCCACAAATTGTTCTTTTAACCGATACTCTCGATATTGAAATAACAACCCAATTACGTCATAACTTCTACACTTATAGATAGATATAGATTTTCTTCGCTATGATGTCAGCTATTAGCTAATTTTGTTTTCTATTTTGTAAAGGTTCGCTCTGTTTAAACAAACATTTAAAAAATGTTTTTTAATATTGCATGCCTATAGGCAACATTGAGAGTTAGTCCTATAAAATCTTTAAACTCACATATTTTGCTGAATTAATAAATTTTATTTTTGTGTACATAGGTAACAAAGATTATTCAAAAGAGAACCAACAAATTCGGTAACTTGGGTCTGAGTAGGAAGACGAATACAAAAGTTAAGTCTCATATTTCAATTATTTGAGTGTCCTGTAATTAAAATTGTTTGTTTTATTTTTATAGGATTTCTTCGAGTACAAGAAAAACTCTATTTGGCATTTGAAGTGATACATAATAAAGACTTTAAAAATGAAGAAAGAATTCAAAATATGATTTTTATTTGACCGATATCCGCAGTATAATGATTTTAAGAAAAATCCTGTTACGCATGTCCTGTATGAATTAGAACCCCAAAACTCTATATAAATCATCATCGAAAAGCATAACAAATTGTATATATTTATAAAGAAGAAAATTCGGAAATGAGGGGGTAAATTCTCTTGTGTCTATGAAGAGAATCACTTTTAGTGATGGACATTGGTTTCATCGATAAAATTAAAAAACAAATACTTTTTCCGATCAAATGTATTTCTAAATTCTATGACAACGTATTTGTCATATATCGTAATTACTTCTTATTTGGCATACAAGCTGTCGTAGTTGGATCTATATTTCCAAAATAAGTGTACAATTATTAAAGATATCTACGACAAAAATTGTAGTTTTAGTAAAAAAGTTGAAAAATGTCAATAAAAATAATTTTAACACTGTTTTCGAGTTTAGAAAATGTTATACACAGACATTTGACAATATAATATTAATTCCCTTCTACTAAAACTCGAATTCTGTCCTTTTTGGTATAACTTTCGTACAAAGAATGTCTCTTTCGACTTCATAATTACATCATTCGACAGTACTTCTGAAGCTGAGACCATATACACGAATATAGAAGAACCTTTTTTACAAGACTTTCCCAAAGGATATTGATGTTTTAGTAATGTGTTTTAACTTCCGCGCCATACAAAGGCAATATGAGTATCACATAAAGAGAAGAATACCTGTGAAAAATACGGCAAAATTTATGCAACTATTTGTATAAGTTTAGAATTACTAACCATTTAAATTTTTCCAGCTTAAAAAATAAATCATTAATAACACTATGTAACAAAAATAAAAAATTTCTCAGTCCTTGGGATGTAATTGTTATTTCCTAGTCTCTTATGTCTTAAAAGTATGGAAACCACCTAATATTCCTCTCAAACTTTGCTTTTGTTTTACCCACAACAAGGCAATATAGTTTTAAAATGTCTTACCTTCCTTACCTGCCATGGTCACAAAAGCAAAGTTATCTTGCGACAATAGCTGTTTTCTATACTTTTGAGACCTAACTGACTAGGAAATAACAATTACAACCCAGGGCAAAAATCTTGTTACATAGTGTAATCTAAACGAACTTTTTGATGGAGAAAATTTAAAACAACTATTAAGGCTAAACTAATACAGATACAGAAATTTGAATTATTTTTAAAATATATGCTTCTCTTTCATCTTACACTCATATCGTCTTTGCATGGCTGACTAAAATTTTAAAATAAATTATTAAAACTTTACGTTCTTTGCTTAGATCAGTGTGAACAGGTCACAGTGGTTTTATCAAAATCTAAAGCGATATGCCCAGTTCTCCACCAAATAGTCAGAGAACAAAAAAGCGACATGCACCAAATGTGATTAAGATCGATTTAGGGCGATAAATTAATTTTAATGTTAAGATTTTCCCTATATTATTTCAACTAGAGCCCACATAGCCATCAAGTTGGCCATAATTAAACAGAATCAAAAACTGAATAATATTTCAAGTAAAATATACCATAATTGCCAAATTTTTACAATTACTCGATCTCGAGTTTAGTATTTGATTTATCTATTTTTCACTATTTATTCTCTCATCGATAGACATTCTCAAGGAAGTTATATGGAATATTTGCTTATAAGTATTAAGAAATGTGTTCAATGTAAGTTCGTTTGGTTTATGTGAATTTAGAACGTCCTTACTCAAATCAAGTATAGGGTGGGGCATTTAAAATTTTAACTTTTAGCTATAGATTACTTTGACCTTGAAAGGTAGAATAACATTAATTTTTATTTTCAGGTTTATGTTTGACATTTGCAAAATGGTACGTTATACGCTCGAACAAAATTGGGAAATATTGTAGACTTACTTCCAAAGCAGTGAGTCTTTAAGAAATTTACATGGACATTTTTCGAGAAGAGATCGACCTTTAGTTCAGCCTTCATGAAGCTCATTATCATCTCGGTGGCTATGTCATTAAAAAAATTAACGCAAATGTAAGATCTTGGTTGTTTATGGCCGTCAAGCTATAACTGAATACCACATATCCGAATAATTCAAATATAGCCAACAAGGGGATGGTTTTTTTGACAAACATTATTTATATTTAGTGAAGGCATTTCTTGGAGATAAACTACATATTAAACTGCCCTCATACACTCACATTTAAAAACGTGGTATTTAAAATACTGTGTTTGCATCAAATAAGCAACCCAGCACGATTTTATCCTTTCCTCAATCGTTTGTTATTATTTCAAATGTATGTAAATACAAAAACGGATTACTACATGTCCTTGTGAATAATAAACACATTGTTTTAATGTTTAGAAGCCCTTTTATCAAAATTTAACAAACATTTAATATGAATAAAAACCCTCGTAAAAACTTACGGCGCAGGAGATTCCATCCTTCGTAAGCTACACCTTCATCATTTATTAAATTCGCCCAAGCACGAAGAGATTGATGGTATGATAGGCTAATGTTCCAATGAAATTTGGAATTTGCATTTTGTCTCGAACAAATCATTTGTTAAATCAGCATATCCTTTCGAGCTTATACCTTAGGACTCCTTACCCGCAGAACTCTTAATTAAATCGCGAATAAGAACATTCCTGAGCAAATTACTTATGATGAGCGTATTAATGGAAAAACGAAAAGACAATTCAACGTTGGTATGCATAACCGAGAAAGAATGAACGACAGAAGGAAAGAAGAAAACAAAAAAAACACTGAAAAACAATTAATCAAAATTTTGTCTTATTGTTTAGCAGACAAAAACAAAATGACAGCGCTAATTTATAGCATTCATACATTCACATATACATACGTATAAATATATATACCGTATCCCCACCAACACACATGCCTGTTCTGCTGGAGCTTATGTAACAACAAAAAGCGTCAAAACCGAAGTTACCACCGTGACACGCCATCCACCAGCAGAACCAGAAGCACCAGAAGCAGCCATGTGTGCCGTGGTGTATTTGTGGAATTTTAATTAGTTAAGGAAACACCAAAAGCAGCAGAGTCAACGTAATGAAAAACGTTAAATCATTACCGACGACCACCGCCCCAAAACCTCAACAATAACATGAAAATATTTTTATGGTAAACGGACAAATTTGTTTAACAATTAAATCGGAATAGAAAAGATAATGTTTATGTAGACACACACACGCACCCACACAAATACCAGTCTGAGGTATTAGGGCAGTTCCCCTATTTTTTCAACCACGGGAGTCAAATTCTCACATTGTCGCAAAGTTTGAAATACATGGAAATGTCTGTTAGAAACACTTTAGACTCCAAATAAAAAGATGTAGGCAGTCAAAATGTTCATATATAATAGGCTGGTTCGACGTCCATACAAATGCAAATACAAGTTCCAGTCACACACACAAAAATAATGTTTGGATTGTTTAGTGATGATTTGCAAAATATTTCGTTCCTAGATCTAGCCTCCTGAAAATAACCTTAAAAATCAATTTTTTCCGTTTTAATTTTCTTTGTGTTAATTTTTTTTCTGAAATAATAGACCCTTTAAATAAAAATTTAGATTCTTGTCTTAGATAGACACGGTCGAATTATTGGACGTTTATAGTATTTTTTCTGGATTTTCACAGTGACTACTGAAAACTTTTTCGTATTTGGTGGTAGCATTTTATAAAAAACTAGTAAGGAAAGGCTAAAGTCGGGCGGGCCGACTATATAATACCCTACACCACTCCCTGCGTATGTACCTCGCTTTAATTACTAAACTCATTTATTTCATGGAAGCAATTTTATGTAGTTCATATAAATTATACTATAAATTAATCTATAGTCATATTTAACGAATATGGTAATTGATCCAATTATCCGACAGACAAATGCAAATTATGCAATAGTAATAGGATGAATCGGTACGACATTTCAAAAGGGATCCTATAACAATATTTTGGACCTGGGCCAAAACATGGGACTATATATTTCTCATTCACGGTAGGTATTCCTAGTTGAAAAATATCATGTAGGGTAATAAATAGCTACAGTCAATACCTTTCGAATGATGCCTAAGTGATGAACATCGGAATGAAATTGACGTCGCAGCGCTCATTTTTGTAAAAAGAGTTTGAAAATTTTGGCTCAGAATTAGCTCCTGTATTAAATTATTTCAGTCATTTAGGCATGATTCGAAAGGTATTGTTTCCTCCTATTTATTTTTCATTACACCTCTTACAAAAAGTTTCCAAAAATATGAGTTTTTAGCTGTCACCTTGAAAACTGCCAAAAAATCAATATAAACGCCAAATAATTCTACCAATGTGTTATTCTAAGACAAGAATAAAAAATTTTATTTCAAGTGCTTCCGTGGATCTATTAATTCAGAAAAAAATTTTGGACCAAAATGCAACATAAAAAAATTACACGGGAAAACATGATTTTTAAATGTGTTTTCAGGAGCGTTTAGCTTACAGATGGCTTGACCCAGTGACGAAATATTCTGTAGATCATCATTAAACAATCCAATCTTCATTTCTGGGGGGTGACCGCTGCAATTTAAGTTCGTGTCCCATCCTAATATCTATATACTAGCAGTACCCGCTGCTTCGCACGCGAAAAAGCCAGTTATTTGTAAATTTTATCCGTCTTTGTTTTTGGATAGTATTTATTTAATTTTCTTTTGGTGGATATAGATAAATCTAAAATAGTAATTTGAAAACCTCCTATTAGCTAGCACTCACACACAGTCAAAGGAATGTGCTTGTCGAAATGCACTATTTTAGCTGAACTATTTTCTTTCAATTCTACCAACAAAATATTACAACCATTTATATCCTCGATCTCATGTTTCTAGATTCAGCCAGCCAGTTTATAAGTTTTACAACTTCTTTCCCAAAAAGTATACATTTTGAAAAATCACTATAGGTAAAACGTGTTTTTGCTTCCCCTAAAAATATGTACTTTATTTGGTAACACATTTATTCCTTGTTGTCCCGTATCCCCCCTTTTAAGTACAAAATTTGAAATATACATTTATATTCCGTGCTTACGTAACTAAATGATTGTACAGCATTTTTATCCCTTTTCGTCCCGCGCACCACTTAGAAGTACAAATTTCGAAAAATCAAACTACTGCGCTTCTATATGGTCAGAGAAATTTACACACTAAATTTCACGATTCTAGCTGTAATACTAAAGTTGGTAAAATTTTTATCCCTTTTTGTCCTGCTCGCAACTTAAAAGTACAAATTTCGAAAAATCCATTTATGTTGCAAGTCTACGTTGTCAGAGAAATTTAAACACAAAAATTCACGACTATAGCTGAAATATTTTTGTTAGTACTATTTTTATCCCGCTCATTATTATAAGTACAAAATTAGAAAAGTTCGTTTAGATTTGTGCTTCTCGTTGTCAGTGGAACTTACACACCACATTTCACGACTATAGCTCCAATACTTTAGTTGGTACTACTTTTATCCGTTGTTGCTCACCCCCTATAAGAAAATTTAAAAAAAAAATCCATTTAGATTGCGCTTTACACACAGTTTACACTCCAAATTTCCCAACTATAGCTGCAATTCTTAAATTGGAACCCTTTTTGTCCCGCACTTCTCTTAAAAGTACAAATTACGAAAAATCCAATTTTACTTCGTTTCTATATGGTCAGAGGAATTTACATACTAAATTTCACGATTCTTGCTGTAATACTTTAGTTGGTACCATTTGTATCCCTTTTTGTCCCGCTCTCCCCTTAAAAGTACAAATTTCGCAAAATCCAATTTTTCTTCGTTTGAAATGGTCAGAGGAATTTACATACCAAATTTCACGATTCTAGCTATAATACTTTAGTTGGTTCCATTTTTATCCCTTTTTGTGTCGCTCGCCCCTTAAAAGTACAAATTTCGAAAAATCAAACTACTGCGCTTCTATATGGTCAGAGAAATTTAAACACTAAATTTCACGATTCTAGCTGTAATACTAAAGTTGGTACCATTTTTATCCCTTTTTGTCCCGCTCGCCCCTTAAAAGTATAAATTTCGAAAAATCCAATTTTACTTCGTTTCTATATCGTCAGAGGAATTTACATACCAAATTTCACGATTCTAGCTGTAATACTTTAGTTGGTTCCATTTTTATCCCTTTTTGTGTCGCTCGCCCCTTAAAAGTACAAATTTCGAAAAATCAAACTACTGCGCTTCTATATGGTCAGAGAAATTTAAACACTAAATTTCACGATTTTAGCTGTAATACTTTAGTTGATACCATTTTTATCCCTTTTTGTCCCGCTCGCCCCTTAAAAGTACAAATTTCGAAAAATCCAATTTTACTTCGTTTCTATATCGTCAGAGGGATTTACATACCAAATTTCACGTTTCTAGCTGTAATACTTTAGTTGGTACCATTTTTAACCCTTTTTGTCCCGCTCGCCCCTTAAAAGTACAAATTTCGAAAAATCAAACTGCTGCGCTTCTATATGGTCAGAGAAATTTAAACACTAAATTTCACGATTCTAGCTGTAATACTAAAGTTGGTACCATTTTTATCCCTTTTTGTCCCGCTCGCCCCTTAAAAGTACTAATTTCGAAAAATCCAATTTTACTTCGTTTCTATATCGTCAGAGGGATTTACATACCAAATTTCACGATTCTAGCTGTAATACTTTAGTTGGTACCATTTTTATCCCTTCTTGTCCCGCTCGCCCCTTAAAAGTACAAATTTCGAAAAATCCAATTTTACTTCGTTTCTATATGGTCAGAGGAATTTACATACCAAATTTCACGATTCTAGCTGTAATACTTTAGTTGGTATCATTTTTATCCCTTTTTGTACCGCTCGCAACTTAAAAGTACAAATTTCGAAAAAATCAAATTTTACTTCGTTTCAAATGCTTAGCCTATTTTTAGTATTGAAATATTATGTTAGACGAAATTATTTATATTATAAAATTATGAAAATTTAAATTAAATTTTGCATATTTTTAGGCATAGAATAAGGAAATATTAAAATATTCTCCTTATTTATCCAGAAGAATTGTTATTTTTTTCAAATGCAACCTTGTAAAGACATAGTGTTTCATAAAAATAATCAAAACTAAACATTTTTTATGATTATTATTATTTTTGCTAAAATTCAAATTTTCATCACCAGAAATGCAAAGTTTTGTGTTAAAAAATTATATATATATTATACTTTATGAAAACAAATATTTAAAGGTTTTCGTTATAAAAATTAGAAAAATTGTGTTTATGACGCTTGCAGAGCAAAGAGAATTAAAAAATGTTTTTTAAATGTTTGTTTTTTTACCCCATTTTTACTAATTCAAATATTAAATGCATCTTCGATGAAAATTGGAATTTTAATAAAAAACTTATCCATTTCACGCAGCCCAGCCCTTCCACAAAATGGTTGTAAACTACTGCTACCTATTTGCTGTTCCGCCCATTCGTACTTAGAATATATTCTACGGTGGAGTGTATAATAGATAATATAATAGACCTTTCTAATTGTTGCATCAAACGACCTAAGCCAATTTCAAAATTTGCTGGAACAGACGTGCGTGTTCATATTAAACATTTTACGAAAGGATTTATTGACAAAGTGAACAGCTGAGCGATATAAATCAAATTGTATTTAAACAGTGTAACAAGTATAAAAGCTTGTGAATAATTACACAAATACATTAGAGCGGGTCATTCTTCTACTATCTGCATTCTACCTCTGGTGGAATGTTAAAGATCAAGGGTTTAAGATTAAATTTGACGAAGGCATGTATTGTTTTCTTCATTGAGCTGTATGTAAAACGATATTTTTCGAATCCTTTTTTTTTCAAGATAAACAAACTGTAGCTTACATATTTCTCCTTTTCTTGTCTCAATATTAATTCAAATTATTTAAATTGATTCCGGTGCAGAAATTTTAAAATAATTTTGCAATATAGTAAAATAACAGATTTTTGGCAGGGGCATTCCCCACACAAGGACTAAAGTTATGGCTAAGATAACTTTTGAATCTTTTGAAAATTTCCTACATTCTTGATACAGACGCTAAGATGATGGCAGCATAAACCAAGTCACGTACACTGTGAATTGTAAACAAAACTTTAGATATTTTCACCGACGAACCCAGAACCAAAACTCGAGCCCATCTGTCTATGTTTTTCTATTACCAACAAATAAAGGCCTCATCTGATTAGAGTGTGTGTGGCACGTCATAAAAGAAGAGTGCTATCAAATAACCTTACAATCACATTTGACACATGACGTTAAATATGATCAACAAAACAGCAAATACCTTTAATTTGTAGGCTTTCATTTTTTAATCAATTTTAATTTTAACACAGTTTAAAGTTTCAAATAATTGGCAAATATTTATTCAAATAATTTGTTACTCCAACTTTAAAGCTAACAAACCAAAAACCGATTTGGAACTTATATATTTACATATATATGTACATATAAACTTTGTTTATTGCCCTCCTTTGCGAAACGATTAAAATAATTTACTCACAAACAAAGTTAATTGTGTGTACAACCCTAAAGAACTTTGATTTGTTTTCTAAAGAATAAATCACGAGAAAATCAATTTTTCGAAATGCCAGAAATGGAAAACGAACTTGCAAACACACATGTCTACTAACGGCAGGCACACCATCGACACCGATGAAATTGTGAAAATTTCGTACTCTGTTGACTCTGAACACACACACACATACATATATATGTACACATTTTGAAAAATTGTTGATGGTTTTATAGATTTCAACGTATACTCCAAATACTCTACAGAAATACAGTAGCAGCCGTATGCATTACGAAAGGTTCGGTTGTTTAAATGTTACATCGAAAATTAGTTCGTTTCATGTGAGTTCTTCGGTATTCTAATAGGCAGAGTGCGTGTTATTAGCTCGATTCCCACCAGAATCTCTGATATGTCTATCTATTTAAGAATTTTAGGTTAACAATATTTGAGACTCAGGATTATTACTAAATTTCTCCATTTCTTGCCAACATCTGTATGAAATATGATATTATGTCGTATGCTATAAAATAGCAACATAAATACTATCTTATACCCCCCACCTCCAGGATGGGGGTATACTAACTTTGTCATTCCGTTTGTAACACCTTGAAATATCGACCTGAGACCCTATAAAGTATATATATTCTTGATCGTCATAAAATTCTAAGACGATTTAGCCATGTCCGTCCGTCTGTTGAAAGCACGCTAGCATCTAAACGAAAGGAGCGAGGAGGTACAAATTTTCCATCAATGAGTCTTATAGTCGTAGATCGGTTGGTCTTGAAACTGGTCGAAATCGGCCTAAAGGGAAAAAAATTTTCACTCACAAGCACTAAAAATTCTTATAATAACCCCTAATATTTTAGAGCATTTAGGCATATTTTTTCATTATGTCTGCTTGTACTTACTTGATATTATGCGCATTGTCTCTATAACAAAAAGGCGCACCATAAAGTGCTTTATATTCGTAGGGGATGAAATGGGGCAAAAAGGGATAAAAATGGTACCTATCAAACGACAACAGCTGGAAACACGAACGTTGGTCTGAAAGTTCCTTTAATTGATTAGATACATAATATAAAAGCATTTTTTCATAATTCGTACTCTTAAGGGGTAAAATGGGAATAGAGGGATACAAATGGTACTAACCAAACGGCTGCACCTAGAGTCATGAAATTCGGGGTATACATTCCTCTGATTGCGTAGATACGTAAAATAAAGAAATATTTCGAAATCCGTACATTTTGGGGTTAAAATGGAAAAAGGGGATAAAAATAGTACCAACCAAATGGCCGCATCTAGAGTCATGAAATTTGGAGTATACATACCTTAGACTGGGTAGACACGAAAAATAAAAGTTTTATTTTCCAAATTTGTACTTTCAAGGGATACAATGGGTACAGAGGGATAAAAATATTACCAAATGAACGACTACAGCCAGAATGACGAAATGCGTGTTTACGTCTAATTGCGTAAACACGTAAAATAACTACGCAATTAGGAGATTTTAGAAAGTCGTACTCTTAAGGGGGTAAGATAGGAAAAAGGGGATAAAAATGGTACCAACCCAATGGCCGTAGCTAGAATCATGGAATTCAGTGTATACATTCCTCTGACTGCATAGATACGTAAAATAATAATTTCCATATTTGTACTTTTTTACTTTTACGGCAAAAATGGTTGAATCATGAAGTTAGGTTATTTTGCACTATGATTTTCAAAATTTGTACTTTTGGAATTAAAATAGAATGGAAATACAATCAACTGTAGCACTCACTACCTACCAATATTTATGGATTATAAATAAAAGAATATTTATTTTTTATATTTTCTGTATTTATATTTTCCTGTAATATTACTGCAATTCTACGAAAATCGGTGGAGGGTATATAATGTTAGGCCCGACCGAACTTAACACAGTTTTTACTTGTTTTTATACACTCCACGAGAGTATTATGTCTTTGTGCATTTGTTTGTAACACCCAAAAGGAAGCGAGATAGACCCATTGTTAATTATACCGATCGACTTAGAATCACTTTTTGAATCGATTTAACAATGTCCGTCCGTCTGTCCATCTATTCTTGTAATCAAAGTACAGGTCGCAATTGCAGCCAGAACCAAATGAAACTTTGCACAACAAAGTTTTTCGGGATAAGGACGAACGCTATTTAATTTGAAAATCGGTTCAGATTTAGATATAGCCCCCATACGAATTTCACTCCCGATTTGACTTTTTCTGCTGTAGAAACCACATATTTTAACAGATGTTCTTCAAAATTGGCAAAACATCTTACATTTCAACTAGAAACACCCACGGTGAAAATGAGCCAGATCGGTTCAGATTTAGATATAGCCCCCATACGAATTTCACTACCGATTTGACTTTTTCTGCTGTAGAAACCACATATTTTAACAGATTTTCTTCAAAATTGGCAAAACATCTTATTTTTCAACTAGAAACACCCACGGTGAAAATGTTCCACATCGGATTAGTTTTAGATATAGCCCCCATACGAATTTCACTTCCGATTTGACTTTTTCTGCTGTAGAAACCACATATTTTAACAGATTTTCTTCAAATTTGGCAAAATATCTTATATTTCCATGAGAAGCAGCCAGGATGAAAATGAGTCAGATCGGTTCAGATTTATATATAGCTCCGATACAAATTTCTCTTCCGGCTTGATTTTTCCGCCCCAGAAACCACGAAATTTTCACCGAATTACTTCAAATTGAGAACTGGAAGAATCTATTGTGAAATGGGTCACTTCATTCCATGTTTGGATATAGCCCTGATACAAATATTCTTCTCTATTTGACAAATTGAACCAGGAAATATTAGCCTATGATTAGGAAACATTCAAAAATTCTTCCCAGTTTTCACTTTTTTTCCGAATTGAATTGTATTCTGATAGAAAGTGGAGTGTATCATATAGTCGGCCCCGCCCGACTTTAGCCTTTCCTTACTGGTTTTATAATTGTATCGTTTTCTTTCCAACTAAAAAGGCACTGATCCAATTTTAGTAACCTACACAGCGAAAACAAAAAAAAAAATCAGAAGAAGCACAAAGTTCCTCACTGTAGTGAAAAGTCGGACCATCGCTAAAGAATGTAAAGGGTGATTTTTTAAGAGCTTGATAACTTTTTTTTGAAAAAAAACGCATAAAATTTGCAAAATCTCATCGGTTCTTTATTTGAAACGTTAGATTGGTCCATGACATTTACTTTTTGAAGATAATTTCATTTAAATGTTGACCGCGGCTGCGTCTTAGGTGGTCCATCCGCTTAGTCCAATTTTGGCATTTCCACGTTTTTGAGTAACAGAGACCTAATTGGTGCGAACGGCGACGAATCGAAAATTGGTGGTCATCATTAACACTGGCCGATACAGCTGCGATATTTTCTTCAGTTCGCACTCTACGTAAGCGTGTTGGTGGTTTAATGTCCAACAATGTAAATTTGGTGCGAAATTTAGTCACAATAGCCCGAATAGCCGCTTCAGTGGGTCGATTAAACTGACCATAAAATGGAAGCGCGCAATGAACTTTCTTAACAGAGCACGCATTTTGATAATAAAATTCAATAATTTGCAAGCGTTGTTCGTTTGTAAGACGATTCATGATGAAATGTCAAAGCATACTGAGCATCTTTCTCTTTGACACCATGTCTGAAATCCCACGTGATCTGTCAAATACTAATGCATGAAAATCCTAACCTCAAAAAAATCACTCTTTATTATGAAGCTTTCATAGAAGAAGATTTTCTTTAACTTAAGAACTTAAAATTAAATTTTCAGTAGTGCGAAGTATCCCCCTTTTCATTACATTCAAATTTAATTTTATTTTATTTAAACAATTTTCTTTATTTTGAACAGTTATAATTATTGCGAAGAACGGACAATGTTTTATTGGACTTAATTAGCATGGTTCTTTGCATCGATATCCTGCCCAAACTTTCTATTTTCATTTCATTTATTAAGTCTATGGATATAAATCCTATTATATTAGTTCGATATAAAAAACCGAAGCTACTGATGGCAGCTGAAGAAAATGTGGAAATGTTCCTATTTTTCCCACCCATCTCACGTACCACCAACCATGTCTTTAATACATTTTTTTCTTTTTACAACTTTAACAGCAGAATTGACCTTCAACTTTTTCAACATTCTCTGCTGTTATAAAAATAGAAAAAGTCGATAAGAACTAATGGCCACACACGGTTTTTAACAAGTGATTTATTATTTGGCACACGGACAACACAAATCAGGACAACCCTGATATATAGGGTTGAGGTCGGCAACGGAGATATTTTATCTTAGCCATGGAAAAATACTTCAACTAAAATTTAAGTTCTACTAACTTTTATTTGTTTATATTTATTTTAAATTCAATCCGTTGCATCGGTGGTCCTTAATCGCTAACCGGGGACTGTTTTTTGGGAGAAAGTATTTGCTCACAAACACACATCTGCAAGCTTTACCATTAATGTGGTTTTGAACAGGTTTTCAACATGTTTACCTCCCGTTTTAACTCAAATGTGTGCGTACACACACATGTTCACATATCGGTGTAAACAATTTCAAACATACCAACATTCAATAATGTGTTTCTGTATGTGCGTACCGGCTTGCGTGTCGTCTCGCTAAGAGGAGTGGTTGGGAAATGGCTGGCGGAAATTATTTTTCAGCCTATTTAACTAATTAGGGAGCAGGTGTAAAATAATGTGGAAATAAAGTTATTAGGCTCCATGCCCTTTCACTTCCGGTTGTAACTTCATTGAGGCCAGATAGTAAAATGTGATGAAATGACACAGGAGGAAATGAAAATAGTGGTTGTTTCCTTTTAAATCACCCTCGTAAGTGCCTGTAAATGCGTGCGTGTACATCTCTTTTGAGTCACTGATTGTGTATTTATTTAGAGAGAGAGAGAGAGCGAGAGAAAAAACCAACAATTCTTAATGAATTTTAGTTGTTTGTGATTGACTTCCGCTTCACTAAACGCTTCCTTCGAGATATGCCTCCCTCTGTGGTGCGGTGTTGCCTGCAGATGTTTAAAACCCAACGTTGATTTTTCTACTTAATTGAAATGGGATTGACTCAAGTCCTGTGACCATACATGCACGGAACACATGAAGTCTAATTGTGGGACACAGGTGGATGTGGGAAAAACAACATATTTCACTTGGCTTACTTACACCGCTGTGTGTGTAAGTGAACATAATTTCATTTATTTTCCACACACCCACCTACAACAATCTAACCACAAAGGTATGAACTGCGTTTACAGAAAAGTCCCACACATACAGACATACGTTGATATTTACAAGAGCTTGGAGGTAGACCCTACTGTCTTGCGTAAAGTCACAGAGAATGTATTTTTTGAATAAACGTGCTATGCAATGTTGAACAGTGTTATTAAAAAATCAGGTTAATTGCGCGCTTGATTTCCATATAAATGCACACACACAAGACCTGATATCATTACTAATTCAGGCTAGAAGAAGGTAGCGAGACGTTTGAGAATAAGGCCAGCGTAAAATGCATAAAGGTGCGAGAGAAAGGGGAAAATATAATCACTAAAATTGAAAAATAATGGAGGCAATTTCAATAAGTATGACATCCCTGTAATAGATTTGCGCAGGGTACGCAGTAAAAATGTCTATGGGACGAACAAAAGTCAGACTAAAGTCTGGAAATCTCCATATAATTCTGAAAGTTGATACAAAACATAACAAAACTTTGTACTTAGTTTATTATTGTTTGGTCCAGCCCAAATTTCAAATGATTTGACTATGCAATAAATAAAAAGAAAAATTGTGTTTCCAAGCCGAAAAAATTACCTTTGGTGTGCCTATTTGTACTCTCATTTTGGATATATTAGTCCGATCGTAATCGCTTATATGTTCAAGTAAAGCTAATTAAAATTTGCACACAAAAATCAAGGAAAATTGAAAAAAGTCGGAAAAAGGTAGCTTGTTTTATTATTTAATAAACTACATCCACAAAGAACAGGTTGTATATGTAAAAATGCTGTGGGTAAATGTAGTTATGTAAAGTTATGAAACACTCTACAGGCGTAAAAGAATTTAAAATAAATTATGATTTTTTTAAATTTTGTTTAGATACCGTGAAAAGTCCCATTACAAATAAAACAAGTAAGTAGACTTTAGTCGGCTAAACCGACGTATATATATCTTCATTCTCAGAAAACATATGTGCCAGTTAGAATGACAGTGGTCTAAGTCACACTTTAACCCTTTGACTGTCCCCATACAAATTTTTTTTTATATACCATACGTCCACAGTAATAATTTGGTAATAATGATGTGCATCACATGTGATACACACATCACATGTCATATACATATGTTCATGTCTTATTTAAAAAAAAACATTCTCTACACGCTCATGCATTGAATCACTTCATTTTTCATAAGTTCATACAAAATTTTGTTAAAAGAAATAAGACCAATTCTGTATCACATATGATGCACAAGCGTATCAATCATAACGTCTGTGCATCATATGTGATGCATGGGACAGTCAAAGGGTTAACCGTTCTGAGATATGCATTGGTTTATGTTTGAGTAAATTGAAAAATATTTTTCCACCGATGCACATACTACTATATCGAACTTTTATAAAAAAAAAACGACAACGTTGGTACCTCTAAGGGAACCAGTACTTCCAGAGGGTGCACAGACTTACAGTGGTCATTCTTCTCAAAATTGAAAAAAAATTAAAAAAAAATTAATTTTATTGTAACAGTTATATTTCCTTGACAAAAATGAAAGAAAAAAGAAAATATTTTATAAAAAAGGGTACTAGAAGGTTCGTCTCATATGGTCCCAGCTTCGACGTTTGCAAAACAAATTCTAAAACATGATCAAATATCAAGTCATAGAGAATGCCATTAGGGTGTCCAAAACCAACCGGTTTCGTCACCTGCAACCGTCGGCCGGTTTTTGCAAAATGGCCATTTTCGGTAAACCGAGAAAACCGGGGTTTTCGTGTCGGTTAACCGATTTTTGGTAAATAAGAGAACATTGCACATTGTGTTAGCAATTAAAGAACTGTCAAAGGACTCAGCAACACTCATAGAAGCTGAACCAATACAAAAAAGATCGAAGGCACATACGCCCAGGATTGTGCCAAAGGCTGATGGCTAGACTGGAAGAAAGAAGTGTAAACACATTGAATACACTTTTGCTGTTTTTAAATTCCGGATAATTTCCGTTAAACGATGGCGTACTGAAATACTCATCAAAATCGGATTCAAAGGAATTTGCAAATGTATTTTACAAACGTCTTTTCCCCGAAATTTCTGTAGAGCCAGATTTAAACAACGGATGTAAGTTGTGACATCCAAGAGTATTGTAATTTAATTTTGGATATAAATCCAAAACACCAAAATTGTTCGAAAAGGCGAAAGACAGGCGACTTTTTACGCCGATTTCGCATTTTTTGACAAAACAAAGAAAAAACTGAAAAGCTATGTTACTTATATGATGCTTTCACGACGGTTAGCCCTACATTAAGCCTGTTTAGCGAGGTTTTTTTTGTACGTCAAGCTTTATCAAAAACAAACAAAAAAATCGCTTACAAAATTATCACTTAAATTGTATGCTGGTATTGCGATATTATTATAAGAAGGGTTCTACGCATACTTTTTATTCAAGTTTTTGTACCTAAAATATGAACTATTTTATAGAATTGACTTTATTTTAAAATGATCTCTAACAAATAAAGCTACTGAAGTTCCTTATCTAATGTACCTTTACTAAAAATGAACTGTATTTACTTTCGTAATAAAAAATTTTAATTTAAATATGTTCGTAGTTTGATTTTAAAAAACCGGTTATAACCGGTTTAACCGATTTTGTAAAAAACTATAACCGAAAATAGCTTTCTAAAATAACCGGTTTTTTGGACACTCTAGATTCCATGCACCAGTATAGAAGTTATGCAGGATTTAACTTTAAGATACAGACAATTGTGTGGAAGGTTCAAGAAAGGGCGGGCCTAAATAGCAAATTGCAAATGATGTTGAATAACGGTATGAATGTTATATCTGTTTTATTGTAACCAAAGATTATGCCACTTTGTGTGGGAGGTACAAGAAGGGGTGTGACAATTTCTATGAACAAACTATGATTAGGAAAAATATCACCATGCGCAAAGTTTGAATTGATTCCTTAGCTCCTTTCGAGAGTTATCGTATACACCAGCCAGCCAGCCAGACGGACGGAAGATGTGAAACGGATTTGGTCCAAACATACCTAAGGTCCTATATATCTCCTTCAATGCGCTACACTTTTTTCTGTCCCATATGATATATACCATCCTACTCTGTACAATGAGAGTATAATAATATATTGTTTTAATTTGTAATAGCTAGCATCTTAATGAAGGAAAAAGGCTTAATGAAGGAAACAAGCCTTAAGTTGAAGTAAGGGAATTTTAAAAAAGCCTATGTCATTTTTACGAACTTTTTGCTTAAATTAATTTATCCAACGCGAAGACGCCATGTACTTCTATAAGAGAGACCATAACTACAGTTATCCATAGATTTTCTTTAACTAGGCTTTTTTCGTTAAAATTATCATAATAAAATTTTATGATTCATAATAAAAAATTATGATTTAAAAAAATCTTTTGTGTTCACAGAGTATCATAACTTCTACATAGAATTTGCGTTAGAATATTAGTTATTAAAAAATAAAACAAAAAATTTTGTTTTCTACTGTTTTCATATTTTTTGTTGATTTTTTCGTGCCAGCAAAAATAGATTTCTTTTGTGAAAAAAAAAATTGTTCCCAAATTTTTGAAGACTGTTCTTAGGGACAACTGCTCCTATGTGAAAGCATAATTCGCAATATTTGAGAACTTTAAATTTACATATGTAAAGAGTGATTTTTTTGAGGTTAGGATTTTCATGCATTAGTATTTGACAGATCACGTGGGATTTCAGACATGGTGTCAAAGAGAAAGATGCTCAGTATGCTTTGACATTTCATCATGAATCGTCTTACAAACGGACAACGCATGCAAATTATTGAATTTTATTATCAAAATGCGTGCTCTGTTAAGAAAGTTCATTGCGCGCTTCCATTTTATGGTCAGTTTAATCGACCCACTTATGTTTATGTTTGACATTTGCAAAATGAGACGCTATACGCTCGAACAAAATTGGGAACTATTAAAAACGTACTTCCGAAGTAGTGAGCAACTGTAAGAAACTATAGAAATTTACGTGGAAATTTTACGAGTTTTAAGATGAAGCTCATTTTCATCTCGGTGGCTATGCCAATAAGCAAAATTGCCGTATATGGGGTTCAGAGAACCCACATGTGACTATTGAGAAGTCAATGCATCCACAACGATTCATTGTTTGGTATTGATTTTGGGCTGTACTGAAAAATTGGTTTGATCGGATAAGGTACTCTGGCAATATTACTGCCGAGCCAGCCGTGGTAGTCATATGCATGATAATGCGTTCTACTTTTTAAATGACAAAGTTCAACCTTTCCAATTTCACCAGAAATAATCAATATAACATCTTTGTGGAATATTTTAACACTCTAACTCCTCAATGTAAGGGTCTCTTTGCCATTTGAATTGAAATGTAAATAATTCCCAATTTTCTCATAAAGAAGGAAACCTTGTGATCTTTACATTTTAAGTATAGAATGTGTTCAACAATATAATACACTACAATATACAATATAACACTACAAGTAACATTTTGCTGGAACATTTAAACCATATTGCTCCGCAATATAGGGGTCTCGTAGGTCCCTTTTGTGTAAAAGCGTAAAAACATCACTTAAACAGAGGTTTAACAGGTCAAAATGTTCTACAGAAATATTTGCCATCAAATTCTACTAGAAGTCTCTGAATACATCAAAGTTCGATACTCAACTTAAATGCCAGAAATAAGTCAAAACTTAAAATTCATTTTGATTTTATACTTTTTCCGAAAGGTGGCTTGAATGAAAGAAATAATCTACGCCAAATTTCACTATAAGTCACCGAACAAAAGAAAGCTGTAGATATAATATACATAAATAAGATATCAGTTCCAATTTGGGAATTTAAACAAGAAATTATTTATTAATTTTTTGGTTTAGTTCGAGTCTGCAGGTAAACATTAGCTTTAGGATTTTTTTTAGAAGGAGTCGGCTGCTTCTTAAATTTTTTGTGATATTTGACGTGAATATTTTTTCCATTCACACCACCCCCCTAATATTCAAATTTGTGGGACAGTTTAGCATCATTTCGGAAAAAGTGCGAAATAAATCCTAAAATGAATTTTAAGTTCTGAATTATTTCTGGCATTAAGTTTGATTTTTGAATTTTGGAGTATTCGGAAGCTTATAGTAGAATTTTACGGCAAAAATTTTTGTTGAACATTCTGACCGTGTAAACCCCGGTTTTAGGGGTGTTTTTACCCCTATTGCACAAAATGAACCGAAAAAATCCCTAGATCCCTAGAAAGCTAGAGTGTTTGAATTTTCTTTAAAAATATTCCTCGTATTGCTTTCAGTAATATTGCTGAACACATCCTATACTTAAAATGTAAGAATCGCACTGTTTCCTAGGGCGATTAATCATAAGAATGTGCAAAAGAAGGATATTTAAGCTTCCCTCTAAAATAAACTCGGAAACCAATATTAGAACCCTGTTATTTTCATTTCATAAATTTCGTTTTGTTCCATGGTGTTATTATCTTTAGATATTTATTATGTATTTAAATATCTGAAAAATAAAACAAATAGTTTTCCCAAACGCTTTCATTTAAGTGAATATTTTTCTTTCTTTTTGTTCAATTTCAAATTCAGGATAACTGACGAGAGCGAGGAAGATAGAAGCCCACAAGCCCATGCATTATTAATATCGCATTCCATACCAACAGTTTCGTTAATTACAATCACATTATCTTCCAATCCATTTTATTTTTTTTAAGCAAAGCCTGCCAACAAAAAATGCTATGGTCCAATAAAATACACACATGGCTGATTACATCATGTAGTATGGTCATGTATGAGCTTTAATGATCGACCACTAGGATTCAATTGCGAACGATTTTCTTTTTTTCAAATGCGGATGCTCAAATGTTGTAGAAGCAGGAAAAAACTGCAAAATAGCAAACCAAAAATGCCACCACTTCCATGGTTACATGCATACATACATGAATTAAAAGCACATTATGCTCTTGATTTATTCACTCAAATGACGTTTCATTCATCATTTCCACGGCCAAATAGACAATTTTCCGGCTAACGATGGAATTTATGTGTGTCATATGAGACGTTCTGTGTCAAACATGGCCATTTTGCCTTTTTTGGGAAATAGAAATACAAATAATACCACAGGCATCCACGAGGGTAATATTAAATATCCCAAAAAATATTTACGAACGTTTATGTAACTTTTGTTTCCAGTGGACTTCAACGACCTTCGGATGAGTTTTTTGGACTCACCTACCATGTGCACCCTTAATAAAAATCTATATTTATTGCGGATTTGAAGAAAAAGGTTCCACAGAAAAATTAATTCTCTAAATTACTTCAAATGTTCAATTACATTTTCTCACCATTTCCGATCTAATTTTTTGGGCGAAACAGATTTGGCTATATCACCTAACTTTGCTTTAAAACTTTATTGAATCAAAATCTTTATTGAATCAAAACTTTATTGAATCAAAATCTTCGTTTTAAACAGGTTGAAACATTGTGGAAATATTAAAACACCTGGACAAATGTTTATTTTCGAATAGCCAATACATCTTCAAATAAGGCAAGTCGACTTAATCTGCTCTTCCTGAACTATGAGCACCATTGAATTATCTATAGAGAATTTAGACATAGAGGGTGCCTTCAACAATATCCATCCTGATACAATAATGAAGAAGTTATCAGAATACAATATTTCATAGCTAAATGGATTATGATGCACTGAATTCAAAAATATTATCAGTTTTTAAGTTGCATTTATAGTTTTGCAATAAAACGTTTTTTCTGCGAAAAAGTAACGGTGGGAAATATTTTTAGTAAGAAGTACTTTAAGTAGATTTAAATTAAACAAGTAAGAAGAAAAAAGTTCCTTTATAGGCTTCCGAGTGAAACTAGCTACCAGCGGACAACCAACAACAAAGATGAATTTAAAAACTCTACTTTCTGCACACAAATTTGATCATAAAGCGATTGACAAACCACTGGAACAAAAGACAGCACTAGCAGCCCATTGTACCTTGACGGGGAATAAGCCAAACTTCAACGACGTAGACATTTTGACGCAAGTAAATAATTATCGTAGAAGATATAAGCTTGAAATGTTACATATTATAAATGTCCCAACTGACCAGAGAATGAACTACAAGACTGACACTGACCACTGTGCACAAATATATAAAAACATTGTTGACAAATATGGACGAAAACAATAGCTTTAGTTGAGAAAGTACTTTAAAACGAAAGAGTTCATTGGTTTTGCTAAAATGTAATTATTGTGATAATTTTTGTTTTGTCTTTTTGTATAATTAATTTTGTTTGTATTTTTAAGTTGATATCCCTGAGGATGTTCGTCGATGACGATCGAAATATCGGAAAAGAATAAATAAATAAAACAATTTAAAAAAACTAAACATCAGTTTTTTGATTTGTTCATGACCTCAAGCCAGACTAGCCGGAGAAATAAAAAACAATAATAATAATAAATAAATGGGAAAAATCGTAGACGATTTTGCTTTTATTTAATAGAATAGACATAAAACTAAATTATAATAAAAAATATTTATTGCATTTTATGATGTTTTTTCTTGGTCATCAGCAGTAGTAATTAAAATAATATTTGAAAAATTTAGAAAAAATATAAATTCGTTCCACTCATCAGCTATTCCGAAAGTATACGAGTATTCAGTTACATCTAAAAAATTATTTTTGAAAAATATTTTCTTTTAAAATTCAAATGCAAAATCAATTTGGATCCAAAAAATATTTCTATGAAAAATCTTTTGTTGGAATGTTGGAAAGCTAACATTGTCCTATGAATCTGGAGAATGGCTGTTGGAACTAGACACTCTGACAAAAACTAATATACACAGCGGTGTTTTCCGCTTCCGCTGAATGGTATTTTGGTTTGGTGGACTGATTCATGTTATACTGATGACATCTTGAGCGGTACATAGACTTAATTGTCATATGAGTTATATGGGGATTTCTGGTTAATGGTCAAAGCTTTACTACGCCGTACCTGTGGTTATGTTTCACTCGAACTGTCTCCGCTTGGGATTATTATTTGTAATATTACACAGACGACTACAAACTTGTGGAAGTTATCATGGCACATAGGCTAGCCGATACCTGTTGTGTTTACCAAACGTTTGGGAGTGACTGCGCCACAAGTTTGTGACGATTTGTGGAGTCATTATCTACTCGGGCAAACACACTCACATCAGTTCAAGGGACTTGGTGATCCTAAATTCAAGAATATTCCAAAACTACAGAACATATCTTCATGATAACGCCAAATAGTTCGAAAGAAAATAATATAGAGTTAGATACTTTTACATTATTGTAAAACTATGTTTTTGGATTTTTTGTGACGGCTTTCAAAACATGCTCACAGTTGACACTTTGTTATATTCTCGCCATTACAAACATTTACATTTTTTGGGAAACACATTACACCGTAAGACAAATTTCAATTTTTTTTTTAACACATGAGCAAGACCTTATAAACCAGAGGCTCTCTGGAGTAAAACTGCGTTTACAGTTTTTCATTCTCTGGTCATTTGTCCTTTTTAGAGGACTTTAAAGTTTTAAAGGACATTTAAATAGAAAAAAATATTTTATATATTTCTACTCATCCTACGATGCTACGGCAAAAATGTTTGTGTTGTTATATCAGGACAAAAGGACCTTATTCAAGTCCTTTCAAAATGTTGTCCTTTAATATCCTTTAGAATTTCCAACCATTTCATCCAGAAAAAATATATGTTAAGGACATTAATATACGCTAACACGTTGCTGAATTTCATTGTACTCACTTTGTTAGTCTCCTTTTAAAAGCACTTCAAAGTTTTAAGGGACATACAAAATTCAAAAACTTTTAATATACATACAATGTATATGGAGTCAAAGACAAGAATTTCAGATGCAGTTTTACGGCTGTCACATTTCTAATTATGTGTAAGACAACAATATTTATTTATTAATCCATTATTTATACACTCCACGAGAGTATTATGTCTTTGTGCATTTGTTTGTAACACCCAAAAGGAAGCCAGATAGACCCATTGTTAATTATACCGATCGACTTAGAATCACTTTTTGAATCGATTTAACGATGTCCGTCCGTCCGTCCGTCCGTCCGTCCGTCTGTCCATCTATTCTTGTAATCAAAGTACAGGTCGCAATTGTAGCCAGAACCAAATGAAACTTTGCACAACAAAGTTTTTCGGGATAAGGACGAACGCTATTTAATTTGAAGAAAATCGGTTCAGATTTGGATATAGCCCCCATACGAATTTCACTCCCGATTTGACTCTTTTCACGCTAGATACCACATATTTAAACAGATTTTCCTCAAACATTGCAAAACATCTTACATTTCAACAAGAAACACCTATGGTGAAAATTGGTCAGATCGGTTCAGATTTAGATATATCCCCCATACGAATTTCACTCTCGATTTGACTTTTTCTGCTGTAGAAACCACATATTTCAACAGATGTGCTTCAAAAACAAAACATCTTATATTTCAACTAGAAACACCCACGGTGAAAATGAGCCAGATCGGTTCAGATTTAGATATAGCCCCCATACCGAATTTCACTCCCGATTTGACTCTTTTCCCGCTAGATACCACATATTAAAACAGATTTTCCTCAAACTTGGTAAAACATCTTACATTTCAACTAGAAACACCTATGGTGAAAATTGGTCAGATCGGTTCAGATTTAGATATAGCCTCCATACGAATTTCACTCCCGATTTGACTTTTTCTGCTGTAGAAACCACATGTTTTAACAGATGTTCTTCAAAATTGGCAAAACATCTTATATTTCAACTACAAACACCCACGGTGAAAATTAGCCAGATCGGTTCAGATTTAGATATAGCCCCCATACGAATTTCACTCCCGATTTGACTTTTTTCTGCTGTAGAAACCACATGTTTTAACAGATGTTCTTCAAAATTGGCTAAACATCTTATATTTCAACTAGAAACGCCCACGGTGAAAATTAGCCAGATCGGTTTAGATTTAGATATAGCCCCTATACGAATTTCACTCCCGATTTGACTCTTTTCCCGCTAGATACCACATATTAAAAAAGATTTTCCTCAAACTTGGCAATACATCTTACATTTCAACTAGAAACACCTATGGAGAAAATTGTTCAGATCGGTGCAGATTTAGATATAGCCCCCATACGAATTTCGCTCCCGATTTGACTTTTTCTGCTGTAGAAACCACATGTTTTAACAGATGTGCTTCAAAACTGGCAAAACATCTTATATTTCAATTAGAAACACCCAAGGTGAAAATTAGCCAGATCGGTTCAGATTTAGATATAGCCCCCATACGAATTTCACTCCCGATTTGAGTTTTCCGCTCCAGAAACCACATATTTTAACAGATTTTCTTCATATTTGGCAAAATATCTTATATTTGGATGAGAAACACACAGGATGAAAATGAGTCAGATCGGTTCAGATTTAGCTCCTATACAAATTTCGCTCCCGACTTGATTTTTCCGCCCCAGAAACCACGTATTTTCATCGAATTACTTAAAATTGAGAACTGGAAGAAACTATTGTGAAATGGGTCACTTCATTCCATGTTTGGATATAGCCGTGATACAAATATTCTTTTCGATTTGACAAATTGAACCAGGACATATTAGCCTATGACATACAAAAATTCTTCCCGTTTTCACTTTTTTCCGAATTGAATTGTATTCTTATAGAAAGTGGAGTGTATCATATAGTCGGCCCCGCCCGACTTTAGCCTTTCCTTACTGGTTTTTTCTTTTAATATTAAACATGTACAAAATTAAAATTTAACTTGACCAAATTAATGACTACATTGTCCTTTAATGTGATAGAAGTTTATGTAACTACATAAGTATATAAGTATAAAAAACTATTTAAAAAATTCGATATTAGCGTCCTTCTCAGGTAAACCGTATACATTTCTGTTGGCGCTTATGAATAGTATTGGTATCGCGACAAAGTGTCCAACAATACTCTGCCAACATATGGCAAGTATTTTTTCCTTGGAAGCGATTTTCAATTGTGGTAAGATCTTGGTGAAATCGTTCACCATGCTCGTCACTCAAATCACCTAAGTTGCTTGGGAAAAAATCAATGTGACTATCCAAAAAATTTATTTTAAGTGACATGTTGACACCCATTTCACCAAAACTACGGACCATTTTACGAACAATCTCCTTATAATTTTCAGATTTGTTATTGCCCAAAAAATTTGTTGTTACATCCTTGAAGAAATACCACGCTTATTTTTCCACTGTTGTTAGAAAATTCGGAAACTCCTTACAATTTATCAATTTCTTTAATTGTGGTCCGTTAAGTACACCTAAAAAAATAAGTATTTTTCGGTTTTAAGTTTATATGTACATACCTATTTAACTTACAAGCATCAATTTTGGCATTGCTTAATTTTGGGAAAATTGTCTTAAGGTGCATCATGGCTTCTCCTTCACGAGGCAGAGCGCGAATAAAATTTCGAATAAGCCCCAATTTTATATGAAGGGGTGGGAGAATAATCTTCGACGAAGGCACTAGAGGCATATGATAAATGCTATTTTCTCCAAGCTTATGGGTTATGCGAGGCTGCCATTCGTGATCAGTATAGTGTAATTCACGATGTCTACCTTCCCAGAGACACAAGAAACATTGATGCTTTGAAAATCCTTTTTTAAGCCCTGTTATAATAGCAACCACTTTGAGATCACAACAAATCACCCATCCATGGAGGTCATAATTAATTAATTTAAGAATATTGCGCATATTTGCATATGTTTCCTTTACATCGGTACCATAAACGATAGGCACTGATGGAAAGGCGTTACCGTTATGTAGTAAAACGCCTTTAAGACTCTTCACAGAACCATCTATAAAAAGGCGCCACTCATCCGGATTATAGGGGTGACCGATGATTTCAAAAAGATTTTCAATGTCTACTGCATACGTAATCCCACTTTGATCATCAACTTTAAAGCATTCATCAAAAGACAGTTGTTTTGAGCGCTTTCGGGAAGAAGTTACGCGAAAATCTTCAGAAACCAGTCTCCATTGTTGTAAACGGGATGCTAAAATTTCGGAATTGGTTTTTGTTAAACCAATATCACGCACGAGATCATCAAAATCGGCCTGTGTTATGAAATGACGAGGAGCAAAACCGAACTCGCTGTTTATCGGTTGATATTCCGAGATATCTTCAATATCATTGTCGGCACACAATGAGTGCTCTTCAACGGCATCTGGAATTTGCTCTTCAGATGGATCGCTTGGGTTATCCTAGACCGTAACACAGCTGGCTTCACTGAATCGCAACTATGGTATTGAATTTTATGCCTGAATGTATATTTTAAATTTGTAGTAAGCGGCTGCGATTGGCAAAAATAGCACGATTCCACAGCATGTTCACTTCGACTCATCCAACTCACTGGGTAAACATATTTCATCGGATGCTGGTGTCGTAGCCACACACATCTTCAGGCTGATACCACACTTTTGGTACAAAATTAATTAAAAAGTATTGTTCGTAACATTCCACAAAGGTTTTTGTAATTTTTCGCGATATTTGATTCGGTACAAATAGTCCGCAGACAACACAAAATTTATTGCGATTGGGGCACTCCATAATTTGTTTTACTTTTACTCACTTTTTATTATTTTTTAATTTCTCACGTTAAAAAGAAAAAAAAAATCACTTTTTATTTGCATAACAGTTTTAGAACAGACAATTTTCTGTGGCCTGCTTTATAAATCTGAATTTTTTTAAAGAGAACGAAAACGATGTAAGAATTTTAGTACAATTTCGGGATCACTAACGATTTTCATCCGTCATTAGTGGAAGCACAAATTTCAAAAACACTTTGTAACTGAAAAGCGCTCTTAAGGGGAGACCGGATCACCGAATGAAAAACTGTGACCGTACTTTTAATTCACGGGGGTTCCAGTTTTATGTGTATATCCATTTGTTCATGTGTTAGATTTTATTTAAAAAAAAATTGGTTAATATTAGGGAGTTACGTATATATATTTTTTATAGTACATTTTGAAATTATTTGTACACTAAACTAACAAAGTGAGTACAATGAAATTCAGCAACGTGTTAGCGTATATTAATGTCCTTAACATATATTTTTTCTGGATGAAATGGTTGGAAATTCTCAAGGATATTAAAGGACAAAATTTTGAAAGGACTTGAATAAGGTCCTTTTGTCCTGATATAACAACACAAATATTTTTGCCAAATCGAGGGGAGTCCACTCTTTCATTTGCTTTTTATCTCAGCATCGTAGGATGAGTAGAAATATATAAAATATTTTTTTCTATTTAAATGTCCTTTAAAACTTTAAAGTCCTCTAAAAAGGACAAATGACCAGAGAATGAAAAACTGTAAACGCAGTTTTACTCCAGAGAGCCTCTAGTTTCACGTGCATAAGGTCTTGCTCATGTGTTAAAATTAGTGTTGTACAGTGTTATCAATACTTGTCACTATATATCACTATATATATGTATATATATCTACAATAGAATTTTTTTGCCTAAGACTTACAATTGCCGCCAATAACAATTAATTGTTATACAATAGCTATAGGAGAGCTTTTCAAAAAAACACATAAAATTCAGAAAAATGCATGAATGCATTTAATGTTTGAAGATTATTTCATGCAAATGTTGACCTTGACTGCGCCTCAAATGGTCCATCCGCATAGTCCAATTTTGGCATTTCCACGTTTTTGAGTAACAGAGGCCCAATTGCTGCGAACGGCGACGAATCGATAATTGATGGTCATCATTAACACTGGCCGATACAGCAGCGATATTTTCTTCAGTTCGCACTCAACGTAAGCGTGTTGGTGGTTTAATGTCCAACAATGTAAATTTGGTGCGAAATTTAGTCACAATAGCCCGAATAGCCGCTTCAGTTGGCCGATTAAACTGACCATAAAATGGAAGCGCGCGATGAACTTTCTTAACAGAGCACGCATTTTGATAATAAAATTCAATAATTTGCAAGCGTTGTTCGTTTGTAAGACGATTCATGGTTAAATTACAGACCAAACTGAATATGTTTGACAGTGAAACAAAACACGATACTTGCGAGAGCTTTTTAAACCAGTGTTGCCAAAAAGATAATAGCTAAAAAATTACCCATTACTTGATTTTTGGACCGTCAGTGTGGTATAGCACCAACTAAGTTAAGAAATTACAAAATTTGCGGCGAGTCTTACTGGCGCTGTTAGCTGATAATAGAAATATATTTTACAAAATTGAAGGAGCTACGTTTTCATAAATAAGAAATAATTAAAAAAATATTTTTTATAAAGATTTGACAAATTTCTATGCAATTAGAAGTATTGGGCTGGAAGTTGGACCCAAAATTAAATTTACATCTCATACTATTAAAAGTTAAAAAAATAAGTTACCTTACAAAATAAAACTTTATCCTCGATATCCTCTAGTACCCACAATGTCATCTTTTTTGAAAATTGCGATATGTAGTTTTATTCGTCATATAGAAAATGCAAACTTGCATAATTTCTTTTAAAAATACAGAACACCAGCAAGGTTTTTGTTCGGAACTAGTTAAGAGATATATTTCAAAATGTAATACAAAAATTATATCATTCGGTTCACTTCATCATATCACCCAGCCAGAGAGACAAATTTTGCTTTGGGTCATATGCCAAATTGGTATTTCGACAAGAAAAATTATTAAATTTTTTTTTGTAACTTAAAATTATAAAATTTGATTTGAACTGGGATATTGTCCTGGCTCAAGACCATTTTGCATCTATATTTAATATAATTTATTTACAGATGGCATGGTGACATTTATTACTTGGCTGCAGACTACCACGATCATGATTTCGACCACGTCAAAAGTCTTTTCAAGTGGCTTCGCGGCGACTTTTCAACATCAAACCCGGCCTCTATAAGGAGATGATTTTCACAAACAAACGAGAATCACAACTCACTTGCCGAATTTGTGTTTAAAAAATCGCACCAAGTAATAAAGTACACATGCCATCTTACAAGCATCTCATTGAGTTGCATATGTAAGTATGTGTATATGCAGGTATCATTTGTAAGTAAATTTGCATTCTATTAAATATAGATGCAAAATGGTCTTGAATGGCCAGGACAATATCCCAGTTCAAATCAAATATTGATTACAGACAAAAAAATACAAACGAAAAAACTAAAATTATAAAATTTTTCAAATTTTCAATACAATTTTCTGGGCAAGTTTTTTTTTTTTGGCGCCAGGAAAATTCTTGCATGCAAGAAAAATTATAATTTTGTTTTCCCTTCCCCCAAAATTGTTCACTTCGTCACGGACTGACACATATATGAGAGCATGTATTGCGCATTATATAAATTAATAATCAATTATGTATGAATGAAATAACAATCGCAAAAATAACTTACAATAGGTATCCGTTGTTAAACGATCAATCGTATCCTGTTTCAATTTGGAGCTTTTCTTTCCCATGTTGGCGTTTTTGGCGGTTGTGTTGTTGCTGTTGCTATTTGTTACACTCTGCTACGACGCACGCTGGTCGACTGCAGCTATGGCTACTTTGGTGGTTTGTGTCTTATCGTAGTGGTTGTTAGCGTGTCTTGAAAATCGTTGTGGCCAAAAAGCGCGTTTGTGGCTCACCCAACCACTGGCTTGGGCGGGTGGAGGTCACCTCCTGTTTCTATGAAATTCTTTTGGAGTGACGTTGATTGAGTGACTGAATGCCTTTTTGCGTTTTCGTTTGCGTTTTTTAGGTTGCCGGTTACGAGATAATTGTATTATTAATTTTATCGATTGTTTGTATCTAGCCTCTTTTGGCTTCTTCTTCTTGTTTGTTTGTTTGGTATGTCAAACGTGTTTTCAATATCGAATATCGAGTATCGAAATTAAATATTTGTTTTTTTTTTGGTGTTGTTGCGTTTGTTTGCTATTAAAGTGTTTTTATTATTATTATAATTCAATTGTGCGAAAAGAAGAGGGCATCTGGTTGCATAGCGCTGGATGTCATAATTGATTACAGTGTAGTGTAATTTGCGTAATGAAAGCCTGAAAAGAGCAGATAGAAAAAAACAGTACAAATTTAATTAGTTACATAACACACAACAGAAGAGAGTAATATATATGCATGGATGTCTGTACATCTAGTGTTATTGACATTTATATGATTAATTTTAACAAAGCAAGCTGTCCAACATCACAGTGGATAATTTGATAGAAAATATAATTACATTAATTTTATCGGCCAGCAAACGTTTAGCGTTCGCAAAAAAGTACACGGTACGTATGATTTATACGTATATCAAATATACGCCACCATGTACGGGTGTATTTAAATAGCAGCAGCGACCAGCGTGTGTCTTTGAAAGTGGACTTTACCAATAAATCAATTTCGTAATTGTCACAATCAACTGGTAGCTTGTCACGCTGTACTAACTCTGCTAATGAGTGTCAGCATTTCGATTAAATATTAATCAAACGTCAGCCACACAGGGCAGGGAACCCAACAGCTGGGTGAGCTGACGAGAAATTCAAAAGGCAAGGCTGGCCTATTACTAGACAAAAGTTGCTACAAGCTTTACTATATACTATACTTAAAACATTTGCAGTTAGTTGTTAATCACACCATAATAATTTCTGTGCCACATGCTATGAGGAAATCACAGAAAGTTTACCGTTCTAGGTCATTAACCCCGTAATAATTGAAGTTAGACAAACCCTACCAAATTCTTTGTGGCCACGTAGGCCACGCACTTTTAAGTATTGCCTTGGGGCAGATTAGTGTTTGAGTTGTTTTGGCGTTATCAATACGAATATGTAAGCCCTTCATCATGATATTATGTGTTTGTACATATGTTTGTAATGTCTAAAAGGATAGTTTAATCAAATGTTGTCACATTGCACACACAATCCCTAATTGGATTATTTTTGGCAATAAACTTTCACTGATATTTTAAATCATCTGGATAATACATTCTAAAATCGAAAATGAAAATATCGTCAATATTAGTACTCATTTTTGGAAATATACAACTCCGATTATATGTTCAATAAAAGATAATTTTGATGGTTTGAATGTTAAAACTTTCACTTTCACATAGAAACAGTGGTTTAGGAACAGATTAAATTGTTTTTTAACACTCTCAGTGTCGAATAAATTGTTAAATATCTTTGTACATATACCGGTCCTGTACAGGAAATATTTATGAGGGAATTTTCCTAATTTTGTGAAAAGGGTATATTGAAATGTATTGAACAAAAACAAAGAAAGTACTAAACATAAAACGGAATAAATATTTTATCGTCTCAAAAGGCACTTAAAAATATTCATAATTAATTCATTGTATACCCTCACTCTACAGAGTAGGAGGGTATATATCATTTGGGACAGAAAAAAAGTGTATCCCATTGAAAGAGTGACTTAAGGCCCTAAGTATGTTGGAGCAAATCCGTTTCACAAGATGTTTGAGCAATGTCCGTCCGTCTGTCTAGCGAGCTGGTGTACACAATAACGCTCGAAAGGAGTTAAGGAATCAATTCAAACTTTGTATATCGTAAAACTTTTCCCAAACTTAGTTTAAGTTCGAAGATTGACGAAATTGTCACGCCCCTTCTGGTACCTCCCACACAAATGGTTCATATTCATATGTTAAATAAAAACCAATGAAACTTCAACACGAATATTCGGAATTAACTATACTTTTTTTGTAAATGATAAAGTTTTTATTAGCACTTTAAGCGTGAAAGATATTACAACTTCTATACGACTGATCCGAATACTCAGAAATTTGTCCTTTGGCAATGATTTTATAGTCGTCGAATTAAACTGGAATAAGGGCGTTATTGCCACACCCCTAGTGTTACCTCGATCGCTGTGATTGTTTTGATAGTTTGTGTATGTATTCTTCTCATAAAAATAGTGTGCATGTATTTTTGGAAAAAAAGAGTTATGACCAATTTAACAGGGAAAAAAATATTTTTTTTCAAAAGGGTGTGTTCGCCTGTTTTGATTTCTTTTGTTTTGTTTTCGAAATGACAAAATTAATTAATTTTTATGAAACTTTAAAGTAGTGTCATTAGATGTCTTTTTTAGTGACTGTGTATGTTTGGAAGTGGTGAAATGATGGCTTCTTTTTTTTAACGATTTTTTTAATTTTTTACAAAATCAACCAAAATTTCTGTGAAAAATCTCCAGAATGATAATTTTTTCAGTAGTTTGTAAACACAAGGTATAAAAATAATAAAAAATCTGCGAAAAAGCTGATGAAAAATAAAAAATCTACATTTTTCCATTCTCTATTTTTTCTTGGATTCCTCATTGTTCTTAAACCTTGTATTTATAAACTACTAAATAAATAATCTTCTGAAGATTTTTCACTGAAATTTTGTAAAAAATAATCGAAAAAAGTGTGGTTCTCATACATTCCATTACCAAAATAAAAATTTCCTCCCTAAGAAGAAATAATTTAATTTTTTGTGTTATTATTTCGGTATATGACCAATATTTGATGCGATAGATATTGTCGTTTCTCATGACCATTTTGCAACTATATGTTATAGAATGCAAATATTTTTACAAATGGAATTTATTATTCATTACTTGGCTGCACGCTACTGCTATCATGATTTTTTAATAGCTAGCATTCTAATTAAAAATAGAAATTAGAAAAATATTGTTTTATATTGCCATCTTAACGAATAAAACAAGGCATCTTCGTGGAAAATATATGAATAAATGTAGAAGTTATGACCCTTTAAATTTCAAAATGAAGTTTGTGAAAGTTGTACCTAAAAATGGGCTGCGTAAATAATAACGTATTCTTTACAAATGTTTTAGGTTTCTATAGGGTCCGCCAAATAACTTTTTTTGAAAATGCTATAAGAAACTACTGAATATTTTCTCAACTTTCTTTTTTTATTTGAAAGTACAATCCTTCCGGTTAATAATGGAAAATAATTTCATTCAAATGGCTGCCTCGGGCACCCCACAAATAATAGTCCAACGGTTGAATAGTTGAAAAAAAAGTTAGATGGCGGACCCTATAGATGGAAAAAAGTCGAATCGAGAAGAATATTTATATCGGGGCTATATCAAAACAAGGACGGATGTAACCCCCTTTCAATATAGGTGCTACTAGTTAAAACTTAACGAGCTTTGCTAAATTTGATTAAAATCTGTTAAAATACGGCGAAAAAGACAACCCGACTTTCGTATCTGAGCTACATATAAATCTGAATCGATCTAACACTATTGTAAGCTGTTGTGTCAAATTTAAAGAAAATTGGTTCAAATATGTTTTCACAAGCGAACGTTTTCTATCTATATATAAATCTATCTGAGCCAATTTATCCACACATGATTCTAGTTGAAATATATGGTGTTGTGCTAAATTCATAGAATATCTGGTAAAATATATGGTTTCTAAAACAGAAAAGGTAAAATCGGGAGTGGCTTTATACAAATGTGATTTGATTAATTTTTCATTGATAAATATTTAAATATATCAAATCACTCAAAGTGGGTTAACAAAATTAAAAATATTTTAAAGCAACTCTTGGACATTTATTAATTTTCCTAATTTTGTCGACTTATATGATACGAACATTCGTTAAGACATCTTCAAGTAGACCTTATTTTCATCGTTTGGTCATAATTTCTATGAATGTACGAAAAAATTATCCATTTTGTGTTGATGAGCTAAAATAACTTTCTAGGGGCCGGACATAATTTTCATGTTTTTGTTGGATAATGTTATCAACTAAGTTCACCAATAATTTATTATACAGTACACTTCCTATATTGAAAAACTGATATTGAAATAACCACCAAACGAAGAAATAAGTTGAGTAGTATTTCATTATGAAATAACCCCAAATGTCCCAAAACATTTTGGGGGTAGTTGTTTCTTCTTGTTTTGGGAAAACTTTATCTATTTAGGGCTTATTTCATTCACACAAGAAATTACTATTGGGAAATTGCAGAGTAGAGGTCTATTTAATTGCAGGCCTTCGGCAGGTCTTATAAATTTTCTCCGCTGGGGTATGTCCAAACCGGCTACGCCGATTAGCGTGTTTATTTTGTGTGCTTTATGTAATTTGATTGTGGCTTATTTCATTGGGTTATATTTTGTATTACTTTGTGGGTTATTTCATTATATCATATAAAAAATCACCCAAAATGTATGTATTTATTCAAAATAAGTGTTGAAAATATCATTTCCTTTGCGTAGCATACCTAAGGTGGCCATCCATACCGCTTTTGCGCGTGACTTGCCCGCTTTGATGGCCAGTCCCGCTTTAATTTTACATCCCGCATAATCCCGCTTTTTCATTTTAAATTATTTTTGGTACATTATCAATTAAAATTTGCCACTTAATACATTTCACTTAAATTCACAATTTCTAAAATATTTAATTAATTGCCCTTTTTATATATTAAGGCTCTAGTTTTAAGGGTACATTTAAGATTATTAATCCATACTTTGATAAAATTAAATGCAATGCTGCGTTGTTCAAACATATATTAATAAGACATAGACTGTCAAACAGTTCATGAAAGGATACCATTATGCTACTAGCTGGTATAAAAATCACTTTCAATAATATAGTCGTATGTTTGACAGTTTTATATTTATATAGACCCATGAAATTCTAGCCTAATAGACAGCTCTTTAAACAACATATAAAGGGTGTTTTTTATTGGGGTATAGAACTTTAAGTTGGCATCACTTTTTTAACTGGCGGCCATTTTGTCAGCTGTCAAGTGATTAATATTTAGTTTGGTTTGCCATTTCATCATGAACAGGTTGACAAAAGAACAACGCTTGCAAATCGTGCAAATTTATTTCGAAAGTAATGGTTCAGTTCGCGAAGTTCACCATTTTATGGTCGACATAATCGTCCATCAGAGCAATTAATTCGGTTAACCATGGATCGTTTTCGCACTACGTTTACTCTATGTGATAACACGCATCCGCAGAGACGTCGAACAGTGCGCACCGAAGAAATAATTGCCGCTGTAGAGCAAAGTGTTGAAGAGGACCCGAATGAATCGATTCGCCACCGTGCACAGCAATTGGAGCTGCATAGCAATTGGAGAAAGTGGTTGAAAATTGGACCTGTAGAATTGGCTATATTCGAGCCAGCCGCGGCGGCCACATGCCCGAAATCATATTTAAACATTAATGGCATAAAATTATCCTTCCAATAAAGCCAAATTGATGGACATTAAAACGATTTTCTTGTGTTTTATTTCAATTCGAAGTTCTATACCTCAATAAAAAACACCCTATACATATTATGTGTAGATTTTTTCATTTTGAAGATCGCATTTAACACTATGACAAATTTGTCAATATATTTTTCAAAATTCATTAAAACTAGTAAAAAAGCGTTAAGTTCAGCCACGCCTAATCTTCCACGGAGTGACTTTCACAGTATTACCGATTCTAGACTTTCGACTTTGCGCAGAAGTCAACATACACACCGACATATGTTAACTATTTTTGTGATGTTTAAATAATTTTAAAGAACACTCCTGCAGCAATCTTCAAAAAATGTGATTAAATACCCTAAATATTGTTAACTTATTTAATTATTTTCAGCCTTTGTTAAGGAAAAACTTAATGCCTCGAACCAATTTACAATCGTAATAGTCCACACAATCAGGGCCAGAGCCATATTGTTGGTACCATCTGCATTTTTTCCCATTGCGACCCTAAAATTACCAATTTGAAAAAAACTTTTTTTTCGTTTTGCACTCCTGTCATAAATATTCTAAACACATTCATTTTTATTTATATTAGATTATATAGCTTCCCAGCAAAAAAAAAATTGGAAGTACTTCCGTAGGACATTTTAATCGCATGTCAAAAGCCAAATATGCATTTTCCCCGCTTTTGAGGAAGACAACTTTCAAAAAAGTCTATAATATGTTAATATTCCGTAACATTATATAAATAGCATTTTCACGACTGAATGGGAACGACTTTGTAGTATGTGGTCACGAATCGTGGCTCGGGAAAAAAACTCTTTTATATTTTTTTATTACTTTTATAAATAAATAATGTTTAATTTTGAATAACTTTAACAATTTAAAAATGCTTTCTTACAAAATACAAATTTATTGCCTTTTTAATGTACTTCAAATATTTTTATTAATTATTTGTACTACATATCAGTAAAATTAAGTAGTGTCAATTTATTTAATACTAAATTTAATTAGTAGTTATTATATTTATTTGCGTTATATATTTGTTCATATTAAATAAATATTTTGTTAAGTTTCCTATTGTCAGTTCTGCCGAACTAAATGATTTGTTTTAGTTATTCACCACTCACAACAGAAGATAGGTGGTTAGAGTGCCGTAGTAGCAACCAGAAGGTACGCTGGTCCACCCCCCGGTAGCGGCGGATTTTTTAAAACAGAAATGGAAACAATTGAAAATGTGGTTCCTTTGCAACACTTTAAAATAACATTTAAGTCTTTCAAAATAAAGGACAACACCATGATAAATTCATTGGTGAAGATGTTCACTACTTCCAAAACACAAGATGAACATCTTTTTAACTTCTTTGGGTGCTCTCTTTTTGCTGGGTTAGTTTTTATCTTTTCTTTTTTTTTTCTTTAAATTTTCACGATCCCGTTTTTTCTACCAAATCCCGCGAAATTCCACTTTTTGAATTCATAAATCCCGCTTTTTGCCTAATAAGAAATGGTCACGTTAAGCATACCCCGGAAAAAGAAGTAAGGAAAGGCTAAAGTTGGGAGGAGCCAAATATATGATACCCTTCACTTTCTACACCATTGTTATTAGGTTCGGTGTGGGTTTTGGAAAGTTTACTATATCATGGAGCGATTATACCCACTTTCACAATGTATGTTTCCAGTGAAATACAACGTGTTCTGATCAGAATCTGTTAAAATATGTGTTCTGATCAGAATCTGTTAAAATATGTGTTTTCTAGAGCAGAAAAGTATGGAAGCTATATATAAATCTGAAACGATTTTCACAATATATGTATCTAGTTAAAATATAAGATGTTGTGCCAAATTTGATCAAAATCGGTTAAATTATGTGGTTTCTAAAGCGAAAAAAATTAAATTAGAATCGAAATTTGTATGGAGATATATATAAATCTGAACCGATTTGGCCCACTTTCACCACAGATGATTTTAGTTGCAGTTTTTAGATCAGAAACAGTCAAATCGGGAGTGATATTTGATTGGGAACTATCCGAACCGATTTGACTATTTTTGTTTGGTGATTTTGGGTAATTTTTATGGGATTTTTCATCGGATTTTTTATGGGACTCCCTTACAAAGTAATGTGAAAAACATTACCAAACTCGAAAAATGTATAAAAAATGTGTTTTCTTATAAATGTACGACGATTTCTCAAGTTTTCTTAAATAATAATCAAGTAAGAAAGTAAGTTACGTATAGTTGCTAAAAACCGGATATTTACGAAAGTATCGTATGCAAAATTAAACAAATCACTGACAGAGAAACTTTTATTTCGTTCTACATTAAATATTCAGGGAATTTGTTTAACTTGTAGTACAGACTTCTTAACCATTAACAGTAAGATTAAATTACTAATTCATAATTAGTATACCACCACCCCGCCACCACTACCATGCACCGTAAATTTTGTAATCGGAAATTCCTGTTGTTTGAAAACATCCGCTAAATTACTTATTAGTTACCAAACAAACCGAAAGACCTCTCAGCCAACCCTAACGCCCAGACTAAAGTACAAAATTTAATTAAAAACATTTCTCTTTAACGAACAATATTTCCTTTAACGTCAACAACACCACGACTAAATAGCGTTAATTAAAATTTCTTATTACTTTAGAACTGTCGCCGGCTATACACAGTTTTTTTTGTGATTTCCTTTTCTACGCTGTGAAGAAAAACGGCCTTGTTTTTCCGATTACTTTGTAATGTTTTCCTCTTTAGCCCGTGTAGTGGGTACAGTAGGCTCAACTGACAAAAACAAACATGGCTGTTGCAAAGTATACAAAGGAATCCAAAAAATATAAATTGATGTCAAGACCATGTCAAGGGGGAATTAGTGAATGCGTTTTTCTTTATTATTTGAATTACTGTAAATGGAATGTCTTTCTGATTTTATTTAAATGTTTTAATAAATATGAATTGGATGCGTTCTTTCCATGATGCTACTCGGCATTCCTAAACCTATTCCATTTGTCGTTATATTCGATTTTTATAAACCTCGAAACCTCAATTAGTTAATTTTTCTTCAGAATTATTTCAATATAGCTTTAGCTCTCCAAGTTTTGCCCTTTGAAAACACTGTGCCACATACATAAGTCTCAGCTACCCAACAACTTACTGCGGTCTTTACATCTCTCTTACAGATTGTAAATTCTTATCAACATCATCATCGTCAACAACAACATTATCGTCCGTCTTCACTCCCTTCATACATTTTAATGATCATATTCCTTTGTGTTGTTGTTTCTTTTCCAATCCTTCTCTGCGAATCTTTTTAACTATTTTCAATATGCACTTGAAAGCACACAAGCAGCATTGCACACTATAATTCTGCTAATGTTACAAGAGAGCGGAAGGGGGTTCGAGGGGTGGAGGGTTCCCCTTCCCTTTCATTCGTTCGCAACGATGATGCAATTTCTCTGGCTGTTGGTGTTTGCTTGTAAACTATTCTCCTTAACACGCCTGTGACAGACAGACAGTCATAGTGGGAAGCTTGAGCATAGTGTTGCTATCCACGGGCACATTACATGTAACACTCGTAGCTTGACAAGCACAGACAAGAATCTAAAAAAAGCCAAAGTGCTTTAGGAAATATGCCTTATTATTAAATGTAATGTAATGAAGGAGAGTGGGGGTGGGTGGATAGTTTCTAGAAATACTACAAGTAAGCGGCGGAATACATGTATGTAAGTGAGCACTCTACAAACAACCCCAATCACTCCTGCTCTCGCTAAGTACAAACACACACACACTCACGTGTTCTTCTTCTTCTCCTCGAATAAGTTATTAAATTATTATTTTTCACCCCTTCAAAAATGCTGGCACACATCCTTCGTTGTGGCCAACTGGGGGAGCGGTTGGGGGGTGGCAAGGAGAAATCATTTGGAACAACACTTGACGAAAACGAGTGAGTGCACCACGTAAAACTTTTGAGCTGAAGCAAACAGAATGAAAGTCTTTTTAACATTTTCAACTTTAGAAGTGTCTTGAGGGATGACTTTGACGCCAAAAAAAGTGATGTCATGAGAAATTCGTTGCACATATGACGTGCTTAAAGCAAAAGTGCTCTAATCAAAAAAAATAGTTAAACGTTTCGCTATATTGTACCCATATGGATACGCTCACTTTTGTGCTCATCTGAAAATCCTCAAGTCAAGAAATAATAAGGATTTTCATTTACAGGGGTTTCCAACTAGAGGTGTCATTTTGAATCACCTGGTATTTCGGTAGCTGCCACTTTTGAAGCTTTTAAACTTTGCCAAGTACAAACTACGCCATTACTAAAAATGGAACGATACACGCATCAACAACGCATTGAATTATTAAAATTCACTACAAAAATGGTGAAAATCTAGCAGTCAAAGTTCGCAAAACTAAAGCGTTTTTGGGTTGTCGTGAAGCACCTTGTCGGACCGCAGTACAGAAATTGGTGGAAAAATTCGAGCATCTGTGTGTTATTGTTGACAAGTCTCTCCATCCTCGGCGTGTGACTTTTTGGCGCGGTTTATGGTCCGGCGCGGTCATTGGACCTTACTTTTTCGAAAATGAATTGAATGGATTGCGCTATCGAGATCTGGACAACGTTTACTTTCAACAAGACGGCGCTACGTGCCACACAAGCAACGAAACCATTGCTCTTTTACGGGAAAAGTTTCCGGACCGTGTTATCTCTCGAAGACAATTGGCCACAGAGATCTTGTGATTTAACACCTTGCGACTTCTTCCTTTTGGGCCACGTGAATGATAAGGTATACGCCCAGCGTCGATTCAAGACCTCAAAGATAGAATTCGTGAGGCTATCGAGGACATAGGACAGCAACTTTGCGATTTGGTTATGGACAATTTCATGAAAAGGTCGTGGTGGCCATTTGGCTGATGTGAAATAAACATCCAATCATATATCTCAAAAAATGGCATTTTTCTGAATAATACCAAAATAAAACCTCTTGTACAGGGTTTTCCAACAAGAGGTTTTATTTTGGTACAATAAAAATATTTCTATTTTTTGGAAATTTATAGAAATATAGAATTACTAGCTGAACCCCGCCCGCTTCGCCAAGCAAAAAAACAAATGGTAAAATTAAAATCAAGTTTATATTGATCTTATCATATTGATATTATCGTGGTCAGTAATATATACGTTCCAATTTTCAGCCTTCTAGCTCACAAAAACACTATTGCCACGCCCACTCCGCCCACAAAATGAAAATCCAAATTTCGTCATCATATTTATCATTCTTGTGGTCAGTAATATATATGTACCAATTTTCAGCCTTCTAGCTCTCAAAAACACTTTTACCACGCCCCCACCGTCCACAGAGCAAATTTTTAAAAATTTTATAACCTATAGTTCCTTCCAGACCTGCATCTATCTGTACTGAAACTTTCAACAACATCGGTTCAGCCGTTTACACGTGATTGCGGAACAAACAAACAGACAGACAGACTTACACTAAGGTTTTATAATATTAATAGGGATGAATTAATGTCAACCTAAAAAAATTGCAAAGTGGCATTATAACATAGTTATTATAACATATTTAGAATCTCCATCAATCGATGTCAGGTGAAAATTTTTATCAAATTCTAGTTCCGCAAAGTGGGTCAAAAGGTCATTCGAAACATTTTGTTTGCCATTCAAAAAATCTCACCCTTAAAGGATGCGTGAAAACTAATAAATTGGTCAGTTTACAGAATAGGAACGTCATTATCCATTCATAGAGAAATTCACCATGAAAAGGTAGTATTTGACTCAATGCTATTCAAACGCCCGATGTGACAAGAAACTTTAAACATGATTATCTCAAAACACCTAAAAAATTATAAGCTATTATTATATTATACCTCATTTTACTCTGTAAAATATAATAATAGCTAATAATTTTTTAGGTGTGTTTGAGCCAGAAGAAAGTGTGTTTGAGCCAAATCCGATAGACGAGCTTTTTAAGCGGTCTGAGCAATGTCCGTCCATTAGGCTGGCTTGTGGAAATATAGCTATCGAAAGGAGTTAATAAGTTTTTCAAACTTTGCATACTGTAATAATGTTCCCAAGCGTAGATTATGCACGGAGGTGCGATTGTCACGACCATCCTGGTACCTCCTACACAAATGACCCATATTCCACACAAAAACTAAAAATCACAAATATTGAAAATTTTAAAATTGAAAATGTTTTTATAATTATGTTAACCGTACGAAATATGGAGGGTTTACAGGACATCCCACACAAAACACCCTAACCTATGAAAAAGTAATAACTTAACTTTACGGAAAATATGAATACTTCAAATATGAATACCTAGATATTGTCTGTTTTTATAGTCGTTATACCCAACATATGGTTCATTCCATCTCAAGCAAGTGTCTTAAGAAAAAAATCTTAAAATTTTATTTGAAAAATTATTAGCATTGCTGTTTACAAAAATAAATCCCGCTGGCAAATGTATATTCAAATCCATGTATTTCGAAATTAGTATTAGTATTAGAATACCTTGTTTGTCAACAACAACTTTTTTATATAAATTGTTTAGAAACTTTTTAAAAATCGAGACCAAAATTAAAAAAAAATAAAGGCAAGTAAAACGTGCCGGAATGATCTTAAATTATAATACAATAGGAATAACGTATACCTTTCAAACAAGGTATAGAAGTTTAATATTGATTAAACCAATTCCAAAATAGATGAATTTGAAAATACACGTGTCAGCAGGACTTTCAATTTTTATGGTAATTGAAAATAACATTTTAAGACCTTTTCCTGCGACACGTGTAGAATATGTTTTGAACAAGAATATTTCAAGTGATTTTCAGAAAAATCGGAGTGATGTGAAAATGCATTATTTCCGGTTTTACAAGGACTATTGCTTATATATAAGTTATAATAAAAGTAAAAATTTGAACTACCGATTACTTTAACTTTGAAAGGTAGAATAACATTAATTTTTATTTTTATTTTCAGGTTTATGTTTGACTTTTGCAAAATGGGACGCTATACACTCGAATAAAATTGGGAAATAAAAAAAACGTACTTCCAATGTAATGAGTCTTTAATGTAAACTGTAAGATATATACATGTACAATTTTCGTGTTTTCAGCTCGGTGGCTGTGTCAGTAAGCAAAATTGCCGTATAGGGGGTTCAGAGAGCCCACACGTGACTATTGAGAAGCAAATGCAAATCCACAACGAGTCACTGTTAGGTGTGGTACTGCCAGTAGTGGCAGTTATATGAATGATTTTATGTTGAAAAAGTTCAAACTCTCCAATAAAACCAGAAATTTGAAAAAATAATCAGTACTTTTTCATAGCCGATTCTAATTTAAAATCGTATACTATTTCATGCGGATAGTCCCACTCAGTTGAAATTTTATATTTCAACTTTCTACAATCCATTTGAAGCTATAAAATATTTATCCCTTGTAGTACTTACAACAAAATTGTCTGTTTTCTCTATAATATCCATCCCTGTGGCCTCAAATCCTCTATGACTTGATATTAGATTATGTTTTTACAGTTGTTTTACAAATTTATATATAAATTTATTTGTATACTAGCTGACCCGACAAAAATTTTCTTGTCCATATTTCAATTAGTTTGTTTGTGATGGTGATGTGATTTTTTGAAAAGCTATTTCAAATGTTTAAGCAAACCTTGAATGAGAAAAATTTTGTGCTCCGTGATTATTGTATTCAATTTAATGATACGATCATGGATATCTAAGTCAGATTACGCCAATGGAAGTGTCTGCACGTTCGCTTAAGTGGATTTTGAACAATGTTTCGTGAGTTTGATTTTTCATACGGTGAACTGGAAAAATCGACGGGGAATATAATGCAGAAGGTCGTCGTTTCTAAGGCGAGTTTGACATTGACACGTTCAAGAAAGTGTTTTGAATATAATTGTGCAGATACTTCGTTATTAATTTAAATGTCATGATGTTTTTCGCAAAATTGACTTATTCGAGCATTCCCTTAGTTGGGTGGAGTGAGCCGTGGAATCACTGGTAATATCGATTTTTATACACTCCACGAGAGTATTATGGCTTTGTGCATTTGTTTGTAACACCCAAAAGAAAGCAAGATAGACCCATTGTTAAGTATACCGATCGACTTAGAATCACTTTCTGAGTCGATTTAGCAATGTCCGTCTGTCCGTCTGTCTGTCCGTCTGTCCATCTATTGTTGTAATCAAATTACAGGTCGCAATTATAGTCCGATCTTAACAAAAATTGGCACAAGTAAGTTTTGTGGATCAAGGACGAACGCTATTTAATTTGAGGCAAATCGGTTCAGATTTAGATATAGTCCCCATACAAATGTCGCTCCCGATTTGACAGTTTCCGCTCTAGAAACAACATATATTATACCCGATTTTCTTTAAATTTGGCAGAACATCTTATAATCCAACTAGAAACACCTATGCAAAAAGTGGGTAAGATCGCTTCAGATTTAGATATAGCCCCCATACAAATGTCGCTCCCGATTTGACATTTTCCGCTCTAGAAACCACATATTATAACCGATTTTCTTTAACTTTGCCAGAACATCTTATAATCCAACTAGAAACACCTATGCAAAAATCGGTTCAGATTTAGATATAGCCCCCATACAAATGTCGCTCCCGATTTGACATTTTCCGCTCTAGAAACCATATATTGTACCCGATTGTCTTTAAATTTGACCCAACATATTATAATCCAAATAGAAACACCTATGCAGAAAGTGGGTAAGATCGCTTCAGATTTATATATAGCGCAAATACAAATGTTGATCCCAAATGTTTAACCGATTTTGGCCAAACTATACATATTATATTTCAACTATTTCGTTCCAGATTTCAATATACCCCTATACAAATGTCCTTTCCGATTTAACATTTTTTTTAAAACACATACATATACAGGATACAAAAATCCTTCCCGTTTTCACCGAATTAAATTGTAGTCGGATTGAAGGTGGAGTGTATCAATGAGTCGGCCCCGCCCGACTTTAGCCTTTCTTACTTGTTTTAATATTGAGATCATGCGTAGTCATTATTCTATTATAATCATCCTCTCAAAATATACTTTTGCATAAAAATCGTCTGTCTGGTCATTATTTCTCAAAAGACTTTATGTGAGACATCGTATATTCATTCCGAGCGATCAATTAATATGCGTATTCAGCGGCAATTTAATTGCTGAATGAAATTTTCGACCTTTATCAACAACTTAGTTCAATTTCAGATGAAGGCGGTAAAATTAAATTCTGCGAGATAATCGTAGCCAAAATCTACATAATCCAAATAGTCTCATTGTTTCAACTTGATCGTCCAGAGGATAACAATTCCATCGTTCATTTCTGAAAATGCACAATAAGGCATTAAATGAAGACATGCGATTAATAAACAAGAAATGACAGCGCCAAAATATTTTCAGTTAATACTAGATTATTTTTTGCAATGACATTTGGTTCACGAATCGGTGGAAATACATGTAATTGGTTTTCCCTGTTCATTTGATGGCCGATTCCGAACTGGAATAATGAACCAAATAAAAACTAACCAACAAAATATAAATATCGTCAGTTCTGACAAAAGTGCATAAAATATAAAGATTTTTTTGCATTTTGTCCGAATTTTCGGACTTTTCATTATAATTATCTGAATTTTTGTCTTCCGAAAACCTTCGCAGGATCATAACGAGCATAACATAAAAGAATTGCTTGAATTAAGACTTATAGCCTTAATTTCATTAAAAAATTCTATAGAAAAAGGGACTTTCAGTAAAAATATATCTATTTTGCAGTCAACAAAAGTTGTTTTCATCTTCAAACCCAGTTTGGACTACCACGAACAGTTTGTAACAAAGATTAGACAAATCTGTTCAGTTGATCTCAAGTGGTGCGGTTACCAATGAACATCATTTCATTTTTATTACATATTTTCCACCTGTTATAAATTATTGTTGTATTTTTGAAATTTCAAAAAGTAAATTTCTTCTAACAGGTATCAAATAGTATATTTACCATTTACTAAAATGAGTTAAATTTCACTTGAGAACCGTATAAAACTAATTCAATTCCACAAATGGTGAAAATCTTTGAAATTCCTGGAATAATAATTTCACGAAATTCTGAAACAAATTGATCGCCAGATTTAACGGCTCTTGCTTATTTCCTGTGAGACCAGCTCAAAGAGTTTATGCAAATAAACCGAAACCAATAAAATCATTAAAAGACAATAGTTAACGTATATGCAAAACTCATTGTTGTAGTGAATATTCCCAAAATATTTCGGTTATATATTTTGACAATTCCGAACAAGAACGTTGATCAGAAAATGTAACAAAACCGTCTGCTTGGAGAAAAACATGATTTTAATTGCTCCAACTAGAATGAATATAAACCAATACTCATGAAATCAATTAAAGAGGATCAAGAGGGAAAGTTATGCTGCCAATATGGATGGAATCCAAAAAAATATATTCCATACATATATTTTTAATGATTGATATATATATTTCTCTCCGAAATACATAAATCATAAGCTTTTTTAATGAACTCTTTATTAATGGCAATGCCTACACATACTTCGTATTTGTAATTATTTTGCCGAATATATGTTATTTTCGATAAAACTAAACTATATATATGAATTCCGTTCAATACAAGAAATAATAATATTTTCAAAAATATGTTGAATGAAGGGAATATTGTATAGAACGTTGAACGTTGTGGATGAACTATATAGTCCTCAGTAGACCAAATTTTAAACTTTCAAATTATCCACTTTCATAGGTATTTCGTTTTTTTTCTGGTTACTCTGGCACAATTTGCTAAACATGGTGCAAATGCTCGTTGACGTTCAAACCCACTTCCATTTGTAGTAACGTCCGTCACGGAACTTCTAGGAAATTGTTTTCTCCAGAAATGGTTAAGTAACTACTTTAATATCATTTCAGAAGTGTATTTGCTGAAGATTATATGAAAATATCATAAAGTCAACACTAAATCCGCCACTCAGGATTTATCCATATTTGGTTTGAGTCATGTAGTGAGAATCTCTACAAACTTTTTGATCAGTTCATAGAAATGCTCCATGTCATTATTTGTATTTTGAATAATTTAGAGAAATAGAATATGGAGATGCAAATAAGTTACAACACATTTCCTAAAAATTTTCCTGGGAAATATTTTCATATTTATGTATAAACATGTCAACAAGCTCGTACATGCTTCCACATATTCATAACAATATTTAGTATTTTTTTTTTACTTTTACTTAGTTTAAATATTTCCTCATAGGTATCCAAGACTATGATGGCATTCACATATTCATACGTGTACGTGTGTGCTTGTAGAGGCACGTGAATCAGTCAGAGTTGCCAGAAATTTTTGGTCAAAACTTTAAATAAAGGGAACAGATTCTTCTGTCACAAATATCTTATAATTTATTAGAAAACGATTTTTTAAGTTATGACCAATTGTAAAACGGTAAAATCAAGAACAAATTGCCGAGATAGGAGCAGAGGACAGTGGAAAATGTTGTAGAGGGAAAACGCGTAGGCATACATACTAAAGGCTTATTTTAAAACTAATTGCACTTGCTTTTCCTTGCCAGACTTGGATGTTCACCGCTACTAACCAATTTTTATACCCTCCAGGGGTATACTAACTTTGTTTCCGTTTGTAACACCTTGAAATATCGACCTGAGACCCTATAAAGTATATAAAGGGTGATTTTTTAAGAGCTTGATAACTTTTTTTTTTAAAAAAACGCATAAAATTTGCAAAATCTCATCGGTTCTTTATTTGAAACGTTAGATTGGTCCATGACATTTACTTTTTGAAGACAATTTCATTTAAATGTTGACCGCGGCTGCGTCTTAGGTGGTCCATTCGGAAAGTCCAATTTTGGGCAACATTTTCGAGCATTTCGGCCGGAATAGCCCGAATTTCTTCGGAAATGTTGTCTTCCAAAGCTGGAATAGTTGCTGGCTTATTTCTGTAGACTTTAGCCTTGACGTAGCCCCACAAAAAATAGTCTAAAGGCGTCAAATCGCATGATCTTGGTGGCCAACTTACAGGTCCATTTCTTGAGATGAATTGTTCTCCGAAGTTTTCCCTCAAAATGGCCATAGAATCGCGAGCTGTGTGGCATGTAGCGCCATCTTGTTGAAACCACATGTCAACCAAGTTCAGTTCTTCCATTTTTGGCAACAAAAAGTTTGTTAGCATCGAACGATAGCGATCGCCATTCACCGTAACGTTGCGTCCAACAGCATCTTTGAAAAAATACGGTCCAATGATTCCACCAGCGTACAAACCACACCAAACAGTGCATTTTTCGGGATGCATGGGCAGTTCTTGAACGGCTTCTGGTTGCTCTTCACTCCAAATGCGGCAATTTTGTTTCTTTACGTAGCCATTCAACCAGAAATGAGCCTCATCGCTGAACAAAATTTGTCGATAAAAAAGCGGATTTTCTGCCAACTTTTCTAGGGCCCATTCACTGAAAATTCGACGTTGTGGCAGATCGTTTGGCTTCAGTTCTTGCACGAGCTGTATTTTATACGGTTTTACACCAAGATCTTTGCGTAAAATCTTCCATGTGGTCGAATAACACAAACCCAATTGCTGCGAACGGCGACGAATCGACATTTCACGGTCTTCAGCAACACTCTCAGAAACAGACGCAATATTCTCTTCTGTACGCACTGTACGCATTCGTGTGGTTGGTTTAATGTCCAATAAAGTAAACTGAGTGCGAAACTTGGTCACAATCGCATTAATTGTTTGCTCACTTGGTCGATTATGTAGACCATAAATCGGACGTAAAGCGCGAAACACATTTCGAACCGAACACTGATTTTGGTAATAAAATTCAATGATTTGCAAGCGTTGCTCGTTAGTAAGTCTATTCATGATGAAATGTCAAAGCATACTGAGCATCTTTCTCTTTGACACCATGTCTGAAATCCCACGTGATCTGTCAAATACTAATGCATGAAAATCCTAACCTCAAAAAAAATCACTCTTTATATTCTTGATCGTCTTAAAATTCTAAGACTATCTAGCTATGTCCGTCTGTTGAAACATGCACGCTAGCATGAAAGCAATGAAAGGAGCTAGGAAGTCAAAATTATCCATAAATACGTGTTATAGTCGTAGATCGGTTGTAATTGAAACTGGGCGAAATCGGCCCAAAGGTAAAAAAAATTTCCTCACAAGGACTAAAAATACCAATAAAAACCCCCATTATTTTATGCTTATTTTAAGCATATTTTTTCAATATGTCTGCTTGTATTTATTTGATATTGGGTATGCGAATTCGCCCTATAACAAAATCGTGCACCATAAAGTGATTTTTATTCGTAGGGGGTGAAATGGGGCAAAAAGGGATAAAAATAGTACATATCAAACGACAACAGCTGGAAACACGAAATTCGGTGTGTACATTCCTCTGATTACGTAGATACGTAATATAAAAGTATTTTTCCAAATTAGTACTTTTAAGGGGTAAAATGGGAATAGAGGGATAAAAATGGTACCAATCAGACGGCTGCTCCTAGAATAATGAAATTCGATGTATACATTCCTCTGATTGCGTAGACACGTAACACAAACGGATTTTTCGAAATTCGTACTTTTTGGGGTTAAAATGGAAAAAGGGGATAAAAATAGTACCAACCAAAAGACTCTGACTGCGTAGACACGAAAAATAAAAGGTTCTGTCCAAATTCGTACTTTTTTACAGAGGGATAAACATAGTACCAACTAAACGACTACAGCTAGAATGATGAGATTCGGTGTGTACATCCCTTTTATTGCGTAGACACGTAAAATAAAGAGATTTTAGAAGGTCGAACTCTTAAGGGGGTAAAATAGGAAAAGGGGATAAAAATGGTATCAACCAAATGTACGCAGCTAGAATCATGGAATTCGGTGTATACATTCCTCTGACTGCATAGACACGCAAAATAAAAAGATTTTTGCAAATTCGTACTTTTTACTTTTACGGCAAAAATTGGTTGAATCATTAAGTTAGGATATTTTACACCACGTCCGTGTGACACGCCAAATAAAAAGATTTTTCCAAATTCGTACTTTTACGGCAAGAATTGGTTGAATCATGAAGTTAGGTTATTTTGCACATGTACGCGAGATAATGGATTTTCAAAATTTGTACTTTTGGAATTAAAATAGAAAGCAAATACAAACAACTGTAGCACCCACTATATATATATACTTATATATTTATGGTATTTAAATTTTTATTCATTATTATTTCAATATATATAGTGTAAACGTATCGGTAGCATCGCCTTATAAGCGTGGTTTGAAATAATAAATATATTTATTTTTAAAATTATTTTTTTTTTCATTTTTGTATTTGTTTTATTTAGGCTATATTTAAAAAAATATATATTTTCTTGTAATATTACTGCACTTCTGTGAACGACTTGTTTTTATTTTTTATTTTATGGGTTTCCCATATTTTTTTTTTGTAATTTTCAGATTATGATGTTATTTTCACCATAAAAACACCAGTTCGGAAATTCGGAAAAAGTTTAGGCGTATTCCCACATCGATTTCAAACAAACTCAGAACATTTCAATAAAATTAGAAATTTTAGTTTTTTCGTTTGCATTTTTTTGGTTTGTAATCAATATTTGATTTGAACTGGGATATTGTCCTGGCTCAAGACCATTTTGCTTCTATATTTATTTAGAATGCAAATTTATTTACAAATGGCATGGTGACATTTATTACTTGGCTGCAGACTACCACGATCATGATTTCGACCATGTCAAAAGTCTTTTCAAGTGGCTTCGCAGCGACTTTTCAACATCAAACCCGGCCTCTATAAGGAGATGATTCTCACAAACGAACGAGAATCTGGAGCCAAGTAATAAATGACACCATGCCATTTGTAAATAAATTTGCATTCTATTAAATATAGAGCCAGGACAATATCCCAGTTCAAATTAGAAATATTTAAAAAATAAATGATTCACAAGATATTGGACAAAGAAAACCTATGTTTCTGGTATATCTGCGAGTCTTTGAGTACCCACTATTACTATAATTTTCACAAATTTAGTCACCTTTTTTCCTCACTTCTGGCAACACTGGCATCAACGTTCCCCCATTAGTATTATGACTTTGTGGGTGTGTGTGTGTGCCTGTGTCCGTGCATGCATACTGTCGGGTGTCCTTAAATGCGGTAAAGCACAGTCAGGAAAAATAGAAAAGGAAAATAATGTTGTTCCATGAATTTTGTCGTCCTTTCTTCTCCACTTTCATTATTTATGTGAGTACGTTAGTAGTACGTTGGAGTGTAAACATGTTTTTGACCCAGAAAATTACTCAGATGTAAACAAATTCTGTAATGACACATCCACACACGTGTACTTACATGTGTGTGGATGTGGATGGCTGTGAATATGTGTAATCTATACATACACACTTGTTACCGCCGCCGTGTCACAGACGCAGTCGTATTACAACAAACATGGCTTGACTAACACATACGCCCCCACACGTATAAACTCATATGAATGTTACGTATGTATGTACATTAGAGTGCTGCAACTAAAAAAGTCATCAACACAGTTTTTTAATTGAATGTTGCATCAGACGTTAATAATTTCGTGTGGCAGTCTAGCGTACATTAGGGTTCGTTTTTGTGTATTTTAGGCTTAACCAATATGTGATAGCCAATGATGTAGTCATAGTATGAACATATTTCTGAATGGAAAAAAATTTCCCGTGGGAAAGTATCTCAATCTAAAAGGAATAGGTAAAGGTTGTTGTCCATCTTTTCAGTGGGTCCAAATCATGAGATTTAGATCTATCGCCGAATTGCAAAAATATATAGCTGAAATATTTCGAGTCACTCGTAAACCAAACAAAGAATTCATTTTAGCTTCGGACTACCTCAACTTTTTTCACGATCCAGTAATGTAGTTGTATACATATATATGTATGTATATGTGTTCAAAAATATGTTCGACACGTACGTATGTATTGTATGTTGACAAAACAACAATTATTTGTGTGACAAAGGAATTCATTATTCCAACACATCCAGCTGAAGCTGAAGCGAGGACCAAACAAAACACTACAAATGGTAACATTGTGAAATGTCGGCAAAGACATACATATCGGGTTTTATCCTCTCTCTCTCTCACACACCCTCGATATCGTTTGTGAATAAAAATGTAATTGCATTTTGCATTGATATGAATACAGATGGGTTGGCTGAATGTTCGTTCAATTGAGAGTTGTGAACTTTCTGGCATCATTTAGATTGTGTTGTTATCCGCATATGCTCTTGTTGATACACGGATTGATGTACAGGACTCGGAACACATTTTCAGATGTATTATGGCAAATGTATTGCAGCGGAATTGAAGACAAGTTGACACTTTAAAAGCAATCGAAACGTGAAAATACAATAGCGGTGTAGCTTTTAATTTCATTGAACAGATTGTAGCTAGTTGCACAGTGTCGTGTATCAAACGAAATTCCATCACACGCGAGATTCTAAAGAGAAAATGAAGATGGATTGGGCACACGCTAGAGTTTGGATTCCACTCTATACTATTTTCTATTTCGTCTGTTTTAAAAAGTCTTAATTTAAAATATTCAATACATTAGTCTGGGTCGCGGTCCTTGTAAATGGAAAGACATTTTCCTAGAAATAAAGTTTGTATTGTTTAATGATGATTTGCAAAATATTTCGTTCCTAGATCAAGCCTTCAGTGAGTTAAACACTCCTTTGACACAAACCTAAAAGTAATGTTTTTTCCATGTAAATTTTTATATATTTTTCTGAAATAATAGACCCTTGAAAGCTCTGTAAATATAAATTTTGATTCTTGCTTTAGAGCAACTTATTGTACGAATTATTGGACGTCCATAGCAATTTTTGGGTTTTTTTCACTTTTCTAGATGGATGGATTCCTAAATGATGAACATCTGAAGGAACTTGCGCCGCAGCGCTCATTTTTGTAAAATGAGTTTGAAAATGTTGGTTCCGAAAATCCATCTCATGTATTAAAGCCGTTCACAAAAAATAATATTCATCATTTACGCATCATTTTAAGGATATTGACCCTCATATTTATTTATTTATATATTTTATTATTATTATTTATATTTTATTTATTTTATATATATTTTTAATAACAATTTCTACAAATATGTTTTTTACCTGTCACTTTGAAAAACCATAAAAAAGCTATCTAAACGACCAACAGTGACTTATTCTAAGACAAGACTAACAAATTATAATTAAAGAGCTTCAAGGGTATGCAACATAAAAAAACAAGGAAAAAAATGATTTTTAGAGCGTTTAGCTCGCAGACAACTTGACCCAGCGAAGAAATATTTTGCAGATCCTCATTAAACAATCCAATCTTTATTTCTGAGGGTTGACCGCTGCAATTTATTTTTGTGGCCCATCCTAATATACCATATATATTGAAATTTACTTGATCTCATATTTTATTTTTTAATAAATCATATGAAACTTATGCGCAATATAATAATTTAATTTAAATCTGTTAAAATGTTTCAAAAAAAAAGAAAAAGTATATTTTTATTAGTCCCGGGTTATTGAAAATAATTCCAGTTTTCCAACTCGATAGAACCTAGCTAAATTTCTTTCTTTATTTTCAATTAAAAGCTTTAGCTATAGTAACAAAAAGTATAATTTTTATAACGAGGATATGAATAAAATAGTATACTTATATTTGTCTAAGCTTATTTTTATTGAGGGGCATATTTAACAAAAAATTATATAAAATGTGGATGGTGAGGAAAATCCAGTTCTTGAAAGGGAAAATATTTATTGCCCTCAGTTGTGCTCATTATATATATCACAAGTGGGATATCCAATTATATGGTCTTTGAATTTATTTAATTAAACAGCCCAAACACGGCGAAGATAGATAGATACGGAAGCTAACGTACAAAACTTGAGCTGGAGTCAATTAAAACTATTAGTATTGTATAGATCTATGGAAATGGAAACAATTTTTAATGGATCCTTATAGGATCGAAAGAAAAAAATCAAAAACTCAACAAGTCCATGATTCTCCCAAACCGGATGTTTGGTTGAAAAATCGTGAAATCTGTGAAACCTTTTGAAGATGCTGAGCAAGGTATCTTCTGGACCATGATGTACGTAGTATGCCATGCCATTTTCAAACAATTTTCTTTCTATAAAATATAAATGCAAAGAAGGCAAGACAATATCCCAGTTAAAATCATATATTTGACAATGTCCAAAAAGCATTCGAAGAATTAAAGAGCATTCAGAAGTCCTTTTGAAGCTTCAGGACTTCCGTCTTTCCAAAAATATTAAATTGTAGCTCGTGAATTAAGAATTTTGACTTATGGTAATTTAAAAAAATCTTAACCTTTTTCTGTTAGGAGATAAATATATAATATATATATTCATTTCAAAATATTTCAAAAATTATTTTAAATACTTATTAGCACCCTAAGATACTGAGAGAATATGTGCTAAAAACACTTCAAATTGTAAGCTATCTGTATTAGTTTAGCATTAAAAACCTATTAAAAAGTAAAATATGAAAAAACTAGGGGGTAAACTTGAAATGATTGTTAATGCTGAACTAACATATATAGAAATATGATATTTGGAGTATTTTTAACAGATATTCTTCTTTTTAATTTGAAATTAATGTCGTTATTATAAGGGGGAATAAGTATTTAAAATAATTTTTGAAAAAATGTGTCTTTTGGAACTTGATAGTCCTGTGAAGGAGCAAAGGGATGACGAAATGAAAAACTAAAAACGCTAATTAACTTACTTTAGCTTATAGTTTCATAGGTATATTATGCGGTTGAAGCATAACGACAGTTTTAAAATGTCGTACGGCGTATTATTTAAAAATCAGACAACAAAGAAAACTATGTAAGTAATTTTTCACAGTCTGGTCGAATTTGCATCATTCAGTTGTTTTAATTTTTCTTATGGTAATAGAAATGAGATATATTGAAAATAAAACATAAATATATGTATATTAGAGTGGCTTCAAAATAAAAGTTGTGGATGTTCCCGACTAAAATGAAATATTGGTTTGTTTTTTTGTGTTCTCCCAAAACATTGTCCGTTCGTGAGCTGGACGCGTTCAAAATAACATCTATAAATCAGGTTTTTCTTGAATAAAATTCACGATGAGAATTGTAAAGGGTGATTTTTTAAGAGCTTGATAACTTTTTTAAAAAAAAAAACGCATAAAATTTGCAAAATCTCATCGGTTCTTTATTTGAAACGTTAGATTGGTCCATGACATTTACTTTTTGAAGATAATTTCATTTAAATGTTGACCGCGGCTGCGTCTTAGGTGGTCCATCCGCTTAGTCCAATTTTGGCATTTCCACGTTTTTGAGTAACAGAGACCCAATTGGTGCGAACGGCGACGAATCGAAAATTGGTGGTCATCATTAACACTGGCCGATACAGCTGCGATATTTTCTTCAGTTCGCACTCTACGTAAGCGTGTTGGTGGTTTAATGTCCAACAATGTAAATTTGGTGCGAAATTTAGTCACAATAGCCCGAATAGCCGCTTCAGTGGGTCGATTAAACTGACCATAAAATGGAAGCGCGCAATGAACTTTCTTAACAGAGCACGCATTTTGATAATAAAATTCAATAATTTGCAAGCGTTGTTCGTTTGTAAGACGATTCATGATGAAATGTCAAAGCATACTGAGCATCTTTCTCTTTGACACCATGTCTGAAATCCCACGTGATCTGTCAAATACTAATGCATGAAAATCCTAACCTCAAAAAAATCACTCTTTATTTAGAAAAAAACCTGCGAGAAATTAAAATCTGGCCCGAGCCTTATCAAACCATGCATTTCAAAACTTGCATTTCAACTAAGAATAGAGGGTAGGATTTTAACATTTTTGTGCAACTTTTGTTGAATTTTTTATTAAAACCGCAATAACTTCCATATTATTAGTTCGATTTGTGTTTTTGTTGGATCGTTGAAGAGATATTGATCATCAATTGCAATTTTTATCACTTCTTAGCCCATTAAGGACCGACAATTTTTGTCTTACTGTTGGTTCTCAGTGGGTTGAATGTGATGTAGAAACTGAAATATGGGGTTATGCTTCATAAACACATTCTATTCTTACAAAAAGTTAATTTTTGAAAAAAAATAAACATCTGAAATTTTGGTCTTTCAATGGACATAAGATGTTACAATAAAACCGTGCGATATGGTTTCCCTCCCAAGAACGATATTATATAGAAGTGAAACTATAGGTCACTAATAGGAAAACTCATACTCAGTTTTTTATTTCGTGGTCGTTTGTCTTTTTTACAGGACTTTTAATTTCCAAAGGATGTAAATGTTTCAATAATTTACTTTCGTACTTTTGCGTGTCATACAATGGCGATATGGGTATTAAATGAAAGAGATGAACATCTGCTAAATATACTTTTAATTTCATGCGTCTATCTATGTGAATTTAACATAAAGAACCATTTCAATTTTTCCCCTTTACAATGTTTATGTAGATTATTCACGTCTTAATTTTTAAGGGGGAAAATTTTAAATGGTTGAATTTACTTCCAAAAATTAGCTTTATATAAGTCTAGCATGTGTTTACGATGCAAATAACCCCATATTTCAGTTTTTACTTCACATTTAATCCACTGAGTATTAACAGTATGAAAAAAAATTTGAGGCCCTTAATGGGTTAAAAAATCCTTAAAATTGCAATTTGTTATCAATACCTCGATGGAGAGGTAAAAACATAAATCGAACTAAAAATATGGAAGTTATTTCGGTTTTTATAAAAAAATGCATCAAAAATTGCACTAAAATAGTATAAATCTGTCCTTTATACTGGCTCATAAAATGGTTTGATAAGGCTCGCGTCGGATTTTAATTTCCAGCGGTTTTAAGCCCAATACCATTTTCATCGTGAATTTTTTCCAAGAAAAACCTGATAGAGGTTATTTTGAAAGCGTCCAGCTCACGAACGGACAATGATAAAATCGAAATATTTTGGGAGAACACATAAAACAAACCAATCTTTCATTTTAGTCGGGAACATCAACAACATTTTTCCTTCCTTTTCAAAAGAAGCCACTCTAATGTATATAACATAGCTCCATCACATCGTTTCCGAAAAAGTCGACCTCTACCTTGAAAGATATTGAAATATTGAAATTTGAAATAACCTTTTTCGACTTTTTGTTCTGTTAATCTCGCGTTTCTAGGACTAGAAGTGAAAGTTAAATTTTTTAATAATTATATATTTCATATATTGCTATATAGGAGGCTCCGTCTGCCTCTTTCTGACATTCATTTTGGTTTTCTTTGAATTCTTTGAAATAAAAAAACTTTTTCTAAGGGCTGGATTTTTGGATTTTTCTTTACTACTTTGTGGAAAACGAAAAAAAGTATATCTGGTCAGTCTGTTGCCTTTGGCGGCTGACTTCAAAACACCTACATAAATAATTAACGTTGTCACATAACATGAATGTTCTTGGCAGTTTATAAAATAAAACAGCCAACAGTTTGTACAGATCCATCCACAAGTCTTGTAATGAATTTAATGTTTTTTTTTGACTTGCGACGAGGTCGCCAGTCACACTTGGCTGTCATAAATATTCTGGGAAACGAAGAAAACTTACCAAAACAAAAACTTCGTAATACCCTCAGCGCATTGCTCGACCTAATTATTAAACACAATTTGAGCTCTTCTCCGCCACCCCCAAACAATTTCCATAAATTTAAAACAGCCAAGCAGCCAGCGAAAGAAAAGAAGTGTCCTGCTTTTAATTTCTTAAAAGGTTCCGTTGCCGCATGTGCCACAACTTGGCATTAAACATTTACCCCAACGCCCGGCGTTGCCACCAATAAATGTTCACCGAACAGACCACAACCCCCACAATCACACCTACATTTAGCCATTGAAGAAACAACAACACAACTGCAGCAACGTCGCACAAGTTGTTAACCTTTCAGCACTTGGAAAAGTTGACCTTAATTAAAAAAACAACGGCAATGGCAACGAAAAAACACTTAAACTTTCCGCGAGCCCTCAAACAAACATAGTGTGAGAAGCAAAAAAAACACGTTCAAAAAACACGCCCGATGAAATCGTCCAACAAAAGTGAGTTGTGTAAGTCCAAAATAAGCCAGCACAAAGTCACTGAAAAGTGAGAGATACAAACGGCGTTTAAGCTGTGCATAGCCAGAGCGCTATAGTGATGGCTGAAAAAAAACCCGCCTCATGTAAACTGCACTTAAAAAGTGAACCGCCAAAAAACGCCAACTACCCAACACAGCGGAAGCTGCGGAGATGATGATGGCGATGACAAAAACAAAAACCGCAGGTGCAAAACTCTCACAACAAATGACATCTTTATTGCCTCAAACTAGTGGAAACAATAACAGCGAGAGAGAGAGAGTGAGAATCCTTTAGACTACGAAACATAATACACAGCAATAAACACCACAACGAGCAACGTGAAAAAATTCCATAAAAAAATCGTAAAACAATAAAAGCCATGCAAAACAATGCAGAATATTAAGAGCGATTCAAGAGTGGTCTCAAAAAAATTTTCAAATATATTTCATGTTGAAATAAAGGATATGAATAAACTAGTATACTTATACTAGTCTAAGCTTATTTTTATTGAGGGGCATATTTAAAAAAAATATATAAAATGTGGATGGTGAGGAAAATCCAGTTCTTGAAAGGGAAAATATTTATTTGCCACATGTTGTGCCCATTATATATATCACAAATGGGGTATCCAATTATATGGTCTTTGAATTTATTTTATTAATTATTGATTAAAAATCAAAGAATTTTCAAACAATTGGCCTCCAAATTTATTCGATTAATGTCTTAATCAAACGATGGTCCATCTCAATGAAACAGGTTAGAAAAATGTAATTCATTCTCTACTTTTTGGTATTTAAATATATGTATTTCAATGTTGGTAATTATATTTCTCCAAAACGGGGTTTTGAAAAAGTTTGCTAGGAGTGCAGATATGTACATATTGACTCCAAATCTATAAATTTTGTTAAAATGGGGTGGGTCATTTAAAATTTTAAATTAGAATCAACTATTCGATCAACTCAATTTTTCAGTACAATGACAACCTCGGTTTCATGTTTCAATTGCCCCTCGATGATTTGCGTAACATTTATCCTTAATGGCTCCCCACAGAAAATAAACCAAAGGACTCAATTCGCAACTCTGAGGCGGCCAATTGACATCACAATTTCTCCTAAATATTTATTCAAAAACAGTGCGTAAAATATCGACGGTCGCGTTGGCTGTGTGACATGTGGCCTCGTCGTGTTGAAACTAAATGTCGTCCATGTTATTCTCTCGAATTTTTAGGAAACAAAAATTCATTGATTATGGCACGGTAACGTCGGCTCCTTGCTTTTTTTTCGAAGAAAAAACGTAATTTATTTATTTGAATTTGTCGCCGTTTTTCTCATATTTTAAGAGGTTTCGCACTCGAATTTGTTTTATTAGAAATTGTGGTTTCTCAGTTTTGTTATGGCGCCAAAACTGTGTTTGTGCCAATTAAAGTTTGTTTGTAATAAATATTTAAAAACACGTTTTGAAATAATTTATGACTTTGACTTTGATTTGAAAGTCTTTGAAGAATAAAATAAATATTTAGAAAGATAGAAGGGTTCCCTGTTTTTGGAGGGTAACTTTTGCCTGCACGAACTTGCATCCTTGGAAGTCGGATTTTTAGATCGTTTGGGATTGAAAGTGGGCGAAATCGGTCCAGAGGGAAAATTTTTTCCCTCACAAGGACTGAAAATACCCCTAATATTTAGAGTATTTCAGCATGTTGTTTGAACATAATAGCTTGTATTTACTTGATATTTGCAATTATAGCATAAAAGGGCACCATAGAGTGATTTTTATTTGTAGGGGGCGAAATGGGATACAAATGGTACCTATCAAACGACAACAGATAGAAACACGAAATTTGACGTGTACATTCCTCTAATAGAGTAGACACATAAAATAAAGGAATTTTTAGAAATTCGTACTTTTAGGGTGCAAAATGAAAAAAGGGGATAAAAATTGTACCAAACAAAAGGATGCAGCTAGCACCATGAAATTCGCTATATACATTCCTCTGACTGAGTAGACAGGAAAAATAAAAAAGGTTTTTATAAATTCATACTTTCAATGGATTCCTCTGATTGCATAGCCACTTGAAATATTTTTTTACAAATTCGTACTTTATTTTGTTGCTTTTACGATAAAAAATGGTAGAATCATAAAATTGTCTTATTATATACAATACAACCAAACGACTGTAGCTCAAAATACACCCTGTATCCCCCAATATTTAGGGTATTTATGATTGCTGCCTTATAAAGAGTGATTTTTTTGAGGTTAGGATTTTCATGCATTAGTATTTGACAGATCACGTGGGATTTCAGACATGGTGTCAAAGAGAAAGATGCTCAGTATGCTTTGACATTTCATCATGAATAGACTTACTAACGAGCAACGCTTGCAAATCATTGAATTTTATTATCAAAATGCGTGCTCTGTTAAGAAAGTTCAGAAAGAAAGAAATTGTGTTCAGCGACGAAGCTCATTTTTGGCTCAATGGGTACGTAAATAGGCAGAATTGTCGATTTTGGAGTGAATATCAGCCAGAAGCATTGCAAGAGCTACCAATGCATCCAGAAAAAGTCACAGTTTGGTGCGGTTTATGGGCTGGTGGCATCATTGGACCGTACTTCTTCAAAGATGATGCGAATCGTAACGTAACTGTGAATGGTGAGCGCTACCGTGAGATGATATCCAACTTTTTTTTGCCCAAAATGGAAGAACTGAACTTGGTTGACATGTGCTTTCAACAAGATGGCGCTACATGCCACACAGCTCGCGATTCTATGGCCATTTTGAGGGAAAACTTCGGAGAACAATTCATCTCAAGAAATGGACCGGTAAGTTGGCCACCAAGATCATGCGATTTGACGCCTTTAGACTATTTTTTGTGGGGCTACGTCAAGTCTAAAGTCTACAGAAATAAGCCAGCAACTATTCCAGCTTTGGAAGACAACATTTCCGAAGAAATTCGGGCTATTCCGGCCGAAATGCTCGAAAAAGTTGCCCAAAATTGGACTTTCCGAATGGACCACCTAAGACGCAGCCGCGGTCAACATTTAAATGAAATTATCTTCAAAAAGTAAATGTCATGGACCAATCTAACGTTTCAAATAAAGAACCGATGAGATTTTGCAAATTTTATGCGTTTTTTTTTAAAAAAAAGTTATCAAGCTCTTAAAAAATCACCCTTTATATAATAATATTGGTAGCCTTGGCTTAGTAATTATATTTCTGATTTTCGAACAGTTGAAATTTTTTGCGCACATTACTCTTGTAGCTTGGAAGCACCACAAAGAAAATAAAAGTTTTAGCGGACGAAATGGGACAAAAAGGGATAAAATATGGTACCAATGATACGACAACAGCTAGAATCATGAAATTCGGTGTGTACATCCCTCTAATTGCATAGACACGTAAAATAGAGGGATTTTTGAAATTCGCACTTTTAAGTTATATAATTGAAAAAGAGGGATAAAAATGGGACCGCTGAAATCATGAAATTCGGTGTATACATTCTGACTATGAAGACTCGAAACAAAAAGGTTTTTTCGAAATTGGGATATATTTACAATGTGTACAATATAATACAGTCAATTTGTCTGTATCTGAAAATACTTCTCCCTAATGGCGATCGACTGTGGAATGCACTTCGTGGTGGAGGGTATATAAGATTCGGTCCGGCCGAACTTAACGTCTGCTTACTTGTTCTACTTAACTTTTGAAAAGTAAGAACGCAGCTAAAAACATGAGCAAATTATTTTTTATCTTCAAGCTAGTTTATGCCAATCGGAGCACAATTGCAGGAATAATGCCCAAAAACCCTAATAATAACTGATTTTGAAGACAAATCGAATTAATACAGGTAGACTACACACTGTTAAACATAAGTAATTTACTCTACAATGAGAAACTCATGCAAAAGTGATCGGTTCCCTTTATGTATTTGTTTTGGAACCAGTCCCTGGTTCCTGGGCTGGCGGCATCATTTTCCAAAATGGCCCGAATTGGAAGATATGGATGTGGACGCTATGTGGTTTCAACTGGACGGCCACTTGCCACACAGCTAACGAAACAATGGCTCTTTTGCGCGACAAATTCAATGGCCGTGTTATCTCACGAGGTGGCGATGTCAATTGGCCGCCAAGATCATGTGATTTGACACCGTTGGGGTTATTTGAAAGAAAAGGTGTACGTCGATAGGCCAGCAACAATACAAGAGCTAAAGGATAAGATAATTCGGCACATTAACGGCATAGAACCTCAATTATGCCTCAGCGCCAACGAAAAATTACACCATCGGATGGAGATGTGCCGCCGAGGTCGCGGCGGCCATTTGGCCGATATTTTGTCCCATACATAATTGAACTATACCAATATTATCATAATAAAAAGAAATGTCAATAATTTCCTAAATAATTTGTGTTTTATTGAAAATCAACATCGGTCCTTAAAATTTAAATACCCTTAAGTACAAACATATTGATAGCCTCGTCTTATAAGCGTGATTTGAAATAATAAACATTTTATATTTATTTATATATTTTTTTCAATATTTGTGTTTGGTTTGGCTATATTAAAAAATTGACATTTTCCAGTAATGTCAATTGCAAACGGTGTAGAACAGATGTAAATTAATTAATTAAATTAAGGAGTTGCCCGATATACAGGAATTATTAAAAAAATGTCAAGTGCACTAAATCTTAACCATGTTAAATTCAAAGACAATGTTGATGTCGATGTAGATAGACAGTTGTATATTCATAAAATTCATAACGAAGTAAGATAAAATACAATACTAAAATGATGTTTACAGTACATAAGATTAACATAAACCAGTAAGGAAGATTAAAGTCGAGCGTGGCCGACTATATGATACCCTACTCTTAGTAATTATAGCCTATGGTGTAGGATATAAAAAGGTCATTACATTTGAACCGGTGATATACGATGCAGCTATAACAGGAGAATATACTACAAATTCCATACTTCTATCTGTATTTGTACGAAAATTTGAACACAAACTTTGAATGGTAGCTATATACAAATCTGAACCGATCTGACCCATGTTTAGCAAAGGTTTTCTAGTTGAAATATTAGACACTTTCCCCGAATTTTATAGAGTGTTAAATCTGTGGTTTCTAGAGCGGAAAGAATCAAATCGTGGAGCTATATATAATCTGATCCGATGTGACCCACTTTCGCTATAGTAATTTCTATTTGAACCATTAGCTGATGTGCCGAATTAGAAGAAAATCTGTTCAAAAATGCTGTTTCTAGAGCGGAAATAATAAATTCAGTAGCGAATTTTGTAATGGAGCTATATATATATATAACTGAACTCATCTGACCCAATTGCACCAGAGCTGTTTTCAGTTGAAATGTAAGTTGTTTTGCCAAATTTGAAGAAAAGAGTCAAATCGGAGGAGACATTTGTATGGGAGCTATATGTAAATCTGAACCGATCTATCCTATTTTTACCAGAGCTGTTTCTAGTTGAAATATAAGCTGTTTTGCCAAATCTGAAGAAAATCTTTCAAAGTTTATGGTTTCTAGAGCGGAAAGAGTCAAATCGGAGGAGAAATTTCTATGGGAGCTATATATAAATCTCAACCGATCTATCCTATTTTTATCAGAACTGTTTCTAGTTTAAATATACGGCATCTTGCCAAATTAGAGGAAAATCTGTTGAAATATGCGGTTTCTAGAGCGGAAAAAGTAAAATCGGAAGCAAAATTTGTCTGGGAGCTGTATCTAAATCTGAACCGATTTGCTTCAAATTAAATAGCGTTCGTCCTTATCCCCATTTTTGTTGTTAACAATATATCTGACAGTTCAGGTTTATATCAAATAAAACGTCATGAGAAAGAACAACGCGTTTTCCTTGCTGAACAGTATTTGAAAAAAATGAAGGACTTTCGAAAAAATCCTCTTCAACGATGAGGCTCACGTTCATTTTGACGGTTTCGTTACTTGTCAAAACTGTCGCACTTGGGATTCACAAAATCCGCGAGTGACGGTTAAGACGGAAATGCATAACGTGACAACGTGGTGCGGATTTAAGGCTGGATGCTTCATTCTTCCAAAAAATATAAATACCAGTTGATAGTACTCGCAACCATTACGTGACAATTACACAACTAAGGACGACAATTAGTGTATGTGTCATTTGTATGTGTGTGTAATTTCTGGCAGAAATTGTGAGACACCTACAGTTTTCCTAGATCCTTAGTATCACAATACTACTATTGAGCTATACGACTAACTCAGACACTCGAATTTCAAAAGGTATTTAGGGATTCGTACAGTGAAATAAAATCAAATCAAATTTCAAAATATGTAGCTATGGTAATACTCGAAAGATGTTGATACTAATAGAAATATATTACTTCAGCAAATGTAAGTAATACGAGTCATTTCGAGACAACGGATTTCCCTACTTTATATGTCCACAGGGAAATGCTAGAGTTTCAACTGCAATCATAGACACCATGGGGCGTCTATGACCCCAGCGAGAAGTCATAAAAGTTACGTGCGTGAGGCGAATGAATATCTATCTGTGCATTTCCATTGCATATGATATGACCATCAGGACATAGTCACGTATTGTAACTATAACTATTCCCTCAGTGGTTACTTAGTTATGCGACGATATTGTAATGGATTTTGTTTTTCTTTTTCGGGTGTTTGTGGCACAGAAGAGAGGGCATTAAGAAGATCATTGGTTAACACATTTGATGTGTGAGAAATTGAACTGCACTCTGTCGTGAGGACAGAGAGTATATTTCAGATATTATTACTTAGCCATATGTCCTTAATGGAAGCCTACCCTCCCCCTCCATAAACGGACGATTCCTTTAATATCAACTACATATATGTATATGTGTATATCTCCACCTCCTTGCAATATAAAACTAAAATGTTTGCACTCCTCCACAACTGCCTCGAGTTGTGTACATTGAAGATGGAAACGCGCTCAAGGGTGAATTGTTAAACAGCCACTCACTCACTCACTTGCTCACTCCACATACCCGGCTAACTAAAACAATAACAACAACATTTAAATTGTAAACTAAAAACAAATAACCACCAGCCTTAGCACGTTGTCCTGCCCGTGTTTGTGTTCGTGTTGTATATTCACGTGAACGTGAACATCAGCGTAAACATTCCCCAGTTACTTTGTTGGCCGCCGTTGTGAGAATGAATGTGTGTGTGTGTGTTCGTTCCACTTCTGCCAGCATGTGCTGTTGCATGTTGCAACAACGCCTTTGCCTTAAGTTATTAGCCAAACTGTGAAAACTATTTGAGCGTTTATCGTCGTAGTCTTCTTCGTTCTATTTGAGCTTTGTCTTCGCATTTTGTTTCAGGCTCCCAGCCATACGATTATGTGTAATGAGGACGAGCACAGGGAAAGATAAAAGTAGGCTTAGTTTACATTTCTTGCCTTACATCCTTGCAAATGTGTATTCATGTTTGTTTGTTTTTAGTTTACTTTTGGTACTTTCAGCTAAATGCTGGAGGAAGGAATGATAAGTTGTGCAAAACAGCATCTGTGCAATCAAGTGTCGAAACATAGGTCAGAGTTGTTGTTGAAATTTGTTTGATTTGGGAACAGACGCCAGCAAATAAATCTAGGGCTTGGAAGTAGTAGTATATCTCTTCTAGAGCTAGCCGAAGGTGGAAAAAAGTGAACATTGCTGATATTGTGCATGACTCATGCATATATTGAAAATTTGTAATGAGCTGAATCACTGTATGCATTGATTGCATTTAATTAACATAAAAACCTCGCACATACAATCATCATTGGCAAAGAATCTCATGTTCAAATCTATTTAGAGAAATTAAATTTTTAAACTAGACATAATATTATTGCACCTGAGTAATTGCCCTAAATCGAGACTCGATCTCCCACACATATCAGCTCTCCCTCGGTAATTTATCAGCCGACTAATACTGCATTCCTACAATACTAAACTGCTCAAAAAATAGCATTATTTTTTGACTGGGGTACAATTGAGGAATTGCATATTAAATCAATGAGAAATTTTCGAAGGTCTTACGATTACTCAGTGTGTCTGGTATTGCAATATATAATGTTAGACAAAATTATTAAAAAAAAATTAAATATATATTTTTAAATATTGAATTTTAGTTTTAGGAAAAAATATCGAGGGTTTATATTCAATAATATCAAAAAAATGCTTAGCAAAATTTTGATGAATTCAGATTCTACAATATTAACACAATGTGTCTAACAAACAGCTTAACTTTCTTGAAATTCGCGTTTTTAGATTTTATGGTATTATTGCATCAAAAATGACCCCCTTGTGTCATGCCATAATATCTGTAAGAAAATTCATTATTTTAACCTTTATTAACCTATTAATGCCCACAACATTTTTTACTATTTTCATATTCTTTGCTTTATTTTCGTACTCAGTGCACACGAATAAACAAGACTTAGACTAAGTCTATTTTGCGGTTTTTGTATGGGGACCCCCAAAAAGGCTGGAAATAGGGGTATATATATATGTTCACAAGAAATGTTGGGGATTGATTGACCTGTTCTAAAATAAGAGCCCTCCATGGGACACTCCAAGGGACTTGGGGTTGTTTTTAACTATTTTTCTTATACACTCCACGAGAGTATTATGTTTTTGTGCATTTGTTTGTAACACCCAAAAGGAAGGGAGATAGACCCATTGTTAATTATACCGATCGGCTTAGTATCACTTTCTGAGTCTATTTAGCAATGTCCGTCTGTCTGTCAGTCTGTCCATCTATTGTTGTAATCACGATACAGGTCGCAATTGTAGCCAGAACCAAACGAAACTTTGCACAACGAAGTTTTTCAGGACAAGGACGAACGCTATTTAATTTGAAGGAAATCGGTCCAGATTATATAGATATAGCCGCCATACGAATTTCACTCCCGATTTGACCCTTTTCACTCTAAATACCACATATTTCAACAGATTTTCTTCAAAATTGGCGAAACATCTTATAGTTCAAATAGAAACACCTGTGGTAAAAATATGTTAGATCGGTTCAGATTTATATATAGCTCCCATACAAATTTCGCTCCCAATTTGAATTTTTCCGCTCCAGAATCCACATATTTTAACAGATTTTCTTCAAAATTGGCAAAACATCTTATATTTAAACTAGGAACACCTATGGTGAAAATGGGTCACATCGCTTCAGATTTACATATAGCTCCCATACAAATTTCGTTCCCCTAGAAACCGAGTATTTTATTCAACTGGAAGAACTTATTGTGAAAGTGAGTCACTTCATTCCATGTTTGGATATAGCCCCGATACAAATATTATTCTCGATTTGACAAGTTGGACCAGGTCATATTTGCCTGTGATTAGGAAACATACAAAATTTTTTCCCTTTTTCACTTTTTTACTGAATTGAATTGTATTCCGATAGAAAGTGGAGTGTATCATATAGTCGGCCCCGCCCGACTTTAGCCTTCCTTACTTGTTTTTTTTTGGATTTGGCATTGATACTGGGGCCTCAAAAAGGGTGTCAGATAGATGGTAGGTTATTATTATTACTATTATTATTACAATTACAATTATTGAGGAAAATTCTGTAGAGCAAATGTAAAATAATTAAGCTTCTAGGGAGCACCCACGCAAAACACCTTTTATACAATCAAATTCTAAAAATCTTTGCGAATAAAATCTGACATGTGACAAAAATGTCAGAAAAGCAATAATATTCAAATCAATACTATTTATTGAACTTAAAATAGCATACAATTAAATAAAGCGACAAAATTCTATGATGTATATAGACAGTTTTGCATTCAATATATATATATAGACAGTTTGCAATATCTTTGTAGATAGAAAATTTACAAAAAAAAAAAACAGGATATATATAGTACTAAATTTAAATGTGTACAATTGATGCAGAAGAGGCCAGTGATGAGTTCGACACAAAAGCTTTAGTCGAAATTTAAATAGACTTTGTTGAACACATCAATAATTTTCTTAAAAGTTTGGGTAAAAAAGGCAACATTTTCGCTGGCTTAATCATGCCATATTTCTATAATTTTTTAAGGGTCACAACATTATTTCTCATGTAATTTTTTGTTAATATATGTAGACATCTCATCTTCTCCTTATCTAGATGAGTTTAACGCATTTCCTGCGTCGTTTTTGTCAGAAGACCTCACAGACAATTTTTTTCTTGGATTTTTCATTGTTTTTATACCTTGCGTTTATGACCTAATGAAAAAATTATAATTTTCATAATTTTTCACTGTAATTCTGCTTGATTTTGTAAAAAATAAATCGAAAAAAATAGAATCCATCATTTCACCACTTTCAAACTCACACAGTCGCTTACAAATAGACCTAAGCACAATACTTTAAAATTTCAACAAAATGGATTGGTGTACTCATTTCGAAAATCAAAATAAAATAATTAAATTTGAAAAAATTTTAAAAATGATGATGATTTTTAGAGGTTATGTAAAATCGATTTCACTACGCGAAGGTAAGAGTTACAGCTGAAATATTTTCTGGGTAGTCATAAAACCAGCAAAGCTTTCATTTTAGGTGCAGATAGGTGAGATACTTGGGGAATATTGTGGTTTTCTTTAGATGAATTAAAAAGGTTAAATGGGCACTCATCGATTTTTCATGAAGATTTGTTAAACTTCTACACATTTAACGATATGTTTGTATTCCACGGAATCAATATGTAAACAGTAAGGTATTCTGAAGAACAAGTTCTATAACTGGCTTCACTTTATCGGTTCTTTGTAACCATTAGTAGAATGGGTAGTCGTTAACATGGAACCTGTTCCAGAACACAAAATGTTTGGAACAGGTTCCAAATATTTTCCTGGGAAGTATTTAAGATACTTTTTGAAAAATTGTATCCTTTGGAATTTTTTAGTCTTGCAATGGGTAAACAGGATGAGGAAATGAAAAACTAAAAACAGCAATTAACTCCGTATGTATATTAGTGAATGGTAATCAAGGGCGAGAATCGATTCTCGATTCCCGATCAACTATTTTTCAATCCGATTCCTAGAATCGAAGAATCGGACCTGATAATCGATTTTTAATCGGAATCGGTTGAAATGTTGAATCATACAATCTGTATATTGGATTCTATGCAAAATGGATCAAAAATTAAAATTTGTCTTCCGATTTTTCGCAGAATGTAGAAGTTTATGTTGGTAAGAAATATGTGAAAGCATGAAGATACGTTTGAAAAGTATTTATTTACCTGTGACTTTATAAAAAATCAATAAAACATTTTATATTGACAACAATGACAATGTCTTTAATATTGTTAAAAAATAATTATTTTAAATCACAAATAATTATATTTTTATTTAACAAAAGCATATAGTTTGAAAGTAGCCTGTCTTCTTACAGGCTTACTGACCGTGTTTGGATTTTTTCGAGGTCCACTGTTCATACACCGGGGAATTCGAGTTTTATGTAACATTTCTTCAACTTGCAAACGACTTTTTGAAAAAAAAAAAGACGACAATTCTAATGAAGATGCACAAATGAAATGATATTTTGGCGACGACTTATTAAAAATTTACTAGAAGATCTTCATATTAAAATAATAATGATTTTCAAAGTTTCGCGAAATATTGCATTGAAATTTTAAGTATATGTTGCAATATCTATGCCACATTTTCTGAACTTTTCCAAATGCTTGGAATGTATGGAGGTGTTACCACACAAAAAACACTGTTTGGGACATATTGAGTTCCTATATTTTGAACCATTTTCAATTTCTTTAAAATAATTCCACACTGCCTGTTTTTTTTTAATAATTCCACATTTTCTTTTGTTTTTAATTATAGAATTAACAACTTAAAAATTTCCCAACTTTTAAATTTCACAAATTGTTACCGACAATTGTACATACTTCTCGGTATTTTCTATTAAAATAAATTTCGATTCCGTAGCATCTATAATCGATTCCAGTATAATGTTTGACGCGTATAATCGATTCCAAAAGAATCGGTTTTGGACCCATAAAATCGATTCTCGATTAGAATCGGAATCGATTCACCAGTCACTAATGTATATCATTCGGATCAATTGTGAAGACTATTTTAAATTGTCGTACGGTGTAATCGATTCACTATTAAAATTCAAAAGAAAATTGGCTTAAAATATGTAAAATAAAATCGAAATATATTGTTAATTTGCAAATATGTTAGAGTTGCAACAAAGTTTTTATTTGTTAAGATTTATGATTTTTAATGATTTTCTAAAATTTCGAAATACGATTAAAACATATTTAAAAAAATTAATTTTTCGTCGCAAAATGTTAAAATATTTTTTACAGGAAATTACATGAAGAAATTTTCTGAAAGGTGCAGGAAAATAACTCTGCTTTAATCACTTGAAATTTTGTCAATATATCTTCTTCCGTTCAAAAGTTACAGAATTACTTTCATAAAAAGTCGATTTGGAACCACTGTTTGCTGGCCCATGTTTAGATACATGCCTCATAATTATTTATTTATATTTATATAATTTTGTGTCTGATTTCTTTCATGGAAAACATATTGCAAAATTTTACATTTCCCCTCATTTTCATTCGCCCCTTGTTATATTCGTATTTGTATCTTGCTATTTTCTGTACTTAAGTTTTATTTTCAGAATTTACGTAAGTATGTGCGAGAAGCATTTAGTTCGTAGCTACTCAAGCAAACGGCATTCTCTGCCACTAGTTTTTTGTGCGGTTTTTCTTTTTCTGAATGAATGGAAATGGCAACAAAACTGTTTAAATCTTATACTGGTAACTGGTTAAGTTTACGAGTACTAAAGATTTTCGTTTTATATTTTCTCATTGCTTTTGTGAAATATTTCCCCAACGAGAAGAGAGAGTCATAGTTTTTGAAGATATTTCCGTTTGAATGAAACAACTTTTGCGTGGGAACTTTTTCAAGTGTTGTTGGCCACTTTCTTTTGTTCTTTTTTGTGTGTAGATGTTTGCAGCTTTTATGACAGTGTTAGCAAAAGGAAATTCTTTTATAAGTCTTACATAAAAATATGAATTACATAAATTGAGCATCGTGAGTTATGAGTAACACTTGATGTATATTTTTAGAATTTCGCTCAAGGTTGATGTTTATAATAGAAAAGCTTTAAACAGCGATTTCAATTGATGATGACTAGTTCCTTTGAAATCGAATGACATCTCGACAAAGAAAATTTTAAGTTTTTTTTTGCAGAACTTATCAAACAGTTTTAAAATAAGAATTTTATAGCAAATATTTTCAGAAAGGGTGGAGGGAGAAATCGGTGTCTTTAAAATAATGTTTCCCATAGCTTTCAGAAACGAAACAGATATTGCTGCATTTTATGTGTTTCGCTTTTAAAAAGGAATGGCTCGTGTGCCATAGAATCGTCCGAGGCAATTTCACCCAAATGCTAATGATAACTGATGATGATTGCTGAAATTGCGGGCATAATTTACTGAGATCTCACAATTTAGACACAGCAGAGCAGTGCTGAGCTGCAACATAAAATCCTAGTATGTCGTCGTAGCATTTGTTCAAATTAGTCCTCTCGCCAAATGGCCTATCATTTGTACTTAATTCATGTACTCATGTTCTTGAATAAGCCTTTGCAAATGTTATGGCTGGCATGCCAACACAACAGCCACAGCCACAAAAAATATCCTTTTGTTGTACAGTAATTCCTAACCCTAATCCCGCTTAACTGAAAACTAAAAAATAATTTGCATAATCCTATTACAAATGCAATTTACTACATCGAAACTAACCAAAAAAAACTACTTTTCGGAGTAGGGCAACCATAGAATGTTCTTTTTATGCTGATACACATTTTCATACACTTAAAGAAATTAATGCCATGAATCCTTATAATCGTAACGTAAAATCCACAAACTTCACAATAGAAGTATTAAGGTTATTAAGTATATTTTTTAATAAATATTTTGCACCTCTAAAGAGGTGTACTAAAGGGATTAGTGTCAGTGCTATGTTAATACAGTTGAAAGTGTATTATTTATGATCTAGTTTATAGCCATTTATGACAAAAGTAGACCTTTTTAAGGATTTTGCCCTAAAGAGCTGCAAAAATATAAAAAGTGTTTTGATAATGGATACAAATATGAGTAGAGTCTTGTAGTGAAATAGACATTATAAGACTTCTTAAAACAAATAATAAAAAAATTAAAATATACTTCACATAAATTTCAATTGATATGACGTTTTTATGGATTTCCCCCAACGAGCTCAAAAATATACAAAATGTCTGGATAACGGATAAACTAGTTTTCACACACTATTACGAAGGGCAATGTTTGGCATTTGCTGATGTATTTCAGCTTTCTAAAGTCGAAAGCTATATTAGATTTTTTTATGGATAATGTGTTTACTAAAATTCAATTTATCGTCGAAAATAGTTTTAAAAGTTGTACTCCGATTTTGGAAATATTAATCCGATCATATTTGCAATTAAAGATAATTATGATGACTAAATCTAAACAATTCTAAAACATTCCTTAAAAATGAGAAAAATATATATTTATAATATATTATATTATTGCAGGCGCGAAATAACTGATAGAAAATAGAAAAAAAATTGAAGATTTTTCAACCGAAAAAAATAATATCTATTTGTAAAAGATCTATAGATATATGAAGAGTTATATCCCTTATTATCGAGACAAGAGATTTTTTAAACGGACCACAAGATGGAGAATGCATTAATTTTTGTCACTCCCTTCGCAAAACTTTGAAATATTCATCGGAGACCCCCATAAGATATATACATTAGACTGGGTCACAAAAAATTGATGTTTCCACTACCCAGAAATAAAATTTGGACTGTTTAAGGATGGCTTAGAAAACATTTCGTCCTTGTGCCATGTCATCTGTAAGCTAACCGCTTCTGAAAACAGCATTCTGAAAAATCATGTTTTCTGTGTAATTTTTTATGTTACACTTTTCTCCACATTATTTGTGACCCTTGAAAGCACATTAATAAATATAATATTTTATTCTTGTCGTAGAATACCTCATTGGTCAAATTATTAGACGTTTAGGGATTTTTGTGGTTTTTCAAAGTGACAACATTGAGAACATTTTGTAAAAAAATAAACAAAATAAAAATTGATAATTATCGGACGAAATATTACTTCGCTGACTCCATTTCTGGGAAAATAGCTTATTATTATCTTATTACATTAAGGAGAACAGCGCCATCAGCAGCGTAAACGCATACCAAATAGAAAAAAAAACAATGAAAAAGTACGAATCAAAAGAAAAGAGCTAAAAATATGAAATTCTGATCAAAGGCATAGACACGAAAAATATTTTTTTTTGTTTTAATTCGTACTCTTAAGGAACAAATTGAGGTAAAAGGAAAATAAAATGTACCAATCAAACTGCTGTAGATAGAGTAAAAATGCTGTTTGTACGTCACTCTGAGTGCGTAGATGTACAAAATAAAGGCATCTTTCGTCAATATGGGAGAAAGGGATAAAATTGATACCTACTATTCGACTGTAGCTAGAATCATAAGATTGAGTATACATTCACCTGCTTGCGTAGACGCGTAAAAAAGAGGAATTTTGGAACTTATTCACATTAAAAAGAAATCAAATTCAAAAAAAAGGATTTAAGGTATTTTTAACGATTTCTATCTTTTATTCACTCTCTGGAGAAACTTTTAAAATTATTTTGTTATGTATGGTCCAGAACTATCACTCTTTATATAGGGTCCGCCAAATAACTTTTTTTTTTGAAAATGCTATAAAAAACTACTGAATATTTTCCCAAATTTCTTTTTTTATTAGAAAGTACAATCCTTCCGTTTAATAATGGAAAATAATTTCTTTCAAATGGCTGCCTCTGCTGGTTGAATAGTTGAAAAAAAAAAAACGCAATGAGTGATAAAAATAAATGTACACATAATCCTAAGTTTTTGCACATAAAATAGTCAATTATAAAATACTATTTTATAAATACATATACAGATATGTACGTATATATTTTTATTGTACATTAGAAATCTATGAAGACTGCTGAACGACATGTATTGTAACAACAACTATGTATTTGAATTACAAATGAACGAAGAATATTTAATGTAAATTCAAAAATATAATTTTTCATTCCCCTACCAAAATGTTTGTGGACAGCAAAGCAATCTAAAATAAAACCTAACAAACAAAAATAACCGTTAGTGGATTCCGAAAAAGTCTTTGTTGGAACAATAAAATTACTCAATACAAATGGTTTGAGGTGAACCTAATAAATTCACATAAAATGTCTTTTTATTCCTCATGGAAAGTGGCAAAACTCATTTATATGTCTATTGTTGAGTGTATTATTTTTTATTGTGGCGCCAGACTTGTCGAAAATCCTGAACGAAAAACTTGCCAAAGGTGACGCTATTTGAGTTATTGAATATTATACATATTTGTATAAAATATTTTAAAACTATAAACACTTCTTATATATAAAAAATCGTGATGAGGGGGATTGCATTAAATTTAAGTTCGATTGCTTTGTTTGGGCTGGTTTCAATTACACAAATTAAAATCAAATTAAACGGCCTGATCTATAGAACATATCATTTCCTGCCCTGATTGACTGACAGCTCATGACTTACAGCTCATCAAACAATCGACTTATTAGTGCTTGCTAATATTTCATTCCTCATTAGTCTGTATTCTTTGTAGGCTATTTATAAGAATTACTTTTTTATAAAAAAATAACCAAAAATACATCCGACCGTTTTAGTCCAGTACGTGCAATAAGAAGACAATTTATCGACCTATTAAATAGATTTACCTACCAATTTTAGTACATTTGCAAAGCAGAAGATATTTTGGATTACTAGCATGTACATGGATTTTATTGAAGGCTGTGTACCCATAAAAATAATTAAAAGGTCATGTGACCATTCCCTTGCCATGTGGAATATTATTGGTTCCACTACCAAAAAAATCAATTGGCGATTTTTTTTCAAACCCCCCTGTATTACTTTCCACCCCAAATATGTTTTATCCAAAATAACAAGTGTGAATACTGTAAAAACCATAACGCTGCCTTGATGAAATAGAAAAGCATTTTGATAAATAATTGTAACTTCTGAACCAATTGTAACACCGCTCAGAAATTGTTATATCTTGTAGAGAATTAAATAGGCTAAAATACATAAAACAAATAATAAAATTAAAAATATGTTTTTCCAAGTATTCAATGATTAAGTATATTTTTATTTTTTTGGATCCTTGATCTACATTTTTGTTTTTTATATTTGTAAAAATCGTTAAAACTTGAGGACGTTATTACATTATTATTATTTTTAGTCCATTAAGGTGAACACACAATAAATTATTTTTTTTTTTATTTTTCTGATTCGATAGCTGACTTGAAAGAAAAAAAATCGGCCTCGTCGAGACAAAAACATCGATGTATCACACTTTAAAATCCGTTTATAAATGCAGAAGTTATATAGAAAAATGTAAAAGCGCGACCCCTACGTTCGGCATAAAAAAATAAAAAAAAATTTTTTGAAACTACCTTTCAATAATACTTCATATTCGAAGGTGTACGGCGAACTTTTTTTTTTTTGAGGTACGCGCTACTGTCCATGGTCTGAACTTTTAATGGACTTTATGGATACTCCCTACCTAAAGATATTCTTGAACTAGTGATAGTACGAAACTTTAAATTAAAACAAAATTTCTTTGTATTTGAACAATTAATTTTTAAAAATAAAAAAAGCATTTTAAAAATTTATGTAGACTTTTAAGAGTATTTAACAACACCAAATGGTTTTATCGATAAGTACAAAAATTTAAATTTCCGTCTACAGAATCTTTAAAAAATACAATATAATTTTTGGAGTAATAGTTTTTATGTGGACACGAGAAACCTCTTAAAAATAAAAACCCAAATTTCTCTGTTTAAAAAATTAATAAAAATAAAGAGAAATCTCTCAACAGCGGGCAGTCACGTTGCCAGCAAAAACGTCTAAAATAGTTGAAGCGAAATTGAAGCACGAAAACGGAAGTTGATTTGTTAGTAAGTTGTGTGTTTTCGGTCGACTATATTTGAGAATATTTTTTCAAATATAACACGTTATTTCTCCACCCAGGGTTTGTTTAGAATCGATGTGGGAGTGTTCCTATATTCTATGTTATAGCTAACTAAGTAAATAATTGTAGAATACTACGGTTAAAAAAATTGTAAAAATTTGTTTAAAAAAACATTTTTTTCAAAAGCTATGACATAAAATATAGGAACACTATTTTTGGTCAAACTCGAAAAAATCGAGGTCGTCAACGTATTTTTAACCATCCTATTTTTACCTATTTTTTGATGTTTTTTTAGAAAGAGGTTTTCGTGTAACCACTTCGTAACATTCTCTTAAAAGTAATTTTAATATTCCTGGAACACCAAAATGTTTACTAGTGTAATTAGTAATCGAAATGTTTAAAACCATTTTTATACTCCATCCTGGAGGTGGAGGGTTTGTCATTCCGTTTGTAACACCTTGAAATATTCATCGGAGACCCCATGAAGTATATATATTCTGGGTCGTGGTAAAATTCGAAGACGATATAGCCATGTCCGTCTGTCTGTCTGTTGAAAGCACGATAGCGGCCGAACGAAATGAGTTAGGAGGTTCAAATTTTTCCTAAATGTGTCTTATGGTTGTAGATCGGTTGGGATTGAAAGTGGGCGAAATCGGCCCAGAGGGAAAAATTTTTCTCTCACAAGGACTGAAAATACCCCTAAATTTAGAGTATTTCAGCATGTTTTTTTGAACATATTAACTTGTATTTACAACTTGTATTTTGCAATGCGCATTCCCTTTATAGCATAAAAGGGCACCATAGAGTGTTTTTATTGGGACAAAAAGGGATAAAAATGATACCTATCAAACGACAACAGATAGAAACACGAAATTTGGCGTGCACATTCCTCTAATAGTAGATACATAATATAAAAGTATTTTTTCTAAATTCATACATTTAAGGGCTTACATGGGGATAGCGGGATAATAATAGTACCAACCTAACGACTGCACCTAGAATAATGAAATTCGATGTATACATTCCTCTGATTGCATAGACACGTAAAATAAAAGAACTTTCCAAAATTCGTACTTTTTGGGGTTCAAATGGAAAAAGGGGATAAAAATAGTACCTACCAAATGACCGCAGCTAAAATCATAAAATTCGGAGTGTACATTCCTCTGACTGCGTAGACACGAAAAATAAAACGTTTTTTCCAAATTCGTACTTTCAAGGGATACAATGGCTATACAATGGGGATACAAATAGTACCAACTAAACGAATACAGCTAGAATGATGAAATTCGGTGTGTATATCCCTCTAATTATGTAGATACGTAAAATAAACAGAGTTTAGATAGTCGTACTCTTGAGGGCGCAAAGTTGGAAAAAGGGGATAAAAATGGTACCAACAAAATGGCCGCTGATAGAATCATGGAATTCGGTGTATACATTCGTCTGACTGCATAGCCACGTAAAATATTTTTTTACAAATTCGTACTTTATTTTGTTGGTTTTACGACAAAAAATGGTATAATCATGAAGTTGTCTTATACTGCGTACGTGAGAGATAAGTTATTTTCAAAATTTATACTTTTGAAATTAAAATAGGATGGAAATACAACCAACCAAACGACTCTATATCCCCCCATATTTAGGGTATTTATGATTGCTCCCTTATATTTACTTTATGAATTGAAGTATTATTTCCTTTATATATACATAGTATTCAAATATTGGTAGCCTTGGCTTATTAATTAAATTACTGATTTTCATACAGTTAAAATTTGTTGCGGACATTCCTCTTGTAGCTTGGAAGCACCACAAAGAAAATAAAAGTTTTAGCTTGCGAAATGGGACGAAAATGGATAAAATGTAGTACCAATGATAGGACAACATCTAGAATCAAGAAATTCGGTGTGTACGTCCCAATAATTCGTAGACACGTAAAATAGAGAGATTTTTTGAAATTCGTACTTTTAAGGGATATAATTAAAAAGAGGGATAAAAATGGGACCTACCAAACTGCTGAAGTTGAAATCATGAAATTCGGTGTATACATTCTGACTATGAAGACACGAAAAAAAGTTTTTTTCGAAATTTGTACATTTGGTCGGGGAATAGGGCGAATCTGGGAATATCTTTAAAATTTATACTTTTCTTATCACTTTGTCTGTATCTGAAAATGCTTCTTTCTAATGGCGACTGGCAATCGCCTAATATTTAGGCATGTTCACTTTCACAATTACAGCATTTTATTTATATTTATATAGTAGTCGATTTTAAACAGTGCGCATAAGTATACATTATAGTTTGAAATAGTAAACAAATATAGTAATGTGCATAAAAATATCACAATTTTCGTAATATGGTACTGTGCTTCTATGTAAAGTCGACATCCTTTAATCTGCTGGTAATACTGTGGAATGCACTCCGTGGTGGAGGGTATATAAGATTCGGCCCGGCCGAACTTAACGTCTTCTTACTTGTTTTATATAGGGTCCGCCAAATAACTTTTTTTTTTTGAAAATGCTATTAAAAAAACTACTGAATATTTTCTCAAATTTCTTTTTTTTTTATTTGAAAGTACAATCCTTCCGGTTAAAAATGGAATCCTTCCGGTTCAAATGGCTGCCTCGGGCACCCCACAAATAATAGTCCAACGGTTGAATAGTTGAACAAAAATTAGATGGCGGACCCTATATTTGTGATTATATTGCGCGACACACAGTAGTTCAGAATCCATCGGCCAAAATTCAACAACTTTTGTTCTAGTAGACATTTTTGGGTTCTTTAAAAAACCCAAAATTAGACAAGGAGGATTGTTTTGATATTAACATTAAAAATGGGGAATCGGATATATTTTAGAAATCGATATAAAGATGACTACTTTTCGTATTTTTTGATTTTAAGGAAAATTAAAATTTGATTTGAACTGGGATATGTCCATGGGATATGGTCCATGCTCAAGACCATTTTGCATCTATATTTAATAGAATGCTAATATAATTGCAAATGACAATGTGACATTGTAAATAAATTTGAATACTATTAAATCTAGATGCAAGATGGTCTTGAGCCAAGACAATATCCCAGTTCAAATCAAATATTGATTACAGACCAAAAAATACAAACGAAAAAACTAAAAGAAAATTAATTTTTTTGTTTTTTTTTTGTGTTTAAGTTTTTTAACATATTTTTACATTTGTTCATAGTGCGATGAAAATTTTTGAATTTTCTTGTATTATAGATTTTCACGTTTTTCAGATTTGGAAAATTGAAAAAACGTAATTTATTTTTTTGATTTGTCGAACTGTTTCTCACACATTTTAATTTTTAAGATTTTGCACTCAATTTTTTTTATTAGAAATTGTGGTTTCTCAGCTTTATTATGACGTCAAAACTATGTTTGTGCCAAATATAGTTTGGTTGAAAGGAATATTGTAATAAATATCATTTTTGAACAAATGTCTGACCTTGGGCCAACACAACTTTTTTCCTTTTTTAACGAAATATATAAATATTTGGAAAGATTGAAGGGTTCCCCATTTTTGTATGGTAACTGCACGAAATTGTACGCTTGGAAGGATACATTTAGTGCAAAAAGTCAGATTTTTTAACTCCAAAACGCGAATTACTCATTAACTTCTAAAAAATAACTAGGCACGCAGATCAAAAGATGAGTAAATTTCCTTTATGCTCATGCTAAATATTATAACAGTCGGAGTTGATTTATTGATACAACGCCTAAAACTCCAATGGATGTTTTAAAAAAGTCGTCCATTCATATAACTCTAATTGGCCTAAACAGACATGTTTGTTTGTACAGGGAGGCTCAGAATGAGCTATTTTATATTTATGCAACTATTATTATTTTTTAAATAGAATGTATTACTGGGGAACATATATATTAAAAAAATATTTCTTTGGAAAATGTTATCCTGTAAGTGGTAGCCACTTTCTACTTCATATATACGTGCTCTTTTTATCACATTTTCGCAAAATTTCGGATTGAAAATCAAATTTAATAGTTTTTAAACGTTGTTTGATTGTGTTGTTGTGTCTATATTCCCCAAGTCTTTTCCATAAAGGCTGCACAGAAAACAAAGCAAAAATAATAATTAAAATAATTCTAAAGATCTCAAATAATATAGTTCATTCTGCGCCACCCTGTATTGGAGATTATTGGAGTATTGTAATTATTTTTTAAATTATGACATCTTCGTGTTAAAACTTTAGTACTAATTTTAAGTATTTGTATTTCCCCGTTTCCCATTTTTAAACATTGTATTATTTTATTTCATTTCATATTTTATTTTATTAATTTTTGTAAAAAAAATGCGGTCTTGTTCTCATTATTTTTTCAAAGGTTATAAACGAATTTTCGAAACAAAAATTTCAATACTTTCTCAAACCATTATGAATATGGCAGATAGTCGTGGAGATGGCATGCATTATTTTGGAAAATGGTATTAGTACGTCGTACAGTGGTTCTGAATAAAAATCCATCTGTCAAAATTCAATAACGTTCAACTGTTCTAGTAGATATTTTTGAGTTCTGTCAAAAAAAAAAAAACAAAATTAGACAAGGACCCAAGGATTATTTTGAGATATTAACATTAAAAATCGAGAAATCGGATATATTTTAGAAATCGGTCCAAGTTGACTACTTTTCGTATTTTTCGATTTTAAAGGGAAATATGAGTAAATTTTCTTTATGTTCATGCCAAATTTTATAACAATCAGATTTCATTTGCTGGAAATATAGCAAAACACCAAAATAATAATTCTAAATCAAGTGTTATTAGGGTTTTTTGGGCGTTGTATCGGCAAATCAACTCCGACTGTTACAAAATTTAGCATGAGCATAAAGGAAATTTACTCATCTTTTGATCAGCGTACCTAGTAATTTTTTTAGAAGTTAATGAATAATTTGGGTTTTGGAACTAAAAAATCTGACTTTTTGCACTAAATGTATCCTTCCAAGCGTACAATTTCGTGCAGTTACCATACAAAAATGGGGAACCCTTCAATCTTTCCAAATATTTATATATTTCGTTAAAAGCTTCTGAAGAAAAAAAACTGTGTTGGCCCAAGTTCAGACAATTAATATATATTATAAGCCGAATAATAAGAAAGCGTAAAGTCTTTTCACAATATCCCCATTTATAATATCCAAATTTTGTAAAGCATTCGAATGTTACCCATTTCTCTTGAGATACCACAAAAATTTAACTTTTTAACCCAACATTATTTCTTTAGAATATTTTACCTATAGAAATGAGGAAGGTCTCTAAATGGGCCTTCGATGGAATTTACTAAAATAATATTAGCTTAAAAAATAAAATTGGCAACAATTATTTTCTCCATTATTATTCCATCAGTCCCCTATTTTACAAAAATCATAGAGTAACCTTAAGAACATCGTTAATATTTCTTTACAATTTTAGATTGTTTAGCGTTCAGTGATTGATCTTCGAGATCCGAATAAGTTCTGATTTTGAGGTTAAACCATTCTTTAAGTAAGAGTTACATTTTTTATTTAAGTAATGCATCATTACGTCCTGTAAGTTATGATAAAGCTCAAGCTAATACTAAGAGAATGGCAGTGGCAATGAAATAAAATAGAATAAAAGGAAATAAAATGAAAAACAACAACTTACCATGCCTTGACTAAAACATCCTTATGTGACAGCTTATGTGCATAGACGCACTACCATATCCGTACACTCACGCACACAAACTCACAGCTGCCAGACAAATAGACAACCAACAACAATGACGGCCGTTGTTGTGTTGTTGCTGTAGCAATGGCAGTACAAAAAAATATATATTCAGTTTAATCCGTTTTAACAGGTTTTAATCCCCACAAATGTATTCAAATTATACAACGTCAACATTCACTACAGAGGAGGATGGCGTCGAGAGAGGCAGATAGGGAGTGAGTGAGGGAGGGAGGGAGGTAGGTAGGTATAGAGATAACACACACACCCACACCATGTGTTTTATTCACAAAACTAGGCACAAATAGCAGCGAACATCACAACTACATTCGCACAAAGTCAGTCATATGAATTTTTATTCTTACGACTGTGCGAGCAAATGTAGTTGTTGTTGGTTATTATAAACGATGACCTTTCAACGATGACTATCAACGTTGACAGACGACGTACAGATAGACAGCCGGACAGACAGTCGAACAGACAGAAAGTCAGTCAGATAACGGTTACAAAATCGCACAGAACGGATACAGATACTGGCACATTAGTTGCGAATCCAGTTAACAAGATTCTCTTTCCAGTTAACACGCTCTGGCGGCGGGGGCGAATTGAAACGGTTAAGACAGCCTGTGTGTGTGTGTGTGTTTGTGTCTCTCTATGTGTGTTTGTGTGTGCGTATGGGTACGAGGGATCTATGTGTGTATGTGGGTATTACGTTTTTGTTTACATAATCCTTTTACACATTGTTTTTTAAGTTTTTTTTTCGTTCCTTCGTTCGTTCGTTCCTTCCTTCGTTAGAGCACAGTGACGATGACTTTTTCACATTTCCCCCCCATTCGTTACAGGCTCAAAAACCGAAAGGAGGAGGAGTTTCAAAGGATGATACGTTTTTTCGAATCCGTTTCTATTTTTTTTTTGTTCTTGCTCTTGTAATTCTGCAACTGCTTAAGGATTAAACACAGCACAGCACTCACGTAAATATGGGTCATGTAAGAAATGTCCCTTGTTTATATATATATATATAAATCGGGTAAGTAATTCAAAAATAGACAACGTGCAATGCTCAATGCTTTCGAGGCAATTTAACGTTTATTTGAACACCGATTTTTATTTTTTATTTCTTGTTACTAAAAACATAAACAATACTTTACTTTTTTAAAAAATATTTTTTTTTTCACTTTTTTTTAATTAAATTAATTTATTTGACTTTCTTTTGTTTTCTTGTTTCATTCAAATCATGCTGCATGACTTGCTGCTATTTCTCTTCTCCAAGTGTGTGGCGGTTCTGTTTGTGTTAACACGCGTGTTTACAATGTTTCCAAAAGGCGGTCAAAATTGTGACTGAAATATTTGTTAAAGCTTCAGGGCCAAATACTCGGTATCTTACTCACAGTTGTCCCTTTCGTTGTATGCGTGCGAGTGTGTTTGTGCAAAGGATACCTTATCATCATCATCCTTACTCATAGAGGTGAATTTACTTGAACAAAGGCCAAGTTTGTTTGTTCCCCTTTGAGTGTTGAACACACACAAAAGTCACTCAACAGTTAACACGTTGCTTGTCGGAGTGTTAATAAATGAGCGAGAGAGAGCGAGCAGTGGTAAAGAGAACTGAGTGAAAGGAATGCCTGTGGTGAATTCGCTCCAGTGATTAGTTATTTGTTATTATCAAGGAGAATAATGATTTTGAATAGCACAAGATCTTAAGGGCTATGTGGTGTGGTGTTCGTGTATTGGCACTTTAAATATATGGAATGGTTTAACCTTCTCTCGCAAAGACTTTAGAAGGACAATTTATAGAAATTGTTTAATTATAAAAAAATACTTTAAGAAAACACTTTAATTATGTTGTGGCAGAATTATATACTATTTTAATTCACACACATTTCATTTCATTTATTCAATCAATGGAAGTAATTCCTTACAGACTATGATTACAAATATTATATAGTAAATATAAGTATGAATAATTGAATCTGTTGAAGACTTCAGCAACAACATTATTTTATTACTGTTACAAGAAATAATTTAAAATTATCTTTTGATGTGCAGAAATCTATACATGGCTTTGAATATTTTTGAAGATTTATATTAACGGATTTTAGATAAAGAAATGTGGGGGTTAGGGGACTGTTAAGAGCATAATTATGGCAATGGGACATTAAAAACATCAACAAACCTCAGATTTCTTGGAGGGACATAGAACGGAATCAAAGAAACCAAATCTGGACAATCAATAATATCATTTATTAAATCAAAAATTAGTAAAGCAGCTTGAAATATCCTTCGATACTCCAAAGTCTGCAAACCCAACAATAAACATTTCGATCTATAAAGTGTATGATCAGGAAATATGAATGACCTAAGAGCAAATATAACAAATACTCGCTGAACTCTCTCAATGCGAGAGATATGTTTGTCACAATGTGGAATCCAAATTAATGACGCATATTCCAATTTAGAACTGACAAAAGAAGTATAAACCAATTTCAGAGTATTGGGATCTGAAAAATCTGAACAATTTCTTTTTAGAAATGCAAGCATTTTGTAAGTTGCAAAAGCACGAAGAAATATCATTAATAAATAAGTTAAAAAGCATTGGTCCTAATATACTACCCTGTGGTACGCCTGATGTTTGTATGTATGGCCTAGACTCATATCCTTCTATCTGAACAAAGCACACCCTGTCTGACAAATAAGATTTGATCCATTTTAGAACATTTGAATGAAAACCAATTTGTTTCAATTTTGCATGTAGAATGCTCACATAGCAATTTGTAAATAATTTGTCAAAAGCTTTCGAAAAATCAGTATAAATTGCCTCGACCTGGTTACCTTGTTCTAAGGCAGATGTACAATATTCACTAAATATTGTTAAATTTGTCGTAGTGGATCTTCCAGAGAAGAAACCATGTTGTTTAGGAGAAATATAAGATTTCGTTTGAAAAAATATTCTTTTATAGATTACATGCTCAAATACTTTAGAAAGGCATGATAATTTTGAAATAGGCCTGTAACAAGTTACATCATCTTTCATTCCATCCTTAAAAACTGGCGTGATCGAAGCCGTTTTCCAACAGTCAATATAAACGCCTTCTTTAAGGGAGAGATTTAGTATGTATGTTAAAGGAAACGTAGCAGTTTTTTAAAAGGTGAGCACAGATACCATCCACATCACATTTGAAGCTATTTTTAATTTCCATTATGCCATCTAATACTTCATCTTCTGAGACCGCAACATTACCTATATTAACTATAGACAAACATTTTGAAACCCTTATACAATTATCGGACGAAGTCTCAAAATTAGATTTAAAAAAGCTAGCGAACATGTTAACCGTATCATCACAAGATTGCGATATATATCCATTATACCTGACTGTAGATGGGATGTCGGAAGATTTCTTTTTTGATTTTATAAAGGTCCAAAATGAATGATCCCCAAAAGAAATTGTTTATAAAGAAAATTTATTTAAGCAGTTAAATTCCCGTTGGTAATATATAAATTTAGCTTGACAATCAGCATCACCCGACTTTATGAATCGCTTATTAAAATTATTGCTCAAGTTCTTAAGCTTTTTAAGGCCTCTAGTATACCATGGAAGTTTATAAGGCTTATCTTTTTTAATAGGAATATTATCCTTTAAAACACCTAAAATTGCAATCAAAAATTGTTCATAACAAACGGAAGTTACCTTGCCACTGCCAGTTCACCGAGTCAAGTATAGTATTTAGCACATCAAAATTACACAAGTTGAAGTTAGAATCTAAATATTTAGACAACGGGGAGTATTTAAAGAAGCAATACGATCCTATTTCAATTACTAAAGGTATGTGATGTACATTAGATGGGGATATTGGCAGTAATGACTCATATAAGGTGAAGTTACAATCATGTGGAACAAAGATGAGATCCAAAAATCGCACAGATCGATTAGGAATATTATTAATTTGAATCAAGTTTAAGCAAAGTATCAATGCAATTAATTTCATATAATTTCAAAGTATCAATGCAATTAATTTCATATTCTTTATTTACATTATGAGTAGATAAAAAAGTATTATCACCAAACTTAGATCAAATAATACTCTCAAGATTAAAATCCCCCATTACACAAATGCGAGAGTTTACTGCAATATTCTCATTTAATAATAAAATATTAGAAATGTGTTTAGCGTAAAGTCTTTCTGAACTTCCCAGAGGTATATAAGATACGCATAATAATAAAGATATGCTAATACCTAGAATAGATACAGCAAGTTGATCTATGGATTCGATTATATTATAATCTTCAACATACAAATTTTAATATGAACTACCTATTACTTTGACTTTGAAAGTTAGAATAAAATTCATTTTTATTTATTTTCAGGTTTATAATTGACATTTGGAAAATATTGGGAATAATACAAACTTACTTCCAAAGTAGTTAGTCTTTGACGCAAACTGTAAGAAATTTACGTGGGAAGTTGTAGAGAAGAGATCGGCCTTCAGTTCAGTTTGTGCGTTTGAGAATCGAGTTCATAAAAATGGATCGTTATTGAACAAACCAACATCAACTTCAACTCGCCATCGTTCTCAGCAACTGAACATTTATCGCACTTCTTTGAGAAGAAATTTACATAAAGACCTTGGCATGAAGGCTTACAAAGTTTAATTAGTTTAATTAGATGATTTTGATGAAGCCTTATGGCTATTCGATGCGTTTTCATTTCGCCCAATGGCCTGAAGATTGTTTGGCAGGAGATGAAGAATTATACCGAAAAATTGTGTTTTCAGATGAAGCTCATTTTCATCTCGGTGGCTATGTCAATAAGCAAAATTGCTGCATATGGGGTTCAGAGAACGCACACATTTGACTATTGAGAAGCCAATGCTTCCACAACGAGTTACTGTTTGGTGTGGATTTTAGGCTGGCGGTATCATTGGGTCATTTTTCTCCTGAAATGTGCAAGGAGCCGCAGTTACTGTCAACGGCGCCAAGCTCAACGAATTTTTGTTTCCAAAAATGCAAGAGAATGACATGGGCGACATTTGGTTTCAACAAGACAGTCAACGCAACCATCGTTATTATAGGCACATTTTTCGAAAATCGAATATCAGCATAATTTGTGATGGCAATTTGGCCGCCTCGGAGCTGTGATTTGAGCCCTTTGGCTCAAATTTTAATTATTATTAAATTACATTAATTACTAATTATTATGTTTGGAAAACGCAGTACAGATTAATTTTAGTTGGGAACATTCACAACCTTTTTTAATTTCATCATCAATCACAATCATAAAGTTGTTGTAGAATAAGAACCATGAAACCCATCGCAACACTCAGGCCCGTGCGCAGGATTTTCCCCTGGGGGGGGTTTTCATCTACACTCATAAAAAATTTAACCCTATAATGAGTTAAAATTAACTAAAATTTAGGAAACCAAGTACATTTTTACTAAATTTTTTGCTGAAATTTGCTAAATCTAATCCTAAAACCAAGTAATTTTTTTTACTAAATTTAAGCAAAATTTTCCTAAAACTAAGTATTTTTTTACTAAATCTTAGTAAAATTATGCAGAAAATTTCCTAAATAAGTAAATGTTTACTCAAATCATGTAAATATTTACTCAAACTGAGAACAATTTTGCTGATTTTTTCCTCAAAACGAGTAAATTTTTACTTAAACTGAGAAAAATATTATTTTATACAAGGAAACAAGATGAAATTAAAATAAATTCAATTTAACTAAAAAAAATCATACAAATAGTTTTGCTTCAGAGTATGCAAAACTGATACAAAAAATGACAACATGAAATATTTCTCAAAAGTTTCATGATACCTCTGCCATAAGGAGTTGAGCTATTACTCCATGATTGTTGCGAAGGCAAGATAGGCGCCTTCGCAGTCCTTGTTTAGAATAATAAGTCTCTGCAAACAAACGAGAATTGCTTCTTAGATTAATATTCAAGAATTTTTAAACAATTTCAAATGTTTTTTTATAAGTTCATTAATACTTAAATGTATGAAGAACTCGGCATAAATTTCAGTAAACATTTTAACTTAATTTTAGGAAAAAACTCATTTTTAAGTTAAAATTTCCTTAATGGAATTTTTTCCATACAAAAAATTTCACATTTCTTTTCTCACTTAACACCTTGAAAATATTCTTCCACATAAGTTTGAATTTACTCAATTGTAAGAATTTTTTATTAGATCCAAAGAAATGGTTTTAAGTAAATCTACTACCCTATTTCTAGTAAATGAACTATTTACTATGGCTTTGAAAGAAGGAAACTTTACTCATACTTAGTTATTTTTCCAACTTTTTAGGAAATTTTTACTGGAGCGTTTGGAAACCACTCATATTTTATTGATGGTAAACAGCTGTTTGCTGTTTTTAGCAATTATATGATACGCATATTGTCTCAAGCTAATATAAAAGGAAATTCGAGCTAAACTCGCTTATGAACGCTTATCTATTTTTATATTTTAATTAACAACAGCCAATTTTAGCAGACTGCACACTCTTTAGCAGTGTGAATGGTGATGTTAGAATGCTGTCATGCCAAAAAACAGCTGTAATAGCATAAAAGTGTCTGCTTATAGGCAGCAGACAATCGCTGCTTTTATTAACAGACTTGTTTTCTAAGTGTAGAACTTTTTTTAAATAGTTGCTTGAAATTACATACATACATATCGAGGGCTTATATTCATAAGTGGCTATGAACAAAAACATAACTTTTCAGGAGAGCGAAAAAACTGATTTCCTACTTAATTTAATGAGAAATTATTCATCGTTCATATTTCATACACAAATATTCCCCATGAGTCAGCAATCACATGCCAAAGAAATATTTTTATATTCTCTATATAATAAAAAGTTATGCAGGTTTTTCTAATATACTTTTCATAATTTTTTACTTTACAGCCACCATTTTTCCTATTTTAGCCTGATAACTGGGGAATCAAAATGCTCGAAATGATGGAATTTGATAGTACGATATGCCCTAAATCTAGAAAATGTTTTAAACAAAATCGTTGTAGCGAATTGTATTTTATGCTGCTCCATTGTTGAACTATTTTATTTCTATTTTATCTTCATAGTCACTTATGCAGTCATAAACATACGTGCGAGGGGATAGCCAAATCAGAAAATTAAAAAAAATGGCTTTAGAAAAAAATCTTTTCCAAATTTATATGACAGATGACATCCAAGTCTGAGAATAGCTTGGCATCAAAATCTCATTTTCGAGAAAATGGTTCATAGTCACTTTTGAACATAAGCCGTTGATATATATTTTGAAGAAATATTACACAAAAAACTATCAAATTCCACGGCGATAAACCCTTTAGTCCCACATTTTTTCTATGATAAATGCAAAAAAAGGATATGCTTTTTGACAAAGTATGGGTCTAAAGAGTTTTGGGGTTTTTAATTTATATAGGATATGAGTAACAGGATGTTTACTCCGATTAAATAAAAAATATTTGGAAATGTTTCTTCATTTTTATAACCTTAAATTCGAATAACAAATACATTTTTATACACTCCACGAGAGTATTATGGCTTTGTGCATTTGTTTGTAACACCCAAAAGGAAGCGGGATAGACCCATTGTTAAGTATACCGATCGACTTAGAATCACTTTCTGAGTCGATTTAGCAATGTCCGTCTGTCCGTCTGTCTGTCTGTCTGTCTGTCTGTCTGTCTGTCTGTCTGTCCGTCTGTCTGTCTGTCCATCTATTGTTGTAATCAAACTACAGGTCGCAATTATAGTCCGATCTTACCAAAAATTGGCACAAGTAAGTTTTGTGGATCAAGGACGAACGCTATTTAATTTGAGACAAATCGGTTCAGATTTAGATATAGCCCCCATACAAATTTCGCTCCCGATTTGACATTTTCCGCTCTAGAAACCACATATTATACTCGATTTTCTTTAAATTTGGCACAACATCTTATAATCCAACTATAAACACCTATGCAAAAATTGGGTAAGATCGGTTCAGATTTAGATATAGCCCCCAAACAAATGTAGCTCCCGATTTGACTTTTGCCGCTTTAGAAACCACATATTGACTCGATTTTCTTTAAATTTGGCACAACATCTTATAATCCAACTATAAACACCTATGCAAAAATTGGGTAAGATCGGTTCAGATTTAGATATAGCCCCCATACAAATGTCGCTCCCGATTTGACATTTTCCGCTCTAGAAACCACATATTATACTCGATTTTCTTTAAATTTGGCACAACATCTTATAATCCAACTATAAACACCTATGCAAAAATTGGGTAAGATCGGTTCAGATTTAGATATAGCCCCCAAACAAATGTAGCTCCCGATTTGACTTTTGCCGCTTTAGAAACCACATATTGACTCGATTTTCTTTAAATTTGGCACAACATCTTATAATCCAACTATAAACACCTATGCAAAAATTGGGTAAGATCGGTTCAGATTTAGATATAGCTCCCATACAAATGTCGCTCCCGATTTGACATTTTCCGCTCTAGAAACCACATATTGTACCCGATTTTCTTTAAAATTGACACAACATCTTATAATCCAACTATAAACACCTATGCAAAAATTGGGTAAGATCGGTTCAGATTTAGATATAGCCCCCAATCAAATGTAGCTCCCGATTTGACTTTTGCCGTTTTAGAAACCACATATTGTACTCGATTTTCTTTAAATTTGGCACAACATCTTATAATCCAACTATAAACACCTATGCAAAAATTGGGTAAGATCGGTTCAGATTTAGATATAGCCCCCATACGAATTTCACTACCGATTTGACACTTTTCACTCTAGATACCACATATTTCAACAGATTTTCTTCAAAATTGGCAAAACATTTTATATTCCAACTAGAAACACCTGTGGTAAAAATGGGTCAGATCGGTTCAGATTTATATATAGCTCCCATACAAATTTCGCTCCCGATTTGACTTTTTCCACTCTAAAAACCACATATTGTACCAGATTGTCTTCAAATTTGGCAAAACATCTTATATTTCAACTAGAAACACCTGTGGTAAAAATGGTGCAGATCGGTTCAGATTTATATATAGCTCCCATACAAATTTCGCTCCCGATTTGACTTTTTCCGCTCTAAAAACCACATTTTGTATCAGATTGTCTTCAAATTTGGCAAAACATCTTATATTTCAACTAGAAACACCTGTGGTAAAAATGGTGCAGATCGGTTCAGATTTACATATAGCTCCCATACGAATTTCACTGCCGATTTTATTCTTTTCACTCTAGATACCATATATTACAAGAGATTTTCTTCAAAATTGGCAAAACATCTTATATTTCAACTAGAAACACCTGTGGTAAAAATGTGTTAGATCGTTTCAGATTTATATATAGCTCCCATACAAATTTCGCTCCCGATTTAACTTTTTCCGCCCCAGAAACCACGAATTTTCACCGAATTTCTTCAAAGTGAGCATAACACCTTATATTTGAACTGGAAGAACTTATTGTGAAAGTTAGTCACATTTTTCCATGTTTGGATATAGCTCCGATACAAATATTCTTATCGATTTGACAAATCGAATTAGGTCGTATTAGCCTATGATTAGGAAACATACAAAAATTCTTCCCGTTTTCACTTTTTTACCGAGTTGGACTGTATTCGGTTGGAAAGTGGAGTGTATCATATAGTCGGCCCCGCCCGACTTTAGCCTTTCCTTACTTGTTTTTTTTTTTTGTATTTGATGAAATGCAAGAAGGAAAAACCAGAAATTTTAATTCCAAAAAACCAAATAATTGGTATTTTAGAGTTTAAAAGTTCATAAGATATGGCTCTAGTCGAATGTCAAGAAGTGGTATCGGTTAATAAAAATTAAAATTTTCCGAACAATTTGGTGTCCGTTAGCGAAATTAGCACTACACAATCTTTAAATTGGCACAATTCGTTTAGTTTGTTTGTATTTTTCATAGCCATTGTCCGAAATTCAAGAAAGTGTCCACGATTTTTTATGTAATTTTCGTGTTTTCACGATTTTACAGCAAAATTATCATTTCAGACGAGTTATTTTAAAAAGACCTTAAAAAATGCTATATTTTATTGCTTCAGAAAGTCTAGAAGGTTTTAAAAAGTATATGTTCGAAACCTCTCTGGGGGGGGTTTGAACCCCCAAACCCCCCCCCTTGCGCACGGCCCTGGCAACACTTAAAGAAGGGTGTCTTACTGACATTCTGAAAAAATGTTTTGTTAAGCTTTAAAAATGTTTATTAAACTAGAAGCAATTTGCCAGAAATTATACCAAAATATATATTTGTACCTCATACCACAAAAAATTACAATTACTTTTTATACTTTGTTTTCGATCCACACTAGTGTAGGCAATTTCGTCTTTTTTTGAAAATCGAGAAATACAGTGGAGAATACATATAGAAAACCACAAATTTCAGTCACATTTTCTAATTTACAACAACATCGATATAGGTGATTCCACTTAAAAATATTTTTTACGCACAAAATTATAATATAAATTTATAATTTAAAACAACACCAAAAATCCGTAATAATGATAACAATAGATCTGTTCGTTTCCTTTTCTGTATATAGTGCGATATCGTAAAGAAATATCCATAATGTTACGTTCATGACAATTCTATATTTTCTATATTCGTAAAGTGATGCCAGTAATATATACCTAAGATGAAAGAGTATGAACTTTTCTTTTGATTATAAAAAGCGAACCAAGCCATGCCATAGAAGAAGATTAATCTATATATATAAGAGTTGCGTTACTGACTGACCAAACGGCTGAAGCCAGGGTCATGAAATTTTCAGGGTAGTTCCCAAATATGACGTAGACTTCGACTAATAAAGGGTTTTACGAAATTCGTACTTTTAGGTGGTAAAATGGCCCAAAAAGGGATAAACATCGAACCTTCGACCTGACTAAACGGCAGTAGTTAGAAACATGAAAATCGGTGAGTTTCTTGCACTGACCATGCAGAAAAGATACAAATAGGGATTTTTCGAAATTTCTACTTTTAAGGGTCGAGCGGGACAAAAAGGGATAAAAATGGATAAAAACTAAAGTATTACAGCTAGAAACGTGAAATTTGGTATGTAAATTCCTTTGACCATATTAAGGGGTGCGCGGGACGAAAAGGGATAAAAATGCAGCACAATCCTTTAATTACGTAAGCGCGGAACATAAATGGATATTTCAAAATTTGTACTTAAAAGGGGGATACGGAATAAATGTGTTACCAAATAAAGTACATATTTTTAGGGGAAGCAAAAACACATGTGATGTGTACTTCTGGGAAAGAAGTGCAAAAAGTTATAAGCTGGTCTAGAAACATGAGATCGAGGTAGAAAATTATACATACGAAACAGTTCAGCTAAAATTGTGCATATCGACAAGCACATTCCTTTGACTGTGTGTGAGTGCTAGCTAATAGGAGGTTTTCAAATTACTATTTTAGTTTATCTATATCCACCAAAAGAAAATTAAATAAAAACAAAGACGGATAAAATTAACAAATAACTGGCTTTTTCGCGTGCGAAGCAGCGGGTACTGTTAGTGTCTTATATACAGACCGCATGACAAGTTAATGAGTCGTTATTTTTTCTGCTATGCTTAAACATTAAATCTGGAAATTCGACTTTTTACTTATGCCAGCGTTGCGATAGGTGAGCGATATGCTCTCCTCGATTTTACTTTTTACGGTTTTGACCGATTCTCTTTAAATTTGATACACAATTTGAATTAGAAGAATTTGCATATTTTTCCCAATTTGACATAACATATTTTATCGGAGTCAGGGCAGTTATGGGCCTTTCCTTCATAAACAAGTAAAAACGGCGTTAAGTTCGGCTGGGCCGAACTTTATATACCCAGCACCATGAATTTCATTCCACAAAGGTTGTCGGTTTTCGTAGAAGTGCAGTAATACTACAGGAAAAAAATATAATTTTTTTAATATAGCCAAACCAACACAAACACAAAAAATAATTATGTAAATAAATATAATATTTTAATTATTTCAAACCATTATTTATTTCAAATCAAAAAATAAATATTTTATATTTACATTTTCAAAAAGCTTAAATACCATAAATATTGGAAGATAGTTGGTGCTACAGTTGGTTGTATTTCCATTCTATTTTAATTCCAAAAGTACAAATTTTGAAAATCCATTATCAGACGTACATGTGCAAAGTGCGAAATAACCTAACTTTTTCATTTTAACCCCAAAAAGTACGAATTTTGAAAAATCCGTGTATTTTACTTGTTTATGCAATCAGAGGAATGTATACACCGAATTTCATTATTCTTGGTACAGCCGTTTGGTTGGTACCATTTTTATCCCTCTATTCCCATTTTACCCATTAAAAGTACGAATTTGGAAAAAGTACTTTTATATTATATATGTACACACCGAATTTCGTGTTTCCAGCTGTTGTCGTTTAATATGTACCATTTTTATCCCTTTTTTGCCCCATTTCACCCCCTACAAATAACAGCCACTTTATGGTGCAAGGGGAATGCGCATACCAAATATCAAGCAAATATAAACAGACATATTCAAAAAACATGCTTAATTAAATACGCTAAAATAATAGGGATTATTATGGGTATTTTTAGTCCTTGTGAGGGAAAAAATTTTCCCTTTAGGCCGATATCGCCCCGTTTCAATCCCAACCGATCTACGACTATAAGACGTATTTATGGAAAATTTGAACGTTCTAGCTCCTCCCCAGCCTGGAGGTGGTGGGTATAAAAAGCTTGCTAATAAGAACTGGATGAGACACTTTATCAAAAGCCTTGGAGAGATCAGTGTATATTGTATCAATTTGACATCCATTTTCAAAGTTAGAAATACAATATTGAGAAAATTCTGCTAAATTAGTAACTGTGGATCTACCACGAATAAAACCATGCTGATAGGGGGAAATTACACATTTGACAGCAAATTACAATTTTTCAAAAACGATATGCTCAAACACTTTCGCTATATTACTTATTTTGTATATGGGCCTATAATTTGCTACATTATCCTTACCTCCAGATTTATAAATTGGAGTTACATAAGCAACTTTCCACTTATCTATAAAATACCTTCTTTTATAGATTTATTGAACAAGAGTAATAGAGGGACAAATAACGAAAAATTACAACTTTTTAAGAAGAAACCACAAAACCCATAAACATCTAATTTATAAGAAGGTTTTAACTTTGAAATACCAAAAAGAACATCGTCTTTAGTTAGCTGAATAAACCAAAGTCAAGAAACGAATTTGTATTGTGTTTAAAAATTATACGACTATCATTTGCCACAAAATTACTACTGAAGAAATTTGCAAATAAGTTAACAGTGTCAGCAGTGCAATTGGACACGTCATCATTTAAGAACATTTTCGCGGGATATTCAGATTTACTTCTTTTGAATCGATATATAGCCAAAATGATTTAGGATTCCACTTAATACTAGTCTCCAAATTTAATATGTACTGACGGTACAGAAACTTATTTAAAAAATTAAACTCTCTTGAGAATCTATCAAACATTGCCTTAAATTCCAACCGTAAAGTACTTCTGTAAAGCCTGTGATACTTATTTCGCTGGTTTTTGAGCTTTTTCAGACCTTTAGTATACCATGGCAATTTATGAATTTTACGCTTTAAAATGGGTATAATTATTAGACATTATGTGATTGATATATACAGTTTAGTATTAGTTTAGCATTGACAACCACTTCAAATTTTACTTCTTAAAAAGCAAGATTTGAATAAACTAGAAAAACTGAAAGGGGTAAACTTGAAATAGTTGTTAATGCTGAACGAATACAGACAGAAGCATGGTATTTAAAGTATTTTTAATAGATAATCTCCTATTTATTTTGACACTCATACCATTATCATAGGGATATATAAAAATAAATTCATATATATTTTGTTGGTTCAAGTGTAAAGACTTTTTTAAATTGTCATAAGGTATAATTGGTGATCAACAATTAACAATCAATCAATACTTATATTAAATATTTCTAAAAATTAAACTAATTTAAATCAAAAGATAAAATTTGGATACGTATATTAGAACAGTAAGACCCATAACCTATACTTTTCCGAAATTTCTACAGTAGTGCAAATAACGAAGAATGAGAATAACTTGTTTATTGGTACCAAAACATTAAATTTCTACCGCCATCAGTAAAGGAATAAAGTAGTAAGAATGAATAGGCCAGATCATCTTATGCCGGAGTCAACTCGGGCATCTAGACATCAACAACATATGCGACAATAATATTCCAATTTCTTCCTTGGCGTCGAATGTTTTCAGTCGCTATTATTTTTATTTTGAATACAGCACAAGCTTTTATGCCGGCATTCGCAAAAATACATATTTTAATTTTAACAACAAGTATTTCCGTAAAAATCCCTAACTACCTTTGGAAACGCAAAGAATGTAATAATATATACTGCGAACCAAGGCAGAGAGTACATGGATTAATTTATGGGCCATCAAAAAATATACCACCGGCGCCGCACGCCGTTAGCTATTTCAGCATGCCACCAGAAGATATGTTAATTTGAATTACGTACAATGGTTATATTATGAATTTATACAAAGGTTGTGAAATTGTATTAACACATAGTTTATATATTTTTCATATAGAGATTTTATTTCAGGTGGTTTGTGAAAACATTTCCACATAAAATTCAAACTTTGCATATCATTATTTTGCAGTATGTGAATTTCCATAGATTTTGAATCTGATTAGGGCTTTTCTAAGTTTTATTTGTGTGTCATCCATCCTGCCTTCCTCTGACTAACATTTAAACTAGAGAGATGTCATAAAAATGAATTATTTTCCAAGTGAATTCCACTTAGGTTAAGTAAAAATCATCAGCTCTGCCTGCCAGCCTGCCTGCCTGTTGGAACAATGCCAAATGAATATCCACAAAATAAATCCTCTATAACTTTCTCCAGAATGGTTTGTAATGTATTGGGTTTAGATGGAAATCTTAGATAAGCCACACATGAAATCTCTACAATCTACATATCCCCTTCCCCCACCGTATGAAATAACAATACAATTTATTCGCAGACGACAAACGGTTACCTTAAGGTTACCACTAAAGTCAAATGCTTTCAAACATTTCGGTCGTTTGCTCGAGAAATCAAGAAATTCAACTCAATGAGAGAAAGCGAGAAAGCTTTCGTCCTTCCACAAAACTCAACTCGAAATGAACTGTGAATGAATGAAATGAGTGAGTAGGCAACAGAACAGAAAGCTTTTCAACATTTTTACACTCAAACATAACCGGAAATACACCACCACACGAAGCACAGGAACCACTCAAAACATGCAACACACACGCACACACACATCGAGACATGATACTGCCAAAAAGGAAACCAAAGTTAAATGAGTGTTGGTGGTGTTAACTTTACACCAATTCAATGACAATAACTTCTTTTCTTTTCGCCCCAAATGTTACGTGAGTCTATGACTGCGAGTGAGTGAGTGACTGTGTGGGTGAGCGAGTGTATGAGTGCGTGTTAACTCACCGTTAACTCGCACAACGATACTCGCAACAAACAACAAAAGGAGTTACGAAACCAAACCAAACCAAACCAACAACCAACATTGGGCTCAGACTAGAAAACCTAATCAAAAATAGAATCAAACAACAACAACAACCAGGACAACAACAAATCCCGCACAAAACACCCGACCCGCAGCACCAAAATAATTGCGTGGATGCGTGTTTATTAGAGGGGAGGGGGGTAAACGCGAAAAATTCATGAATGGAAACAATTTTGAGATTGTCGTGGAAGAACGACGAAAATGCCAATATGCCTATGAATGTAGATGTAGATGTGTTTGTATACACATATACACGCATTTGTATGTGGGGAATATTACACAAGTTTTATGGCAAAAAGTTTATTAGATTACGAGTATCGTGCTCGCACACATCCACAAAGATGAAAGTACATGCCCACAGTGCCGGATATAAATTTACCCCAAAAAAACGGAATAATAAAGAAACGGTGAATTTTGGTTTAAACGCACAGCTGTAGTCTTCGTGTAACTTTAAACCAAATCAAACTTAAAGCTGTTACTTATTTTTAATTAAGCCCAAAGAAAATCACAAGTGCAATTTTGATTTGAGCAAAAGTATTCGGCAACAACTGGCGACTGCTTAATGACTCTCTCTTGTATTCGCTTTTAAAACTAATCCCATCTCTAGCTGCCGATGAAAGTGATTAGACGATAATTGTCAGCATTGATGCGAAAAAGATAAACAAATTTGCAAAGTTGAGTTAAAAAGTAGACTTTACAAAAACACACAGCACTTGGGTTTATTTTATGGCAGCACACGTAACAACGGCGCAGTGGGACATTAGTAGAGAAGGTGGCCAATACTATGTAACGGAAATTTTGGTTGCATGACATCAAAGTACTAAACAAGCATACTTTAAACTTGTATTCATTATTGACTACAAAATCTGATCTCCCGCCCCAGGGCATTCGCCCATTGTCAATCTCGAAATTCTTGTAAATTACTGCGGAAATTCCAGGAAAAATAATTGGAACTCTATGACTGTTTCTCTTTAAGACTGGATAACTAAAAAACAAAACAAAAAACAAATTTCATACTTCTATCTGTATTTGAAAAAAATAAACATAAACTTTGAATGAGAGCTATATATAAATTTGAACCGATCTGACACATTTTTATCATAGGTTTTCTGAAATATAAGACGCTTTCCCAAATTTGATGGAAATCTGTTAAATATGTGGTTTCTAGAGCGGCAAGAATTAGATCGGGGGAGTCATTTATATGGGAGCTATATATAAATCTGAACCGATATGACCCACTTTCGCCATGGATGTTTGTAGTTGAAATATGAGCTGGTTTGCCAAATTTTAACCAATTCAGTTCAAAGCGTTATAAAGGGTTCTAGTTCAGTTCTAGTTTCTCTAATCAATTCAGTAGAGAAATTTGTATTGGAGCTATATATATAGCTGAACCGATCTGGCCCATTTTGACCAGAGCTGTTTCTAGTTGAAATATAATTTGTTTTGCCAAATTTGAAGAAAATCTGTTAAAATATGTGGTTTCTAGAGCGGAAATAATCAAATCGAAGGAAACATTTGTGTGGGAACTATATATAAATCTGAACCGATATGACCCACTTTCGGCATAGATGTTTATAGTTGAAATATGACCTGGTTTGTCAAATTTTAAGAAAATCTGTTAAATTATGTGGTTTATAGAGCGGAAATAAACAAATCGGGGGAGACATTTGTGTGGAAGCTATATATATATCTGAACCGATGTGGCCTATTTTCACCATAGTTGCTTCTAGTTAAAATATAAGTTGTTTTGCTAAATTTGCAGAAAATCTGATAAAATATGTGGTTTCTAGAGCGGAAAGAGTCAAATCATAGGAGACATTTGTATGGGAGCTATATATAAATCTGAACCGATATATGAGGTTTTGCTGAATTTGATGAAAATCTGTTGAAATATGTGGTTTCTAGAGCGGAAAAAGTAAAATGGGGACAAAATTTGTATGGGAGATATATCTAAATCTGAACCGATTTACTTATTTATTTTATTTATTTATTTATTTATTTATTACAATTTAAAATTATAATAAACTAGAAAAAAAGCACTAGCTATCGGCTTACAACTAATCTACATACATAGTATATAGTTTGAATACTGCGTAAAATAGTAAAATTATATCTTATTGTGTAAATTCAAAGCTTGGATATAAAGATAAATTTTGGTAATATTCTCTTTAGATGGGTGTCTTAATAGGTCAAGTACATTGGATGTTTGCAAGGTTTTGTGGCGGATCGCTTGAACTGCTGAGCAATCAGAAAGTATGTGAAATATTGTTATATTAGAGTTATTACAAAAATGGCATATTGGAGGAGGCTCCTTTGTCATGATACGTTCGTGAGTGAGACTGCAATGATTAAGGCGTAATTTTGAAAAACATTTATTCTGTTGGCATGTCGTAGTTAGAGGCAGCTCCAAGGGTTTTCGGTTAGGATTTATGCTTTTGTATATATGGTTATAATCTCTCCACTGATTTTCGGATTTTGTATTAGCATACATCATTGCCATTTTAATAATATTTTTCCTAGATGGTGGTACAAAGGTGAATGTTGGGAAACGGTGGGAAATATTTTTGGCTACCTTATCTGCGGCCTCATTCCCTGATATACCTACATGACTAGGTACCCACATAAGCTTTCTTTTATGTTTCATTTCTAGCATCATTTGCTGAATAGCTGTTATTGTCTCGTTTCTATTCCAGTAGTTTGTACATGCTACAAATACTGAACGACTATCCGAGCAAATCAAAGTTTTGGTACGCCGTTTTTTACATATTTACATGGCTTTTAGGACTGCAAGGGCTTCAGCATCAAATACAGATGAGATATCAGGAAGAATTCCTGTTGATTGGATGTTGCCATTTTCTGATACAACTGCAAAAGATGTATTAAAAAGTGTTTTTGATCCGTCTGTGAATAAAATATCCCAGCTATTACGTTTATGTTCATCAAAAATGTCTTTATACCCCGTGGTGTAAGGTATAACAAAAAATATTTTATGTTAAAAATTTTGGACTAAGCCTGCATCGAGGCTAGGTCTAAAAAAGTCAACACAACAGATGAATGTAAACACCGATTTCATGATTCAATTTCAGCGGTTTGGGTGGTTCCAATTGTATCCCTCTTATCCAAATGTACCCCCTTAAAAGTACGAATTTTGAACATTCCATCTATTTTATGTGTCTACATAAATGGAGGGATGTGCATTCCAAATTTAATGTTTCTAGCTGTTATCGCATCATTGCTACAATTTTTATCCATTTTCGTTCTCTAAAAAATTTATTTATTTTTTGGTATTTTTTAGTTCTTTTCGTTTGTATTTTTTGGTCTTTAATCAATATTTGATTTGAACTGGGATATTGCCCTGGCTCAAGACCATTTTGCATCCATATTTAATAGAGTGCAAATTTATTTACAAATGGCATGGTGACATTTATTACTTGGCTGCCGACTACCACGATCACGATTTCGACCATGTCAAAAGTCTTTTCAAGTGGCTTCGCAGCGATTTTTCAACATCAAACCCGGCCTCTATAAGGAGATGATTCTCACAAACGAACGATATATATTTTTGGTATTTTTAATCTATATGCATGTACGCAACAAATTAAAAAAATAGTTTTCAGTTCTTGTTAGGGAAAAGTTTTTCCCTCTGGTCCAATTTCCACCGCTTTTAATCCCAACCGATCTACAACCATTAGACACATTTACGGAAAATTGTAACCTCTTAATTCATTTCGTTCGGATACTTGCATGATTTAAACAGTCAGACAGACAGGAATGACAAAGGGAATATACTCCCATCCTAAGGTGGAGGATATAAGAACCCTTTTCATTCTTAATTTTGTAATTTCAGACGAAATACATTTTTATTAATTTTAGCAGTATTTTTAACAATTAGAACTAAAAATCTTTAAATATTTAAAAATGTATGTGAGCAGAATTAATTAATGCTCCGATAATATTATTTTTAACTATTCAGTAATAAAAAGTAATTTAATGTAACAGATATGAATATACATTAATTATATTCTTATAACACAAGTTCACAAACACTTTGTCGATTTACAACATTGGCCCAAACTTCATAAGTCTGAACTAACCTTAAGTTTGTAGTAACTTTATTAAATACCATGAATTTGAATTATTTAAAAATGTATGAAATCGTATTTAATATTGTCTCAATTGTATCCAACCTCTAGTGAAATGTTTGTAAACAGCAATGTTGGAAATTATAGACTACTTTTTTATTGTGGATTGTTAAAGATACGATATTGTGAACGAGTTTTTCACTTTTCCTTACATCATCAACCGGTGCGCATCTCAACAAATAAACAATTCTGGTCTTATTATTTTTCCTCAACTTTTCTCACTAATATTCAATAGTAAACTTGCATATAATTTCTCATGCACTGAGAAATTATGCATATCAATTGAACCTAAGCTTTATTTATTTCTCCAGCCTCAGGAGTTTTTCTCATTATCATCCGCAAACAGCTAATACAGTCCACACCAACATCCACTGATTTGGCTGACAGAATTGTCCCCCATCCTGATATTCCATGGAATAGAATGGAAGAGTTTGCAAACTCTTCCAATTAGCATCTTTCTAATCAGCTCTATATTTCGTCAACATTTTTTGATGTAGTTTTGGATTTAGATATTAATGTTTTATTTACTGAAATATTTACATTTTTTCGTTTAGTAGACCGGATCGAAAAAAGTTGCCGTCTTACGTATTTATAGATTATCGTATCTGTATTTCCAAGTGTAACAAACGCAACTATTGGCATATTTTTTATTAAATCTGTTGTAGAATTGTACTAAAAACTACTGTATTATTATATGAAAAGTAACTTATGAATGTTTGAAGTTTTTGTAAAAAATATTTTTGTAACTTTTTCTTCATTATCTAAAATAAACTTCAACAATTAACAACAAATGTTATGGGCCCAGAGACCCCACATATATTCAAATATGGAAAATCATATAAGGATTTGAAGGACAATGGCCGCAATGTATCAAATAGAGAAATTAGAAGACGACAATTACGATGGTTGGAAGATATATATGCGAAGTGTTCTTATGCATGCTGATTTATGGGGATATGTATCTGGCCAAATCGTCAGACCTACGGAAGAGCCTCTCAGAATTAAATGAGTAAATAAGGACCAGAAGGCGTTATCGGTAATATTACTATGAAAAGGTCACAATTATGTTGTGTTAAAAATGCACCAACCTCAAGAGAAGCCTGGTAAACGCTAGAAAAGAAATATCAGCCGAGTGGACTTGCCAGGAAAATATTTCTATTTCGGAAACTATTGGCACTGAAGATGTCGGATGATTCCACCATGGCTGAACATCAGAAATCGATTTGAAATATGTGCCTTCAACGGAGAACGCTGTTGACCTATTTACAAAGATATTACCGAAAATTAAATTTAATGATGAAACTGCGCAGTCAACTTTTAGCTGCAATAATAAAGGTCTCACTTTGCCTTTTTGCTAATTTTGGGTTCTGCTGAAGAACTGTTTAGTACAGTACTGTACTACTATTATTATATGAAAAGTAGCTTATGAATGTTTGAAGTTTTTGTAAAAAATATTTTTGTAACTTTTTCTTCATTGTCTAAAATAAACTTCAACAATTAACAACAAAATCAAAACTACGAACTCACTTCTGTAACTATTACGTTTTGGTTCCTTATGAATAATTGTCGAAAGGCATCAAGTAAACACGAATACATACGTATGTCCGGTACAAGAGGAAACATACAAAATGTATTATTTGTCATTTGTGTTGTTTCATTACTCTTGTTGTTTTTGTGCGAATGAAGATGTCACTCTACTTATTTCTTGCTATTAATAGCCACCGCAAGATGGACATAATTTGAAAGCAGTTAATGTTTGTCATGTTGTATGTAACGCTGGGAATTCTTATATAAATTCCTCTATTTTCAATTTGTTGTTATTGCAGTATTATTTTTTGTATACTTTCAATCAATCGCCTTCTACATAACGACAACAATGTATATCTCTTTTACTCTATGGATACCATAAAATAACGCTTTTTGCCTCATAAAACTACGTAAAATGCAGAGTGATTGGACCATTGTTATACCGTTTTATCCCAGTTTGCCTACTAAAGGTTCAAGATATCAAGAGCCAAATATTATGACTTTAAATTTTGGTGCTATGTCAGACCTTTGTAGGGCATACTAAGTCGTCCTCGCCACTTCTCCACCCCCGTACCCTCGCACTCACGGAAAACTCATCTAATTGAAGTTGGCGGTCGTTATAGAACTTCTGCACAAAATAAAACTTATCAATGAAAATTAATCGTTATCGTACAAACAGAATAACTAACTTTGGGCAGAGTAACGTGCTCGTCCCGTACCCACACCCCTCACTTCGCCAACCGCCAACAGCGACTACAACCCCCGCCGCCCAATACATAGTGATCCTAGCCACCGACTGGCAGTCGTACCTCCCTCCTAGTTCGAGATCCCCGCATGCATTGGAACAGGGTTAAAAAGGCGTCATAAACAAGCATCATGTTGTTGGTTGGTTGGCAGGAAACATACATACGAACAGCAAAAATAACAGCTACAAACATTTTATGACATGTTTTCCTTGTTTTTGTTGTTCTTGTTGTACCGTACTTGAACGTTTGTATGGTTATGTGGCTGTATGTATCTGTGCATGTTTGTTTGTTTGTTTATAAGGATGTCTAGTTAGTCCCTGTGGTTGCTGTAGTTTTTGCTGTTGTTACTGTGACTATTGGTTGGTTTTGGTTGTTATTATGACGTAATCCTTGAGGCTCATAACCACCATATAGTCGGAGTTATTGCACCACAGAGGAATCACTCCATACCTACGCACAGTGGGTCTGATTATACACAAAATAAAGATTAATTGATGTTTATTGTTGGTCCGTAAGCTGTAGAAACGAAGAAAACTTCAAAAATATATGTTGAATAGATACGACAAATAAGTATTCCAAAATATAATCAACTTTTAATTTTTTTAATATTTTCAAAACACAATATTTCATTGTCATATACTTCTGTCGTGCATCCAATTTAATATATATTCGTTGACAACAAAAAAGACATCTAAATACATTGATACAATAACAATCAATCTATAACAATAAGTAAAATAAAATGGGTGGTGTTTTTCGACTCACTTAAAACCAACACTGTACGAAAGTCCAAAAGGTGATCTTATTTTTCTGGTAGGCAATGTTTTAGTACATTATTGTAAATTTTTTTTAAACACATTTATTAAGAAGAAAACCGCCGTTTTTTCAAACCCTTAATAATTGACTGATTGTTCGAAGTTGTTATTAATACAAAATTTTTGCAATACAAGTTTTGTCCTGGCTCAAGACCATTTTACATCTATATTTCATATAGTAGAAATGACATAGCGACATTTATTACTTGGCTGCACACTACCGCTATCATGAAGTGAACTAGTAAATCAAAAAAAAAATTCTTTTTTCAAATCCATGCTTTATGCAAGCAGAATTCTATTGGGCCTAGAAATTCTTTTTTAGTTATCTTTTGTAGAAGGAAAAATTACTGTTACGTTAATAAATAATAATAATAAATAATAATAATAATAATAATAATAATTAATAAAAAAATATTTAAAAACGTAACAGTAATTTTTCCTTCTACAAAAGATAACTAAAAAAGAATTTCTAGGCCCAATATAATTCTGCTTGCATAAAGCATGGATTTGAAAAAAGAATTTTTTTTTGATTTACTAGTTATAACCTTTCTTTACTGTTGTGCTAAGAAAATCCACAGAAAACGTGTAATTTTACAAAGTTCGAATCAAAAATGCGCCTTTCAAATCCCGCCCATTTGCATATTGTCTAAGCAGGTTACAACTAAATAAACACACACAACAATATAGGAAGATCGTTGTAGAATATACTTAAAAAACTGGTTTTAATTTCGTATGGGCCACTTTCCGCCCATCTCGGTGTCGAAATACTCTAAAACCGGTTTTAATTTCAGATGGGAAGTGTCACGTCCACTTTCCACCCATCTTTGCACAACTATTTACACTGGATCAACTCACACAAAATTTCAGCACTCTAGGTCTATGACACCTACTGACCATATTCGATTATATGTTTTAACTTCGTATGGGAGGTGCCACGCCCACATTTCCATTACCGCCCATTTTTGTCACAACTACGCACATTAATGCTAGATGCACTTACACAAAATTACAGTAGGTGTAATTTTGGTTTTAACTTCATATGGGAGGTGCCACGCCCACTTTTGCATTACCGCCCATTTTAGGCGCAACTACGCACATTGATGCTAGATGCACTTACACAAAATTTGAGCACTATACGTGTCATAGAACTGACACTATTCGATAATATGTTTTAACTTCGTATGGGAGGTGGTACGCCCACTATTCCAATACCGCCCATTTTTGGCAGAACTACGCACATTGATGGTAGATGCACTTACACAAAATTTCAGCACTCTAGGTGTCATAGAACTGACAATATTCAATAATAGGTTTTAACTTCGTATGGGAGGTGCCACGCCCACTTTTCCAATACCGCCCATTTTTGGCACAACTATGCGAATTGATGCTAGATGCACTTACACAAAATTTCAGCACTCTAGGTGTCATAGAACTGACAATATTCAATAATAGGGTTTAACTTCGTATGGGAGATGCCACGCCCACTTTTCCAATACCGCCCATTTTTGGCACAACTATTCGAATTGATGCTAGATGCACTTACACAAAATTTCAGCACTCTAGGTGTCATAGAACTGACAATATTCAATAATAGGTTTTAACTTCGTATGGGAGGTTCCACGCCCACTTTTCCAATACCGCCCATTTTTGGCACAACTATGCACATTGATGCTAGATGCACTTACACAAAATTACAGCACTCTAGGTGTCATAGAACTGACAATATTCGATAATAGGTTTTAACTTCGTATGGGAGGTGCCACGCCCACTTTTCCAATACCGCCCCTTTTTGGCAAAACTATGCACATTGATGGTATATGCACTTACACAAAATTTCAGCACTCTAGGTGTCATAGAACTGACAATATTCAATAATAGGTTTTAACTTCGTATGGGAGATGCCACGCCCACTTTTCCAATACCGCCCATTTTTGGCACAACTATGCGAATTGATGCTAGATGCACTTACACAAAATTTCAGCATTCTAGGTGTCATAGAACTGACAATATTCAATAATAGGTTTTAACTTCGTATGGGAGGTGCCACGCCCCTTTGTCCAATTGGTCAAATTTTTCCATTTCCTTGTATTGTCATCGAAAATGATTAAGTGTGCAAAATTTGAGCAAAATTGGTTGAGAAAAAAGCTTTCAAAAATTGATTTCAAATTTTGTGGCACACAAACATATATAGAAAGTAACCTTATAAATATAAAGCATGGAAAAAATGGGGAAAAGGGATAAGGGATGATTTCATTAGAGTGGCGAATTGGCCGATGTGCTATGACTTGGACATGTCCGCTGTACAAGGACATGACTTCAAAAATACTTCAAAAGAAATTGCAAATCTCTGTTATATAAAGGGTGATTTTTTAAGAGCTTGATAACTTTTTTTTAAAAAAAAACGCATAAAATTTGCAAAATCTCATCGGTTCTTTATTTGAAACGTTAGATTGGTCCATGACATTTACTTTTTGAAGATAATTTCATTTAAATGTTGACCGCGGCTGCGTCTTAGGTGGTCCATTCGGAAAGTCCAATTTTGGGCAACTTTTTCGAGCATTTCGGCCGGAATAGCCCGAATTTCTTCGGAAATGTTGTCTTCCAAAGCTGGAATAGTTGCTGGCTTATTTCTGTAGACTTTAGACTTGACGTAGCCCCACAAAAAATAGTCTAAAGGCGTCAAATCGCATGATCTTGGTGGCCAACTTACCGGTCCATTTCTTGAGATGAATTGTTCTCCGAAGTTTTCCCTCAAAATGGCCATAGAATCGCGAGCTGTGTGGCATGTAGCGCCATCTTGTTGAAACCACATGTCAACCAAGTTCAGTTCTTCCATTTTTGGCAACAAAAAGTTTGTTAGCATCGAACGATAGCGATCGCCATTCACCGTAACGTTGCGTCCAACAGCATCTTTGAAAAAATACGGTCCAATGATTCCACCAGCGTACAAACCACACCAAACAGTGCATTTTTCGGGATGCATGGACAGTTCTTGAACGGCTTCTGGTTGCTCTTCACTCCAAATGCGGCAATTTTGTTTATTTACGTAGCCATTCAACCAGAAATGAGCCTCATCGCTGAACAAAATTTGTCGATAAAAAATTTCGAACCGAACACTGATTTTGGTAATAAAATTCAATGATTTGCAAGAGTTGCTCGTTAGTAAGTCTATTCATGATGTAATGTCAAAGCATACTGAGCATCTTTCTCTTTGACACCATGTCTGAAATCCCACGTGATCTGTCAAATACTAATGCATGAAAATCCTAACCTCAAAAAAATTACTCTTTACTATCAGTCCTCGTACATATAGGGTGATTCATAGTGAGGTTTGATTTTCAATAGGCTCTTTTCGACAGATCACGCATGACTCATATCAAACAGTTTTGTCATTCTCCACTCCACGAGAGTATTATGTCTTTGTGCATTTGTTGGTACCACCCAAAAGGAAACGAGATAGACCCATTGTTAATTATACCGATCGACTTAGAATCACTTTTTGAGTTGATTTATCAATGTCCGTCCGTCCGTCCGTCTCTCCATCTATTCTTGTAATCACAATACAGGTCGCAATTGTAGACAGAACCAAATGAAACTTTGCACAACGAAGTTTTTCGGTACAACGACGAACGCTATTTAATTTGAAGAAAATCAGTTCAGATTTAGATATAGCCCCCATACGAATTTCACTCCCGATTTGACTCTTTTCACACTAGATACCACATATTACAACAGATTTTCTTTAAAATTGGCAAAACATCTTATATTTCAACTAGAAACTCACTAAAAAAGTGTTAGATCGGTTCAGATTTATATGTAGCTCACATACAAATTTCACTCCCGATTTGACTTTTTCCGCTCTAGAGACCACATATTTCACTTGATTTGATTCAAATTACCTTGTATTACCTTATAATTCTACTAGAAACATCTGTGTTGAAAATGGATTAAACCGGTTCAGATTTATATATAGCTCCCATTAAAATTTCGCTCCCGATTTGACTTTTTCTGCTCTAGAAGCCACATATTTTAACAGATCCTCATCAAATTAGGCGAAATAACTTATATTTGTTCTATAAACAGCCATGGCGCAAATGGGTCAGACCGGTTCAGATTTATATATATCTCCAACACAAATTTCATTCCCGATTTCACTTTTTCCACTCTTTAAACCACATATTTTAAAAGATCTTCTTCAAATCTTTCAAAATATGTAATATTTCAACTGGAAACACCCTTTGTGAAAATGGGTCATCGGTTCAGATTTACATATAGCTCCCATACAAATTTCGCCCCAAAAATTTCCCTTACAAATTTCGGTTAGACTTTTTCCGCACCAGATAGCACGAATTTTCACAAAATGAGCTTAACACCTTATATTCGAACTTGGTGAACTTATTGTGAAAGTTAGTCATTATATTCCATGTTTGGATATAGCACCGATATAAATATTTCCGATTTAACAAATTGGACCAGGTAATATTTATTGGCCTATGATTATGAGTTGAATTGTTTTCGGATAGAAAGTGGAGTGTATCATATAGTCGGCCCCGCCCGACTTTAGCCTTTCCTTACTTGTTATACCCTACATCACTTTGTGGAATAGGGTATTATAAGTTAGTTTCGCGCCAAATGTTTGTAACACCAACAAATATTCGAGCTAGATTTTCATTTTAGTAAACCAATCGGTTTAGAGTCACCAGCTGAGTGACTTAACGAAGTCTGTCTGTCCGTCCGTCCGTCTGCTGTCCATTTATAGCTTGGTCGCAATTGTTGTCCGATTGCCATGAAATTTGGCAGAAGACATTTTTCAGCCCAAGGACGATCGGTATGAAGGATATTTATCAAATTTTCCACATCATGTTACATTTTAACTAGAAATAGCTATCCTGAAAGAGGATACATGACTCCATGTTTTGATATAGCCCCCATACAAATGTACCTCCTATTTGCACTATTATTGCTCTTAAATGCACATTTTATATCGAATCTTGATCAAATTTCACTGATAATGTTATATTTCAACTAAAAACACCTACTATATATACACCTAAAAGTCAACTGTATGGGTCCATATTGTGGTATATCCCCCATACAAATGGGCCGGTAAAGAAGTCGCATCTTACATTGGACCATGATAAAATGTTACGGATCATGTTATATTTCAACTAAGAATACATACATTGAAAGTGATCAATATGATTCCACTTTTCAATGTACACTGAAAGAAAAAGGCACGTAACCGGAACGAAATTGTACGTTGCTGTAACGAATTTGTACATTGAAAGTCAACCAACGTCGGCGTTCGTTGCTGCAACGAACAAAGTTTCGTTGATGCAACGAATATTGATTTAATGGAAATTATAGTTCTGCCACGAATATGTTCGTTGCTGCAACAATGTTATTTCCTTGCTGCAAAAATGCTGTTTCATTGCTGCAACAGCTCTAATTCATTGGTGCAAAAACTCTGATTAGTTGCTACAACAGCGCGGTTTCCTTGCTGAAACAATGTGGTTTCGAAAATATTCGTTGAATTAAATTAAACATTTTCGTTGCAGCAACGAACGCTGACGTTAGTTGATTTTTAAAAACAAAATTCGTCCCGTCCTCGAACGTTTTTCTTTCAGTATAGATAATTTAGTTCCATGATGATGACCGGCAGTGGACTTCGAAGTGATTATTCGCAACAGCAGCTCAACTACTTAAGGCAGAACTCCAACAACGTGAATGAGAATTACTATCGATTACATCCCAAAAATACACACTAGAAAAGCACATAATTTGTGTGTCTCCGATTGTTGCACCAAAGAATAAATAGTTGCTGCAACGAATGATTTGTTGAGGCAAAGTGTTCCATCCAAACTCCATTAATTTTAATAATTTTTGACAAAATAATATGGATTTGCGTAAAAACAATGACTATAATCAGAAATTTATAGATTTTTTGAATTAATAAATGTTTTTAATAATGTTTAATATATGTTTTTTAAAGAGAGTATTTTCGTCGCATCAACGAATATTAAATTGTTGCAGGAACGAAACTACGAAAAGTACGAAAAATCGGTTTCATACCATAAACGTTTACATCGTTGGAGCAACGTGTCGGATTGTTGTGGAAACGTAATATTTCGTTGCTGCAACGAAATGGCAATAACGAATCTGATTCGTTGATGTGATTTTAGAAAGTTATTACGGTGGTAAACTAGGAAAATGGGGATAAAAATGATTTTTTTTAAATTCCCACTTTTTTACTTTTACGGCAAAATTTGGTTGAATCATGAAGTTAAGTTATTTTGCACTATGTTCGATATGAAAACTTATTGTTAGCCTTACCTTATAGTCGTGGTTTGAAATAATAAAAATATTACATTTATTTAAAAAAATTTTGATTTTTTCAATATTTGCATTTGTTTTGGTTTGGCTATATTAAAAAAATATAAAAAATATTTCCTGTAATAATACTGCACTTCTGTGAAAATCGACAGCCTCTGTGGAATGCAATCCAGGGTGGAGGGTATATAAAGTTCGGCCAGGTCGAACTTAACGCCGTTTTTACTTGTTTATGATTTTTTCGTGCAAAAATAGATTTTTTCGAAAAACAATTATTTTTTCCCAAATTGTTGTTTGTATGTATTGTTGGTCTGTTATGTTGTATATGTTGTCATTTATTTTGGTTCAAGACCAAAGATTGTGCTGAAGTCTTCAGCAGAACCCAAAATTAGCAAAAAGGCAAAGTGAGACCTTTATTGTTGCAGCATCACCCCATCTCGTCAGAACTTTCGCAACGAATGTATGTCTTTGACTTAAATCAGGGTTCATATTAGTACCAGCGGTCACATATGACAAATGAGAAGCGCTGATAAACAAAATATTCCACCGAACTAAGTCGACACACTAAAAATCTCACTTTGCCAATTCAATGTTATGCATGTGCTCGCATCGCTCGCAACAATGCAAATGTTGTTGTTGTACGGTATGTCCCGTCTTCATTGTACCTCGTGTGTACCTACGACAAAAATTTTATTTTAGTAAAATAAATTAAAAAAGTATATAATTTTTTTCGACTTGGACACATAATCTTTCTGTTTTTCTAATTTTAGCACACCCTCGCCCACAGTGCGTCTCATATCTTTGGCTACGGTAACGTACCCACCGTAGCCGAAGAAGGAAGACCGACCGACGAGAAAAAAACAGAAATAATGAAAGTATAAGTTTTATTACCGAAAACGACACAATCAACAACGACTTAAATAGAAAGTTTTATGTGTTATTTTTAAATAGACTGCTTTATTTTTACGAGTCCCGTATTATCGTTTCCAACGCTAAGTACGAACCAAACCGTATGAACGCAATGCCGCAACGCGATGAAATTAAAACCAAAATATGAATTGAAATTTGTTTTTTCTTTTATATTAAAGATATACATCCTATCGTTCTCTCTATACTTGAAATTCATACATTTATGTGTTCGCCTCATTGGTGTGCGTAAGGGGGGGGGGGGAAGGTTTTTATGGTTTCTACTTAAACTCATAAAAAAACAACAACGGAATATCTTTAATTAGCCCTTTTAGACAAAACAAGTAGATAGCGATGTGGAATTGGTATTGTACCAATGCGTATGACTTTGTCATAAAGGATGTTGCAAAATATACACAAGATTTGAAGAGAATAGAAAACAATGTTAAAACGTAAGGACGATGGATAGGGTTATGCTAGGAATAACATGTCGTGGGGCAAGTGACGTCAATGGCTTAGCTGGCACATTTGCGCTCAATTTTCAAACATTTTTTGACCATTTGGATGAGATGTGGTTGAATTTTGGCCAAGCAGCGTTGAATCTCCGCAGTCAATGCACGATTGGATGTAGTTTTGTAGGCTTAGGCATTTGACTTCAAATAATTCATAGATTTCAAATAATTCATCGATTTCAACAGACCACTTCTGATCACCGAAACCACATGTCATCCACATCAATGTTATCCAATTTAGGCAGGAACGTAAAGATTTCGTTGTAACGAGCAGTATTAAAAGGGAATGTTTGACTGGCGTCGTCTTCTAAGATTTATGGACGAATACCCGCTTCATTATGTGGATGGAATCACATGTGGATTTTCTAATTCTCAAAGGCGGTAACTTTGACTATTAACGAAGCCATTAAGATGGAAATGAGTTCAAAAATTGACAAATTTTCAAACATTGTATGAATTTTGGAACACCCTATAATGAACATCCTCACTCTTTCCATGAACTTTTTTATTGGTTTTATGCCTTGCACCATCGGTAACACGATAAAGAATAATTATTTTGAAAAAAATATATATATGAAAATATGTGGAGGGTAAAATAAAACACAGTCAATCAAACCACCCCCCTTTTTACACGAAAGTTATGATTTTATTAGCAAAGGGCCTCCGAAAACTCTCACGCGACCCTGTCAATGAAGGTTAGTAAACTTTGTTCCAACTTTCGTCTCATCTTCTTTGCTGGTCAACCTTTTCATTCATTGACTGTCTCTCAATGGTGTCTCGTGATATTAAAAGACACTGTGCATAACTGTACAAACTGACAAAGGAGCTAAAGTAAGTGTTAAACTAAACAGTCGAGACAGGACGAGGGTTTAGGGACTATTCGAAAAGACAATAATTTATAGGGGTACACCGAATATTCCTGCAAGGACCACCAAACTCTCCATTCTATGATGGAGGCTAAACAAAATGCAAACAAATAAAAAGGAATGTCCCGAAATGTATTGAATCTAAAACGGTAATTTGGGCATGTAATAATTGCATTGTCTGCCACGCAATTACTGTTGCCCAATGGCGTTTGAAGCGGTGATAATTAAAGATCCCAGGGACTGTTTAACCGATTTTAATTTTAAATTTAGACAGGATTTATAAGGGTAAAGATAGGCTATCAGAAAACTGGTTACTAGATGTTTATGTTTTTAAATCCTTGTAAACCATTGGATATAATAAGGGATGGTCCAAAAACTTACACCCGGAGTTGTTACATAACACTTTTCTTAAAATGGAAGGACCTGAGCTTGTATATCCTCACTCTACAGAGTGTGTAATGCATTGAAGGAGTGACTTAAGACCAAATTTGAAACAAATCCGTTTCATGACTTTTTAAGCTGTTTGAGCAATGTCCGTCTGACTGGCTGGTAAGGAGGTAAGGAATCAATACAAACTTTGAACATGGTAATATATTTCCTAAACTTAGTTTAAGTGAAAAGATGGACGAAATTGACACGCCTTCTGGTACCACCCACACAAAATGCCCATATTCCCATTTTAAATTAAAATCAATGTAACTTCCAAACGGATATTCGGAATCAGCTATATTTTGGTATATGACAAAGCTTTTATAATCACTTTAAGCGTACGAAATAATGAGGGGTTTGCCACCCCCATTATAGTACCTCCCACACAAATCACCCTAACCTACTTAAAAGTAAAGCTGTTATAATTTATATACGGATGATCGGAATACTCTGATACTTTACGTTCGGCAAAGTTTTTATAGACATTGCATGGGCGATATTGCCACACCCCTTTTGGTACCTCCCACACAAATTGACATAAGCTTTGGTCAATATAAAACTAATACAACTTCCATTCGGCTTGTCGAAACCAGTTGCAATTTCATATTTGAAAATGTTTTTAATAATTTAATTTATATACTTTTTATAATATAATATATATATATACTCTAAACCTATAAAATATTTTTGCTTTTGCCACGCCCCTTCTAATACCTCCCACACAATTGTCTCTATCCTAGCTAAATTTAAATTCTTTATAACTTCCATACTGGAGCGTGCAATCCATTATGACTTGATATTTGATCATGTTTTTACAGCTGTTTTATATATGTGCTCGAACCTTCCAAAACCTTTCACATAAATTATCCGACCCGAAGTCAAATTTAACTCCTTATAACTTGCATGCATATGGTATCTGAGATTGATGGTATTTATAAGTCGGCTTAGCCGACTGCCGCCTTCTTACTTGTTGAGCTTTTTTTTAACACGCTAGCTTTCGAACGATGTTCAAATTTTCCACAAATGTGTCTTATGCTCGCAGAACGGTTGGGATTGAAAATGGGCGAAATTGGGAAAAAAATTCCCTAACAAGGACTGAAAATACCTGAAAATTCCCTCCACCTCCAGGATGAGGGTATACTAACTTTGTCGTTCCGTTTGTAACACCTTGAAATATCCACCTGAGACCATATATATATATTCTTGATCGTGATAAAATTCTAAAACAATCTAGCCATGTCCGTCCGTCCATCTGTTGAAAGCACGCTAGCATCTAAACGAAAGGACGTCCAAATTTTTCATAAATGCGTCTTATAGTAGTAGATCGGTTGGGATTGAAACTGGGCGAAATCGGCCCAAAGGGCTAAAAATACCCATAATAAACCGTAATATTTACTTGATATTAGGTATGCGCGTAGATACATACTTTTAAATTATTTTTTCCAAATTCGTACTTTTAAGGGGTAAAATGGGAATAGAGCGATAAAAATGGTACCAACAAAACGACTGTACCTAGAATAATGATACCCAAAGTAAACCGTAAAAATGGTCATTCCAGCATTTTCAAATCTGTATCTTTTTTTCTCAAAAAAATCACTCGAATCTTTTCGCAGTAAATAAATCGGTTCCTATCCCCATACACATACATACATAAATCAATTTTTCTCATTTAAATGGTGAATCAAAAAGTTTCTCTTTGTTTTCAAATGTTGCTTTAAAACCAAAACCAAAAAAAGGGGTTGGCAATTATTTTGTTATTCCACATGGAAAAGGACCTCGAAAATATTGTGTTGGTATTTATTAAGTTTGACCAAAAACCACAATCTGTTTGGTGCTTCGTACACGCTGTTCTTTTTATGTGGGAGGAGGGAGTAAGAACAAAACGTGTTCGGAATTTAGTTGAGGTTTTAATTAAATAAACAAAAGTTTCAACAAAACAAAAGGACAATCGAATTTAGGAGTCTTTAAAGGGAAGGATTCGTTGTCCGTTTTCGTGTTACGCCAGTTTGAACTTGAATGGCCAACAAAAGCCTTTTCGAGTAACTGTTCCGCTGTTTTTCTTATTCTTCTGGCAATTGGCAATGGATTTAGAAAAAAAGACACCGAATTCATTGTTTAAATAAAACTAATTTATGGCAGTGGAGGTTTACGCTCAGTTGAAGTGAAGTTGCACATATTTTCGTACGAAGTGCTTTTTGTACACAGTGTACAGTGTACACTGTACACATTTATTTAAAGGACATCTATCTTTTAGTTTTGGAACCATGACACTTTTCCACTCTGCTCGTGTTAGTTTAAATTTCTTCAGTTTCTGCTGCGAACACGTACTTTTGAAGTTCATTGGTCGTCGTCGTCGTTGTTGGTTGGTGGTTCGTTAGTAAATAAAATATATATGTATGTACATATGTATGTATGTTTGTGCATGTTGTTGTAGCGTATATATATGTAAGTGTTATTTCCCATGAATCATCGCTTGAAGTGATGCTGAAACGTCTTTTCGTTGCGTTGCGTTTCTTGGAAATGGAAAAATAAAGAAATTCACCCAAAAATGTGAAACTATAAGTGTCCTCGTTGTACTTGTAGTAGTTGTAGTAGTAGTTTAAAGTGTCTTGGAAGTTTATAAATTATTTGAAAACTTTAAGCATTTCTCAGGATAGTGTCTGCCACAATTGCTTAGGAAAGTCTTAAAGTATTGTGAAATTTTAATTGCATTACCACAAGCCACTTACAGCACCAAAGAAATGGTGAGGAAAATATCGCTTAGGAAAGTCATGGTTGGTTGGTTGGCTGGCTGGTTTACGTGCACGCTCATTATCCTTTAGTCTTCAGGGAGTGCCTGGTTAGAATGAACTATAACACTCTCGGAATTGTATTCACTCTTAGATTAGATATCCTTTATGAAGTGCTGATATCTCATTAATGTCGTTAATCAATTGTCAGTACTAGCATGTTGTGCCAAATTTACAGAAGGTCTGCTAAAATATGTGATTTCAAACAAGTGAGGAAAGGCTAAAGTCGGGCGGGGCTGACTATATAATACCCTACACAACTCCCTGCGTATGTACCTCGTTTTGATCACTAAACCCAGGTATTTCCTGGGAGCAATTTTATGTAGTTCATATAAATTATACAGTTACTATAAATTCATCTTTAGTCATATTTAACAAATATGGTTAATTATATGGTAATTGATCCAATTATCCGACAGACAAATACAAATTATACAGTAGTAATATGATGAATCGGACCGACATTTCAAAAGGGGGCCTATAACAACATTTTGGGCCTGGTCCAAAGCATGGGCCTATATATTTCTCATTCACTGTAGGTATTCGTAGTTGAAACATATAATGATCTGCAAAATTTGATGAAGATCCGATGTAAGATGTAGTTTCTAGAACTGTCATAGATCAGAAAGGGGCCCCATTTGGGTTATACCAAAGTATGGACATTTGGGCATCTCCCAAACAAGTAAGGAAAGGATAAAGACGGACGGACTTTCTATCTCATTACAATTCAATTCGGTAAAAAAGTGAAATCGGGAAGGATTTGTGCATCCTGTAAATGAATGTGTTTGACAAAAAAATGTTAAATCGGAATGAACATTTGTAAGGGGTTATATTGAAACCTGGAACGATGTGACCCGTTTTCACCATGTATGTTTATTGGTGAAATATCTAAATCTGAACCGATCTTAACCACTTTCACCATAGGTCCTGGTACAATATGTGGATTTTAGAGCGGAAAAAGTCAAATCGGGAGCGACATTTGTATGGGGGCTATATCTAAATCTGAACCGATCTTACCCACTTTCAGCACAGGTGTTTCAAGTTCGATTATAAAATGTTGTGCCAAATTTAAAGAAAATCGGGTACAATATGTGGTTTCAAAAGCGGAAAAAGTGAAATCGGGAGTGACATTTGTATGGGGGCTATATCTAAATCTGAACCGATTTCCTCCAAAATCAATACCGATGGTCCTTGGCCAGAAAAAATAACTACTGCCAAGTTTCATGACAATCGGAGAACAATTGCGACCTGTAGAGTGCGAACAAGCTTAGATGGACAGCAGACGGACGGACAGACAGACATCGATAAATCGATTCAGCTGGTGATTCTAAGCTCGATTATTTATTGGTGTTACAAACATTAGGCGGAAAACTAACTTATAATACCCTAGTCCACTTATAATACCCTAGTCCTAATGGTGTAGGGTATAAAAACTGAGTACGCAGTGTTTCGATAAGATCTTTTTCAAAAATTGCTGTCGCGAGATGTTAGCTAAAAATTGCGATTGATTTGATTTCGATTAAACGACCATATTTGGCTTTCCGAGAAAACCGGTTTTTATGCTTTGGTTCACAGATTTTTTTTAATGTGTGAAAGCTGTCTCAGAATAAACCTTTTATTGAACAAATTCATGTTTTACATGAGCGAAATTTTGTAGTTGCCCCATAGATTCATTATGCTAACCAGAATAATAATAATTTCAGTCCTATATATACAATTTCTCCGCTGATACAAATGCGCCAATCATTGCAAGATTTATAATTGAGTCCGTTCTCGTCGAATAAAATGTAAACATTATTTCTATATGTAATTGTATTGTAACATTGGAAGCTTGAGCAACACACAAGATTCGAGATGGATAGACGAGACTTGAACTTAAATGATAGATTTTTATGATTAACTTCTTAATCAAACAAATATTATTGATTTTGATTATTAAATCAGCTTTTAATCATATTCTTTCGTCGATTGGGCTCTACAGCATTGTGTCATAAGCCGTCTATAAGTTTCGAGAATAGGGTGGCCATCGGTCAACGCCTTCAACGTTTATACATGTAAGGCATTTAGATTTTGTAGGGACTACTTTCCTCGAAATACTTTATCATTGATAACTTGTTTTAATATTTACAAAATCTATTTAAGTATGCTTTTTTTTTTGGAAATAATTTTGTATGACAATAAAATAAAATAGTTAGTCTTTTCATAAAACTTGAATTCGTAGCACGAAGTTCGGTAATATATTTACAACAGTAATCGTAGCAATACCTACAATTGATGACCCCTACAACGTCTATGCAAGCTGCAGACAATACCACGATGGAAACAACCAACAACACAAGTTCGCCCAATGAGTTAAGAATCGAATCGGCAAGAATCGCAAAACTGCCAGTATTTTGGAAAAAGGAACCGTTAGTCTGGTTCATTCAAGTTGAGGCCACATTTCGCCTACATGGAATTACTCAAGATTCTACCAAATACGAATACCTCGTGTCAAATCTCGACCCATCAATTTTGTTCTTGGTCAGAGATATAGTCCTATCCACCTCGATGACAGAAAAGTACGCTGCCATGAAAAAACGTATCACAGATTCTTTCGCAGAATCCACTGAAAACCAAATCAAGCTACTTTTAAATGGTTTTGAATTGGGTGATCAGAAGCCATCACATTATTTGCAACGTTTGAAATCCTTATCAGCAGGCAAGGTTAGTGACGACGTCCTAATGTCCCTATTTCTCGATCGCTTGCCTGAGAAGATTCCATGCATATTAGCTGTCTGCGACTCCCAGAACATCGATAAATTAGCTCTCCAGGCTGACAAGATTCTGGAAACATTCTCGAGTTCCACATCATTTTTTGTGTCTGAAGTTCCACAACTTCCAGAAGCACACAACATGTCTGAAAAACTCGACGTACTCATCGCAAGAATAGATGCATTAGAATCCGGCTCAAGAAATGATAGGCGGTCTACTTCAAGACATCGTTCAAGCTCCAGAGGATGTCGAAACAACCAAGGCAAGTGCTGGTATCATTTTCGTTTTGGTGAAAATGCTCGTAAATGCATTCCACCATGCAACTTCAGCGACTCAAAAAACTAATTTCTCCATCGAAATCAGTTTCGGCCAACAGTTTCGATGGAGGCTGCTCAGGTCGACTTTTTGTATTTGACGTGAAATCCAAAATACAATTTCTAGTTGATACTGGAGCTGAAATATCGGTCTATCCCTGCAAAAACCACAAAAATCCTAACAAGTTATGTCTGTATGCTGCAAATGGTTCCGAAATCAAAACGTATGGCACTATACTCCTACCTGTCAATCTAAGACTTCGTAGATCGTTCACCTGGAATTTCATACTCGCAGATGTTTCACGTCCAATTATCGGTGCTGATTTTCTTCGTCACTATCATTTTTTACCTCTCCTCAAATCTCGGAAATTAATAGATGGGAACACCCGGCTAGCGGTAAGTGGAACTTTGTGCAATGAAGATTTCCATGGTATAAAAATGGTTTCTGGAGATTCTGGCTATCATCGTTTACTCAAGCAGTACCCTGAAATAATTATGCATAACGAAAATTTTACTTCATATTGTAACACGTGGCCCACCTGTATCATTTAAAAGTAGAAGACTGGATCCAGTGAAATTGAAAGCTGCAAAAGAAGAGTTCCAGTACATGCTTAACAAAGGCATATTAAGGCCATCAAACAGCAACTGGGCAACTCCACTACACATGGTTAAAAAACCCAATGGTGAATGGAGGTCATGTGGGGACTACCGAGCTCTTAACAATATCACTGTCGCAGATAAGTATCCCGTTCCTTACCTAACAGATTTTCAGATGAACGTCCATGGATCTGTGATATTTTCGAAGCTAGATCTCACGAAGGCCTACTATCAAATTCCAGTGCATCCGGACGATGTTCCGAAGACGACGGTGATAACTCCATTTGGCCTATTCGAATTCTTAAGAATGCCATTCTCCAAGAAGTTAACTGCAACCCAAATGAAGTACAGCACGTACGATCGGGAACTATTAGCAGTATACAAGGGCATACATCATTTTCGATATTACTTGGAGGCAAGAAAATTTATCATTTTAACGGATCATCGCCCATTTGGGTTATTCCAAAGTGTGGACACATACATTTGACTTTGTATTCTTAGTTGAAATATAATATAATCTGCAAAATTTGAAAAACTTCCGATGTAAAATGTGTGTCATAGAGAGGTAATAATTCAAACGGGGCCGACTTGTAAGGGCGCTACATTAAAAAGTGGACCCTAATAGATCACTTTCAAAGTAGGTGTTCTTTATTGAAATATAACCTGTCCTGCCATATTTCATCAAGATCCAATGTAAGATGTGGGACCATTTGTATGGGGGCTATACCAAAACATTGACCTATATAGCTGGCTTTCAAAATATGTGTTTCTAGTATAAATGTAGCATTGTGTGGAAAATCTGATCAAGATCCGATGTGAAATGTGCATTTTAGAGCAGTAATAGTGTAAATCGGATATACATTTGTATGGGGGCTATATTAAAACATAGAACCATGTGGTCCACTTTCTCGTGAGCTGTTTCTAGTTCAAATATAGCACGATCCTGAATATTTGGTCATAATCCCATGCAAAATGTGTATTCTAGAGCAGTAATAGTGTAAATTATAGGGATATTTGTATGGAGGCTATATCTAAATCTGAACCGATTTTCTCCAAATTCAATACCAATTGTCCTTGGTCAAAAAAAAGTAGCCCCTGCCAAATTCCATGACAATTGGACCACAATTACGACCTGTAGAGTACGAACAAGCTTAGATGGACAGCAGACGGACGGACGGACAGACAGACGTCGTTAAATCGACTCAGCTGGTTATTCTAAGCCGTTCGGTATACTTAAAGGTGGGTCTAGCTCGATTATTTCATGGTGTTACAAACATTTGGCGCGAAAGTAACTTATGATACCCTAGTCCACGAAATGGTGGAGGATATAAAAACCGGTTGTACCGCTTTTCATTTTCGGTTTTTAATCACTCTACACTTTAATGTATTGCTTTCGAATTTAATAACTTTTTGTGGTATTTTCATTTATATGAAAACCATTTTTTTGGTTGGTTGGTTTGGTTTTTTGGTTACATTATATTATAATATAAGGAATAGTTCTTATTACAATTTAGCCGGGGCTCTTAATATGTTTGTGTGTGTATTTTGCCTTCGGATAATAAAGTGTTCCACTTTGAATTATCCATTAAACAGGAATAAATACGCAATAAACAGCTTGGCACTCTGACAATGTGCGAATGAGAATATCATAAAAAGCAACCATAAACTTCTAATCAAACAAAAGTTTGCACTCTACCAACCATACAACTGCGAAGGAACTCGCAATTTTTGGAATTGGAATTCGCTACAAAACAAAAAATAAAACTTTAGAAAATTATAACTATTCCACCAGATACTAGAGATGAAAGCACAGCAATAAAACAAAGCAAAAACGAAGGAAGGACATAAATCCAAGAAAGTTTTTAAAACAAAAATAATGTTTCTTCCAGAGTGAAAATGCGCACTGTCTGTCTAACCGTTCCAAAGAGAAAATCAATAGAAAGTTGGAAGAACAAATGTTTGCGATAGAAATGGAAACAGAAAAAGCAGTTCGATTTGTTTACGAAAATTTATGTTTCAAACATGTTTCAACGAAGTGGGTTTTGGGAATTATGAGGGCGCCATGGAAGTAGCATTTTATGTTGAGGAGGACTTGTATCCATAAACTCCGGGAGATCTAAAGGGTGATTTTTTAGCTATTATCATTTTGGCAACACTGGTTTAAACAACTGTCGCACGTTTCGTGTTTTGTTTCACTGTCAAACATATTCAGTTTGGTCCATAATTTAACCATGAATCGTCTTACAAACGAACAACACTTGCAAATTATTGAATTTTATTATCAAAATGCGTGCTCTGTTAAGAAAGTTCATCGCGCGCTTCATCCATTTTATGGTCAGTTTAATCGACCCACTGAAGCGGCTATTCGGGCTATTGTGACTAAAGTTCGCACCAAATTTACATTGTTGGATATTAAACCACCAACTCGCTTACGTAGAGTGCGAACTGAAGAAAATATCGCAGCTGTATCGGCCAGTGTTAATGATGACCATAAATTAGCGATTCGTCGCCGTTCGCAGCAATTGGGCCTCTGTTACTCAAAAACGAAAAAATGCCAAAATTGGACTAAGCGGATGGACCATTTGAAGCGCAGTCAAGGTCAACATTTGCATGAAATAATCTTCAAACATTAAATTATATGGACCGTACTAGGCGCCAATGTTCGTCTTAAAACTTGCATGAAGTTTGTGTGTATATTTAATTACGTACACTGTAATTAAATCCTTTTTATCAACGTGCTCTGCCTGCTTAAAACCACCACCAGCCCACCACCCACCACTGTGAACATGCCCACCTTCACCACAACCACCAACTTTTTTCTCCGCTGGCTTTACGGTGGTGCACCACCTGGTGTTTTTAATGGATCAACATTAATAATTGTCGTGTTGCTTAATATGGATTCCAACCGGATGTTTTAACACGAATAACGACGCCACGACGAGGACGATGGGTGCAGAGGCGTTCCTTTGAGCCGACAGCATAATTTCATGGCACAGTGATTGCAAACATCTAAGGAGTGAAATTGAATGTAGACAGAACAAATTTTAGAAACTACTTTGAAAGTCTAGGTATTTAAAGACAGTGTGAACTACAAAGATCCTAAACTATCCACCAATTCAAAACGCTTATGGCGAAAGCAAGGCAGTAGGCAAAATCAGTTAAAACGTTGATAGGAAATTCACTTTAATTTACCAAGAACTTTATTCTTAGCTTCTTGATAACACCGTGTGACAGAAATTTTTGGAGCTTAACAAGACCATATACACGCGAAACTAAACGTCGTATATGTATAGGAGAACTGTGTTCGCAATTTTCCATTTGCTGATCCTTTCTCCTTTTTACAGCACTTTTATTTCCAAAGGATATTGATGTTTTACTAATTTATTTTCGTGTTTTTCCAAGCCATGCAAAGACGATATGGGTATAAAATGTTGAAAATTCTTCAAATTTCATATTCCTATCTGATAAGGTTTAACTTAACAACAAAATAAAAATAATTTAAATTTAAATTTTTAAGAGGGAAAATTTGAAATAATTTTTAATGCTAATCTAATACATAATATACATGAAATTTTAAGTATTTTTAGCAGATATTCTTCTCTTTCCGTTGATACAAAAGTACTGAGTACAAAAAGAAAATATTAAAACTTCAATATTTTTTTTAAATTAAAAGACCTGTAAAAAGGAAAAAATCACCAAATGAAAAACTGAGTGTACATCTTTTCTACATACAATTTCTACTTTTATGTGGAGCTGAGCAATATGGTCTTGTGCAGGGTTTTCCAACAACGGGTGTTATCTTGAATCACCCGGTAATTCGGTTGTTGTCACTTTTGAAGCTTTTATTCTTTGACGTTTGCCAAGCAGAAACTATGCCATTACTAACAAGTAAGGAAAGGCTAAAGTCGGGCGGGGCCGACTATATAATACCCTATACCACTCCCTGCGTATATACCAGAAGTTCCCAGATATTTGTTTTATATATTTTTTATCGATCCAGAAGAAAAAACTTTACCCACAAGAACTGAAAGTAGCTCTAAATTATTGTCTTTTTGGAGAACACAAAGCTATATACATACATGGTTTTGTTATCATTTCCCTACTATTGTGGTTAAACGTTAACATTTATTTTATCCAAATAGTGGCAAATTTGACAAAGAAACATAATATTTAGATGAAAATTGGCATATTGTCCACAATTCTATAGATTTAAAGAGTAAACAAGTAAAAACTGTGTTAAGTTCGTCCGGACCGAACTTTATATACCCTCCACCATGGATTGCATTCCACAGAGGCTTTCGATTTTCGTAGAAAAGAAGTAATATTACAGGAAAATATATATTTTTTTAATATAGCCAAACCAAAACAAATAAAAATATAGAAAAAATAATTTTATAAATAAATATAATATTTGTATTATTTCAAACCACGCTTATAAGGCAAGGCTACCAATACATTTACACTATATAACGAAATAGTACTTCAAGTCAATTTAAAAAATAAATATGTTTATATTTATATTTTCAAAAAAGCTTACATACCATAAATATTGATAGTGGATGCTAGAGGTGGTTGTATTTCCATTATATTTTAATTCCAAATGTACAAATTATGAAAATCCATTATTTCACGTACATAGTGCAAAATAACCTAACTCCATGATTCAACCAATTTTTGACGTAAAAGTAAAAAGTTAAAATTTTGAAAAATCTTTGTATTTTGCGTGTCAGAGCAATGTATACACCGAATTCCATGATTCTAGCATAGGCCATTTGGTTGGTACCATTTGTATCCCCTTACGTATTTTACCCCTTAAGAGTTCTACTTTCTAAAATCTCTTTATTTTACGTGTCTACGGAATCAGAGAAATGTATACACCGAATTTCATTCTTCTAGATGCAGCGGTTTGGTTGGTACCATTTTTATCCCTCTATTTCCAGTTTACCCCTTAAAAGTACGAATTTGGAAAAATAACTTTTATATTATGTATCTACTCAATTAAATGAATGTACACACCGAATTTCTTGTTTATAACTGTTGTCGTTTGATAGGTACCATTTTTCTCCCTTTTTGCCCCAATTCACCCCCTACGAATAAGAATCACTTTATGGTGCACTTTTTGTTATAGGCGGAATGCGCATACTCAATATCAAATTTGGACGTCCTAGCTCCTTTCGTTTAGATGCTAGCGTGCTTTCAACAGACGGACATGGCCAGATCGTCTTAGAATTTTATGACGATCAAGAATATATATACTTTATAGGGTCTCAGGTCGATATTTCAAGGTGTTACAAACGGAGTGACAAAGTTAGTATACCCCCATCCTGGAGGTGGAGGGTATAAAAACTTAAGTTTTCGTTAAGAACGTTAACATAACTGGCAATAATGCCAGTTGATTCTATACACTCTACAATTGAATCATTTTGTAAAGGAAGAATAATTTGGGCCCCTTTAAATATGGATATTTTGTAGATAGTAGGCTGGACGAAATGAATATCAATTTAATTATTCGTTCAAAGAAAAATTCAATATCAATATTACCTAAAAACTTTTATATGAAATTTAACTATTAATCATAGGCTTACTTAAGATTTGAATTAATTTTCTGTTCATTTTCCCTTTCTAAAAGTTGTGTTATCTTTTTTATTATGTTGTTTTAATAATTTTTTTTAGGTTTAATCGAAAAAAACTTATATCGTAAGCGCCATAGTTTTTTCAGTATTTGCAGTCGCAAGTACAATATTTGTATCGCAAGCGCCAAAAGTACCGTATGATGTAAACAAATGATAAATTTTTGATAATAATTCGTTGGGTACGGCGGAATTAAAACATTTTGCATTAAAACATATTTCATTTTTTTTAGTTTTTTCGTTTGTATTTTTTTTGGTCTGTAATCAATATTTGATTTGAACTGGGATATTGTCCTGGCTCAAGACCATTTTGCATCTATTTTTAATAGAATGCAAATTTATTTACAAATGGCATGGTGACATTTATTACTTGGCTGCAGACTACCACTATCATGATTTCCACCCTGTCTAAAGGTTTCATTCAGGTGGCTTCGCAGCGACTTTTCAACATCAAACCCGGCCTCTATAAGGAGATGATTTTCACAAACGAAAAGTCGCTGCGAAGCCACCTGAATGAAACCTTTAGACAGGGTGGAAATCATGATAGTGGTAGTCTGCAGCCAAGTAATAAATGTCACCATGCCATTTGTAAATAAATTTGCATTCTATTAAAAATAGATGCAAAATGGTCTTGAGCCAGGACAATATCCCAGTTCAAATCAAATATTGATTACAGACCAAAAAAAATACAAACGAAAAAACTAAAACAAATGAGCGTTGGCACGGCAGAAGTATTGCTGGGTAACTATACCTGCATATACACATACTTACATATGCAACTCAATGAGATGCTTGTAAGATGGCATGTGTACTTTATTACTTGGTGCGATTTTTTAAACGCAAATTCGGCAAGTGAGTTGTGATTCTCGTTCGTTTGTGAAAATCATCTCCTTATAGAGGCCGGGTTTGATGTTGAAAAGTCGCTGCGAAGCCACCTGAATGAAACCTTTAGACAGGGTGGAAATCATGATAGTGGTAGTCTGCAGCCAAGTAATAAATGTCACCATGCCATTTGTAAATAAATTTGCATTCTATTAAATATAGATGCAAAATGGTCTTGAGCCAGGACAATATCCCAGTTCAAATCACATATTTCATTTTATTCAAATATTTAAAAAAATTCAATAAAAACCTTCTCCTGTAAAATGTGTGTTTTGGCGCTTGCGATCATTCCGCGCTAAGGGCTCGTAATGATCTGCAAAATGTGAAAGACGTAGTTTCTAGAGCTGTAATAGAGCAGAGTGGGTTATACCAAAGTATGGACATATGGGCATCTCTCCAACAAGTATGGAAAGGCTAAAGACGGACGGAGCCGACTATAAGATACACCCCACTTTCTATCTCACTATAATTCAATTCGGTAAAAAAGTGAAATCGGGAAGTATTTTTGAATTTTGACAAAAAATGTTAAATCGAAAATGACATTTGTATATGGGTATATTGAAACCTGGAACGATGTGTCCCGCTTTCACCATGTATGTTTATTGGTGAAATATAATATGCAAAGTTTGGCCAAAATCGGTTAAAGAATCGGGAGCAACATTTGTGTTGGGGCTATATCTAAATCTGAACCGATCTTACCCACTTTCTGCATAGGTGTTGTTAGTTGGATTCTAAGATGTTGTGCCAATTTTAAAGGAAATCGGGTACAATATGTGGTTTCTAGAGCGGAAAAAGTCAAATCGGGAGCAACATTTGTATTGGGACTATATCTAAATCTTAACCGATTTCCTCCAAATTCAATACCGATCGTCCTTGGCCAAAAAATTAACTTCTGCCAAATTTCATGATAATCGGACAGCAATTGCGACCTGTAGAGTGCGAACAAGTTTAGATGGACAGCAGACGGACGGACGGACAGGCAGACATCGGCAAATCGATTCAGCTGGTGATTCTAAGCCGATCCGTATACTTAAAGGTGGGTCTAGCTCGATTATTTCTTGGTGTTACAAACATTTGGCGCGAAACTAACTTATAATACCCTAGGCCACGAAGTGGTGTAGGGTATAAACATGGAACGATACACGCGTCAACAACGCATTGAAATTATTAAAATTCATGAATGAAAATGACCCGGAATTCCTTATGACGTATGAGGCCCATTTCCACCTACGTCAAAGCAAATCAATGAGCAAGAGTCATTGTTGAGAAGCCTCTCCAGCCTCATCGTCTGACTGTTTGGTGCGGTTTATGGTCCGGAGGGGTCATTGGACCTTACTTTTTCGAAAATGAGATTGGATCAACAATGGATTGCGCTATCGAGAGATGATTAAAGTCTTTTTATGGTCGGAGTTGGATGGTATTGATCTGGACAACGTTTACTTTCAACAAGATGGCACTACGTGCCACACAAGCAACGAAACCATTGCTCTTCTCGGAAAAAGTTTCCGGACCGTGTTATCTCTCGAAGAGGTGATGATGCGAATTCTTCCTTTATGGTCACGTGAAAGATAAGGTTTACGCCAACAGCCCAGCGTCGATTCAAGACCTCAAGGATAGAATTCGTGAGGCTATCGAGGACATAGGGTAGGCACTTTGCGATTTGGTATGGAAAATTGCATGAAAATGATATGGTCCTGTAAGCGTGGTCGTGGTGGCCATTGGGCTGATGTTGTTTTTCATTATTAACGGCATACCTTCCTCTTTATTATGAAATAAACATCCGATAATTTATTTAAAAATTGAATTTTTCTTTGAATACCAAAAATAACACCTCTTGTTGGAAAACCCTGTATAAATAAAAAAAAAATAAATTGTCACACGTTGTAAATGAGATTAGAATTAAAAATATATTTTTTTTACATTTATTTATTTTTTTTACATTTTTTTTATTTTTACATTATGAGATTACGGCAAACTTATTAATAAAATATTTTGTGCATACAATTCTCTCAATATGATCAAATATACAACGAAAACCCCCCGGAAATAATGTTTGGATTGTTAAATGACGATCTGCAAAATATTTAGTAGCTGTAAAAACATTTTTTTTGCAATTTATTTACGTTGCATTTTAGTCCAAAATATTTTTTATAAATTGAATACACCTTGAATACACTTTAAATATAAAGTTTTAGTCTTGTACTGGAACATGTAATTGGTCGTAAAATTGACAATTTCGTGGGAACATATTATAAAATATGTTACGAAAAATAAATGCAAGGAAAATACCTTTCCAATACTACATAGATGATTAATATCGGAAGAAAATTACGCCACCAACCCCTTTATTTTTCATTTTGTTTAAACTTTTCGGTTGTGACTATGAAAACCCATAAAAAATATTATAAACGTCCAGAAATTGAACAATAAGATAAGAATAAATATTTATATTAGTCATTCCATGTCAAGCGGTACAATTTTTGACCTCGATAGCTGCGATTGTATTCAAAGTTTGTGTATGTATTCTCATGTTATGGAAAAGTTTCTTTTTTTTTGCACCATCAGCAGAATTAAAAATATATTTTTATACACTCCACGAGAGTATTATGTCTTTCTGCATTTGTTTGTAACACCCAAAAGGAAACGAGTTAGACCCATCGTTTATTATACAGATCGGCTTAGAATCACTCTCTGAGTCGATTCCATTTCATCCATTCCATCTATTGTTGTCATCAAATTACAAGTCACAAATATATAGACCGATCTTACCAAAAATTGGCACAACTTAGTTTTGTGGATCAAGGACGAACGCTTTTTAATTTGAGGCAAATCGGTTCAGATTTAGATATGACCCCCAAACAAATGTCGCTCCCGATTTGACATTTTCCTCTCTAGAAACCACATATTGTACTCGATTTTCTTTAAATTTGGCACAACATCTTATAATCCAACTAGAAACACCTGTGGCTAAAGCGGGCTAGATCGGTTCAGTTTTAAATATAGCCCAAATAAAGGGTGATTTTTTAAGAGCTTGATAACTTTTTTTAAAAAAAAAAACGCATAAAATTTGCAAAATCTCATCGGTTCTTTATTTGAAACGTTAGATTGGTCCATGACATTTACTTTTTGAAGATAATTTCATTTAAATGTTGACCGCGGCTGCGTTTTAGGTGGTCCATCCGCTTAGTCCAATTTTGGCATTTCCACAGAGACCCAATTGGTGCGAACGGCGACGAATCGAAAATTGGTGGTCATCATTAACACTGGCCGATACAGCTGCGATATTTTCTTCAGTTCGCACTCTACGTAAGCGTGTTGGTGGTTTAATGTCCAACAATGTAAATTTGGTGCGAAATTTAGTCACAATAGCCCGAATAGCCGCTTCAGTGGGTCGATTAAACTGACCATAAAATGGAAGCGCGCAATGAACTTTCTTAACAGAGCACGCATTTTGATAATAAAATTCAATAATTTGCAAGCGTTGTTCGTTTGTAAGACGATTCATGATGAAATGTCAAAGCATACTGAGCATCTTTCTCTTTGACACCATGTCTGAAATCCCACGTGATCTGTCAAATACTAATGCATGAAAATCCTAACCTCAAAAAAATCACTCTTTACAAATGTTGCTCCTAAAAGTTTAACCGATTTTGGCCAAACTATACATTTTATATTTCACCTATTTCGTTCCAGGTTTCAATATATCCTCATACAAATGTCCTTTCCGATTTAACATTTTTTGTCAAACACATACATTTACAGGATACAAAACACCTTCCCGTTTTCACTTTTTCACCGATTTGAAAGGTATTCGGATAGAAAATGGAGTATATCGTAGAGTCGGCCCCGTCCGACTTTAGCCTTTCCTTACTTGTTATACATTGTGTTTATGAACTATTAAAAAAATTATCATTCTGATGATTTTTCACTGAAGTTCTAGTTGATTTCACAAAAAATCGTAAAAAGTAGAACACATCATTTCACCACTTTCAAACTCTCTATTTTTTATTTTACGAGTCACGCAATCAGAAGAATGTGTACATCGAATTTCATTAGTTTAACTTCAGCCGTAACATTTGTATCTCTCTTTTCCTTTTTAAACCTTATTTAACAAGACAACGCAATTAGAGGTATTTATAAACAAATTGTCGTTCGATTGGTACCAATTCTATCCACTTTTCCCACCATTTCACCCCCTAAAAGAATGAAGTAATTTTTTGGTTCGCGTTCTCTGGAATGAATATATGTACCAAATTTGAATATAAGGGGAAATTTTCAAAAATGTTGTTTAAATGTTAGGGGGAAAATAATCCCTCTGGATCGATTTTATCCATCCCCACCGATATTCTGATAGATCATCAGGTAGTTTTACCAGAATATACATACTTTATGGGGTCTCAGATGAATATTTCAAGGTGTTCCAAACATAATGACTAAATTAATATACACTCCATCCATACGTGATGGGTATAAAAATTACGTGGGCCAAACATGATATGAAATGAAATATGAAATGATATGAAATATTTGGTAAATGGGGGTCGTAATTAGAAATTTCAAAAATCAAAATTTTCCAGAAAATTGATCTCCGGAAATTCAAAATTTCAAAACCATCGCTTTCAGACTTGCAAATTATTGCTAAACCAAATATTTGAAAGTGAACTTAAAATTTTAATTATCGGTTAAAAGAACAATTTATGGCATTTACTCTTTGAAAACGAAGGTCCATTCGGAAGGTCTTATTTTGGGCGACTCGTTCGAGCATAGCAAGCATTTTTCTTCTTTCTGGTTTTATTGGAAAGATTAAACTTTGTCATTTAATAATGGAAAACAATATCTGACTGACTTATCATTGACCAAACCGCAGACCAAACGGCCAGGGTCATGGAATTTTCAGGGCAGTTCCCAAATATGACGTCGACTAAGAAAGGGTTTTACGAAATTTGTACTTTTAAGGGGCGAGCGGGACAAAAAGGGATAAAAATGGTACCAACTTAAGTATTACAGATAGAACCGTGAAATTTGGTATGCAAATTCCTCAGACCATATAGGAACGAAGTAAAATTGCATTTTTCGAAATTTGTTATTTTAAGGGGCGAGTGGGACAAAAAGGGATAAAAATGGTACCAACTAAAGTATTACAGCTAGAATCGTGAAATTTGGTATGTAAATTCCTCTGATCATATAGAAACGAAGTAAAATTGGATTGGAGCGGGACAAAAAGGGATAAAAATGGTTCCAACTAAAGTATTACATCTAGAATCGTGAAATTTGGTATGTAAATTCCTCTGACCATATAGAAACGAAGTAAAATTGGATTTTTTATTATTTTTAGAGGGCGAGCGGGACAAAAATTGTTCAAATTTAGGAATTGTAGCTATAGTCGGGAAATTTGGAGTGTAAACTGTGTGTAAAGCGCAATCTACATGGATTTTTTCGAAATTTTCTTATAGGGGTAAGTATTACAAACTAAAGTATTGGAGCTATAGTCGTGAAATGTGATTTTTCAAAATGTGTACTTTTTGGGAAAGAAGTGCAAAAAGTTATAAACTGGCTGGCTGAATCTAGAAACATGAGATCGAGGATATAAATGGTTGTAATATTTTGTTCAAAGCTTGGTAGAAAATGATAAAAATTATACATACGAAGTAGTTCAGCTAAAATAGTGCATATCGACAAGCACATTCATTTGACTGTGTGTGAGTGCTAGCTAATAGGAGGTTTCCAAATTACTATTTTAGGTTTATCTATATCCACCAAAAAAATTAAATAAATACTATCCAAAAACAGAGACGGATAAAATTAACAAAAACAGGCTTTTTCGCGTGCGAAGCAGCGGGTACTGCTAGTCATTCATATGACTACCACGACTGACTCAGCAGTAGCTCATCCGATCAGCCCAATTTTTCGGTTCAACCCACAATCCACACCAAACTGTCACTCGTTGTGGATGCTTTGGCTTCTCAATAGTCACATGTGGGTTCTCTGAACCCCATATGCGACAATTTTGCTTATTGACATAGCCACCGAGATGAAAATGAGCTTCATGCAGGCTGCACTGAAGGCCGATCTTTTCACATATATTTCTTACAGTTTGCGTTAAAGATTCACTACTTTGGAAGTGAGTTTTTAATATTTCCCAATTTTGTTCGAGCGTTCCATTTTGCAAATGTCAAACATAAACCTGAAAATGAATGTTATTCTACCTTTAACAGTCAAAGTAATCGGTAGTTCAAATTTAGAATTTTAAATGTCCAACCTTATATGCGAAGTTGTCGAATACGACAAGCCAAGCCGCTGAGAACGACGACGAAACGATTCGCCACGGTCTTCTTTCTCACAGAACGCCTTTTTTATACCCTCCACCTCCAGGATGTGGGTATACTAGCTTTGTCATTCCGTTTGTAACGCCTTGAAATATCGACCTGAGACCCTATAAAGTATATATATTCTTGATCGCCATAAAATTCTAAGACGATCTAGCCATGTCCGTCCGTTCGACTGTCCGTCTGTTGAAAGCACGCTACCATCTAAACGAAAGGAGCTAGAACGTTCAAATTGTCCACAAATGCGTCTTATAGTCATAGATCGGTTGGGATTGAAACGGGGCGAAATCGGCCCAAATTTTTCCCTCACAAGAACTAAAAACACCCATAATAATCCCTAATATTTTAGCGAATTTAAGCATATTTTTTGAGTATGCCTGTTTATATTTGCTTGATATTTGGTATGCGAATTCCCCTTTTAGCAAAAACGTGCTCCATAAAGTGATTCTTATTTGTAGGGGGTGGAATGGGGTCAAAAAGGGATAAAAATGGTACATATTAAACGACAACAGCTAGAAACACGAAATTCAGTGTGTACATTCCTCTAATTGAGTAGATACATAATATAAAAGTATTTTTTTCCAAATTCGTACTTTTAAGGGGTAAAATGGGAATATAGGGATAAAAATGGTACCAACCAAACGACTGCCCCTAGAATAATCCAATTCGGTGTATACATTCCTCTGATTGCATAGACACGTAAATTACACGGATTTTTCAAAATTCGTACTTTATGGGGTTAAAATGAAAAAAGGGAATAAAAATAGTAGACACGGAAAATAATCTGATTTTTCGAAATTCGTACTTTTTGGGGCCAAAATAGAAAAAGGGGATAAAAATAGTACCATCCAAATGACGGTAGCTAGAGTAATGAAATTCGGAGTATACATTCCTTTGACTTCGTAGACATGGAAAATAAAAGGTTTTTTTCCAAACTCGTACTTTCAAGGGATACAATGGTACAGAGGGATAAAAATAGTACCAACTAAACGACTACAGCTAGAATGGTGAAATTCTAACTGGGTAGAAAAGTCAAATAAAGAGATTTTATTTAGTCGTACTCTTAAGGGGGTAAAAATGGTACCAACCAAATGGCCGCAGCTGGAATCATGAAATTTGGTGTATACATTCCTCTGACTGCATAGACATGCAAATAAAAAAGTTTTTTCCAAATTCGTACTTTTTCTTTTACGGAAAAATTGGCTGAACCATGAAGTTAGGTTATTTTGCACTATGTACGTCTGATAATGGATTTTCACTTGTTCGTAGAACAGCTGAACAATTTAGAGACGCTGTTGTGGTGTGAGTCTTTCCATGATGACTTGCCAAACGATACTGAACAAAAATGACGAAGTAGTTTGATATGAGTCATGCATGATCTTTCTAAAAAAAAGCCCATTGAAAATCAAACCTCATGATGAATAACCCGATAGGATGACTTTTTCAGCTTTCATTTTGAGTAAATTTTCACTTGGTTTGAGGAAAAAATGACTTCGACTGAATAAAAATAAACATGTATCAAGGGAAACAACTTCGGTAAAAATTTAATTGTTTTGAGAAGAAACGTCCTAAAATTTTCCTTCATTTGAGTACATATTTAAATACTTGATTTAAAGAAAATTTAACACGTTCAGAGTGAATTTAAAATGAGAGAAAATGTTTTTAGAACTGCAATTCAATTTCAATTTTCTTTCATTTTAGTTAATTTCAACTTATTACAGATTTCACCTTTTTCTGAGTGTAAGGACTTTTTACTAAGGGTGGTGTGTAAGATTCAGCCTGATTGCACTTAATGCTCGACTCAACTCTTTTGAACACTGTGCGTCGTCGACCGCAACAGTATATAATGCAAAAATGTTAAATTATGTTATTCACCTTTACGACTCGTCTCCATGCCATTGCTACTGACTTTTGCTGATTGCCGGCTCCTGCTTGTTGACTTGTGTGGGTGTGTATATGTGTGTATTGCTGCTGTTATTAGTATTGTTTTTTATGGCAATGGTTGACACAGACACATGCACCACACAGTGAAACACAGACACAAAAGTAACTAGAAAAGTAAATTAATTTACACGCATGTTAAAATACAGCGCCAGCAGCAGTAATATTTCCCCGGAGTGGAGTCAGTCTGTCGTGTTCGGTATGATCTAGACTCAGATATACTCAGACATACATGTACAAAAAGCCTCTCTCTCTTTGTGTCTTTTTGTCACAATAACACAGACACACTCGCAAACTCCCATTTAAATGTTGGTTGGCCCTCGAAGACAATGAAACAGAAATGACAGCGACAACGACACAAACACAAAACAAACAAACAAACCAACCAACCAACAAAGGAGGCGCGTGTTTTGTAGCCTTTTAGTGTTACATTAAAAAGAGCCCATATCGTTGGTTTTCATGCGACTGAATGAATGTCCTCCTTTGGGCATACAAATTTTATCTTTTCATTTATGCCTTAAAGGATTCACCACCAGTCACGTAATGACGATTTAGTGAATGCTCTTGGAAATGGCACAACCAACCTACTGGTTTTTTGGAAATTCTGTTAGAAATCTTTAAATAAAAGGCTTCATCATCATTTGATATTAGTGGCGATGAAGTCAAACAAAGGTGGCGTGTTTAAATGTTGGGGTTATTAAGGGATTTGTTGCACAATGTAGTGTTGCGGTTGTCCCTGAGTGGATGACAATTGTAATTCAGACTGTCTTGTTGTTGTTTAGTTCCATGAAAAAATCCATTTACCTTGTGTGGTCAGCAGGGAAAAAATAAGAACATTGCTTCGTATGCCCATCTCAATTAACATAAATAGTCTACTAAACCACCTTACCTTATAATAATTTCATGACCTTTAAATTCACACAGTGGTCGACTATATGATAACCCACAGGAAATATCCTGAGGTCGTGGTTCTAACCAAAATATAAGGTTTAGGAATATAAATCCGACCACGCAAAGTTATAAGCTAAATTAACCTACAAATGCTGCAAATTTCGTTTTCACAAAGAAATTGGTGATGCGAACCCTATACAAAGCCCTATTTTGCCTCCACGATAAACCATATACAAATAGAAACAAGTAAGAAGGCGTTAAGTTCGGCCGGGCCGAATCTTATATACTCTCCACCACGGAGTGCATTCCATAGTATTACCAGCAGATTAAAGGATGTCGACATAGAAGTACAGAACCATATTACGAAAATTGTGATATTTTTATGCACATTACTATATTTGCTTACTATTTCAAACCATAATACTGTGCGCACTGTTTAAAATCGACTACTATATATAAATAAAATGCTGAAATTGTGAAAGTGAACATGCCTAAATATTACGCGATAGTCAGTCGCCATTAAAAAGAAGCATTTCCACATACAGACAAAGTGATAAGAAAAGTATAAATTTTAAAGATATCCCCATTCTCCGCCCAAATGTACAAATTTCGAAAAACCCTTTTTCGAGTCTTCATAGTCAGAATGTATACACCGAATTTCATGATTTCAACTTCAGCGGTTTGGTAGGTTCCATTTGTATCCCTCTTTTTAATTATATCCCTTAAAAGTACGAATTTCGAAAAATCCCTCTATTTTACGTGTCTATGCAATTAGAGGGATGTACACACTGAATTTAATGATTCTAGCTGTTGTCGTATCATTGGTACCATATTTTATCCCTTTTCGCAAGCTAAAACTTTTATTTTTTTGTCTTGCTTCCAAGCTACAAGAGGAATGTCCGCAACAAATTTTAACTGTATGAAAATAAGAAATTTAATTAATAAGCCAAGGCTACCAATATTTGTATATTATACATATAATGGATATAATATTTCAATTCATAAAGTAAATATATGGGAGCAATCATAAATACCCTAAATATTGGGGGATAGAGAGTGTATTTTCAGCTACAGTCGTTTAGTTGGTTGTATTTCCATCCTATTTTCATTTCAAAAGTATAAATTTTGAAAATACCTTATCTCTCACGTACGCAGTACAAGACAACTTCATGATTCTACCATTTTTTGTCGTAAAAGCAACAAAATAAAGTACGAATTTGGAAAAAATATTTTACGTGGCTATGCAGTCAGAGGAATGTATACACCGAAATCCATGATTCTATCAGCGGCCATTTTGTTGGTACCATTTTTATCCCCTTTTTCCAATTTTGCCCCCTCAAGAGTACGACTATCTAAAATCTCCTTATTTTACGTATCTACACAATTAGAGGGATGTACACACTGAATTTCATCATTCTAGCTGTATTCGTTTAGTTGGTACTATTTTTATCCCTCTGCTCCCATTGTATCCCTTGAAAGTACGAATTTGGAAAAAACGTTTTATTTTTCGTGTCTACGCAGTCAGAGGAATGTATACTCCGAATTTCATGATTCTAGCTTCTGTCATTTGGTAGGTACTATTTTTATCCCCTTTTTCCATTTTACACCCTAAAAGTACGAATTTAGAAAATTCTTTTATTTTATGTGTCTACGCAATCAGAAGAATATATACACCGAATTTCATTATTCTAGGTGCAGCCGTTAGGTTGGTACTATTTTTATCCCTCTATCCCCATTTAACTCCTTAAAAGTACGAATTTAGAAAAAATACTTTTATATTATGTATCTACTCTATTAGAGGAATGTACACGTCAAATTTCGTGTTTCTATCTGTTGTAGTTTGATACCATTTTTACCATTTTTGTCCTATTTCGCTCCCTACAAATAAAAATCACTCTATGGTGCCCTTTTATGCTATAAAGGGAATGCGCATTGCAAATATCAAGTAAATACAAGCTAATATGTTCAAAATCATGCTGAAATACTCTAAATATTAGGGGTAAGTTCAGTCCTTGTGAGGGAAAAGTTTTTCCCTCTGGACCGATCTACAACCATAAGACACATTTAGGAAAAGTTTGAACCTCCTAGCTCATTTCGTTCGGCCGCTATCGTGCTTTCAACAGACAGACAGACGGACATGGCTATATCGTCTTAGAATTTTACCACGACCCAGAATATATATACTTTATGGGGTCTCCGATGAATATTTCAAGGTGTTAGAAACGGAATGACAAAGTGAATATACCCCCATCCTGGAGGTGGAGGGTATAAAAATATTTTTTGCAATTACAGAGCCGCCACCTCAATTCGTCGTCGTGCCCAACAATAGCACCTCCCACGCTCGTCGTTGATGAACTAACACGCTAGGTGCAATTGACTCAAGAACTAAAGCTTCTTGACCATTCCAAACGTCGTCAATGGTCACAATGGTGGCAAGAAATGACAACAGTGGATGATCAATTTTCGAAGAAAATCATCTTCAGTGATGAGGCACATTTTCACCTCAGTGGATTCGTCAATAAGCAGAATTGCCGCATTTGGGCGAATGATAATCCAAGTGTGATTGTCGATAAGCCAATGTACCCACAAAGAGTGACTGCTTGGTGCGGTTTATGGACTGGCGGCATCATCGGGCCGTATTATTTCCAAATGAGGCTGGTCAGGCAGTTACTGTGAGTGGCCTTTGCTATCGTGAGATGATAACGAACTTTTAATGACCCTAATTGGATGTGCACGATATGTGGTTTCAACAGGACGGTACCACTTGCCACACAGCGAACGAACCAATGGCTCTTTTGCGCGACAAATTCAATTCTCACGTGGTGGCGATGTCAATTGGCCGACAAGATCATGTGATTTGACACCGATGGATTTCTTTCTTTGGGGTTATTTGAAATAAAAGGTGTACGTCGAGCAAGCAACAATTCAAGAGATAATTCGGCACTTTAACGGTATAGAACCTCAATCATGCCTCAGAGTCATCGAAAATTTGGACCATCGGAAGGAGGTGTGCCGCCGAGGTCGCGGCGGCCGTTTGGCCGATATATTGTTCCATACATAATTGAACCATACCAATATTATCATAATAAAAAAATACAATAATTTCCTAAACAATTTGTGTTTTATTCAAAATCAACATCGGTCCTTAAAATTTAACCATCTTTTAATAGCTGAATATATAAACTAAATATTCGGATATTCAACTTCCAAAGAGCTTTTCGCGCTACTTAAGCACATATTTAGAAAATCATGATTAAAAAAAACTTTGTGTTTTTTCTACTTTTATACATTGTTTTCTTAGAAAAATAGCTTTCCTAAAACTTAGTGAAATTCATACACCAATTTAGGACAACAATTTTACTCCAGATTAGTAAATATTTCCTTAAACGTAGGAAATTACATAAGTATGAGTAAAGTTTCCTAATCTCAAAACCACAATAAACTTTTCTTTTACTAGAAAGAGGATAGTATTCGATATTCTATTCGTATTCATATTCTGAATTGTTCTCATTTTATTGAAACATAAGTATTTTAAACAAACAATTCCGTCGATTTCTGCTCACTCTTACACTAGAGGACAGTTTTTTATACACTCCACGAGAGTATTATGTCTTTGTGCATTTGTTTGTAACACCCAAAAGGAAGAGAGATATACCCATTGTTAATTATACCGATCGACGTAGAATCACTTTTTGAGTCGATTTAGCAATGTCCGTCTGTCCATCTATACATCTATTGTTGTAATCACGATACAGGTCGCAATTGTAGCCAGAACCAAACGAAACTTTACACAAAGAAGTTTTCGGGACAAGGACGAACGCTATTTAATTTGAAGAAAATCGGTTCAGATTTCGATATAGCCCCCATACGAATTTCACTCCCGATTTGACTCTATTCACTCTAGATACCACATATTTTAACAGATTTTCTTCAAAATTGACAAAACATCTTATAGTGCAACTAGAAACACCTGTGGTAAAAATGTGTTAGATCGGTTCAGATTTATATATAGCTCCCATACAAATTTCGTTCCCAATTTGAATTTTTCCGCTATAGAATCCACATATTTTAGCGGATTTTCCTCTAAATTCGCAAAACAGCTTATATTTCAACTGAAAACACCTGTGGTAAAAATGTGTTAGATCGGTTCAGATTTATATATAGCTTCCATACAAATTTCGCTACCAATTTGAATTTTTCCGCTCTAGAATCTACATATTTTACCCGATTTTCTTCAAAATTGACAAAACATCATATATATAAACTAGGAACACCTATGGTTAAAATGGGTCACATCGGATTTACATGTAGCTCTCATACAAATTTCGTTCCCCCAGAAACTGCGTATTTTCAGAGAATTTCTTAAAATTGAGCATAACACGTTATACTTCAACTGGAAGAACTTATTGTGAAATTTAGTCACTTCATTCCATGTTTGGATATAGCCCCGATACAAATATTATTCTCGATTTGACAAGTTGGGCAGGTCATATTAGCCTGTGATTAGGAAACATAAGAAATTGTGCCTCGTTTTCACTTTTTTACTGAATTGAATTGTATTCCGATAGAAAGTGGAGTGTATCGTATAGCCCCGCCTGACTTTCGCATTTCCTTACTTGTTTTTTCTTCTTATAATGTAAGGAAGTGGCCATAAAAGTTTGGGTCGTTTTACTTATAGCGTAAAGAATTACGTTCTTGGCCCCGGACTTTGACCCTGTCTGGCACGCACTTTCCACCCCCCGATTGGTGTGGCTGCTTGGTTGGTAATTCGCAGTGGTAAGAGCTTTCATATTTATATATATAAATTCCAGCCATGATAAAATGGTGTAAATGCTACCCATTTTTTGCGTCCTTAAAAGTCGCAGGGGGGCCAAGCCACCCCCGAATTATTCTTTATTCTTTCCAAAAATAAAAGAACATATCCTAAAAGTTTAAGCCGTGATACTTATATTGTAACCAAACACGTTGCTGGCTCCCGGACTATTATAACTTCGGAAATATTTAAACGATTTAATTTAATATACCTTGTTTTGCAGGAAATTTCAATAAATTTTAAAATAATGTTATATCCGCGTAATACTCTTTAAAGTTTTTAAAATTTTATTTCTTTTATTTTTATTTTCGAAGTGATTACATTAATTCATTTTCTTGAAACTTTAAAATAGTGTCTTTTTTAATGACTTTGTGAGTTTGGAAATGGTGAAATAATGACTTATATTTTTTTACAATTTTTTTCGATTCAGATTGGGGTCTTTGAGCTGAGCTTTGCAGGGGTTAATGGGATAAAACATTTACCAAATACATGGACGTAGCTAGAATCATGAATTTCATGTATACATTCCTCCGACTGCGTAGACACGAAAAATAAAAAGGTCTTTTCAAATTCGTTTTTTCAAGGGATACAAGGGGAAGAGAGGGATAAATATGGTACCCATCAAACGGCCACAACTGACTACATAGACTCGCAAAATAAAAAGATTTTTCCAAATTCGTACTTTTGAACTATGTACGTGAGATAATGGATTTTCAAAATTTGTACTTTTGGAATCAAAATAGAATGGAAATGCAACCAACTGTAGCACCCACTATCTATCAATATTTATGGTATTTAAGCTTTTTTTAAAAGATAAATATAAGAATATTTATTTTTTGAATTTACTTGAATTAGCCTTGAGTAGCGTGTTTGAATATAACTAGAATTTTATATTTATTTATAAAATTATTTTTTCAATATTTGTATTTGTTTCGGTTTGTTTGTATATAAACAAATATATTTTCCTGTAATATTACTGCACTTCTACGAAAATCGACAGCCTCTGTAGAATGCAATCCATAGTGAAGGGTATATAAAGTTCGGCCGGCCGAACTTAACGCCGTTTTTACTTGTTTCATTTTAAAATGTAATCCACGCAGTCTGTCGAGATGTCACTCGTTTACACTCCCTGATCCTTCGAAACGACATCACAGATCTATTCAATCATTTCCGTTGACTTGACGGACAGTTTCTTTTCTTTTTTGAACGGAACCGATATATCATAATATTTGTCAAATGTTTCCTTGGTTTCATTCCAAAAGAAATTTCATGCTGATCTCATATATTCTGACCCTTTTATTAAAAATTGCTGTGGTCGACACTCACGCACACACAGTGCGTGGACGGGTGGGTGGATACAATCAACATATAAGGATGGCATAATTTAAGCATTAAGAGTATACATGGACTTAATTAACATACTAATATGAGCTAATTTTGAAGCTAATTTGTGCTGAATGCTATGCCGGAAAATATTAGTAATCTTGGGGTGAGTCCAAACGTCAAACCACAATATTCTGATCGGACTCTCTCTCGTGGCCATTCACCCCAAATATGATCTCATCAGCTTGCATGCTTTTTCATTAAGCCGACTAAAGGCTATAAACGTTTTTGGACAATTTATGCGTGTTCGCCCCTCACCCCTCCCCCACCCTTCGGTTCAGTGCATTCATGTAAATGTCCCATGTACCCCGTCAACTGCTGTGGCCACCCACCCCCAACCACTCAACCGCTACCACTTCCCACGAATGTATAGGCAGGCAGGCAGGCTGGCAGGCGGTCATGGTGTGTCACACCATCCTTCCTTGGGTTGCCTCTGTTTGCGGGGGCTTTGCTTTAGTATTTCATTTTGTTTCGTTTTTATGTATTTTTTTCTTAACTTTATGTTTATATTTTTCTTTATTATTATGATTACTTCGCACCCACTCACTCAGCCGCTCGCTGTGAAAATGACGGAGGAGTAGGTACTACAACGGTGCTAACGCGAACGCCATCAACAGCAGCAACGGCAACTACAACAACAACAAGGAAATATGGTAACGTAGCACGCACCATGCCGTGTCCCGTGTGCAAGGACTGGGTGAGTGTCCTTTGGGCGTTGTGGAGAGGGAGGGTTGTTTTCAGTCATTCATTCATTTGCGTTATGTAAAGTCTCCTGAATTCAGTATTTTTTTGATAATTTTCACAAAATAAATAAAAACTTATTTCATATCAAATGTCCACCGCCACCACCACCGTCATTCAACACGGCAGAGTAATGAAACCGCAACCCACCCGGTAAAAACACAGTGGTGATTTTTATGAATTGTTATAATTTGGAAATTTACTTCTGAATAAATATTTGAATAGACATGAATTTATTGGTATTGTTCGGCTGTGCTATGGCAATAGGAATGCTGTTAAACTGTGTGATTTATTAAAGTTATTAAAATGGGAAAGATTGTTTCTCAAGGAAAATACCTAATGACTGAAATGGGTGGGCAGTATGGCAATAACTTCAGCCTGAAGCCCAGCAATAAATTGTAAAATGTATCACTTCAGATGGTACAAAAGATGTTATCCGGAAGTACTTAAAAGGCAGGATTTTCTGGTGTAGTAGACAGTATGCACCCCTAACACACACTGAAGCTCATGTTAACATTAAGGCAAGACCTTACATTACACAATACAAGAAACATTTTGTTGAATGTTTGTGTATATCATTTTCTGCTGTATTATGGCGTTCTAAACACGAAAAAGATATATTTTTGGGATAATTTTTTAGCTAAAAAATATTGCTGGGTATCTGTAAATACATACCTACCGTTTTGTTAGAAATGAAAATGAGAAATGAAAATGTATTAGGCACATTATATGGTGTCATATTTTATTCTTCAAAAAACTATTTCTGAAGACATAACTCATTTTCATTTCTAACAAAACGGTAGGCAATTCACATTATGGCATGACACCACTTTTGCGCCACCTTGTATGTGCCAGTTAGATAATTCAAAAATCCAAAAAATGAGATATCCCAATTTTGTTCTTTAGTTTGATCAGATCTCTAATTTAACAACTTTTATTTTTGACATTTATAAAAAATGTACCCCTACAACGACATTTCTCATTTTAGGTGTTCTAAGTCACACAAACAAAGATTTTTTATTTATAATGTCCATTTTTGAATAACATATAAAATGAAATTATTTGAAAAGTAAAAATAATATAAAATAATGTTTCTAGACGAACAACCTGTAAATAATTATATATTTTTTATACCCTCCACCTCCAGGATGGGGGTATATTCACTTTGTCATTCCGTTTGTAACACTTTTAAATATTCATCGGATACCCCATAAAGTATATATATTCTGGGTCGTGGTAAAATTCTAAGACGATATAGCCATGTCCGTCTGTCTGTATGTTGAAAGCACGCTAGCTTCCGAACGAAATTAGCTAGGAGGTTCTAATTTTCCTCAAATGTGTCTTATATATCCACTAATATTGATGTGTGACTATGCAAACAAAGATTTTTTATTTATAATGCCCATTTTTGAATAACATATAAAATGAAATTATTTGAAAAGTAAACAAGTAAGAAGGCGTTAAGTTCGGCCGGGCCGAATCTTATATACCCTCCACCACGGAGTGCATACCACAATATTACCAGCAGATTAAAGGATGTCGACAAAGAAGTACAGAACCATATTACGAAAATTGTGATATGTTTATGCACATTTACTATATTTGATTACTATTGCAAACTATAATGTATACTTATGCGCACTGTTTAAAATCTACTACTATAATAAATACAATGCTGTAATTGTGAAAGAGAACATGCCGAAAATATTGGGCGATTGTCAGTCGCCATTAGGGAGAAGCATTTTCAGATACAGACAAAGTGACTGCATTATTTTGATCAGAAAATTATAAATTTTAAAGATATCCCCATTCTCCGCCCTAATGTACAAATTTGAAAAAAAAAAACATTTTTTCGAGTCTTCATAGTCAGACCACCGAATACACACCGAATTTTTTTTATCCCTCTTTTTCAATTATATCCCTTAAAAGTACGAATTACGAAAAATCCCTCTATTTTACGTGTTTATGCAATTAGAGGGATGTACACACCGAATTTCATGATGCTAGCTGTTGTCTCATCATTGGTACCATATATTATCCATTTTTGTTCCAATTCGCCCGCTAAAACATTTATTTTCTTTGTGGTGCTTCCAAGCTACAAGAGGAAAGTCCGCAACAAATTTCAATTGTATGAAAATCAGAAATTTAATTAATAAGCCAAGGCTACCAATATTTTTATACTAAGTATATAAATAATGGAAATAATACTTCAATTCATAAAGTAAATATAAGGCAGCAATCATAAATACCCTAAATATTGGGGGATAGAGAGTGTATTTTCAGCTGCAGTCCTTTGGTTGGTTGTATTTCCATCTATTTTAAATTCAAGAGTATACATTTTGAAAATACCTTATCTCTCACGTAGGCAGTGAGAGATAAGGTATTTTTTGTCGTAAAAGCAACAAAATAAAGTACGAATTTGGAAAAAACGACTTTCGAAAATTTCATCATTCTAGCTGTAGCCTTTTAGTTGGTACCATTTTTATCCCTCTGCTCCCATTGAAAGTACGAATTTGGAAAAACGTTTTTTTCGTGTAACTCAGTCAGAGGAATGTATACCGCGAATTTCATGGTTCTAGCTGCATCCATTTGTTTGGTACAATTTGTACCCCCTTTTTCCATTTTACACCCTAAATGTACGAATTTCGAAAATTTCCTTTATTTTATGTGTGTACGCAATCAGAGGAATATATACACCGAATTTCATTATTCTAGGTGCAGCCGTTAGGTTGGTACTATTTTTATCCCTCTATCCCCATTTAACTCCTTAAAAGTACGGATTTAGAAAAAATACTTTTATATTACTTTTATTATCTACTCTATTAGAGGAATGTACACGCCAAATTTCGTGTTTCTATCTGTTGTCGTTTGATAGGTACCCTTTTTATCCCTTTTTGTCCCATTTCGCCCCCTACAAATAAAAATCGCTCTATGGTGCCCTTTTATGCTATAAAGGGAATGCGAATTGCAAATACCAAGTAAATACAAGCTATTATGATGAAAAACATGCTGAAATACTCTAAATATTAGGGGTATTTTCAGTCCTTGCGAGGGAAACATTTTTCCCTCTGGGCCGATTTCGTCCACTTTCAATCCCAACCGATCTGCAACCATAAGACACATTTAGGAAAAATTTGAAACTCCTACCTCATTTCGTTCGGCCGCTATCGTGCTTTCAAAAAAAAAAAAAAATAAAAAAATTTCCACCAACTACTTTTTCAGTAATTTTTTACACCACTTACAAACTCAAACAGTCGCTAGAAAATTGGTCACAAGTGGTGAAAAAAAACATTTTTTAAATATTTTTCCAAAATACGTATAAAACATTTTTATAGGAATAATACATACACCAATTTTCTCTTATGTAACTTGTTATGTTTTATTTTCACTAAAAGCTGAAGTGTTATAATGAACATCATTGCGTCCATATTCGTGCTGTACCTAATTAAAAAAAAACAAGTAACTTATTATAAGGACTTAAATTTGATTTCGCCGGATAATTCATGTCAAAGGTAAAAAAGCTGTAGAGACATGGTCAAATATTATGCCATGGTGGTTTCCACGCTCCGGTATGGAAGTTATAAAGAATTTAAATTTAGCTAGTGTAGAGACAATTTTGTGGGGGGTACTGGAAAGGGGCGTGACTAAAGCATTAATATTTTTTAGGTTTAATGTGATTATCACAACATTTTCAAATATCAAATTGCAACTGATTTTGACTACCCGTATGGAAGTTATATCTGTTTTATTTTAACGAAGGCTTATGCCATTTTGTGTGGGAGGTACCAGAAGGCGTGTGGCAATATCGTCCATATTTCAGATGTATCAAACGTCCATAAAAGCATGGTCAAAGTATTCCGACCATCCGTATATAAGTTGTAACAGCTTTAATTCTAGGTAGTTTGGGGTGATTTGTGTAGGAGGTAGGGGGTGGCAATTTCGCTCATCTTCGAACTTAAACTTAAGTCACTCCTTCAATGTGTTGCACTTTGTCGGCTCCTCTGACTTATATATACCATCACTCTCAGAGAACATATATACGGAAGTTAGAAGGAAAAACATTTAATAATGTGTGTGGAAGGTACATAAAAAAAAACAATTGTAAAAACATGATGAAAATTCCAGTCATATTGGATACCATGCACCAGTATAGAACCTATGAATGATTTAATATTGTCTGGGATAGAGACAATTGTGTGGGAGGTACAAGAAGGGGCGTATCTAAAACGTAAATATTTGTTATGTTTAAAGTGATTATAAGCATATTTTGAAATATCAAATTTCAAATGATTTGGACTACCCGTATGGATGTTATGTCGGTTTTATTGTAACCAAAGTTTTTGCCACTTTGTGTGGGAGGTGCCAGAATGGTTGTGGCAATATCGCGCATATTCCATGCTAATGAAACCACTATAAAAACATTGCTAAATATCAAATTTCACAGTATTCCGATCATCCATATAGAAGATATAACAGCTTTATTTTTACGTAGTTTAGGGTGATTTGTAATGGAGGTCCTGGAAGGGGCGTGGTAATATTTTGCCCACTAAAAGTGATTATAAACAAGTAAAAACGGCGTTAAGTTCGGCCGGGCCGAACTTTATATACCCTCCACCATGGATTGCATTCCACAGAGGTTGTCGTTTTTCGTAGAAGTGCAGAAATATAACAGGAAAATATAAATTTTTTAATATAGCCAAAACAAATACAAATATTGAAAAAAAAAAATTATAAAAAATTGTAATATTTTTATTATTTCAAACCAATCTTTATTTCAAATCAAAAAATAAATATTCTTATATTTATATTTTCAAAAAGCTTAAATACCATAAATATTGGTAGATAGTGGGTGCTACAGTTGGTTATATTTCCATTCTATTTTAATTTCAAGAGTACAAATTTTGAAAATGCATAATCAGACTGTACGTCTGTTGCAAAATAACCTAACTTCATGATTCAACCAATTTTTACCGTAAAAGAAAAATTACGAATTTGGAAAAAAACTTTTTATTTTGCGTGTCTATGCAGTCAGAGGAATGTATATAGCGAATTCCATGATTCCAGCTGCGCCCATTTGGTTGGTACCATTTTTGACGTTTCTACGCAATTCGAATTTCATCATTCTAGCTGTAGTCGTTTAGTTGGTACTATGTTTATCCCTCTGTACCATTGTATCCCTTGAAAGTAGGAATTTAGAAATGACTCTAGCTGAGGTCAATTGGTTGGTACTATTTGTATCCCCTTTTTCTATTTTGACCCCAAAAAGTACGAATTTCGAAAAATCAGTTTATTTTCCGTGTCTACACAGTCAGAGGAATGTTTACTTCCGAATTTCATGACTCTAGCTGCGATCATTTGACTTGTACTATTTGTATCCCCTTTTTTCATTTTAACCCCAAAAAGTACGAATTTTGAAAAATCCGTTTATTTTACTTGTCTATGCAATCAGAGGAATGCAACACCGAATTTCATTATTCTAGGTACAGCCGTTGGGTTGGTACCATTTGTATCCCTCCGTACCCATTGTATCCCCTGAAAGTACGAATTTGGAAAAAAACTTTTATTTTTCATGTCTACGTAGTAAAAGGAATGTATACTCCGAATTTCATGACTCTAGCTGCGGTCATTTGGTTGGTACTATTTTTATCCCCTTTTTCTATTTTAACCCCAAAAAGTACGATTTTCGAAAAATCTGTTTATTATCCGTGTCTACACAGTCAGAGGAATGTATACTCCGAATTTCATGACTCTAGCGGTCATTTGATTGGTACTATTTTATCCCCTTTTTTCATTTTAACCCCAAGAAGTACGAATTTTGAAAAATCCGTGTGTTTTACTTGTCTATGCAATCAGAGGAATGTAACACCGAATTTCATTATTCTAGGTACAGCCGTTTGGTTGGTACCATTTTTATTCCTCCGTAACCATTGCATCCCCTGAAAGTACGAATTTGAAAAAAAAACCTTTTATTTTTCATGTCTATGCAATCAGAGGAATGTACACACCGAATTTCGTGTTTCTAGCTGTTGTCGTTTAATATGTACCATTTTTATCCCTTTTTTGCCCCATTTCACCCCCTACAAATAAGAATCACTTTATGGTGCACGTTTTTGCTATAAGGGGAATGCGCGTACCAAATATCAAACAAATATAAACAGACATATTGTAAAACATGCTTAAATACGCTAAAATATTAGGGATTATTATGGGTATTTTTAGTCCTTGTGAGGGAAAATTTTTCCCTTTGGGACGATTTCGCCCCGTTTCAATCCCAACCGATCTACGACTATAAGACGCATTTATGGAAAATTTGAACTTTCTAGCTCCTTTCGTTTAGATGCTAGTGTGCTTTCAACAGACGGACTGACGTGGCTAGAATATAGGGTCTCAGGTCGATATTTCAAGGTGTTACAAACGGAATGACAAAGTTAGTATACCCCCATCCTGGAGGAGGAGGGTATAAATACTAGTAGATAATTCTCATATTTCACATATCTACGAACAAAAGTTATTATTTGATCTTCATATACATGTATATATGTCCCAAAAATATTCAAAATAACTTATATTTTGTCGCGTCCGTTTCATTGTATAATTCTGTACTAATGTTGGAAATATATATCTAAAATGCAATACTCTTTCAGCGCTTTAGAACATTAACATTTGGTGTAGTTAAAGCGTGAAAATGTCGCGTTCGTGACAATGGGAGATATCCAAATAAGTTAAAATATGTGGTCAATGCACTATGGCCCCAAATCCATTTTTTTTGGCAGAAATTCAAAAAAATTAAAATTGGAAAGTGATAAATGTGTATACATTTTTTATGGCAACACTCCAAGCAATCAAGAAAATATATTGGAGAAAATTAGGTGGCAACACCACAAGCCTGAATGGTACTTAAACTTTGCGGTTCAAAAAAAGTGGGATTAATTTTGATATAAAGTTTTACAAATTAATTAAAATCAAGACTTAAAAAGAAAATAATAAAGTGACTATATTATAAAAATTGACGGCAAGAGTTAGTAGTTGTAAAATTATATTTAACATTTTATGATTATTGTGGTCTTGTAAGTATTCATAGGTATTGTAATTTTGTGATTTGTAGAGAACATAATCTATAAATGTCGTGGACCAAAAGTTATATGTATGACTCAACTTGACTCAAAGTGTAAATGTGAAAGCGTTCGTCTGAGGTTGTAGTTTATGGTAGAATTAATATCTCGTCAGCATTTTTCGGCAAACTCCAAAAATTTTCATTATATACATATATATGATTATATCTCTGAATTAGTTTTGTGTACGAGAGCCATCAATATTTTATTTAAAAGGTATTGAAAGTACCTTTAAAATGGTATACAACATCATTCACCTTTTTGTACACATGTAGACATATTATTTTATTTCTCGAAATAATTATTTAAATTGCAGTGTCAAGTATAATATTTGTATGCAATATTTTGCTTTTGTAATAATGCTCAGAAATACACATTTCGTCAAAGTAAACAAATTTTTATTATTTTAAGCTTTAATAAAATGTTGTTTTTGGTCACCCTGTACCAATACAGGGTGATAATTATGTTGGTTATATATTGAGTTTATATGGGAGGTAGTAGTGGGCGTGGTCAGATCGGTCTAATTATATTTTTCATTTTTTACGTGTATTATGTGTAGCAAATGTGCAAAATTACAAAACTGTATGTTTATTTTTCGAATTTATGCCATAAAAATGGATTTGGGACCAGTGTGCAATGTACGGGCTGAATAAGATGACGCAAAATGGACCAATAAAATTTTATTTTGCATCTGTTTATGTTTTGTTTATAAAATTGAAATATTTTCTTTGCTTAAATACAAGCGAGGAAAGGCTTTTATTACACACTTATGTGTGAACTATCTCTACATCTGAATCGAATAGCTTCGCATTTAATAGCGTCCGTCAATGACCCTCATTCACTCATATTTCAAACTGTCTAGGATTGGTAATAAAATACTTTTAGTGGCGTAGAATGTAAATGGGAAGGAGGAATTGAGATTTGGCCACACCGTAAACTACATTTTATCGAAGTATGGGGTTGTTTTAATAAGTTTGACTTTTCTAAACAATCAAGGCTTAATGCAAGTCTAGCTTTAAAGCCGTTAGTTTTATTCTGAAATTTCCTAAATGCAATCTGTTTCATAAATAGCATTACTATTTTTTATTTTTTTATGGAAAACAGCGAAATGCAGAATTACAAAATCTATTTTTTCCGCGCCAACTTTTGTGCCAACTCTCATTTTCACTGCCATCAAATTCCCACCAAATGTGAAGACTGATTGAAGTTTGAAGTTCATCAAATATGGCTAAATAGCAGCAAAACCAGATGCGGCACTCAATATCGGGAAACGCGGAAAGTTTAGCGCTCCAGCATTAACCTTCCCTAGACCGGAAATTACTTTAAAAGTTGCCAACTTTCTGAGATAAACAAATGTTGACTTAAATGTAATCGCATCTTTGCATTATTATAATGATTATTTGTTAACACTTGTTTAATGTTCCATTGCCTGGCGACTTCACCATGGTGCGCCACAGAGAGCCACTCCACGAACAAAACAACCAAGTGCCATTTCCGCCATTTCAAAAGCATCATCGAATGGCAGCCAAATGTACAACAACAGACTGGTCGGGGCGGGCAACAGCATTTTCAATGACTTTAAGCAGTAATCTTGACTTGTCTTGTCTTGTTCTTCTTCTTCTGCTGCAGATTTTTCCATTATCCCAACAACTCATCCGTTTGATGGGATGACTGTAAAAACAGATTGAGTGACTTTTGCTTTCATTCGTTGGTTCGTTCAATCGTTCGCTTCATCCTTCGTGTCCTTTACAGTCAATAGATCATTAGAGTCTTCGTTTTTATCGATTTCAACATTTAACAAATAATTTTATGAACAACAGCAAATCGCAGACAGCAAAATTGGCACACACATACACTGAAAACGCATTTCTGCCTAGTCAGAATCGCACAGAGGGTGAATGGGCCAGAGGACAAGTGGTGTTGTGTTAGCATTTTTTCATAAATTACCATTTAAATGGGCCAGAAACTTTACCAATAATAATAAAGAAACATTAGTGATGGTACATAAAAATAGACCAGAAAGATGACGATGAGCCCAACAACAGCAGCAGTAACAACACCAGCCAATATACCACCATCGCCACCACCACCAACAACGAAACAAACAATAAGTAATGCTGGGGGATTCTACATAAAAAAGGACTAAAGCTAAGACCCGAAAATGAAGATTTTTTTGCATTACTTGGCTTTACAAAAGAAAAAAAGGAACATCACGATAAAATCTGTACACAAAAGCCTCTAAGGACAAAGCAGATACACAGATGCACAAAGATAAACAACACCCGCACACACACTCGCACAAAAAGGAGACACAGAAAATTAGACAATTCTGGAAAAATCGCAGATTAATTGATTTCAAGCGGATATCAGCCAATTTTCTGTAACGTCGGCACATCCAAACAGTTTTTAACACTTTTTTGCGAGAACAAAATCAATTTATAGTTTCTTCAGGTTTCCATTCGCCAACTGCGAGGGCTTCGCTGTAAGTATGGTAACATTTAGTAAACATATTTTAGGTTAATATTAAAGCGAAGATTACAGACACTTTTATCAGCATGAATGTGGATTTTACTGGTATTTCTTTTGAATTCTAATAGTAAAGTAGAAAGACGACTCGTAAAGTTTTTCTTTTCCCAGACCTTTTTATTTCCCAGGAGAGCGGGAATCGTTTTTAAGTCCCGGGAATTCCTGCTCTCTCTATATGTGAAATTCTCTGCACAACGGATCAAAAAAAGACTGTTGTTTGTAATTTATTATACCCTCCACCTCATTCCGTTTGTAACACCTTGAAATATCGACATGAGACCCTATAAAGTATATATATTCTTGATCACCATAAAATTCTAAGACGATCTAGCCACGTCCGTCCGTCCGTCTGCTGAAAGCACGCTAGCATCTAAACGAAAGGAGATAGAACGTTCAAATTTTCCAAAAATGCGTCTTATAGTCGTAGATCGGTTGGGATTGAAACGGGGCGAAATCGGCTCAAAGGGAAAAAAATTTCCCTCACAAGGACTAAAAATACCCATAATAATATAGCAAAAAAGTGCATCGTAAAGTGATTCTTATTTGTAGGGGGTGAAATGGGGCAAAAAGGGATAAAAATGGTACATATTAAACGATAACAACTAGAAACAACTAGGAATCGTACTTTTAAGGGGTAAAATGGGAATAGAGGGATACAAATGGTACCAACCAAAAGGCTGTACCTAGAATAATGAAATTCGGTGTATACATTCCTCTGATTGCATAGACAAGTAAAATACACGGATTTTTCAAAATTTTTACTTTTTGGGGTTAAAATGAAAAAAGGGGATAAAAATAGTACCAATCAAATGACCACAGCTAGAGTCATGAAATTCGGAGTACATATTCCTCTGACTGTGTAGACACGGAAAATTAACAGATTTTTCGAAATTCGAAGAAAAAGCGGATAAAAATAGTACCAACCAAATGACCGCAGTCACAGCCAAATGACCAAACGGCTATACTTAGAATAATGAAATTCGGTGCATACATTCATCTGATTGCGTAGACATTTAAAATAAACAGATTTTTCGAAATTCGTACCATTTGGGGTTAAAATGAAAAAAGGAGATAAAAATAGTACCAATCAAATGACCCCATGAAATTCGGAGTATCAAATTCGTACTTTCAAGGGATACAATGGTACAGAGGGATAAAAATTGTACCAACTAAACGACTACAGCTAGAATGATGAAATTCTAATTGCGTAGAAACGTCAAGGGGGTAGAAATTGTACTAACCAAATGGGCGCAGCTGGAATTATGGAATTCGGTGTATACATTCCTCTGACTGCATAAACACGCAAAATAAAAAGTTTTTTTTTCAAATTCGTACTTTTTTCTTTTACGGCAATAATTGGTTGAATCATGAAGTTAGGTTATTTTGCACTATGTACGTCTGATAATGGATTTTCAAAATTTGTATTTTTGGAATTAAAATAGAATGGAAATAAAACCAACTGTAGCACCCACTATCTACCAATATTTATGGTATTTAAGCCATTTGAAAATATAAATATAAGAGTATTTAATTTTTGATTTCAAATAAATAATGGTTTGAAATAATTAAAATATTATATTTATTTATAAAATTATTTTTTCAATATTTGTATTTGTTTTGGTTTGGCTATATTACAAAATTTATATGTTCCTGTAATATTACTGCACTTCTACGAAAACCGACAACCTCTGTGATATGCAATCCATGGTGGAGGGTATATAAAGTTCGGCCCAACCGAACTTAACCCCGTATTTACTTTTTTTTGCGATTATAATAAATAAATCTTATATAGAAAGAAGTATGAATTCAAAAACTTCTAACCTAGTTAAATTATTTTTGCGTTTGAAAGGTATTTTCTTATGAATTTAATTCTAAAAATATGTATAACATAATATATTTAATTTCTTAAGAACTAATGCTCTTATTATTATCTAGAAGTATCTCAATGAATTTGTTGTTCACATGAATCGAAAGTTATAGAATAAATAGTAAGACTCTATCATTATCAAATTATTGTTCAGCAGTGAGAATTATAAACACAAAACATATTTATAAGAAAATAAATATTTTCTTTTTAAATTAAAGACACATTTGCTTCATTAATTATATTTTATAAAACTGACTGCTGACAGTGATTTTGGTGAAAAATATGAAACTCATCATCATCACTCAGTATACCCTGCCTGCAATCGAAACAAATACATTTCACTTCTTTTACGAAACTTTGTTTTCTATTAAGAAACCAAAAATATCCTCGAACTTGAGTAAATAGAAACAAATCTAGAAGATAGGAGTATTTAAAAATATTATTGTCGATCATTAATTTTTGTTCACCTACTTTAAATATTTTCCTATGCACAATTTCGAAGCTGGAGAGACTAATCTAACTTATTAAAAAACAAGTAAGGAAAGGCTAAAGTCGGGCTGTGCCGACTACATGATACACTTCACTTTCTATCCGAATACAATTCAGTTCGGCAAAAAAGTAGGTAGGCTAATATGACGTGACCCAATTTGTCAAATCGAGAAGAATATTTGTATCGGAGCTATATCCAAACATGGGACGCAGTAACCCACATTTACAATAGGTTCTTCCAGTTCAGTATAACGTGTTTTTGGGGCGCAAAAAGTCTGGCCGGGAGCGAAATTTGTGTGGGAGCTATATATAAATCTGAAACGATCAGACCTATTTTCACCATGGATGTGCAATTATAAGATATTTTGCCAAATTTGAAGAAGATCTGTTAAAATATGTGGTTTCAAGAACAGAAAAAGAAAAGAGAGAAATTTGTATGGGGGCTATATATAAATCTGAACCGATCTGAACCATTTTCATTACAGGTGTTCCTAGTTTAAATATAAGCTGCTTTGCCAAATTTGAAGACAACTCGATAAGATATATTGTTTCTAAACCGCAAATTGGGATCGAAATTTCTATTGGAGCTATATATAAATCTGAACCGATCTGACACATATTCACCACAGGTGTTTCTACTTCAAACATAAAATGTTTTGACAATTTTAAAGAAAACCTGTTAAAATATATGGTATCTGGAGTGAAAAAAGTCAAATAGGGAGCGAGAGAAAAATTCATTTTACTCAAGTGAGCATGCGAGAACGCGGTGCTTGAGTATAATTTCTGCGTGAGACGAAGATATTTATTAATTCTTTACTTCTTTCATTTTATTTCGTTTAAAAATGTGAAATTTTCCATTCAATATTAAAATCGTATATACAATAGGCAGGGTCCAACTGGAAAAACCAGTTTCCAGTCACACACGAATACAAAGTTTGGATTGTTTAATGATGATTTGCAAAATATTTCGTTCTTAGATCAAGCCGTCTGTGAGCTAAACGCTCCGGAAAATACCCATAAAAAACATGTTTTTCGCGTGTAATTTGTTTGTGCTGAATTTTTTTTCTGAAATAATATCAAGGGTCTAAGCACTTTAAATATAAATTTTGATTCCTGTCTTAGACTAACTTATTGGTCGAATTATTGGAATATAAAGTAATTTTTTGTGAACAAATATTAAATGATAAACAGCGCATTGAAATTGACGCCGCAACTCTCATTTTTGTAAAAAGAGTTCGAAAATTTTGGCACTGAAAATCCATCTGCAGTATTAAATTATTTTGCAAACATGGAGTCAGTGAACTAATTTTTCGTCCTATATTCATCATTTTCGAATGAGTTTTTAGCTGTTAACTTGAAAAACCACAAAAAATCTGTACAAACGGCCAATAACACGACCAATGAGCAATTCTAAGACAAGAGTAATAACTGGTATTTAAAGTGCTTCCAAGGGTCTATTAATTCAGAAAAAAATAATTTGGACAAAAATGCAACATACAAAAAATTACACAGGAAAAACATGGTTTTTAGAGGTGTTTTCAGGAGCGTTTAGATCACAGATGGTTTGACCCAGCGACGAAATACTTTTCAGATCATAATTAAACAATCCAATCTTCATTTCTGTGAGGTGACCGCTGCAATTTATTTTCGTAACACATTCTATAACTATAAGGAAGACGAAATTCTTTAATGTTTTCGTGATAGATTACATCTAAATCAGTCAAGCTGATCCACTTTACTTCAAGAGTGATCTCAAATAATTGTCATACTAGATAATCATAAAATTAATTAATTTTATGATGTGCAATTTTAGGGATATGATCAGTATATATAATAGCTGTACAAATTAATCTAATTAGCATAAGGATATCCGTTATTCGTTTAAAGACCGAAATTTCAGAGTTTTTTTCAAAAATTTGCTTCACATAAGACTAGAATGTGTTTACGATGCAAATGAATTCATATGTCAGTTGTTATTTCACATTTAACCCATTAAGGACGAACAGTTTGAAAAAAATGTTATTCAAATTGCAAATTGACGATCAAAACCGGTCAAACGAACCCCGAAAAAACGCAAGTCGAACTAAAAAGTAGAAATTTAGCAGAGTTGATAAAAAAATGCATATAAAATTCTAATAAAATAGTAAAAATCAGTTCTATATACTGGGTCACATTGCAAGTTTTTGATATGGTTTGAAAAGATTTTAATTTCATGAATAGATTTTTTTCAATACCATTTTCATCGTGAATTATTTTCAAAAAAAAAAAAACAGTTTTAAATAGTTTTTTTCGAAAGCGTCCAGCTCACGAACGGACATTCAAGGATTAAAATTATTTTTAGACGTTGGAGTCCTTGAACCACAAGGACATTCATATTTTCATACAGATTCTGAAAGAGTAGGTGTAATTCTTATCATATCATTCAATATCATAAAAATCTGATGACGCGATTCAATGTTTTGATACCGATAAGGAATCCATCTCTTCAAAAAAAACACCGAGATAATCCTCTTTGGACCACTGTTAAACTTTAACCACACACTACTTTGAGCTATGGTAAATGGTATTTTACCTGCAACCAGTAGTAGAATGTATCCTATCTTAAATTCCTATTTTAAATTCAATTTTTGAAAATCCTTTATCTCTAAATAAGCTAAATTCCTGATTCTACCTATCTTCGTGGTAAACGCAACAAAATAAAGTACGAATTTAGAGAAAACTTTTTAGTTTTCAAGTCTCGGCAGTCAGATGTGTTTATACACCGAATTCCATGATTCCAGTTGCGGCCATTTGGTTGGTACCATTTTTATCCCTCTATTCCCATTTTTTCTCTTAAAAGTACGAATTTGAAAAAATACTTATTATTATTTATCCACTCAATAGAAGTATGACTTCCAAAAACTCTTTTTTACGTGTCCACACCAAACTTCATCATTCTAGCTGTAGCCGTTTAGTTGGTACCATTTTTATCCCTCTGTTTCCATTGTATCCCTTGAAAGTACGAATTTGGAGAAACATTTGTATTTTTCGTGTTCACACAGTCTGAGGAAAGTATAATCCAAATTTCATGACTCTAGCTGTGTCCATTTGGTAGGTACAATTTGTATCTCCTTTCTCCATTTTACTCCCCTAAAAGTACGAATTTCCCTTTATTTTAACTGTCTACGCTATCAGAGGAAAATACAAGTAAAAACGGCGTTAAGTTCGGCCGGGCCGAACTTTATATACCCTCCACCATGGATTGCATTCCACAGAGGTTGTCGGTTGTCGTAGAAGTGCAGTAATATTACATTAAAATATAATTTTTTTTTAATATAGCCAAACCAAAACAAATACAAATATTGAAAAATTAATTTTATAAATAAATATAATATTTTAATTATTTCAAACCACGCTTATAAGGTAATGCTACCAATACGTCAATTAAAAAAATTAATATTCTTATATTTATATTTTCAAAGCCATGAATATTGGTAGATAGTGGATGCTACAGTTGGTTGTATTTCCATTCTATTTATTTCAATTCCAAAAGTACAAATTTTAAAAATCCATTATCAGACGTACATAGTGCAAAATAACCTAACTTCATGATTCAACCAATTTTTGCCGTAAAAGAAGAAGTACGAATTTCGAAAAAACTGTTTATTTTGCGTGTCTATGCAGTTAGAGGAATGTATACACCGAATTCCATGATTCCAGCTGCTCCCATTTGGTTGGTACCATTTTTACCCCCTTGACGTTTCTACGCAATTAGAATTTTATCATTCTAGCTGTAGTCATTTAGTTGGTACTATTTCTATCCCTCTGTACCATTGTATCCCTTGAAAGTACTAATTTCGAAAAATTCGTCTATTTTCCGCGTATACACAGTCAGAGGAATGTATACTCCGAATTTCATGACTCTAGCTGAGGTCATTTGATTGGTACTATTTTCTCTTCTTTCATTTGAACCCCAAAAAGTACGAATTTCGAAAAATCTGTTTATTTTCCGTGTCTACACACTCAGAGGAATGTATACTCCGAATTTCATGACTCTAGCTGCGGTCATTTGATTGGTACTATTTTTATCCCCTTTTTCATTTTAACCCCAAAAAGTACGAATTTTGAAAAATCCGTGTATTTTACTTATCTATGCAATCAGAGGAATGTATACACCGATTTTCATTATTCTAGGTACAGCCGTTTGCTTGGTACCATTTTTATCCCTCTATTTCCATTTTACCCCTTAAAAGTACGAATTTGGAAAAAATACTTTTATATTATGTATCTACTCAATTAGAGGAATGTACACACCGAATTTCGTGTTTCTAGTTGTTGTCGTTTAATATGTTCCATTTTTATCCCTTTCTTTGCCCCATTTCACTCCATACAAATAAGAATCACTTTATGGTGCACGTTTTTGCTATAAGGGGAATGCGCATACCAGATATCAAGCAAATATAAACAACGCTAAACTATTAGGGATTATTATGGGTATTTTTAGTCCTTGTGAGGGAAACATTTTTCTCTTTGGGCCGATTTCGCCCCATTTCAATCCCAACCGATCTACGACTATAAGACGCATTTATGGAAAATTTGAACGTTCTAGCTCCTTTCGTTTAGATGCTAGCGTGCTTTCAACAGACGGACGGACATGGCTATATTGTCTTAGAATTTTATGACGATCAGGAATGTATATACTTTATAGGGTCTCAGGTCGATATTTCAAGGTGTTACAAACGAAATGACAAAGTTAGTATACCCCCATCCTGGAGGTGGAGGGTATAAAAATACTTTATTTATCCACTCAATTAGTGGAATGTACTCACCGAATATCGTGTTTCTAGCTACTGTCGTTTTATAGGTACCACTTTTATTCCTTTTTTCCGCATCACTATAAAAATAACTTTATTGTGTACGTCTTTTCCTTAAGGGAATGCGCAGACATATTCAAAAACATGATCACCTATAAATATTGGCGGTATTTTCAGTCCTTATGAGGGAAAAATTTTCCCTGTGGATCGATTTCGACCATTTGCAATCCAATACAATATATTTAATATATCAATCAAAATTACCTCGAAAATAAATATTTGATTTATGATTGTAATCTTTCATCAAAATAAAAGATACTCTCGCACAAATTAGATAACAGAATTTTTTTTTAGCTTGGATCTTAACGAAGATACCAAGGCATATTTGAAGGAAATCTATGGGAAAATGTAGAAGTTGTGACCCTTATTGTTTTCAACTTATTTATTTTAGGGGAAATATTGAAAAAAGACTGATTTTCGATTTTGTAATTGTTTTCCTTACTGACAGTAAAACTGTTACAAGCCACCATTTTTTGCTATTCCATAATAAATAGATACATTTTTTCCATTATCGATCAGCCCTATTAAGTAGTGGTCAGAGCCTCAACATGTTTTAGCATAAACTTATTATATCATATCATTTCTACTTAAATTATCATACCACACTCGAGGCGCATATTTTTGCATTTTCCTTGGCCACTTTATCGCAAGTAACATCGAATTTTTTCGGGGCAGGAAATCACAGAAATTTAGGATTCTAAAGGTGTATCATTTTATGGCATCACTTGAGTGCAGGTGGTGGTGGTGGTGTGGGTGTGTGTGAGACAGAGGACACATACACACACACAAAGGCGCATATTGGCAATATCTCTGTGTGAATGGGTGTCTCATGCGTATTTACTGTGTAACTATGAGATTGTGTTTGCCTTTGCTTATGTGTGCAGACACCTACGTACGTATACGTACATACGCCCACCTATACAAACACAACGTCACGCACAGCAAATACGCAGGCAGTTGTGTGGCCGCCTGTGTGTGTGTGCGTCTGTATGTCTCTGTCCCATTGAATGGATAAACTTTCGAAAATCATACATGCGTGACAATGTTTTGACGTAGTCACGTTTTTCTCAGTTTTATTTCGATCGCTTTTCGCCACCCGCATATTTTTTGTTGCGACTCTCTATCCTCCGGTCGGTTCCGTTTTACTGCCTATTGTTTACGATGCTGTATGCCAGCGATTTTTCTTCTCACTTTTTTATTTGCTAAGGTAAATATAAACATGTTATGGCGCATTTCATGCTACGCCACCACCACCACTATCATCATCATGTTGCCGACAAAAATAAAAAACCAACAACAACTACCGAAAGAAAGAACCCAAACAGAAGTGAAGCGAGCGGAATTATTCACAAAACATTTAACCAAAAAAATGGCACTTGCACAGCCAGTCATCCGGCTATCCAGCCATACAACCAGCAGCCGGAGGAATGCTAATACTGAAATTACTTTCGAAATGGGTTTTTGTTGTTTGATAAAATTTTTATCGCATGCGAAATATAACGTAACATGATAACTCGATAAAAATGCAAAATACTCCGGCAAAATATACAGTGGACAAACGGAAAATCATGTGGGTCAGAGATGGCGCGAAACTGAATATTTTTCTTTTATACCCTCATTCTGTGGAGTGTGGAGTCCAAGAGTCGAAAGAAATGCTCGACTCCGAATCAGGGTAAATATCTTTTTACGCTATTAGAAATTATCCATGACAGGAAAAAATATTTTGAATAATGAAAAGATTTATAAAATTTACAGCCGATAAATCATCAAATTTCGGGACATGTAACATGAATAAACAAATGAGGAAGGTTAAAGTCGGGCGTGGTCGACTATATGATACCCTACACTTAGTCATTATACCCTATGCTGTAGGATATAAAAAGGTCATTACATTTGAACCTATCTGTATTTGTAAGAAAATTTGAACACAAACTATGAATGGGAGCTATATACAAATCTGAACCGATGTGACCCATGTTTAGCAAAGGTTTTCTAGTTGAAATATTAGACGCTTTCCCAAATTGTATGGAGTGTTACGTATGTGGTTTCTAGAGCGGAAAGAATTAAATCGGGAGATATATATAATCTGAACCGATGTAACCCAATTTCGCTATAGTTGTTGCTATTTGAAACATTAGCTGATGTGCCGAATTAGAAGAAAATCTGTTCAAAAATGCTATTTCTAGAGCGGTGAAATTTGTGGTGAAATTTGTAATGGAGCTATATATATATATCTGAACTCATCTGACGCATTTTTACCAGAGCTGTTTTTATTTAAAATATAAGTTGTTTTGCCAAATTTGTCAAAGTTTATGGTTTCTGGAGCGGAAAGAATTAAATCGGAGGAGACATTTGTATGGGAGCAATATATAAATCTGAACCGATCTATCCTATTTTTACCAGAGCTGTTTTTAGTTAAAATATAAGTTGTTTTGCCAAATATGAAAAATATCTGTCAAAGTTTGTGGTTTCTAGAACGAAAAGAATCAAATCGGAGGAGACATTTGAATGGGAGCTATATATAAATCTGAACCGATCTATCCTATTTTTATTTTATCTATCCTTATTTTATTTTTGAGCTCTTTTTAGTTGAAATATAAGCTGTTTTGCCAAATTTGAAGAAAATCTGTCAAAGTTTGTGGTTTCTAGAGCAGAAAGAGTCAAATCGGAAGAGACATTTGAACCGATTTGCTTCAAATTAAACGTTCGTCCTTATCCCATAAAACTTCGTTATGCAAAGTGTCATTTAGTTCTAACAACAATTGCGACCTGGACTTTGATTACAAGAATAGATGTACAGACGGACATCGCTAAATCGACTCAAAAAATGATTCTAAGTCGATCGGTATAATAAACGATGGGTCTATCTCGTTTCCTTTTGGGTGTTACAAACAAATGCACAAAGACAATATACCCTGTATGTGGATTATTTTTCGATCTAATAATAAAGTGGCACAAAAACAAAGACAAATATTGTCATGTCGTGGCTTATTTCGATCTATCCATATGCTATAGTATCTTAAAAACAAGTAAGAGTAAGAGAAGGTTTAATTCATGTGGAACGACTAAGGGGTGTCCTTATTACATTGGAGGGAAAATTTGTGTGAGGATACATGAACCAATGTTTCATGAAGCTGTTCTTAGTTGGAATATAACATATCTAGTCAAATTTGAGCAAAATCGGCGGAAAAATGTGGATTTTAGTAAGAAGTCAAATGTGGGTGGGACCACTATATTAGACATAGTCACAGTATGGACATTTTTATGGGAGACTAGCAAATACCCGCTACTTCGTACGCGGTGTAAGGATATCCCTTCCAGGGTAAATCGATTGTAAACGCTCACAAAATATGAAAAATCACATTAAGTAGCGCAACGTATTCAGTGGTATATTCACACCAAATTCTCTATTCCAGATCCTACGTAGCCGGAGGGATTATACACCGAATTGATTCTTGTCCCACTTGTACAAATTAAAACAAGTAAGGAAAGGCTAAAGTTGGCGGGGCCGACTATATAATACACTACACCACTCCCTGCTTATATACCTCGGTTTGGTTTGGTTTGGTTTTAAGGACCAGAATGCTCCTGCATTCTGAACACTCTGAGACCCACTTGGATCCATTGTGCAAATCCTTTTTGTTTCCTGAAAGTATAAGGTTGTAGGAGAGGGATAGGGAGTGATGGGATTTGGGAAGGAGTAAGTGGTGTTTGGTGATAGATGAGGAGTGAGGGAAGTAAGGGGATATGGGGATAAGAGTGTAATGTGAGTGTGTTTTAATATTTTGTTTGGTTGACGACTAGGTAAGAAGTTTGTCGAGAGTCATCCGGTATACTGTTGGTGGTATGCCTTTATGACTCTCTTTCTTTGTTAGCCGTCAACTATCTATGCGGTTACATCCTTGTCCCTAAGCAGCCACCCCTGATCCGATTTAGACCTTTTGAGAATCCTAAAAGGTCATAAATGGTGCGGGTTGCAATATATTCTATGTTACTGATGAAATAACTTCCTAGGTATTTATTGCTGCGTACACATAGCGCTGGGCATCTGCAGATTATGTGTTCAATAGATTCTAGCTCGTCCTCATTCTCACATAATCGACAGTGATCTTTAATGTCTAACTGCCATCTTGAGATCCTACTCCTAGTGCAGTAGTGTCCTGTGTAGATATCTATCAATGTTCGAATTTCTGCCTTGTTTAGCTCCAATAGAGTTCTGGTTTTGCCCCTATCGATCTTTGGCCATGTGGCCCTGGCGATCATGGGTGTAATTTTATGTAGTTCGTATAAATTATAAATAAAAAAATATAAATTTAAAGTCTTTAGTCAAATTTAAGGAATATGGTAAAATTGATGAAAATAATTTACATTATGTTACTCATTCATACGATGGGCCCATATAAAGAGTGATTTTTTTGAGGTTAGGATTTTCATGCATTAGTATTTGACAGATCACGTGGGATTTCAGACATGGTGTCAAAGAGAAAGATGCTCAGTATGCTTTGACATTTCATCATGAATAGACTTACTAACGAGCAACGCTTGCAAATCATTGAATTTTATTATCAAAATGCGTTCTCTGTTAAGAAAGTTCAGAAAGAAAGAAATTGTGTTCAGCGACGAAGCTCATTTTTGGCTCAATGGGTACGTAAATATGCAGAATTGTCGATTTTGGAGTGAATATCAGCCAGAAGCATTGCAAGAGCTACCAATGCATCCAGAAAAAGTCACAGTTTGGTGCGGTTTATGGGCTGGTGGCATCATTGGACCGTACTTCTTCAAAGATGATGCGAATCGTAACGTAACTGTGAATGGTGAGCGCTACCGTGAGATGATATCCAACTTTTTTTTGCCCAAAATGGAAGAACTGAACTTGGTTGACATGTGGTTTCAACAAGATGGCGCTACATGCCACACAGCTCGCGATTCTATGGCCATTTTGAGGGAAAACTTCGGAGAACAATTCATCTCAAGAAATGGACCGGTAAGTTGGCCACCAAGATCATGCGATTTGACGCCTTTAGACTATTTTTTGTGGGGCTACGTCAAGTCTAAAGTCTACAGAAATAAGCCAGCAACTATTCCAGCTTTGGAAGACAACATTTCCGAAGAAATTCGGGCTATTCCGGCCGAAATGCTCGAAAAAGTTGCCCAAAATTGGACTTTCCGAATGGACCACCTAAGACGCAGCCGCGGTCAACATTTAAATGAAATTATCTTCAAAAAGTAAATGTCATGGACCAATCTAACGTTTCAAATAAAGAACCGATGAGATTTTGCAAATTTTATGCGTTTTTTTTTTTTTAAAAAGTTATCAAGCTCTTAAAAAATCACCCTTTACAAACAAAATCGGTGTTATGCCATCTCATTGTAGCTGCGCCTAGTGAAAAATATAACAATTATTTTCATCAAGATTGGTGAATCCAGAGTGTTATCAATAAATGGGAAGGTGCATATGAGCGGTGGCAATATATCTACGTAGTGGTCCATGGTAATATGAACCCAGCAAAAAAAATTGGAAATTCCGCAGAAATCACAATTTAATCGCATCTCAAAATCCAAATGAAAAAAATGTGTATTCTGGAGCAGTAATAGGGTAAATTGGGGGTTATTTGCATGGAGGCTATGTCTGAATCTGGACCGATTTCCTCCAAATTCAAAACCGATGGTCGTTGGTAAATAATTGATCCAAATTTACGACAGACAAATACAAATTATACAGTAGTAATAGGATGAATCAGACCGACATTTCAAAGGGGGCCTATAACAACACTTGGGGCCTGATACAAAACAGGGCCTATATATTTCTCATTCACGGTATTCCTAGTTGAAATATATCATAATCCGATGTAAGACGTAGTTTTTAGAGGTGTAATAGCGTAGAATGGGGCCATTTGGGTTATTCCAAAATATGGACACATATTTGACTTTCATAGTACGTATTCTTAGTTGAAATATAATATAATCTGTAAAATTTGAAAAAAAAATCCGATGTATCATCATGAAACATTTTTCATTATTTTTGTAATTATGTATTTAAAAACCGATATAACCGGTAACCGAAAAATATAATTTCGTTTACTGGAAATAGTTTTTCTGTAAAAACTGTTTATTGGCTATACAACAAAGTAAGTAATAAATCATAACAAAGTAAGTAATCGAAACACTGTATTCTTGATTATTTGCTCCACTGTGCCATATTACAATATTTGGTAGTAAAAAACAATTTTTGCACAACATGTTTCCCTTATCATCCGCAAGGATTTAGGACAATATACAGAGATATGATACCAGGTGATATTTATCCATGTCACAGGAATAAAGGACAATTTTACACACACACTCTCTCACACATAAGAGAGTGTGTGTGGGAGTGGTATGCATGTACATAAAATATGAATCGAATTACCAATTTTAAGGGATTACCTTTATTATAAAAGATGACTTGCTTATAGACGGCACATGCAAATAGAAAATTTATACGAAAATGTTCATCTCTACATGACTTACCCTGAGCGATGTCCTTTAAAGTGATGCCACTAAGAGCATAAGCATAAGTATTTTTTATGTTTTCAACTCTCTTCAAATCTCACCGTTTAAGTACACTTTACACAGTCATTACCTTTAAAACTATTTTCATTTTCTTGTTAAGTTTAGAGCACTGACTCTACTCTACTCCACGAGTAGTGTCTGGGGACGGCACAACAATTTTGCAGTTGCATCAGATGCCGTAAACATTTTCGCTTCAGCTGCAGGAGCAACGACAGCAGCTACAGCAATATTTGTTTGGTTCATAGCCCTCCCGCCATTGCATGGCGTCTAAATATTGTAATTATGTTTAAGCACTATTTATGATTTTATACTTTAAGACTGCAACCGTTTAATGTCGCAATTTTATACTTGTGTCCCTTAGAGTGTTGGAGTGTATGGGTGGTCATTATGGCGGAAGGGTACGTGAACGAAAAGTGAATGAACCTGCAGGCGAGCATTATCACAGCATGGCGACTGCAACCATCCAACTCATCTGCTGCAAGTCAGCCGAGTTAAATGCTGTATGAATGAAGAAAACCTTTACAAGCAATTTCACATGATGACTATCGCATGACATTATTTGCCATCCCCACATCCCATGAGAGCCGCAACCACAATCCACGCCACAATGAACAAGGAGCGTATGAAGCCCTGCAGGGCATTTTGTGAATATCCGAAGAATGTAAAATGCTGACATCGTCATATCCATACAAAAGTATCAAAATGAGTCAATATTGGGGATTAGAAAAGAGCATTGAAACTTCGAACTGCCAGCGAAGGTTCACAAGAGCGCATAAAGAAACCTAGAAGTCGATTGAGTTCAATTTGTCTGCTGAAAAAAGTCATCTAAGGTCAGATTTCGGAGGGAGTGTAAGTCTTAGATTAATAAAAATAATCGAAAAATTGCTTTGTTCATTGTTTATGGCCACCAAAGAATTTCAAAACAACGTCGTATCCTCAAGGTTTATACTCAACCTTAATAATTTTGCCACATTTTAGAGCTGTCAATGTTTTCACAAAGTGCCGCCTGAAAATCTATGCAACTGCCTGTCGAAACGATAAACAAATAGAGACTGACATTTGGAACAAGAGGAAAATAAATGTCCAATATTAGGGTATTAATAATTTTTATAGGTTGGTCATTAAATTATATTAATCTTGTACCAAATATACCAAGTATTGATTATATCTCTGACAAAAATATTAACAACAAAAAAGAGGAGTGGCCTTCATAGCTCAGTGGAAGTGTGCGCGTCTTGCAATCTGAAGGTGCTGGATTCGATTCCCGCCGGCCGGCATTGGTAAAATTCAACATCAACAAATTTTCACTTCCCAATTTTCTCATCCGAACACACTTTCACAGAAAAATTGTCATTTCGATTGCTCCAAGATCCAGGGAAGAATCTAATAGCCATTAGCGATACATAACATGCCTGTTGCCATAAAATTTGACTTTCACATAAAAATTGTCATTTCGATTGATCCAAGGTCCGGGGAAGAAACTAATAGCCATTAGCGATACATAACATGGCTGTTGACATAAAATGCAGCGCCCCTAGTGGAGGATAGTGGTACAACTCGATTAACGTCCCATTCCCTTAACATTTACATAAACCTTGAAGAAGATGCAAATAACAGCCGGATAACATGAGAACGATGATGAACAAAGGTTCCCGCGATAATCGGATACATGCCGGACTCTAGTACAATTCAGACTTAAGGATTATCACCTCGGCTCCCTCTAAAGCTGCTACAACAACAACAACATAAAAGAAAATATCTGGCGTATAAACGTGCACCATAAATGGGGCAAAATGGATATAAATGGTACATATCAAGCGACAACATCTAGAAACAAGAATTCCTCTAATGTCTAATGTAAAATAAAAGGTTTTTTATAATCCGTACATTTAAGGGGATAATTTGGGAACAGAGGGATAAAAATGGTACCAACCAAACGGCTGCAGCTAGAATAATTAAATTCGGTGTATACATTCATCTGACTGCGAAGACACGTAAAATAAAAGGATTTTCATCAAATTCGTACTTTTAAGGGGGTAAAGTGGGATAAGAGGGATTATAATGGTACCAACCAACGGCTACAGCTGGAATAAAGACTTCTGCTTTGTATTTATTTTGTAAGTGCAAGTGATACGTACATTTAGAGGGTGAAATGGGACAATATGGGATAAAAACAAGTAAAAAAGGCATTACGTGTCTACGAAGTCAGAGGAATGTATACACCGCATTTCATGACTCTAGCTGCGGTCATTTGGTTGGTACTATTTTTATACCCTTTTTCCATTTTAACCCCAAAAAGTACGTTTTTTTACGTGTCTACGCAATCAGAGGAATATATACACCGAATTTCATTATTATCCCTCTTTTCCCATTTTAACCCTTAATAGTACGAATTTTGAAAAAATACTTTTTATATTATGTATTTACTCAATTAGAGGAATGTACACACTGAATTTCGTGTTTCTAGCTGTTATAGTTTGATATGTACGATTTATATCCGTTTTTGCCCTATTTACCCCCTACGAATAAAAATCACTTTATAGTGCATGTTTTTATTATAGGGGATATGCGCATACCCAATATGAAGTAAATACAAGCAGATATATTGAAAATATATACTTAAATACTCTAAAATATTGGAGGTTATTATGGGTATTTTTAGTCGTTGTGAGGGAAACAATTTTTCCCTTTAGGCCGATTTCGCCCAGTTTCAATCCCAACCGATCTATGACTATAACGCATTTATGGAAAATTTGAAGGTCCTAGCTCCTTTCATTTAAAAATTCAAAATTTTCAAAATTGGTATTTTTAAGGGGGAAATGTGGAAAAGGGATAACATTGGTACCAATCAAATGGCTGCAGCTATAATAACGAAATTCGATATATACATTCCTATGACTGTATAGACGTGCAAAATCAAAGAACAATTTTTATGGGAAACAGGGAGAAAGGGAATGAAATTGGTACCAATCAAACCGCAGCAGATAGATTAATGAAATTTTATTTATTAATTTCTCTGACGTCGTAGACGTTCAAAATAAATGCATTCTCCAAATTTGTACTTTTAGGGACAAAATAGGGTAAAAGATATAAATCTGGTACCAAGCAAAGGGCTGTAGATAGAATCGTAAAATTCCATTCACACTTTTAGGATAGATAAAAAATTTTATACAAGACTATATTACTACAATTCAATAAGTCAATAAGGTATGTAAAAGAACAATATTTTTTTCAAACGAAAGGTCGCACCCGTAACGGTCTATTTTGTGCTATAAGTTCAATATATAAAACGCTACATTTATATTTGTAATTAAAAATGTCAGTCAATGAATATAGTAATTAGTTAAATATATTTATTCCAAAGCGTCACATCATAGATTGGCTTCAAATAAGCTATCAGCAAATAAAACCAAATATTTTCTATTTGTATTAGTTTTTTCGTGCCAGAAAAAAAGAAGTGTATTTTCAACAAAAATTAAAATTTTAAATAATTAAATTTTTTGAAATTTTCATCGTTAGAATGCTAGCTTATAAAAAATATTTTCGATTTTCGTCTATTTTTTATGGAGTTTCTGTGCCAGCAAAAGAATTTTTTTTTTTCAAAAACAAAATGTTTTTTTGCAACTTTCTTTAATCCACTGTTTTTACGCGAAAATTAAATTAGCAAAATTTATCTTATAATTACATTTAGCCAAACGTATAAGCAGAGGAATATTCACAAAATAGAAAAACAGGCTTTATGTAGAAGTCGTCACACGGGCTCCAAATGTATAATATTCTTTATCACTCCTCGAATTGAAAGATTTTTTAAATCTGTAAATGTTTTAAATCCGTAAATTTTGGATTTAACCCAAATGTGAGTAGAAAGAAGTTAATAGTCTAAAATATTTTGAAAACTTCTATAGATTTTAGATTTCTGACTGTTGTCTCGCAAAACTCTTTTGTCACGTCCCTCCGTATACAAAACGGAACAAATATTGAACTGTTTTGTGATCAATATATTTGTAACGACTTTCATCCTATTAGCCCTCAAAACACTTTTGAAATCCCCGCTTACGCCCACAGAGCAAATTTTTATAATATATAGCGTTTAGGTCTTTGTCCAGTGTGTGGAATTCCAAAACAGAAAACAACTTTTATAATGTCCCGTCCACTTTTCCAATACTAACCATTCCTGGCTTAATAATTTATGTATTTACGTATTAATAGACCTCAGATTTTTGCATATTTCATCCGATTGGAAGTTAACTTTACATTTAGAAGATTTATCATTCAAATATAAAATATTTGAGAGCGTGTCTAAAATAAGAAAAACAAAAATTGTGCAAAAAATTATGCCAAAGATATGCAAAAAAATCAGGGACTAAATATTACTACTTAATGAATTCAAATTAAATTTTAGTACTCTAAGTATCAGGAGTGTATATATTTCCTAATAGGATTTAATTTTGAATAGGAGGAGCCACGTCCATTTTCCCACTATTATCCATTTTTTGCCCATCTTCACATATTAATACTAAATTACCTCAAAGAAAACTATTGGACTCTCGGTATCATAGAACTCAACATATTTCATAACACCCTGAGACAATTTTTATATTTTCAATTCTTTTATTTTAATATATAACACCTTGCTACAGTACTTTTTTAACCTGAACCGCAAAAGTACGAAAATAAATTATTAAATCATCTATATCCTTTGGAAAACTGAGTACACAGTTTCTCACATACAATCTCTAGTTTCATACGTATACCATATATTTGTCCAATTAAAGTTGTCTCAACGTGTAATCAACATTTGACTTGAACTTTATGCAAATATATTTTACTTTATAGAAAACAAATTTATTTTCAAATGTCATGGTAACATTTATTACTTGGCTGCGGACAAAATCTATCATGATTTTTAGTCCGTGACGACCGTCTGGAGAGCACTTCACATCGATTTTCAACAATATTTTTAAACGACTTTTAAACGACTTTTAAGTTTTGAGGATATGAACATTTATTTAAATATTTCTACCGGTAAACCGGTTGAATCAATATAGAAGAAACAATCACTAACCTTTCATGTGAATTCATGTGATTCGTTCAACGTCAAATCCAAAGGTTCCATCAGAAGAGGAAGCAGAATCGCTGCGTAAAATGTGATAAAAGGGGCAACAACTGGAATAGATTAAAGACACAAATTATTAAAAAACGGAGGTGCATTAAATTTGAATTCATTTTATATATAGAAGCAGATATAAAAAAATAAAGAAGTAAAAACGGCGTTAAATTCGGCCTGGCCGAACTTTATATACCCTTCACCATCGATTGCATTCCACAGAGGCTGTCGATTTTCGGAGAAGTGCGGTAATATTACAGGAAAATATCAATTTTTTAATATAGCCAAACCAAAACAAATAAAAATATTAAAAAAAATAATTTTATAAATAAATATAGAATTTTTACTATTTGAAACCACGCTTATAAGGCAAGGCTACAAGTACGTTTATAATATATTTATTGAAATAATACTTCAAGTCAATTCAAAAAGTAAATATAAGAGATTATAGTCTTCAAAAAAGCTTGAAAACTACAGGTTGTATTTCCTATTTTCTATTTTAATTCCAAAAGAACAAATTTTGAAAACCCATTATCTCTCACGTACACAGTACAAAATAACCTAACTTCATGATTCAAAAATAAATAAAAAAATACGAATTTGGAAAAATATTTTTATTTTGCTTGTCCATGCAGTCAGACGAATGTATACACTGAATTCCATGATTCTAGCTATGGCCTTTTGGTTGGTATCATTTTTATCTAAAGGGTGATTTTTTAAAAGCTGTAGTCAAGTTTTTCAAAAAAACACATAAAATTCAGAAAAAATCATGAAATCTTTATTTGAATCGATAGTACGGTCCATATAATTTAATGTTTGAAGATTATTGCATGCAAATGTTGACCTTGACTGCGCCTCAAATGGTCCATCCGCTTAGTCCAATTTTGGCATTTCCACGATTTTGAGTAACAGAGGTCCAATTGCTGCGAACGTCGACGAATCGATAATTGATGGTCATCATTAACACTGGCCGATACAGCTGCGATATTTTCTTCAGTCCAACAATGTAAATTTGGTGCGAAATTTAGTCAATTAAAATTTAGTCAATTAAAATTTAGTCACGATTAAACTGACCATAAAATGGAAGCGCGCGATAAACTTTCTTAACAGAGCTCGCATTTTGATAATAAAATTCAATAATGTAAAATTCAATTGTAAGACGACTCGTGGTTAAATTATAGACCAAACTGAAGATGTTTGACAGTGAAACAAAACACGAAACGTGCGTCAGCTGTTTAAACCAGTGTTGAAAAAAAGATAATAACTAACAAATCATCCTTTATAATACTCTTTAACATGGCTAAAAAACACCTGAACAAAAATATTTACGTAACATTTTTATCCCCTTTTTCCCATTATATCCCCTTAAAAGTACGATTTTCTAAAATCTCTTTATTTTATCTAACTCCGCAACTAGAGGTACGTACACACCGAATTTCATCATGCCAGCTGCAGCCGTCTAGTTGGTACCATTTTTATCCCTCTGTTCCCATTGTATCCCTTAAAAGTACGAATTTGGAAAAACCCTTATATTTTTCGTGTCTACGCAAACAGAGGAATGTGTACTCCGAATTTCCCGACTCTAGCTGCGGTCATTTGGTTGGTACAATTTGTATCGCCTTTTTCCATTTTAACCTTAAAAAGTTCGAATTTCGAAAAATCTATTTATTTTACGTGTCTACAAATTAGAGGAATGTAAATATATACCGAATTTAATTTTTTTAGATGCAGCCTTTTGGTTGGTACCATTTTTATCCCTCTTTTCCCATTTTACCCCTTAAAAGTACGAATTTTGGAAAAAAAAAATACTTTTATATTATGTATCTACTCAATTAAAGGAACGTACACACCAAATTTCGTTTGACCAAGATCACAAACTGTATCCTGGACACATTTTTTGATCTATGTAAATTTTGTATTTGCAGGCCTTTAATTTAACGTATAACTTAGGTTGTCTAAATTATAATACAAGTGCAAACGTGCCTTCGAAGAATATTTTAATAAAACAATTAGTTAAGGGGTTGCATCATCCTGGTATTCCCTCCGGAACGATTTACTCCAGCTGCAATTTCTTGATTCCAGCTGCAGACCTAATGTCTGTACCATTTTGATACGAAAAGTACTAATTCTGAACATCCGTTATGTTTCGCGTCCACAGTGGACGCAGTCATAACAATGTACACACCGAATTTCACTATTCTAACAGCAGCCGTCTAGTTGGTACAATATTTATCTCCTTCGTCTCTATTTCGAAAATTTTCTTTATGTTTCCCGTCTGCACAGTCAGATGAAGGCAGATATAATAATAAATGTCACCATGCCACTTGTAAATAAATTTGCATTCTATTAAATATAAATGTAAAATGGTCTTGAGCCAGGACAGTATCCCAATTCAAAGGCAGATGAAATTAAAAACAAGTAAGGAAAGGCTAAAGTCGGGCGGGGCCGACTTTATAATACCCTACACCACTCCCTGCGTATGTACCTCGCTTTGACTACTAAACACAGGTATTTCATGGGATAAATTTTATGTAGTTCATATAAATTATACAGTTACTATATTTTAATATTTAGTCATATTTAACGAATATGATTAATAATATGGTAATTGATCCAATTATCCGACAGACAAATACAAATTATACAGTAGTAATAGGATGAATCGGACCGACATTTGAAAGGAGGCCTATAACAACACTTAGGGCCTGGTCCAAAACATTTTCTCATTCACGGTAGGTATTCCTAGTTGAAAAATATCATGATCTGCAAAATTGAAGATCCGATGTAAGATGTAGTTTCTAGAGCTGTGATAGATCAGAATGGGGCCCCATTTGGCTTATACCAAAGTATGGACATATGGGCATCTCCAAAGCATGTAAGGAAAGGCTAAAGACGGACGGACTTTCTATCTCATGATATCGGGAAGGATTTTTGCATCCTGTAAATGTGTGTGTTTGACAAAAAATGTTAAATCGGAAAGGACATTTGTATGGGGTATATTGAAACCTGGAACGATGTGACCCGGTTTCACCATGTATATTTATTGGTGAAATATAATATGTAAAGTTTGGCCAGAATCGGATAAACATTCGGGAGCAACATTTGTATGAGGGCTATATCTAAATCTGAACCGATCTTACCCACTTTCACCATATGTGTTTCTAGTTCGATTATAAAATGTTGTGGTTTCTAAGCGGAAAGAGTGAAATAGGGAGCGACATTTGTATAGGTGCTATATATAAATCTGAACCGATCTTACCCAAATTATGCATAGGTGTTTCTAGTTGGATTATAAGATATTGTACCAAATTTAAAGAAAATCGGTTAAAATATGTGGTTTCTAAAGCGGAAAAAGTCAAATCGGGAGCGACATTTGTATGGGGGCTATGCCTAAATCTGAACTGATCTTACCCACTTTCACCATAGGTGTTTCTAGTTTGATTATAAGGTGTTAAGCCAAATTTGAAGAAAATCGGGTACTATATGTACTTTATAGGGCGGAAAAAGTCAAATCGAGAGCGACATTTGTATGGGGGCTATATCTAAATCTGAACCGATTTCCTCCAAATTCAATACCAATGGTCCTTGGCCAGATAAAACAACTTCTGGCAAGTTTCATGACAATCGGACAATAATTGCGACCTGTAGAGTGCGAACAAGCTTAGATGGACAGCAGACGGACGGACAGACAGACATTGTTAAATCGACTCAGCTGGTGATTCTAAGCCGATCGGTATACTTAAAGATGGGTCTAGCTCGAATATTTCTTGGTGTTACAAACATTTGGCGCGAAACTAACCAACTAACCAAACCACTTCGTGGTCTAGGGTATAAAAAATGCTTAAATAGTCTAAATATTAAGGGTCGATTTCAGTGCTTGTTAGGGAAAATTGTTTCTCTCTGGGACGATTTCGACAACTTTCAATCCCAACCAATCTGCAACAAAACGACACATTTGGGGAAATTTTGAACCTCCTACCTTATTCGTTGTGCGGCTAGCGTGCTTTCAACCGACAGATCTATATGTATAGTATTTTACCACGACCCAGAATATATACACTTTATTTAGTCTCCGATGAATATTTCAAGGTGTTACAAACGGAATGACAAAGTTAATATTCCCCATCCTTAGATGGAGGGTATAAAAAGGAGAAAGACTATATTATCATCAAGACCGGTGCAGAGGTTTAAGCTACTGTAAAGAACAAAAACACCAATTCATTTTATAAATTGACAATTTATGTTGAGCACTTTAATTCGATTAAATAAAATCAGCAAACAAGAAAATGGAAAAAATACCTCAACAAATTTATATATGTATATAGAAATAATGGTAAACTTGTAAAAAGAAAAGAAAAAAATATTAAAGATATGTGATGAGACGACCAAGTCTCTGCAAAACTTACTATCATACAACATCGTTGCGGTTTAGGGCCGGCACTAAACAACGATATTCGATAGAAAGTTATTTTTGAAATTGATTAGAATCAATTAACTTTTGGCTCATATAAAAGTTGCTGAAGGTTATACACACATACATACATGCGAATATATTTTTATTATTAATATGTATTAGAGACGCATACTAACACTACATCACACTATTATCATATGACAACATAAGCAACTTTCTGCCAACCCGAAACATACACGTACAGACATCTAACACATTGTGCTCGACTTACTATATGTACATATGTATGCGTAGCTACATACTCGCAGATACGTATGAACTTGAGCCTTAATGCCATTGAAAATGTTAGCCTTGATTACTATCATAACATTGGCAATTCAAATTCCTTTTGGAATTTGCAACACAATAGAACGTGGCCAGAATATAGTTTATTGAATTTTCTTAATGAAAATTTTATCACATCTCGGCTACTCTTCGTGCCTTTGTCTGCAGTTGTTGTCTGTTGCTGGTCGATTGTTCGGTTGTTGTTCGCTCTGCATAGATAGCCGGGCCGACCCATTGACATACATACATCATATAAATTGGTCCAAGGGCGGGCAGGGCGAATAGAAGAAAATGCAGCCCAGCGCGTTGCCACACAAATGAACAACAATAGATGCCGAGGGTAAGTGCGGCTGGACAAAAGATCACGGAAAGCCATCATCCCAAAAATTGGTAGGCAAAAAGGGTCAAGAGCAAACAAAAGCTTTTCACAAACAATGAAATCTTAATTGTCGTTCAAGGCAACCTTAAAGAACGAATGCATGACACCGACTCCAAAAATTGAGGTCGTAATCATTTCAATTTCGATTCAAGGCACACTCCAAACACACACACACCAGCACCAACACCTGCACAGCATATTGGTTAACTCGTTGAGGGCGGGGTGCGGGTGTCTTTGTCTGACACATGTGTGTGTGTGCGTTGCCATATTATCGGGTATATCTTGGCATACGCAAACCGGATATACGCAATTACGTTTAGAGTTAAATTAACCACACAACACACACCCACACGCACGCACACCCACACTCACTAACTCGCTTGCCAAAGCCAAGCAATTTTCGCCACAAAAGACGCTTCAAATTACTCAATACCAATCGAATTGAATTGTTTGCCAACGTTCATTCATTCATTCAGTCGGTCGCAAGAACTGAAATTTAAGGATATAAATATCTGAAGCTAAAATTAGATATGAGAGATATCGATGTTCGATGTTCGCTGTGAGTGTAAGTACAAAAGCGTAAATTAGCCCACACACCAGTATCTGGGAAGCAAAAACCCAAAGGAAAAATCAATCAAGCACCAAACAGGAAATTGCTGGCAAAAACCAAATGAAACAATAAAAATCAAAACTTCGGGTATGGGAGGCATGTGAACACGATAAAATTTGTTCCGCATTAAGCGGGTGGGATGAAAGGTGTGAGTAGGGGTCTGAACAGGGCGATGCAAACGTAGCTGATTCGGGGGGCAATGGATAATAAATACCGATGAGAAATCTATAAAAAAAACTACTACAGTGTACCTGTGTGCTCATGGAATTTCCAATTTCCCTTGACACTTACATATACATATATATATTTCTACCAAATGTTTTCTTCATACGACGATTGTTCAAAACACTGTGTGGCATGTGTGGTGGCGCCTTTAAAAAACAGTTCTTCTGCCAACCTTCCTTGCAATTGGGGTCCGAAATAATCGGCAATCATCACTCTATAGAGCTTGACGCTGACGGTAACGTTCTCTCCGTTCTTATTTATAGAGAAGTAAGAACCAACAATTCCACTGGCCCTTATGGCACACCAAGTGCACACCAGTTTTTGTGGTTCTTCGTAAATCTGTAATGTATTCTCTCCACTCCATATACGGCAATTTTGCTTTTTGGCATATCCATTGAGCCAATAATTACCATCATCCTTGAACAGTTGTCTGCCATTTGATTTTCTGCACATTGATTGAATGATCTACATTGATCGGACATTTGACTTTAATTTCTGCATTAATTGGACCTGGAAAAAGCAAACAAATGACTTAAGTGAAATTCCATTTCAATCGGAATAGAAATCCTGATTGTGTTCTCCGATTTAAATGTAAGTTTGTAATTTTGTACTTTTTTATATCGCAAATAAACCTGTCATTCCCGATTTTCAAAAAACGTGAAATTTCAGACACTAGTAGGGTTTGGGGTTAATTGGATTTTTTTCATTTCCCGGTAATGAAAAGATTCATTCTCGTGAACCCCGGGAATTCCCGAAAAAAATAATCTATTTTAGCTGGACATACCTAGTTTCAAATGTCAACATCTAGTAACAGTTGTTTTTTTATATACTGACATATTACAAATTAAAAGCTAATGTTTTTGTGAAAATATTTTACAAATCACTATTCATTTTACAAATATTGGACCTTTAAATCACAAATGTTTAAAAAATGTCTAAGGAAATAAATAACTCGTATGACTGATAATGTTAATTTAGAAAATTCATTCGTCTAAGCCATTTCCAAGTGTAATTCAGAAAAGAGGAATTGTAATGCAGAAATTCCATTTGAAATTCATCAATTTAGTATCAATTGGTGTTTTCTGAATTCCAAGTGGAATTTCAATTGAATTGATCTATTCTGAACTACATTTGAAAGTGGTGTAGAGACGAAATTTTTTACAGAAATGGGGGAAACATTCTAAACTGTAACATCAGTATATACATTACTAGCAAATACCCGCTACTTCGTACGCGTTGTAAGGATATTTATTTCAGGGTAAATCGCTTGAAAAAAATGCTTTATGTTGCGCAACTACGTATTCACACCAAATTCTCGATTACAGATCCTACATATCTGGAGGAATTTATACTCCGCATTGATTTTTGTCCCCCTTGTACAAATTAAACGAAAAATAATTTATATTGTGCCTAAATTTATAGGTAGTCAATAGATTAATTTGAGTAGGCACACAAATTGAAACAATTTTCTTACAAAAATATCATAAGAGTAGAAATTTTTTTTGCCAGTTTCTTTCTGTTAGAATTATACCCTCACTCTACGGAATAGAGTTGGAATATAAACCAGTAAGGAAAGGCTAAAGTCGGGCGGGCCGACTATACACTCCACTTTCTATCAGAATACAATTCAATTCGGAAAAAAAGTGAAAACGGGAAGAATTTTTGTATGTTTCCTAATCATATGTCCTGGTTCAATTTGTCAAATCGAGAAGAATATTTGTATCAGGGCTATATCCAAACATGGAATGAAGTGACCCATTTCTCAATATGTTCTTCTAGTTCTTAATTTCAAGTAATTCGCTGAAAATACGTTGTTTCTGGGGCAGCAAAATCAAGCCGAAATTTGTATAGGAGCATATATAAATCTGAACCGATCTAACTCATTTTCATCCTGGGTGTTTCTCATGGAAATATAAGATATTTTGCCAATTTTGAAGAAGGTCTGTTAAAATATGTAATATACAGAAAAAGTCAAATCGGGAGTGAAATTCGTATGGGGGCTATATCTAAATCTGAACCGATCTGACCTATTTTCACCATAGGTGTTTCTAGTTGAAATGTAAGATGTTTTGCCAAGTTTGAAGAAAATCTTTTGTAATATGTGGTATCTAGCGTGAAAAGATTCAAATCGGGAGTGAAATTCGTATGGGGGCTATATCTAAATCTGAACCAATTTTCTTCAAATTAAATAGCGTTCGTCCTTATCCCGAAAAACTTTGTTGTGCAAAGTTTCATTTGGTTCGGGCTACAATTGCGACCTGTACTTTGATTACAAGAATAGATGGACAGACGGACGGACGGACTGACGGACGGACATTGTTAAATCGATTCAAAAAGTGATTCTAAGTCGATCAGTATAATTAACAATGGGTCTATCTCGCTTCCTTTTGGGTGTTACAAACAAATGCACAAAGACAGAATACTCTCGTGGAGTGTATAAAAAGTGTAACTTAGAGTTCTTTAAGACCCTAAGTATGTCCTAAATACCTTCCACGTCTGTCTGTATGTCTAGAATTCTGGTGCACACGTAGAAGTGTTATAGTATTATTATTTCCAGACTTAGATCAAATTTGGAGATGAATGAAATGGATATACCCCTTATGGTACCCCCACACTTATAGTCCATATTCCTAGTAAAATATTCGGATATAATCACTTTGAGCGTACGAAATATGGCAGATTTTGTCAAGCCCCTTCTTGTACCTCCCACACAAATCACCATTACGTAAAATTAAACCTTTTATAACTTCTATAGGGATGATCGGAATACTCTGAAATTTGATCTTTGCCAATATTTTCACATATGTATATGCATATATGCTTCCATATATTGGCATAAGCTTTGGTAAAAAAACTGATATAACTTCCATACGAATAGTCGAGATCAGTTGCAATTTTAAATTTAAAAATGTTTTTATAATCACTTTAGACCTACAAAAAATGTATGCTTTTGTCACAACCTTTGTCAAATAAATCCTTTACATACAACTTCTATACCAGTGCATGACTTGAAATCTGAACTTTATTTCGACGGTGCTTCTGACTATAATGTTTGCACGATTCTTGTGCAATATTTTGGTAGCTACTATGTTTATCCCTTCTAGCCTCGAATTACTACAAATTCATTTATGTTAACAAGTGGGTACCATTTTTACCCCTTTTTTACCGTTCTTAAACGTACAAATTTCCGAAAATTTTTTGTTGTGCGTATACGTACTCGGAGAAATGTAATGTACACAATCTAAGAGCCTTTTCGTATTCTAGATGAAAACATTGGTTGGTACCATCCGAATTTCCCCAATTTGGTTTGTACGATTTTTTATCACTTGTATGGAGGTGTGAAGGTGGATGGTCACCTTTAAAGTACACATTTTGATACAATACATTTGTATTGCATGTCAGAGTAATTGTTTATATACCTTATTCGACACATTGGTGGGTACTGCTTTTTGTTCCGATTTCTACTTAAAAGTATAAATTTTGAAAAATCCTTCAGAGGTCAGTGGAATATACACACCGAATTTAACAAAAGGGCGGTTATCAATCACTTAAAAGTACAAATTTCGAAAATTTCCTTCTTATTTCGCATCTACGCTGTAAAACGTATATACACACCGAATTTCATGATTACTTTACCGTTTTTACTAAATTCAAAAAATTCGTTTCTAAGCGTTTTGAGAATTAATGTCATAATTCCAGCTCCATCTCTTTGATTTCTTTTTTATTTCTTTATATACGAATTTTGCAATAATATTTTCTTGGACGCAATCGTTATTTCAAAATTGTAGGCCCAACCGTTTGGTACTAATTTTAACCCATTTTATCCCTTTCGGAAAATTCCTTGTTACGCCGTAAGACGAATATACACACTGAATTGTAGTGTCAGTCGTGTCGTTAGTACCTTTTTTATCCCCCTTTTCCCGTTTACCCCTTTAAAAGTATGAATTTCGAAAAATTCCATTATTTTGAGGTATGTGCCAGCAGAATTGCATGATTCCACCTCCGTCTGTTTGACTGGTACCATTTTTATCCCTTTTTATCTGATTGTGCCTCTAAAAAGTACGAATTTTGCTATAATATTACATTACAAATTTCAAGACTCTTGGCTCAGTCGTTTGGTCAGGGCGGTGGTACAATTGTAATCCATTTAAAAGTACAAATTTCAGAAAATTCCTTGTTATCACTCATCTACACTGTAAAGCGAATATACACTCTGAATTTCATGATTGTACCGTCAGCCGTGATTTTGGTACCTTTTTTATCCCCTTTTCCCCGTTTACACTTTAAAAGTACGAATTTCGAAAAATTCGTTTATTTTGCATTTCTTTGTATTTTGACAACAACAAATTGTATGATTCCAGCTCCATCCGTTTGATTGGTAAAATTTGTATCCCTTTGTACGAATTTTAAAAAATATTTTATTGGGCGCGTTGAAGGTAAAGGGTGTTTTTTATTGAGGTATAGAACTTCGAATTGAAATAAAACACAAGAAAATCGTTTTAATGTCCATCAATTTGGCTTTATTGGAAGGATAATTTTATGCCATTAATGTTTAAATATGATTTCGGGCATGTGGCCACCGCGGCTGGCTCGAATATAGCCAGCATATGGGGCCGTATGTTGGCAATAACACCACGAATGTTGGCTTCCAAGTCCCCTAACGTTTCTGGTTTGTTGGCGTAGACGAGCGACTTCACATATCCCCAAAGAAAATAATCCAATGGTGTCAAATCACACGATCTTGGTGGCCAATTGACAGGTCCATTCCGCGAAATTATGCGCTCATCGAATTAATTGCTCTGATGGACGATTATGTCGACCATAAAATGGACGGAGCTTGCGGTGAACTTCGCGAACTGAACCATTACTTTCGAAATAAATTTGCACGATTTGCAAGCGTTGTTCTTTTGTCAACCTGTTCATGATGAAATGGCAAACCAAACTAAATATTAATCACTTGACAGCTGACAAAATGGCCGCCAGTTAAAAAAGTGATGCCAACTTAAAGTTCTATACCCCAATAAAAAAACACCCTTTATAAGAAGAATTTGCGTTCTAACTTCAAGATTCTAGGCCCAGCCATTTGGTCATTGCTGTGGTACCATTTGTATCCCTTCTTACCCAATTTTACCCCTTAAAAGTACGAATTTCGAAAAACCCCGTCTTATCACACCTCTACACTGTAAGAGAAATGTACACACCAAATTTCATGATTCTAGCTCTAGCCGTTTGGTCTGGAGAGTGATCAGTCAGTCACTCAGTAACTAAGTCACTCAATCACGCAACTCTTTTATATGTAGATAAATATATATAATAGCACCAAAATCATAAATAGGGCCTAGTTCTGGAGGGATAGTAATAAATCCGAAATATTATGGGAAACACATTTATAATTGTTGTAGAATAAGTGCCAGGAATTTCTTCATAATATTTATGGAACGTTTTATTGACACTATTAGAAAATAATAAAAAATGATTTTACAAAAAATCGAAAAGGTATTTTTTATTATTGGCTTATAAAAAAGAACTAAAAAATAAACAATAGAATATCTTACAATGAGAATGCCAATAATTATTTTTTATTTAAATTTCTTTGCTGAATATCCCATGACCAGAATGTAGTTGAAAAATGTATATGATTTTCCACTGTCATTGTTCATATATGTTCATATATTCCGAAACCAAATCAGTCAAAGTTCGGCCAGGCCGAATTTAATATACCCTCCACCATGAATTGCGTTCCACAGGTTTTCGTAGAAGTACAGTAAAATTACAGGAAAAATTTATTTTTTTTAATATAGCCCAACCAAAATAAATTGTAAAAATAATTTTATAATAAATATAAAATTTTAATTATTTTAAAACACGCATAAAGGCACGGTTTTACTATACATCCAAATAATACTTCAAGTCAATTAAAAATGTAAATATAAGGCTGCTCTGCCTTCAAATAAAAACCCATAAAAACCGTTTGGTTCGTTGTATTTCCTATGTATATCCTATTTTAATTCCAAAAGTATAAATTTGAAAAATCCATTATCTCTCACATACACAGTGCAAGATAACATATTTTCATGATTCCATATCGTAAAAGCATCAAAAATGTAGTCCGAATTTGGAAAAAAACTTTTTATTTTGCGTGTCTATGCAGTTAAAGGAATGTATTCGCCGAATTCCATGCGGCCTTTTGGTTGGCACCATTTCTATCCACTTTTCCACAATTAACCCCTTAGAAGTATGACTTTCGAAAATCTCTTTATTGTACGTGTCTACGTAATTAGAATTTTATCATTCTATCTGTAGCCCTTTGTTGGTACTATTTTTATACCTCTGTCCCCATTGTATACCTTGCAAGTACGAATTTGGAAAAACCTTTTTATTTTTCGTGTCTACGCAGTCAGAGGAATGTATACATCGAATTTCATGATTCTATCTGTGATTTGGGTGGTACAATTTCTATTCCATTTTCCAGTCATTTTACCCCCTAATAGTAAAAATTTCGAAAAATCTGTTTATTTTATGTGTCTACGCAATCAGAAGAATATATAAACCGAGTTGCATTATTCAAGGTGCAACCGTTTAGTTGGTACCATTTTTATCCCTCTTTTGCAATTATATCCCTTAACAGCACGAATTTTGAAAAACCCATCTACATCTATGCAATTAGAGGAATGTACATTCCAAATTCAATGTTTCTAGCTGTTGTCTCATTGGTACAATTGTTACCCCATGTCCCCGCTAACACTTTTATTTTCTTTTTGGTGCTTTTATGCTACAAGAATAATGTACACAACAAATTTCAAATCAAGAGTCATGGGTGAATCAGCCGATAGTTCACGCGAAGTTAGTTATTTTTTTCGGTCTGTAATAAATATTTGATTTGAAATCACAGAAGTTTATGGGACAACCATTTTATCCAGGAGCTGTGTATATAATTTTCCGATAAACATTAGTCGAAAATGATAATAAATTATTTTATGGATATGCATATGCAATATTTTCTCATTTTCTGCACAATTATCGTAAAATAATTGGCACACCCATAACGTGGTAGTTTGACATATTATCCAAATACCGCACTATACTTCCAAAATATCATAATTTTTCAAATATGTTCCTGTACTTGTACCTAAAGTCGGTATCCTCTAATCTGTCGTTGATACTGTGAAATATGTGCTATGGTAGAGGTTGTATACTTTGTCTGGGCCAATGTGTCTGAGGTGATAACAGCATCCTTAAACCACTGGACAAAAATGGAATTCAATCAATTGTATTTAAGCAACATTAATAAACTCAGTGAAATCTAGGAGATTGTGTGCCTCATCATGGACACGACTGTCTTTAAAGTGTTGTCGTAGTTGTTGTTTGTGGTGGTGTCTATAAACACAATACAAATAAATCACAAGGTTAGAAAGAAGGTTAAATCTTTGGAAATCCATTCAGTCATTCTGTGAAAGAAAAACCTCACAATATTTTTGTTATAGACGGCGTTTTGTTTTTAAAGCGATATCTCGGCGTTACGAAGGTTTCCTGCCCACACACACACACGCACATACACACCTTCAAACGCATTTATGTGGATGTGTTTGTCTGCTAGATATGGCACTTACATAAGTATGAATGTGCCTTTGTGTCTAAACTCATTTCTTTATCAACGTCTTATGTATGTATATTCTGTACACAGAAAAGCACGCGGGCGCTCAGCCACCTTCCCACCCACACATACGAATACGTACGTACCTATGCTCGCTCATTTACACATGGGGCAAACAGCCTTAAGATTTACACACACACACATACATCCACGCACTCGCATATATCCTTTCGGTTGAAGAAGACAAAAGGCGAATTTAATATTTTATTTGGTTTCTTCTCCGTGCGTTAGTCAACTAAACGCTTTTCTTAAGAGTGTGTATCCGAGGGAGGCTCCGTGAATTTAGGTTAAGTCATTTTGCCGTGCCGGCATGCAAATGATATTTCAAAATGAGGAAGTAATTTTTGAGAGTCAAATGCAACCATTGTATATCTTTCGCTGAAGGAATCGTCAGTCCACTTGTAATTTGTTAGAATTTGCGATTCTGACGAGCACCAGATAATGTTTCTGTGCAGGTACTACACCATTTTCAAGTGTAATTCAAAAGATACCATTTGAAATTCATAAATTCCATTTAAAATTCAGAAAATGTCAATTGAAATTTAGAAAATGTCAATTGAAATTCAAAAAATATCATTTTCAAAAAATTCAAAACTCATCATTTGAAATTCAAAAGACACAATTTGAAACTCAATACTCGTCATATGAAATTCAAAACTCGTCATTTGTAATTCAAACTCGTAATTTGTAATTCAAAAGACACCATTTGAAATTCAGAACTCGTCATTTGCAATTCAAAAGACACTAGTTTTCATTTGAAATTCAAAAATTATTCCATTTGAAATTCAAAAGATTCCATTTGAAATTCAAAAATGAAACAAACTTATTTAAGAAAAATATACATTAGGTGGGGTAGCATTTATTTTTTCTGCAAATTTGCCTATTCTGCAGTTTTGGAAACAGATTTAATAAAATGATAAGCAACTAATAATTATAATGATGTAAAATGTCGGTAATTTCATATATAGTTTATAACCATCACCAGCTCAGAGGACTTGCATTTCACTTAGGGTCGGATTATTTGTGTTGAAGGTACAGCAAATCATAACTATTTTACAGGTATAAAGAGATTTCCAATATTAAATTGTTACTGATCAGTTTTATTTTAACCAAAGCTTATGCCAATTTGTGTTAGAAGTCTTGCAATATCGCTCATATTGCAGGTGTTTAAAACGTCTATGAAAACATTACCAATGACCAAATTTCAGAGTATTCCGATCCGAATTTCAAATGATGTCTTTTGAGTTACAAATGACGACTTTTGAATTTCAAATGATGTCTTTTGAATTACAAATGACGAGTTTTGAATTTCAATTGACATTTTTGAATTTCAAGTGATATTTTTTGAATTGCAAATGGAATTTTTGAATTTCAACTGGTGTCTTTTGAATTTCAAGTGATGTCTTTTGAATTACAATTGAAAAAGGTGTAGTTATTCATGCTTTTTACATGGAAAATATTTGACGAATGACATTTTTCTAGCAGAGAAAATTTTTATTCTGATTGAAATTTCAAACTCATCATCAGACATACGCACATCGAGGAGAATTTAGTTTTTCGAATTTTAATTTTGATGAATTTTACTTGCGGCCGAAGCGTACTTAACTGATATCCATGGATGAATCCTGAGGAGGTTTTATTCGGCTATCACGGCTATATCCTGGGTGAATTTTACACTACAATTGTCGTTTTGTTTATTTGTGATTTCGTGAATCATTAATTTGAATTAAATTTTTACTTTGTATTTGTAATGGAATTTTAAGTTCTAAACTTATTCCGCGAAAGGTGAAGGCGTTTCGGTAGAATATTATTACTGGGCTTGTGATTCTGATCCGTTAGCATTGATAGATGTGTTTCAGGTCATGATTAACTAGTGGCATCACTACTCTTATTAATAACATATCCTTTCTCAATCGTTTTCTAAATTTTCTATCGCATGTGAGGTAAATTCGAGAAAAATGGCGACCGAGGGAGGAGTATTATCACCACTCCAATGGCTTCTAGCGGTCAATAACATAGTACTTGGCCATCAGCGATATTATGAGAATAGCACTGGGCGAGCTATCGTCATGGGCCAGGAGCAAAGGACTCGGAGTCAAACCGAGCAAAATACAACTGGTACTCTACAACAATAGGGGGGAAGTTGAGAGTTTACAGCTGCTAATAGACAGCAAAATTTGCTTTGGAAGAGAGGTCTTAATGCCTTCCAATAGGAAAGAACTGGGTTAATAGACCAAACGTCGTAAACTGGATTAATAAGGAACAAGATAGGTATAGTCAGCAAAGTTATGATATATCTTGTCAGTCACACGGCCAACAAAAATCTTGAAAAAAAGTCGTTACACTTAAACCAGTTGAGGGGTTAATTGGTATTTTAAGTTTTTCATATCCTTGTCCTGTTGCCCCTTTAAGGACTACAAAAATTCCAAAGGATACTATTTTTCAAAAATTATTAAATTATATAAATAAATATAAGAATATTATCCGGTACAAATGTAAAATGGATTGTCGGACGGTGTTATACGAGGAATGTAGATTTAGTAAGTCTTATGGAACATTACGCGGTCAGTCTGTACTGGGTGTCAGGGAATGAGAGAGATGGAATGAGATATCCGATGACATGGTCAGAAATGGGTATGCTACAGCAATGGAAGAAGCTTTAGGGGTGGACATTAGAGCGTACCAGGTTACAAGTAAAAAAAAAAAGTTCTCCGTACACCTTCGAATATGAAGTATTATTGAAAGGTAGTTTCAAAAAAATTTTTTTTATTTTTTTATGCCGAACGTAGGGGTCGCGCTTTTACATTTTTCTATATAACTTCTGCATTTATAAACGGATTTTAAAGCGTGATACATCGATGTTTTTGTCCGATTTTTTTGTCTTTGAAGTCATTGAGCTCAAACATGATTCATGATTTTATGCGAGCTTTAATTTTCGATTATTAGAGTGGTACATTAGGGTAGTAGCAACTGAGAAATGATGGGTAAGTACCAGAAGGGGGTGCTTGAGCTCAATGACTTCAAAGACAAAAAAATCGGCCTCGTCGAGACAAAAATATCGATGTATCACACTTTAAAATCCGTTTATAAATACAAGTTATATAGAAAAATGTAAAAGCGCGACCCCTACGTTCGGCATAAAAAAATAAAAAAATTTTTTTTGAAACTACCTTTCAATAATACTTCATATTCGAAGGTGTACGGCGAACTTTTTTTTTGAGGTACGCCCTAGTGGACATACCACCATTAAGTTTCCAATATAGGAAAATAAGTGAGTGGCTCTCAAACAGAGTTGTGGAGTCGTGGAATACCATGTAGACCCATGTATTATTTCGAGATAATAACATTGAAAATCGGGCGATGGGATATATTTTAGAAATAAGCCCAAAGTTGACCTCTTTGCGTATTTATAACACCCAACAGAAAACGAGATATACCCATCGTTTATTACTATAGCTCCCATATAAATTTCGCCACTGATTTGTTTATTTCCCCTCTAGAAATCACATATGGACATCTCCCAAAAAAACTCTACAAAGAAAAAATTCTTCAGACTATACTAATAGCTTTTAAATTTATCATACCCTCCACCACCAGGATGGTGGTATACTAACTTTGTAATTCCGTTTACAACACCTTGAAATATCAACCTGAGACCATATAAACTATATATATTCTTGATCGTCATAAAATTCTAAGATGATCTAGCCATGTCCGTCCGTCCGTCTGTTGAAAGCACTCTAGCATCTGAACGAAACAAGCTAGGACGGCCAAATTTTCAATAATAGTCGTAGATCGGGCGGTTCAATCCCACCCGGGCGAAATCGGCCCAAAGGGAAATTTTTTTCCCTCACAAGGACTAAATAATAACAAAGAATAAATAATAACCATAATAACCCCTAATATATAATATATAAGTACGTTTGTACTTACTTGATATTGGGGGAACCCAATAACAAAAACGTGTACCATAAAGTGACTTTTATTCGTAGGGGGTGCAATGGGGGAAAAAGGGTTAAAAATGGTACATATTAAACGACAACAGCTAGAAACACGAAATTCGGTGTGTACATTCCTCTATTTGTGTAGATACATAATATAAAAATATTTTTTCGAAATTCGTACTTTTAAGGGGTAAAATGGGAATAAAGGGATAAAAATGGTACCAACCAAACGGTTGCACCTAGAATAATGAAATTCGGTGTATACATTCCTCTGATTGCATAGACACGTAAAATAAACCGATTTTTCAAAAGTCGTACTTTATGGGATTAAAATGAAAAAAAGGGTACAAATAGTACCAACCAAATGAACGCAGTTAGAGTCATGAAATTCGGAGTATACATTCCTTTGACTGCGTAGACACGAAAAATAAAAGTTTTTTTCCAAATTCGTACTGTCAAGGGATACAATGGGTACAGAGGATAAATACAGATAAAAAAGTACCAACTCATACAAATGTCGCTCCCGATTTGACTTTTTCGCTCTAGAAACCACATATTGTACCCAATTTTATTTAAATTCTGCACAACATTTTATAATCTAACTAGAAACACTTATAATTAAAGCGGATGAGATCGGTTCAGATTTAGATATAGCCCCCATACAAATGTCGCTCCCGAATTGACTTTTTCCGCTCTGCTTTGTGCTTTATATAGTACCCGATTTTCTTCAAATTTGCCTTAACAACTTACAATCTAACTAAAAACAAATATGGTGAAAGTGGGTAAGATCGGTTCAGATTTAGATATAGCCCCCCATACAAATGTCGCTCCCGATTTGACTTTTTCCGCTCTAGAAACTACATATTGTACCCGATTTTCTTTAAATTGGGCACAACATTTTATAATCCAACTAAAAACACCTATGGTGAAAATGGGTAAGATCGCTTCAGATTTAGATATAAATTTATTTATATATACAAATGTTGCTCCCAAATGTTTAACTGATTTTGGCCAAACCCACAGATGTCCTTTCCGACTTTACATTTTTTGTCAAACAAATACATTTTCAGGATACAAAAATCTTTCCCGATTTCACTTTTTTACGGAATTAGCTAGAACCAAATGAAACTTTGCACAACGAAGCTTTTCGTGATAAGGACGAACACTATTTGAAGAAAATCGATTCAGATTTAGATATAGCCCCCATACGAATTTCACTCCCGGTTTGACTCTTTTCACTCTAGATACCACATATTACAACAGATTTTCTTCAAAATGGGCAAAACATCTTATCTATATATATAAAATAGTTGCGTTACTGACTGACTGACTTATCATTGACTAGCCCCCAGACCAAACGGCTGAAGCCAGGGTCATGAAATATTCAGGGTAGTTCCGAAATATGACGTAGACGTCGACTAAGAAAGGGTTTTACGAAATTCGTACTTTTAGAGGGTAAAATGGGACCAAAATGGATAAACATCGAACCTTCGTCCTGACTAAACGGCAGTAGCTATAAACATGACATTCGGTGAGTTCCTTGCAATGACCATGCAGACTAAAGAATTAAAGAATTGTAGCTAGAATCGTGAAATTTGGTATGTAAATTCCTCTGACCATGTAGAAGAGCATTAAAACAGGATTTTTCGAAATTTATAGTTATAAGAGGTTAGGGGGATAAAAATGGTATCCACTATAGTATTGCATTTCGTGAAATTTGGTATGTAAATTCCTCTCACCACATAGAAGCACAATATAAATGCATTTTGTACATTTAAGGGTTGCGCGGGACAAAAAGGGATAAAAATGGTACCAACTGCAGTATTGCAGCTAGAATCTTGAAATTTGATGTGTAAGTTCTTCTGACCATGTATATAGAAGCGCAGTAGAATTTGATTTTTCAAAATGTGTACTTATAAGAAGTGAGCGGGACAAAAAGGTATAATAATGGTACCAACTAAAGTATTGCAGCTAGAATCTTCAAATTTGATATGTAAGTTCTTCTGACCATGTAGAAGCGCATTATAATAGGATTTTTAGAAATTTATAGTTATAAGAGGTTAGCGGGACAAAAAGAGATAAAAATCATGAAATTTAGTATGTAAATTCCACTGACCATGTAGACGCGCCATCAAAATGTATTATTTTTCGAATAAAAGGCTCTGCGGTTGTAATTTTTTGTTAAAAACTGGGTAGAAAATTATAAAAAATATATATACGATGGGAGTTCAGCTGAAACAGTGCACATCGACAAGCACATTCCTTTCACTGTATATTAGTGCTATGTTTCCATTTTACTATTTTAGAAAAGAAAATCAAATAAATACTATCCTAAAACAGAGACGGATAATTACAAATACCTGGCTTTTTCACGTGCGCAGCAGCGGGTACTGCTAGTATTTCATAAATCTACGAACAAAATATATCCTCTGACCTTACACAATAGGTTCTTCCAGTTCATGTATAACGTGTTATGCTCAATTTGAAGAAATTCTCTGAAAATACGTGGTTTCTGGTGCGGAAAAAGTCAAGCTGGGAGAGAAATTTGTATGGGAGCTATATATTTATAAATCTGAACCGATCTGGCACATTTTCACCACGAGTGTTTCTAGTGGAAACATTAGATATTTTGCCAATTTTGAAGACAATCTAATAAAATATGTGGTTTCTAGAGCGGAAAAAGTCAAATTGGTATCGCAATTTGTATGGGAGCTATATGTAAATCTGAACCGATCTGGCCCATTTACACCATAGGTGTTTCAAGTAGAAACATAAGATATTTCGCCAAATTTGAAGAAGATCTGTTAAAATATGTGGTTTCTAGAGGAGAAAATGTCAAATCGGGAGCAAAATTTGTTTGGAAGCTATATATAAATCTGAACCGTTCTGACCCATTTTCACCATGGGTGGTTCTAGTGGAAATATAAGATAGCTAAATTTGAAGAAAATCTGTTAAAATATGTGGTCTCTAACGTGAAAAGAGTCAAATCGGTAGTGAAATTTGTATGGGGGCTATATCTAAATCTGGACCGATTTCCTTCAAATTAAATAGCGCTTGTCCTTATACCGAAAAACTTCGTTTTGCAAAATTTCGTTTGGTTCTGACTACAATTGCGACCTATACTTTGATTACAAGAATAGATGGACAGGCGGACGGACGGACAGACGGACATTGTTAAATCGATTCAAAAAGTGATTCTAAGTCGATCGGTAACAATGGGTCTATATCGCTTCCTTTTGGGTGTTACAAACAAATGCATAAAGACATAATGCAGTACTGGAGTGTATAAAAATGCAGTACTTACAAATGTAGCGAGCATCATTATTAGTTTTGGAACAGTCGTCAAATAAAATAAAATAATCAAATAAAACATTAAACATTTTCGATTTTTTAAGTGGAATTAAAAAAATCTTTTATTTAGACAACTGTTAAAACAATGTCTCTATGTGAAAGTTATTTGTCATTTGTTTCCCATATTATTGCCTTTAAAAAAGGATAAGCCATTCCACAATTATACTTCAAACTCTGAAGTCACCTTCGAAAAAAATTGGAATTATACTTGGTCCCAGACACAAATATTTTATGTTGCATAACGTTTTTGTCATATTGTTATTATAATGTTCATGTCTAGTTGTCCGAAAAACATTTGATGCTTAATGAAACAAATATAACAACAACTTCCCAGTCTGTTCTTTTACTGTAGAATAAGGGATGTAGGCACATATTTATGTCTACCGCAGTGGAACAAATCACATACCCCAAAAGACAACTAAATCAACCACATTCAGCATACATTCCTCGTACTCCCCGATTTATCCCCTCTTATTAACATTTGAAAGCCAGCTCGTGGTTACAACAGAAGAGACACATACACACTTGTACACATCCACAGATGTAGTTGCGTGGCCGGAAAAATTGCGTGGGTTTGCACAAATTACGAATTCCTATTTACACTTATAGTCGCTTTTAAACACCCCGTATGTAGAGCAACATAACATCGTAGAGACAACAAAGCCAGCGAGGCAACGGAAACTAAACCAAAGACTAGCCAAGCATATATCCTGCCGAACATCCATACAACCAACCGTCAATATGTCTGTCTGTCTTCATTCATAAAAATTCCGAACAACTGTGTACGGTTCAGTAGTCTTCTCGTCTGTTGTGCTCTGTTGTATGTTTCAAAGTTTAACAAAGAGATAAAATTAACAACTCCAACACAAACAACAGCAGCAGCACTATTTATACACGAAACAAATAGCAGAGATGCAAAAGGGAGTTATCCCAAATACAAAATGTACCTTTTCGTGATGAATACTTTCGCACTAAACTCCAAACTGTAAAACATGTTTTTTGGTCCTTTCTACTTGACAATCATTTGACATGGTCGAGATGATCGATATTGGAGGGATCCAAAATATAGGACATCATTTGAAAAACACAGTTGCCCTAAGGATGTCAGATTTCTACAGGATATATTTTCCATTCATAAGTTACATAATTAATTTTAAAGAAGTTGTAGAATTAATTTTATAAAAAATCCACTCTGCATCGCTAAATTGACCCAACTGGTGATTCCAAGTCGATCGTTATACATAAAGGTACTCGATTATGTCTTGGCGTTACAAACATTTACCGTGGCACTAAATTATAATACCCTACTCCACGAAGTGAAGGGTATATCAAGGGAGTGTTGAAATGAGGCCAATTTGGTAGAGTACGAGTACTGGCACCAAAGCACTTTTAAATTTAAACAAGTAAAAACGGCGTTAAGTTCGTCCGGGACGAACTTTATATACCCTCCACCATGGATTGCATTCCACAGAGGTTGTCGGTTTTCGTAGAAATGCTGTAATATAACAGGAAAATATAAATTTTTTAATATACCAAACCAAAACAAATACAAATATTGAAAAACTAATTTAATAAATAAATATAAAATTTATTTATTTCAAACCATGCTTATAAGGCTAGGCTACCAAAATGTTTACATATCAAAATAATACTTCCAGTCGTTTAGTTGGTACTATTTTTATCCCTCTGTACCATTGTATCCCTTGAAAGTACGAATTTCGAAAAATCCGTTTATTTTCCGTATCTACGCAGTCAGAGGAATATATACTTCAAATTGCATGACTCTAGCTACGGTCATTTGATTGGTACTATTTTTATCCCCTTTTTTCATTTTAACCCCAAAAAGTACGAATTTTGAAAAGTCCGTGTATTTTACTTGTCTATGAAATCAGAGGAATGTATACACCGAATTTCATTATTCTAGGTACAGCCGTTTGGTTGGTAACATTTTTATCCCTCCGTACCCATAGTATCCCTTGAAAGTACGAATTTGGAAAAAAAAAACTTTTATTTTTCATGCTACGTAGTCAAAGGAATGTATACTCCGAATTTCATGACTCTAGCTGCGGTCATTTGCTTGGTACTATTTTTATCCCTTTTTTCTATTTTGACCCCAAAAAGTACGAATTTCGAAAAATCTGTTTATTTTTCGTGTCTACACAGTCAGAGGAATGCATACTCCGAATTTCATGACTCTAGTTGCGGTCATTTGATTGGTACTATTTGTATCCCCTTTTTTCATTTTAACACCAAAAAGTACGAATTTTGAAAAAGCCGTGTGTTTTACTTGTCTATGCAATCATAAGAATGTATACACCGAATTTCATTATTCTAGGTACAGCCGTTTGGTTGGTACCAATTTTATCCCTCCATTCCCATTTTACCCCTCAAAGTACGAATTTGGAAAAAATACTTTTATATTATGTATCTACTCAATTAGAGGAATGTACACACCGAATTTCGTGTTTCTAGCTGTTGTCGTTTAATATGTACCATTTTTATCCCTTTTTGCCCCATTTTACCCCCTACAAATAAGAATCACTTTATGGTGCACGTTTTTGCTATAAGGGTAATGCGCATACCAGATATCAAGCAAATATAAACACAGGGATTATTATGGGTATTTCTAGTCCTCGTGAGAGAAAATTTTTTCCCTTTGGGCCGATTTCGCCCCGTTTCAATCCCAACTGATCTACGACCATAAGACGCATTTATGGAAAATTTCGACGTTCTAGCTCCTTTCGTTTAGATGCTAGCGTGATTTCAACAAACTGACAGACGGACGGACGTCTTAGAATTTTATGACGATCAAGAATATATATACTTTATATGGTCTCAGGACGATATTTCATGGTGTTACAAACGGAATGACAAAGTTAGTATATCCCCATCCTGGAGGTGGAGGTTATAAAAATGTACCAAAGAGTGTACCACATTGTACCCACTTTGGCATGCCTGACACAAATCTCAAAGGAGCCAAAAACAACCTTGTTACTGTCGCACACACACAGACACACACATACACAAACACTTATACTCACTCCATTTGGAATTTATCTAACATTCACAGTAACGAAATTAGGCTTTTATGCTAATGACATTCAAACAAACGGCAAAGCACCCGCACACACACATACACACTCATCCATACAAATATACAAACTCTATGAAAATGAGAACCATTCACAATTTACTCAACACGAGACGGAGAGACAAACATTGAAACATTGTTTCTATTAATGACGTTGTTGTCGTTGCTGCTGTTGTTGTTTTTGACGCTGTAACTGCCTTTGTTAGCCAACATTTATCTCATTTTACAATTTGGGTGTGTGCGAGTGTGTATGTCTGCGTGGATTTGGATGGGCGGATACGGTTGTAAGTGAGTGTATGAAACTTTGCTTAAAAAATTATAATTTAAAACTTCAAATTGTTAAGTGTGTTTAGAGGGCATACTGATTTTTTGTGTTTTGCCTTAAAACAAAAGTTTTGTCTTGATGATCCAGGCGTACACTCAAGCAAAACAATTGGTACATCCTTTCAGATTGGAACAAATTGCGTAGAAACTAACCCAACCTGTTCGGAGATCTTTAATAAAAAACAAATTTGAATAAATGCTCTGAAGACAAAACTATTTGTTCCCAAAATTTATTATTTGAACTGTTCTATTTGCCAAAAATCGGTTAAACGAGATAGCCACCGTCACCGTCCATCATTTTTTTAAATGCAGATTTCGACAAACGGGGGAGACCTGCGGTTAAAAATTTAACGAAGATCCAAAATTCACAAAAATACTATGAAAAATTCCCTTAAAGGAACAACCTTGTAGCATCTGGAAATTATGTTATAATATTGTTGTTAAATGATGGTTACTACATATTCAAGACTCCTTTTAAAACCTTAATTGCCAAAATGCTGTACAAATCGTATAAATATTATATATTTCACTGAATAATTAAATTTTATGAACTGTATTAAAACAATTAATGTTATTGATCTTACATAAATAATAATGATAACACTATGTAACAAAAAATAAAAAATTTCTCAGTCCTTGGGATGTAATTGTTATTTCCTAGTCTGTTATGTTTTAAAAGTATGGAAACCACCTAATATTCCTCTGAAACTTTGCTTTTGTGACAAGGACAATGTGATTCATTAAAATATGCTAAAATTATGAGAAAACGTGTTTGATCAGAAGCGGGTGGTTTAAAACCAATTAAGTCCAATATATATGGACAATAATATATGGATAATTAGGCTAAGTCCAATATTTTTAATATAAAATATTTTTTCAAAAATTGTTTTTTTTTTTATTTTTTGCTGTTGGTGATAATTTAAAAAAATAAGTTTTTATTTTGAGTGAAATTTTAACTTTTTATTTAGGGTTTTCTTATTGCAGCTTAGTTATCCAGTCTTAAAGACAAACAGCCTTATAGTTGAACTACCCGTAAACTGCCGTGTCTTGTCTATATAACTTCAATTAATTATATTTTATTTAAGTGGACAATTGTTCGATTAATCGGTTGATCGAATAACTCTCGACTTCATTATTCGATTAATTGGAAATTTTTTGTTTTCAAATAAACGAAAAATCGAATAACACAAAAGTCCGAATAATTGGAAACCTTAAAACAATATTAAATTATTGGAACATTGGCTAATATCAACGAATATTGAACTACTTGCCAAAAAATAAAAGAAAATTATTCATTCCAAATAGGGATATTCGAATGACAGAACGAGCCGTCAAATCAGCCGAAAGCCGCCGCCGCCGACCCATTTTGAACAGCGCCGCCGCCGCCGATAATTATGGTTCGGCTTGTAACTCTGGTGGTTTTTCGACATTTGCGTTTATACTGCGAGTCATTTTCTCTAATCAATCCCCAAATGTAATCTCCCATCATGTTCTCATTGTATTGTCCTTGGTATCGCCGCTCAAATTCCATTATATCCTGATGGAAGGGCTCGCCTTGCTCCTCTGAATATGCTCCCATGTTCTCCTTGAATTTGTCAAGATGTGCATCCAGAATATGGGGTTTGAGAGACATCCTGCAGCCCATTTTGCCGTAGTTCTCCACCAGACTTTCGACCAGCTCCACGTAGTTTGCGGCTTTGTGATTGCCTAGGAATCCCTGTACCACTGACATAAAACTCATCCAAGCAGCTTTCTCAACACGAGTGAGCTTCTTGGGGAATTCCTCACACTCGAAGATTTTCTTTATTTGTGGTCCAACGAAGATACCGGCTGTAACTTTCGCCTCAGAGAGCTTAGGGAACAAGTCTTGTAGGTACTTGAACGCTGAATTTTGTCGAGGTACTTGAACGCTGAATTTTGTCCGATCACTTCCCAGCCATATTGCTCATACTTCAATGCGTTCAGCACTTTCTTGACATTGTCGTAGTTCTCTTTGAGAGATACTGAATGCGCCAGAGGAAGAGACGGATACTTGTTGCCATTGTGAAGCAACACGGCTTTGAGACTCTTGCATGAGCTGTCAATGAAGAGGCGCCACTCTTTTGGTTCGAAATCAATTCCGATTTCCTCGAACAGACCGGTCACGTCGTGGCAAAAGCAGAGCCCATCTTCGCTGATGAAGACGTTGGAAAAAAGTTCGTGACGCTTCCTCTGACATGAGACTTTAACACTAGGATCCAACAAATTCCACTGCATTAGTCTGGACGTCAAAAGTTCAGCATTGGACTTGGTGAGACCAAGATCTCTGATCAAATCATTCATGTCCTTTTGGTTGGGATAGTATGGGTTTTTGTTATCAGCTAGTAAATTAAATCCTTCACCTTCATTGTCTTCCTCACTCTTGGAATCAGGGCTCTCACAGCCATGGTCACAAAAGCCATGGTCACAAAAGCAAAGTTATCTTGCGACAATAGCTGTTTTCTATACTTTTGGGACCTAACTGTCTAAGAAATAACAATTACAACCCAGGGACAAAAATCTTGTTACATAGTGTAATCAGGACTCGATATAACGAACTTCTAGATTTAACGAACATGGACATCTCCCAGTGAACTGGCCGCGACATTCGCACGCTTTAAAGTACGTCAAAAACAGGGAAGAAACAGAAAGAGTCGATCAGCATTTTTAGTGTTGTAAAGCGCTTAAAGCGCTTTTTAAAAATATATTGTCAGGCTTTAGTACAAATTATAAACAATTTTACATTGAAACGGACGCGACAAAAAACAGAAGTACTTTTGAAATATACAAAGTTCAGCGATTATTTGAGAAGATATATTTTGTTCGTAGATTTATAAAATATCAGAATTATCTCTTAGATTTTTTAATTAGGTACAGCAGGAATACGGACGCGACAACAAATAGTAATTTTCCTTTAAGCAGGGATAACAAGCTGCGATAACAAAAACGTTAATAAAAATTTAATTTTTTGCTCAAAATAAAAAAATATATTTTTTCACATTGTCGCTAACTGCGAAATAAATATTTGTATCATAACAAGTTTTCAAAAAAATTATTTTATGTTGACTTACACTGGATAATTATCTAGGCTAAGTCCAATATTTTTAACACAAAATAATTTTTTCAAAATTTGTTTTCACACGCAAACATTGATATTGCCGTTGGTGACAATTTAAAAAAAAAATATTTAGGTTTTTGTTATCGCAACTTTGTTATCCAGTCATAAGGTTAAAAGCTATTAGTGTGGTCTGATTTATATTTTTGGGAGATGCCCACATGCCTGACAAACAATTGTCCGTTAAATTAAATAAATATTGTGCCATGAAAGAAAACATGAGTTTTTTATAATATCACTGTGGAACAAAATGAAACTTTTTCGGAAATGACAAGATACGGATTCTGATAGAGGGGGTATAAAAAAATATACGAGTATCGACGTTTTTAATGTTTACGTATGCAAGTCATTTTAGAACAGGGCCAATATTTCCCCCTTTTGCATATCCTTATGACGAATCGGAATAGAAATCCTTGTGATCCTTACATTCCCTTTAGTCCCCTAAAACAGGGATTAACAAATAAAAAATATTAATCTCTGAATACACTAAAGCTCTATTAATATGCCAGAAACAAGTAAAAACTTAAAATTTATTTCGAACTTTTTCCGAATTTGTGCTAAATGTTCAATAATCGTGAATATTAAGGGGAAAATATTCTACGTTAAATTTCACTATAAGTCACCGAACAAAAGAAAGCTGTAATATATAATATATATGTATGTATGAATAAAATATCAATACCAATATGATAATTTAAAGCAGAACATATTTATTAATTGTAATACCCTCACTCTACAGAGTAGGAGGGTATATGCTAGAGTGGGTCACGAAAATAAATTGCAGCGGTCACCCCTCAGAAATGAAAATTGGATGATATGATGATCAAAATATTTCGTCACTGGTTCAAGCCATCTGTGAGCTAAACGCTCCTGACACCTCTAAAAACTATGTTTTCCCGAGTAATTTTTTATGTTGCATTTTTGTCCATTTTGTCCATTTTCTGAAATAATAGACCCTTGGTAGTGCTTTAAATAAAAGAATATTCTTGTCTTAGAATAATACATTGGCCTTATTATTAGACGTTTATATTGATTTTTGTGATTTTTCTAGGTAACTCGTACTTCTTTAAAATATTTTGTAAGAGAAATTTTACAAAGAAAAAAATCAATACATTTGGAATGATGCCTAAATGATGAATATCGGACGAAATATGACGTAACTGGTTCCAAGTTTTCAAGGGTCTATTATTTTAGTTTTGACAAAAAAAAAACTGCACAAAAAAATTACACGGGAAAACATGATTTTTAGGGTATTTTCAGGAGTGTTTAGCTCACAGACGGCTTGATCTAGGAACGAAATATTTTGGAAATCATCATTAAATTGGAAATGGTTTTTCCATCCAGCCTAGTATATACCATCTGGGACAGAAAAAAAGTGTAACGCACTAGAGTAGTGACTTAAGATCGTAAGTATTACCTTCGAATTTCAGAACTTTATACAAATTTTATTATCCTGTGTAGGGACAAATCATCAGTGATCCTTCTGTATGAAGTGCTTGCGTTAATATGATGTTATCAGTTGTATATATAATTATATTTTATGCAAATTTACATAATTTATTATATATATACACCCGAAAACTTCATAGCTACAAATGCTTCAGTTGTTTAGGAACGGTAGTCAATAAATTGAGAAAAAAATATTATTTCTGATAAAAGTCTTTTTTGCTGGTACGAAAACAATATGCAAAACAGCAAAAAAGTCGGAAAAATATTGTGTTTTATTTTTTAATGTTTGTAGTAAAATATCTATCCTCGTAGAAAGAAAATTTGTCTCCACGTACTACGTTCAGAAACTTCATCTGGAAACGGGAAATAATGATCAATTTTTTTTTAAATTTCCCTACTTCTACATTTATCCATAAATATTCTTGAACTATGCCCTCTGTCGTTAAGGTGCCAGCTATTAGATAATAATTTCACAGAGTGCTATTTAAACAAACATTGACAAATAAAATAAGGAAAGGTTAAAGTCGAGCGGGTCCGACTATATGATACCATCCACTTTCTACACCACTAAATTCAATCCGATAAGGCTTTTGGCATTTGTCCACTAGCACAATGTATGTTTCCAGATGAAACATAACGTGTTCTGATCAGAATCTGTTAAAATATGTGTTTTTTTGTAGAGCAGAAAAAATCAACTCAGGAATGACATTTGTATCGAAACTATATATAAATCTGACCCACTTTTACAACCGATGTTTCTTGTTTAAATATAACGCGTTGCAGCAAATTTGAAGAACATCACATGAAATATGCGGATTCTAGAGCGGAAAAGACAAATCGGCAGTCACATTTGTATGGAGATATAAATCTGAATCGATTTGCTACAAATTAAATAACGTCAGTCCTTGACCCGCTAAACTCATTTGTGCCAGTATCTAACCAAATTGCTATAGTATGGCTAAATCTATTCAGAAAGTGATTCAAAGTCGATTTCTATTCGTTTTGGATGTTACAAACAAATGCACAGAGACATAATACTCTAGCGGAGGGTATACAAATTATATACAATTCTTCGATAAAGTGTTTATATATTTGAAATAATTTTTTGGTTATAATGGTTTTGTCTCTTTAAGCGCATCATATCAAGGGGATTATTATCAAACTAATTTTCAAAAAGGAATAGCAAATGAAATACAAAAGATGCATATTTGTAACTTCCCAATTATTGTGACTTTAATTGATGTTTCTTTTTTCGAGCGTAGAGCACTCTACATTACACTTTGGCACCGGTTATAATAAATGTCGTTTGTCGTTATGTGCCAAAAATCAACTGAGAATCAGCTGCTTTATATCCAAAACGTTTCAAGGATCTTATTTAGCTGCGAATAATTAACAAAAGTGACCATGACGTTTGTAGTTGTTTTAAAAATTCGCAGAAGTTACTGCTTAGATGTTAAATTTCCTATTAAATATTCTAGTGAGAAAATTACAGCATCATAAAGAACGTTATATTGCTTCCTAAGAGGAAGATATAATTCCCAAAATTCGTATATCATTATGAAGTTTAAGACATACCTTTATACGCTCATCCTGCAAGGTAGTAGTTAAATGCAGACAAAAAGATAACGCATCGAAGGAGTGATTTAAGACAAGGGGTATATTTGGACCAAATCCATACCATTTTTAAAATGTCCGCACATCTGAATGACTAGAGTTCAACTTTCTGAATAAGTTATGTTCTAAAGTTGTAAAGTTATAGTTTTTACAATCATAGTACCTCCCACACAAATCACACTAACAAATGTAAAATTAAAATATTAAAAACCTCTACGAGGATGATCAATGATTTTAATAGTCGTTGTACTCTCTTTAAATATGGGCGAGATTGTCATACATATTCAGGCGCCTCCACACAAAATGAGAACAATCTTCGATTAAGATAAAGTCGAAATAAGTTTCAATTTGAAATTTGGAAATGATTTTCAATTGCACTTAAAAATACAAAATATTTATTATATTAGCGGTAAAAATTAGAAGGAATAAAGCTAGGACCTTGAAATTTAGTACACATCCTCCTATGTAATATAAAATGAAAAAAACGTCATAAATATCTTACTTCAGTAGATATGTTAACAAAGGGTGATTTTTTAAAAGCTATAGGAAAGTTTTTCGAAAATAAAAAAACACATAAAATTCAGAAAAATGGATGAAATCTTTATTTGAATCGATAGTACGGTCCATATAATTTAATGTTTGAAGATTATTTCATGCAAATGTTGTCCTTGACTTCGCCTCAAATGGTCCATCCGCTTAGTCCAATTTTGGCATTTCCACGTTTTTGAGTAACAGAGGCCCAATTGCTGCGAACGGCGACGAATCGATAATTGATCGTCATCATTAACACTGGCCGATACAGCTGCGATATTTTCTTCAGTTCGCACTCTACGTAAGCGTGTTGGTGGTTTAATGTCCAACAATGTAAATTTGGTGTGAAATTTAGTCACAATAGCCCGAATAACCGCTTCAGTGGGTGGATTAAACTGGCCATAAAATGGAAGCGCGCGATGAACTTTCTTAACAGAGCACACATTTTGATAATAAAATTCAATAATTTGCAAGCGTTGTTCGTTTGTAAGACGATTCATGGTTAAATTATAGACCAAACTGAAGATGTTGCTGTTTAAAACAGTGTTGCCAAAAAGATAATAGCTAAAAAATCACCCTTTACAAATCAGCGATTTAATTTTAATCCGCAATTAAATGAAAATTGCCCAACGCCCCATAGTGGAATATTTTCATACAAGCTGCGGCAAAAATTAGAATGAATAGAGCTAGGACCTCGAAATTCTTTTGTCCGCCCACAACCACGCCCACCTCTCATGTAAGTTAAAATGAAAAAACGTTAAAATTTCTTATTTATATATATATATTTGAATACAAATCATTACGAGTGATTTCATTTGAGTCCACAATTAAATTACCAATGCCACGCCCAAATTAATTGTTTAGTTTTTTACGATTTTCGAAATTTTTTAAAAAAATTAGTTTACTTTTTAAACGATGACACATGGCTATTATAGCTGTATACTTAACTTAAGTTTATTATCGACAATATTTACATGCGCTCGCATGCCATAAAACCTTACATCCCTAAAGTATGCTTTAAATAAAACTTCCTAAATACATTAACAGAGAACAACGAAAAATGTATTGCTCTATAATTGGCCTAGAAGGATTTACTATTTCAGTAATTAAATCGATGTTGGCAGCTATAAGCAGAACATTCTTTTTAAAATGAATAAATAAGACAATAGTTTAACAATATATGTAAATGCCGATACATCGGTCGGCATTGTGAATATAGTTTTATACTGTAATACTTCAGGTAAACGTCTGTCTGAAAAGGAAAGCAAAAACGTAATTGCAAAAGAACACCTCAAGAGCTTCTATTTTCTACGAACTAGACGAAATTTTAATACGATACGTGGTTTCCGAGATACATCCCAATAAAATAAATAATAAAATATGATGAAATTTTGAACTGTTTTAACATTTTTGAACTTTAAATGCATCCACAGCTAAATGTAGCCGCGAGATTGGCAAAATCTTTTAGAATATGCTTAAAATGAAAAATTCAGTCAGTTAAGTTGAGATTTGGGCGCATGAAATTTGGAAGTTTTTGCCGCTGATAATACACTATAGGGGAGCATACAAATTTCCGTTTTTTACGATTTTCGAAATTTTTGATAAAACTTACTTTTATCGATGACAAACGGCTATTATAACTTAATAAATAACTTAAGATTAATATATCGGTTAAATATTTACTTGCGCTCGAAAGCCATAAACATCATTGAAGTATGTTTTAAACATTTTTTTAAAGACATTAACAGAGAACAACGAAGTATTGTTTCGTTTTTGGCTTAGAAGGTTTTGCCATGTTAGTAATTAAATCGATTTTTGCAGCTATAAGCATCATATTCTTTGTTGGTAATAAAGGGAGTAAAACGAAAAGCGATTCGCAACTTTTATATGAACAAATCAGTATCAGCAAGTTTTTTGCTGTTTTAGAGTATCGCTTATGTCGTCTTATATCAATCGTATTGTTACTTCCTTGGAATTCGTTTTTGGTGTTAAGTATTTAATTTTATTTTGATTTTATAAATTGCTACTTCAGCAAGTTTTATTAGTACTTTTGTTTGGGTTATAAAATATTGAGCTGTGTTTTGCCTGTACCTCGTACTGTTGACTGTCGAAACAAAAAGTAATTTCATAGCTGAAGTTTCTAAATTACATTTCCGTTACGGAGCTTTTATTATAATGAGATAATACGCTTGGAACAATTTACATTTATAGAAAAGTGTATCAAAAGGAATACCGAAGATGTCTGCGTCTGTATTGAAACATTCGAAAGGGCGGTTCAGGTTAATGAGTTAAGGAGTGCAGTCAGCATTTTTTCACAAAACAAAACGAGCGCTATCGCTAATAGTATCACATTGTATCATACAATGTGAACTTTTGGTGGTTAGCAAAATAGTGGTACCTCCTAATGCCAAAAATTTGCACAGTGGGTCCGCTGGACCCACGTGGACCTTTGAGGGATAAGGTTGAGATTTCTGAAAACATCGTCATAGAGTAGACTTTTTGCAATTAATAAGAATATGAGTGTAGTTTGACGATGACAAGGATCTAAATTAACAACACAACCAAGGGCCGTCGATGATTCTGAAACTCCCCACTCCCCACCACTTGACTCCTGTAAGAAGGCAGTGTGGGCTAATTTTTCCAAGCCTTACATCATAAGCTGATAGGCTTTAGTTAAATAAGAATTCCCTCCGAACGAATGTGTTGAGTAAGCGCTTTTCCGCGATTGTTGTACAAGAGCTTATACAACATCTGATGTCATCAGTTCTCCTCATTGTTCTGTAATTGCTGCTTCAACTCTTTTTCCACTCCATTATATCCACAGAAACTCAAAACTCAGCTGTCACCTACTTCGCGGATGGCTGACAATTTAAACGGGTACGGGGTTTATGTAATTAATAAACGCTTCAGGTTAATTAACGAACGAACCCCATTACTCATACGCTTCACCCCATCCCTCAGAGCATTTCACAAACACAATAAAGCTCCAACAGAATTCAACATTTTAAAATAATGGCGAAAGCAATTCTTCATCCTCAACGTAATTTTCCTCCTCTGCTACTGCAGAGTTCTTCTCCGAATTTAATTTGAATTGGTAATTTTATGATCCTTCCTGCCAGCAGAGTCAATCTCAATTTTAGTGCTTTGTTTGCCTTTTAGTGGCGGAGGTGGAGTAGAATTTATTCTTCCCCCAATGGCAGGAAAATGCAATTTTATGCGAATAAAAGGAGTCATAAATTCTCGTAATGAGATAGGGGAAACGAGTAATGCTCGATGATATTTTTAATTTTACGAATCATTATGATGGTCGTCAGCATCATTGCAAGTGATAGATACAATAATATTAGCTAGCATACGCAGTGCCAATGGTGTGTGGAAGATTTAACATGTCGTCATGGACCATTGCCAACCTGCGATAACCTGGTGCGAGTGATTTTCTCCGCCAAACTACCACTGGTGTTGTGTTTATTAAACTGGGTCGCCACAATATTTTAAAAATTATCAGCGGTTTATTTTATTGAATGCGTTCGCAGCTCTACTGTACGTTCCTAAGTTTTAAGAAGGATAATAATGAATACATTTTTGCATAAAAATCACATTTAGGACATTTTAAATTAAAAATGTGTTTATTCTTTAAATATAGTTAATGCGTGTAAATAAATTTCAATCAAGTTCTTCACACAGACAAGTATTAATGAACTTATAGAAAGCTCACTTCGGATTGTTTAGAAATTACTTTAGTACTGGTCTAATTCTCCTTAGGTTGCCCACATTTTTTCTTAAGTACTTCAAATATTATTCTAAACAAGCACTACAAAGTAATAGCTCAAATCTTTATGACTGAATTATCATAAAATAAAAAAAACCTGGATTTAAAAAAAAGTCGCTTATTATTTCTCAAAAACGGATTCGGCGCACAGAAGTCTTTGGAAATTGTCTCCAAACTTTCTTGCCTAGCAATTGACTTGTCCTATGGAATATTTTGGTCCCCTACAAAAAATCAATTAGCGATTTTTTAACTAAATGTTTAGAGTTATGTTTAGGGCTGTCAAACCTCAGTGTTAAATTTCTTCCAATATTTATTTTTCTCAAAATCGCATATATGAATACAACTGCGCCTTGCTGAAATATAAAATCGTTTTGTAAAGCAATTTCAATTTCTGAATCTATGGTCACCTCACTCTGAATTTGATTTGGTAGAGAATAAAATAAGCTAACATACATTAAAAAATTATGAAAATTAAAACTATGTTTTTTAGGATATTTAATGAATAAAGACATTTTTGTAATCCTTGAAAAAGTACGTGAAAAATTTCATCAAAATGGAAGAAGATCAAAATTGGCATTAGATTGAAATCTTCTGGAATTATCATATAAATAATTTGAATATCGGGCTAATAATGAAATTGCAAAGTTATCCCCTTTCGATTAGAATTTTGTGACGATCAAAAATAAATATCCTTTATAATATCTCATGTCGATATTTAAATGGGTTACAAATGAAATGACAAACTTAGTACACCTTCACCCCACAGAGGGTATAATAATATTCTTAAATATGCCTATGAACAATATGTGCAAAATATAAAAAAAAAAACAGTTTTGAATGTTATAAAAAAACAATTCAATTTCTTAAATCAAGTATACAAACTAAATAATTATTTGGCAAAACGAGAGATAAACTCAAATTATAGAGAGTTACTTTTATTTGTGTTGGAGGCATTAGAAGGGTCGCACAAAATGCAAAAATTAATAAATTTCGTAAGGGGTGCAGACTGGTCCCAAATCCATATAAGTCGAAAATTAAAGATACATACGGGAAGGATTTTGGTATCCTGTAAATGTATGTGTTTGACAAAAAATGTTAAATCGGAAAGGACATTTGTATAGGGGTATATTGAAACCTGGAACGAAATAGGTGAAATATGATATGCCAAAATCGGTTAAACATGTGGGAGCAACATTTGTATTGGGGCTATATCTAACTCTGAACCGATCTTACCCAATTTCTGCAAAGGTGATTCTAGTTGGATTATAAGATGTTGTGCCCAATTTAAAGAAAATCGGGAACAATGTGTGGTTTCTAGATCGGCAAAAGTCAAATCGGGAGCTACATTTTTATGGGGGCTATATTATATTTAGCCACAGGTGTTTCTAGTTAGATTATATGTTGTTGTTAAAGAAAATCGGGTACAATATGTGTTTTGTAGAGCGGCAAAAGGCAAGTTGGGAAAAACATTTGTATGGTGATGATATCTAAATCTGAACCGACATTACCAACTTTCAGCATAGCTTTTACTAGTTGGATTACAAGATATTGTGTCAAATTAAAAGAAAATCGAGTACAATATGTGGTATATAGAGCTGAAAATGTCAAATCTGGAGCGACATTTGTATGGGGGCTATATCTAAATCTGAACCGATCTTACCCACTTTCTGCAAAGGTGTTTCAAGTTGGATTACAAGATATTGTGTCAAATTAAAAGAAAATCGAGTACAATATGTGGTATATAGAGCTGAAAATGTCAAATCTGGACCGACATTTGTATGGGGGCTATATCTAAATCTGAACCGATCTTACCCACTTTCTGCAAAGGTGTTTCTAGTTGGATTATAAGATGTTGTGCCAAATTTAAAGAAAATCGGGAACAATGTGTGGACTCTAGAGCGGAAAATGTCAAATCTGGAAAGACATTTGTACGGTGGCTATATCTAAATCTGAACCGATCTTACCCACTTTCTGCAAACGTGTTTCTAGTTGGATTATAAGATATTGTGCCAAATTTAAAGAAAATCGGGTACAATATGCGGTCTCTAGAGCGGAAAATGTCAAATCTATATCTAAATCTGAACCGATCTTACCCACTTTCTGCATAGGAGTTTCTAGTTGGATTATAAGATGGTGTGCCAAATTTAAATGAAATCAGTTACAAAATGTGATTTCTAGAGCGGAAAAAGTCAAATCGGAACCGAGATTTGCATGGGGGCTATATCGAATTCTGAACCGATCTTACACACTTTCTGCATAGGTGTTTATAGCTGAATTATAAGATGTTTTGCCAAACTTAAAGTATATCGTATTCAATATGTGGTTTATAGAGCGGAAAATGTCAAATCGGAAGCGACTTTTGTATGGGGGTATATTAGGGCGTACCTCAAAAAAAAAGTTCGCCGTACACCTTCAAATATGAAGTATTATTGAAAGGTAGTTTCAAAAAAATTTTTTTTATTTTTTTATGCCGAACGTAGGGGTCGCGCTTTTACATTTTTCTATATAACTTCTGCATTTATAAACAGATTTTAAAGTGTGATACATCGATGTTTTTATCTCGACGAGGCCGATTTTTTTGTCTTTGAAGTCATTGAGCTCAAGCACCCCCTTCTGGTACTTACCCATCATATCTCAGTTGCTACTACCCTAATGTACCACTCTAATATCAGAAAATTAAAGCTCGCATAAAATCATGAAACTCTTCCTAAGGAAGTATGTCGATTTTCCCAGCAGAAAAAGTGTTAAACTAGTTTTTTTCTTATTTTACCGAGAGCATTGCATGTATTTATAAGTTGTTCTTTGAATCTTCGATGTTTACAGTCGGTTGTCAAAGTGTAATACATATATTGGTGTTTTTGGCCCATGCGTTGCTCATCGGTGACCGCCATAGCTGATTCATGCACAACATGAGCAAAACTACTTTGTCACATTGTTTCCCTATTGCAAATCGTTTTACCTGTGAAGTAACGGTCTATATTTTATTGTAACAATAGAAGAAATTAGTTCAGTAATAAGGCGTTGGTGGCTCAACAAAGCATTATTAAATATTTAAATTTCCATTATACAACGATAAAAAAACTAAAAAAATGTACGATGTTATTAATTATTTCTTGTATCTGCGGCATAACACTAATCCCAATAGAAAATTGAGTGCTTTTAAACAAGAAGCTTTCAGAAGCATTACCCTTTTATGGGAGCGGGCAGGCATTCCAATTATATCGGTATCAGGTGTTCGTAAACGGTTGGATAAACTTCTAGACGATTACTATAAATTGGTTAAAAGTCCATTGAAATGCAATGTAAATGAGTGGAATAAATTGTTCTCAATTTCGCGTTGTAAGTGTGGCATAGAAAGAAATGTTCCATGCAGTTGCACCGCCTCTGATAAAATCCCAGACGATGCGAAAGACTTTTTCATCGATCAATGGGGTCCACGGCTGATGACTTTGGATAATGTTTATCATATGATGTCGATGAAAAATTGCGGTGTTCAAACGTGCTCAATTGTTGCACCATCAAAAGCGGTATATACCGAGTTCAACAGTATTGGGTATTAACCAGGCAGCGATGAAGAGCTAGAATTTGAAGAAAATGTTGGCGATTCCTCAGAGAAGATTAAAACAACATTTACGGTGGCGGACATTTCTTTGCGTAATTTTAGTTCGGCTTTGGATCGCAGCGATACTTCAGTTCGCTACGGTGCCTTGCTTGCGGCCATGTTAATAAAAGATTTAAAATTGTCTATTGCCGCAAAAGCCAAAGAAGAGTTATCTGCAGAAACAGCCGAAAATATATGTCAGTTCTTTGAAGGGCTTATCATCAATAAAAATAAAATATTTCGAGAACGTGTGAAGTTCCGTAAGGAAGCAAAAGCGGCGGCCAAATGCCATCAATTATTAAAGTGTATCTCTTTCGATGACAAGAAAGAGCCAACTTTGAAAAAAGTAACCGAGGCAAATGTGACGCGAAATATTGTTTTAAATGAAGAACACATCACCATTGTAAAAGAGCCTGATTCCAAATTCATTGGTTATGCTACGCCCACTGATAGCTCTGCTTTGGGGATCCAGAGGAGCATCGTGGATTACTTGAGTCGTGAAAACTTCAATTTGGATGACTTAGTTGCCATAAGTTGCGATGGAACTGCTACCAACACTGGGTACAAAAGTGGAGTCATTGTGAGAATGGAACGCCATTTACAGAGACCGCTGCAGTGGTTCGTGTGCCTTTTCCACTTCAACGAGTTACCATTTAATGCGCTGTTAAGATCATTGCTTGGAAAACAGAAAGGACCTGGAATCTGGCCCGGAAGTATCGGAGAAGGCATTCAAAATTGCATACACTACCCTGTAAGTTTAATATATTAATAGTGTTTCGTGTCCGTGTGTTCCGTATACTTTACTTGTGAGCATTTTATTAATTAATAATTCGCATATTTTGTTGCTTATTCCGTTTGGTCAGGTCAAACAAAATTTCGAACGCATTACAATGGGAGAAATGCCAGCGAACATAGATGGGTGGAATATTCGAGGCGACCAGCTTTACTTGTATCGTATGGTTCGAGCCGTTCATACCGGAGAATGCGATGAAAAATTAGCCAGCGAGAAGCCCGGCGCTATTTGCAAAGCGCGCTGGCTAACAACAGCCTCTCGAATTCTGCGCTTTTATATGACGTGTACGCAACCCTCGATGGTATTGAGAAAACTGGCTCAGTTCGTTGTGAAAGTGTATGCACCATTCTGGTTTCTTGTAAAAAGCCAACCACTGGCAATTCACGGAAGTCGGAATGTTTTCCTTTATATATGTTGGATTCGTCAGTTGCCAAAAGATATTCAAGAGGTCATCCGTCCGTTCATTGAAAATAACGGATATTTTTTTCATCCTGAAAATATTTTGTTATCGATGATAACAGACCCAGATCAACTAGTGCGTTCAGATGCCTATGATAAGATTTTATCAGCCCGCAATGAAGCCACAGGAAGCATTCGACAAATGTTCGGTCCACCAGTTCATAATTTTATCAATTTTGATAGTGACTCATATTTCAATATGATCGATTGGAAACAATTTGAATTGACTGAGCCGCCATGCTTGCAGTTTTTTTCGCAAGAACAGTTAGAAGCATTCCAATTTTCAGAAGAAATTATCGATTTACCAGGTTAGCACAAGAAAAACTTAATTTGATTGCTTTCTTTGCTGAACTCATTTATTTTCACAGATTATCCATGCCATTCTCAAAACACCGAGCGTTTTGTTCATGTTGTGCATGAATCAGCTATGGCGGTCACCGATGAGCAACGCATGGGCCACATCTTTTCTAAACTTGAGAGCCGCCAAAAATACACCCAACTTGAATCGCGTCGAAATATGGTTGATTAAAATTTTAATTGTACCTTAATTTTTATATTTATTGTTCTAAGAATTGAAATATGATGCGTAAATAGTAGAAGGGGGTTGTTGAGGTCAACGACTTTAAAAACTGAAAACCTGTTATGTGCGGGACAAAAACACCAATATATGTATTACACTTTGACAACCGACTGTAAACATCGAAGATACAAAGAACAACTTATAAATACATGCAATGCTCTCGGTAAAATAAGAAAAAAAATAGTTTAACACTTTTTCTGCTGGGAAAATCGACATACTTCGTTAGGAAGAGTTTCATGATTTTATGCGAGCTTTAATTTTCTGATATTAGAGTGGTACATTAGGGTAGTAGCAACTGAGATATGATGGGTAAGTACCAGAACGGGGTGCTTGAGCTCAATGACTTCAAAGACAAAAAAATCGGCCTCGTCGAGACAAAAACATCGATGTATCACACTTTAAAATCCGTTTATAAATGCAGAAGTTATATAGAAAAATGTAAAAGCGCGACCCCTACGTTCGGCATAAAAAAATAAAAAAAATTTTTTTGAAACTACCTTTCAATAATACTTCATATTCGAAGGTGTACGGCGAACTTTTTTTTTTTACTTGTAACCTGGTACGCTCTAGGGTATATCTAAATCTGAACCGATATGCTTCGAATTAAATTGCGTTCGTCCTTGATCCACAAAACTTACTTGTGGCATTTTTTGTCAAGATCGGACTATAATTGCGACCTGTAATTTGATTACAATAATAGATGGACAGATGGACAGACGGACGGACAGACAGACAGACAGTCACATCGTTCCATGTAACAATATATCCCCATACAGATGTCCGTTCCGATTTAACATTTTTTGTCAAACACATACAATTACAGGATTCAAAAATCCTTCCCGATTTCACTTTTTTATCGAACTGCATTGTAGTGAGATAGAAAGTGGGGTGTATCATATAGTGGCTCCGTCCGTCTTTAGTCTTTCCTTACTTCTTTGGGAGATGCCCATATGTCCATACTTTGGTATAACCCAAATGAGGCCCCATTCTGCTCAATTACAGCTCTAGAAACTACATTTTACATCGGATCTTCACCAAATTTTGCAGATCATTATATGTTTCGACTAGGAATACCTACCGCGAATGAGAAATATACTGGCGCATGTTTTGGCACAGACCTCAAGTGTTGTTATAGGCCCCCGTCCGATTCCTCCTATTACCGCTGTATAATCTGTATTTATCATTGGATCTTGATCAATTTTTCCATAGCATGTTATATTTACTTTACTCGGAATATCTTCTGGAAAATTGGACCAATTATTTTATTATTACAAAGCGAGGTATATAAGCAGGGAGCGGTGTTGGCCCTGCCCGACTTTAGCCTTTCCTTACTTGTTTTAATTTGCCTACTTATTTAAATGCAACTTTGCATGAGGAGTTGCCCAGATTACAACGAGTAACGGTATTTTCGGAGTACTTGCACCACCTTTCTTAATCTTTTGGTTTGTTGACAATTTCAATATCTCGCTCTCTAACGATCTCCATCTTTGTTCACAATTAACTTCTCTCTTCTTACAAGGTAATATTGCTTTCTAATTCATTTTTGATTTCCATAAAAATCGGCAAAACACAATTTTTTGAAAAAAAATATCTTTTTTGATGACACAAAAAAATCATAAAAATAGAAAAAAAAATCGGAAAAAAATAAAAAAATCGAAAAATCTTTTTTCTATTTTTTTGGAGATTGTTCCTAAACCACTGTGTCCATGTGTAAATTAAATTCGCAACATTGGAAGCCATTGCAAACATTCCACTACATGTGATACATTTTTCTCTGTTTTTTATCTCTGTTACTTGATCGAATAGCTGAAATTCGAATGTATTCAAAACTCATAGACAATCGTTATAATTCGACACAAAACAGAGGATATGTTTAAAACCAATCCCTGTGCAATCAACGACAACAAGATAAACACACAAAAAGTTTATAAATTTTAAACATCATTAGCACAAACTATCAAAACAGGAAGTTTTCTATTTAAAATAATCAAAATTTCCAATTTCCATATCAGTAGGCTATAAGTAACTCTTGTAATCAAGGTCTTGCTTATTTCCGGAATGTTTCTATCCCATTAAGTAGTTCATATTTCCACCTGCTACCACATCGAATTCTTGTACAAAAAGATGAGCATTTGTGATTCGCAGTAAAATTTGTTGCCAAATGCCCGAATGATTTTCTGCCAAATTTAGCTCAGCTGCTACTTAAATACACATAATCTCTCAGCCTACCCCGGCCCTGCTCCACCATTTGCCGCAAGCTTTCACATCCTGTTGAAAATCAATTCCACATCTTCTTGCAACACTGTTGCTTGTTGTCGTTGAGGTATACGCCGCTCTAACCGTTCTCTGTGGTTTATGACTGCTGGCGTTCCAGTCTTCTTCCCCGGGGGTGGTGGGGAAGTGGTTTATGGTAGCCCTTTATCTACCCCGCACTTTGGCCAAAAATCTAACTGTAGGCACGCAGCAAAGCATCACATTAATCCGTTTAAACCGAACTCAACCGGTGCCAGATAACAGCAAATTGATGTCCTAATCTACTTAAATGGAAAATGCTGTCCTTTGCTCGCTCACTTGCTCGCTGTTCTGTGCTGCTCCTCTGGTCACTGTTGTAATTTTTCATTATGCCGCCGGAGCCACTGCCAAACGTTCTCACACATAAACATTGTATTCACACGCAGACACAAACACACACGCGAGCACTTAGCCACTGACAAAAGCATTTAAGTGTGGCGCCGTGTAACGTACAAATGAATATTCCTCAAATGAGGTTGGAGTGAAGGTGCGAGTGTGGATGAGGTGGCGGTGGAGTGTGTGTGAGTGCGAGGAAATGAGGTTTTATTTTTGCGGTTATCGCAAACCGGAAGTGCGTTGTGTCACTATGAGCTTATGTCTATGTCGCTCTATGTGTGTGTGTCAGTTTCTCATAGTTTTCTCTACTCTGTGAGTTACGTTACTTGAGGCCATTCATTAGTTGGAATCCGAATGAAGAATTATTTCACTTAAATTGTCCATAAACTAGATTTACCTCAATTTGAAGGATTTAATTCTTGCTTTAAGTAATTTCTCTTCTTGCTCAATCTTCTTATCTTGCAGAATGCCTTCAGTGAAGGCGGGTGGGAATAACAAGTGCGGTAAAATATATCCATGAAATGTGAGAAGGTGTGTTCAAATTTTTTTAATTCATACTTTTGCTGAAATGAAAAAAATCTACTCAAGTTTACTGAAAATAAAGAATTAAGGAAAGGCTAATGTCATTATATCAAATAGAGGTATTTTTTTGCAAACGAGGACCGACGTGACCTACTTTCACTCGTAGAGCATAAGAAGTTAAAGTGGAAGAGACATTTTGGGGCTATCTAAAATATGAACCGATGTGGCCCACCTTCACTACAGATCTTTATAGTTAGAGTATAACGTGTTGTAACAAATTAGAGATTAAAATATGTGGTTTCTACTGCAGCAACAGTCAAATCGGAAAAGACATTTGTATGGAAGCAATATATAATTCTGAATCGATTTTCATCGAATTCAATAGTATTCATCTTTGATCTGGAAATATTGATTACCGGAATTCTCAATTTTTTGTTGGTGGATCAACCAAATCACTTCCAAGATCACGCTACCCAAAAAGTAGTCGTGGATCTGAAGCTCAGCCTGATTTGATTCCGTACATAACATATACCCGCAAGTACCCATGAACCGCATCTAAAGACATGTTAGCAGATTAGGCAATGTACAACGTTGACGTTCAATGCCATTGATTGATAGAAAATTTGGAGTTATCTATATCCACTTCATCATAGCAGTCATCATAACTCCAATGAAGCAATTTTTCCGAAGTTTTGTAAATATATTAATTGGCATTGATATGGCGTGAGTGGATGTTTGCCATTATACCATCACCTATATTGAAGATCTATCGGGGAAGCAAATTTTAAAATCAGAAGTTAAAAACAACTTCTTATCATTAAGTATAAATTGAATATAACAACGTGACATTAACATATTATACAAATCGTAAAGTTAGAAGATATATTTTCAAAAATACGACAAACAATTTTCCAATTATTCCTTTTGGGTATCGTTCCCCACTTGTTTTTTTTTGATATTTTTGAAATACATTTCCTACATAAAATTTGTTTGATTTTGTAAAACCTAAAAAATAACTTTACCTTAAACCTAAAAATAATTTAACTACTCCATTAAAATCTATCTAAAGTTGTACATGTAAATCAAAGTAACAATGACAGAAATTGTATAACACGTTAAAGCTCCATTAAAAAATCACAGTTACTCAGAATATTTCAATCCATATCATTGCAAGGAACACATTCACACATAATTCTCTAAAAATAGCAACCAGCATCCAGATCGTGCGGGAGGTCTTCAACATTAACGGAGAAAGGTGGTAAGTTTAAGAACAGTCGATAATTAATCTTTCTTGCAATGATACTCAAATTTATTAAGAGATTCTGATATGAGAGAGATCACATTCGAGAGCTTTTATCGCACTTATTCCTCACAACCTATGTTTTTGTTGTTTTTATACCCTCCACCTCCAGGATGGGGGTATACTAACTTTGTCATTCCGTTTGTAACACCTTGAAATATCGACCCTAGACCCTATAAAGTATATATATTCTTGATCGTCATAAAATTCTAAGACGATCTAGCCACGTCCGTCTGTCCGTCTGCTGAAAGCACGCTAGCATCTAAACGAAAGGAGCTAGAACGTTCAAATTTTCCATAAATGCGTCTTATAGTCGTAGATCGGTTGGGATTGAAATGGGGCGAAATCGGCCCAAAGGGAAAAAATTTTCCCTCACAAGGACTAAAAATACTCATAATAATCCCTAATATTTTAGCGTATTTAAGCATGTTTTTTGAATATGTCTGTTTATATTTGCTTGATTGTTGGTATGCGCATTCCCCTTATAGCAAAAACGTTCACCATAAAGTTATTATTATTTGTAGGGGGTGAAATGGGGCAAAAAAGGGATAAAAATGGTACATATTAAACGACAACCACTAGAAACACCTAGAATAATGAAATTCGGTGGATACATTCCTCTGATTGCGTAGACATTTAAAATAAACAGATTTTTCGAAATTCGTACTTTTTGGGGTTAAAATGAAAAAAGGGGATAAAAATAGTACCAATCAAATGACCGCAGCTAGAGTCATGAAATTCGGAGTATACATTCCTCCGACTGCGTAGACACGGAAAATAGACGAATTTTTCGAAATTTGTACTTTCAAGGGATACAATGGCACAGAGGGATAAAAATAGTTCCAACTAAACGACTACAGCTAGAATGATGAAATTCTAATTGCGTAGAAACGTCAAGGGGGTAGAAATGGTACCAACCAAATGGGCGCAGCTGGAATTATGGTATTCGGTGTATACATTCCTCTGACTGCATAAACACGCAAAATAAAAAGTTTTTTTCCAAATTCGTACTTTTTCTTTTACGGCAATAATTGGTTGAATCATGAAGTTAGGTTATTTTGCACTATGTACGTCTGATAATGGATTTTCAAAATTTGTATTTTTGGAATTAAAATAGACTGAAAATAAAACCAACTGTAGCACCCACTATCTACCAATATTTATGGTATTTAAGCTTTTTGAAAATATAAATATAAGAATATTTATTCTTTAAATTGACGTATTGGTAGCCTTGCCTTATAGCGTGGTTTGAAATAATAAATATTTTATATTTATTTATAAAATTATTTTTTCAATATTTGTATTTGTTTTGGTTTGGCTATATTAAAAAAATTATATTTTCCTGTAATATTACTGCACTTCTACAAAAATCGACAGCCTCTGTGGAATGTAATCCATGCTGAAGGGTATATAATGTTCGGCCCGGCCGAACTTAATGCCGTTTTTACTTGTTTCATTTTATTTCGTTTAAAAATGTGAAATTTTCCATTCAATATTAAAATCATATATGCAATAGGCTGGGTCGCGTTCCATACAACTGGAAAAACCAGTTTCCAGTCACCCCACGTTTTTATATAAAGCAATCTGTGATCTAAACGCTCCTGAAAATAACCCTAAAAATCGTGTTTTTCCGATGTAATTCTTTTTGTGTTACATTTTTTGATTCTTGTCTTAGAGTTACTTATTGGTCGAATTATTGGACGTTTATAGTAATTTTTTGTGGATTTTCACAGTGAGTATTGAAAACTTTTTCGTATTTAGTGGTAGTATTTTATAAAAAATAAATAGAAGTAGTCAATACCTTTCGAATGATGCCTAAATGATGAACATTGGAATGAAATTGACGCCGCAGCTCTCAGATGTTTTTACTTAAAAATGTGTTTATTATTATTACTTCAAATAAAGTAAATAAATGTACTTAAATTTATGCCATGTTCCTCATAAATTCAAGTATAAATGAACTTATAAAAAATACTTCAGAGTGTTTAGAAAAATACATGAATAGTAGTCTAAGAAGCAATTCTCGTTCGTTAGCCGAGACTTTCTTCATAAGTACTTCAAATATTACTCTAAACAATCACTGCGAACGCGCGTACCTAGCCTCCGCAGCAGTCATGGTGAAATATCTCAACTCTATATATATATACCATGTTGTCATTTTTCATATAAGTGTTGCATACTCTGAAGCGAAAAAATGTATTTCAATTATCAAGTATAGTCGTAGTCAGGCTGAGTACAAATTTACTTGAATTAAGTAAAAAATCCGAAAATGTTCCTCAGATTGAGTATAAATTTACTTAGCATGACTACAAATTTACTTAGTTTGAGTAACAATTTACTTGGATTGAGGAAAAAAATCGGAATATTTTCCTCAGTTTGAGTATAAATTTACTTGATTTCCTCAGATTAAGTAAAGATTTACTTGATTTGAAGAAAAATTTTCCTCAGTTTGAGTAAATTTTACTTGCTTTGAGGAAAAGTTGAACTGGTATCAAGTTCAAAGCATGTCTTATTTTTAAGGAAAAGTTTGTACTTGATGTGAGAAATTTTTGCCTTAGCGCTATACGAAGTTCAATTTTTCTCAGTTTTAGTACATAGTTAGTTAATCCGTGGCATACTTTTTTCTGAGTGTACAAATGTCCTTTCCGATTTAACATTTTTTGTCAAACACACACATTCACTGGATACAAAATTCCTTCCCGTTTTCACTTTTTCACCGAATTAAATTGTATTAGGATTGAAAGTGGAGTGTATCATAGAGTCGGCCCGCCCGACTTTAGCCTTTCTTACTTGTTTTTTGCTTTAGTGAAATAAAAATTAAATAATTAAAATGGTCACAAAATTCGGGTATATAAAAAATAAGGTTTTCTACCGTTTTTTTGTGCTGTTTTCCATTGATAATTCACAATCAACCAAAAATCAGGAAAAATATTAATTTTGAAACACTCATTCTTCACCTAAAATTAAAAAAAGTGTCGCTCTTTCATTTACATTTTAATCGCTCATAACTGTCAGAAATCAAAGAGTCGGATGGACCTTCTTATAGATTTATTATAAACACAATTATTTTGTCTAGATGATAACACAGAACATCTGCAAAAGCCAAATTACATATTTTAGATCTCCTTCCCCGAATGACAACAAGGCTAAGTTTATTTTATTTTTTTATTTATTTATTATGAATTACAATACAAAGTAAATTTATATTCTAATTTTGGGTCCAGGGATTGAGCCGGGGTGACTAAGACCATTGTAGCTAGTTATTGCAGCGACAGACCAGAGCCTCTGGTGGGAATCGAACCCACGACCCCCACGCTGAGCTAAGTTTATCTTTGTAACATATATTCTACAAACACCTAAAACATATCAAACCACCCTCTTATATATGATAAAAAGTACACATTAATTCTACCAGGCGTATAGAAGTGTTTATTTCAATGCACAGTGGGGAAATATACAGAAAATTTTGTTTAAATTATTCTTCGTTCCAAATTTGAACAGAGGCAAAACTTATATGAACTTTGGTGTGTACATTTCTCTTACAGTGTAGAGGTGTGATAAGACAGGGTTTTTCGAAATTCGTACTTTTAAGGGATAAAATGGGGTGAAAAGGGATAAAAATGGTACCGCCGCAATGACCAAACGGCTGTATTTTAAAAAATTTGTACTTTTGTGGGGGGAGGGGGTAAAATGGGGCAATAAGGGACAAAAATGGTACAAACAACACGACTGAGTCATGAAATTTGGTGTAAACATTTCTCTTACAGCGTAGAGATCAGATATGAAGTGAGTTTTTCGAAATTCGTATTTTTAAGGGGCAAAATGGGATGAAAAGGGATAAAAATGGTACCACCGCAATAACCAAACGGCTGGGCCCAGAATCTTGAAATTAGTATGCAAATTCTTCTTATACCTTCAACGCGCCCAATAAAATATTTTTTAAAATTCGTACTTTTTGGGGGTGAAATCGGCTACATATGGATAAAAATGGTATCAATCAAACAGATGGAGCTGGAATCATAAATTCGGTGTGTACGTCCCTCAAAATACTAAAAAATGCAAAATGAAGGAATTTTTCGAAATTCGTACTTTTAAAGGGTAGACGAGAAAAGGGTGATAAAAAAGGTACCAAAAACATGGCTGACGCTACAATCATGAAATTCGGTATGGATATAACAAGGAATTTTCCAAAATTTGTACTTTTAAGGGGATAAAAATTGTACCACAGCCCTGACCAAACGACTGGGCCAAGAATCTTGATATTTGTAAAGTATATTACTCTTATAGCACGAATACGTCCAAGAAAATATTTTAGCAAAATTCTTACTTTTAGGGGATACAAATATTACCAATCAAACAGACAGAGGTGAAATCATGAAATTCGGTTGGCACTTACCTCAAAATACTTGCAAACGCAAAATAAAAGAATTTTTCGAAATTCATACTTTTAAAGGGGTAAACGGGAAAAGGGGGATAAAAAAGGTACTATCGACACGACTTATGGCGTAACAAGGAATTTTCCGAAAGGGATAACATGAGTTTAAATTAGTACCAAACGGCTGGGCCTACAATCTTGAAATTTGGAACGGACATTACTCTTATATCAAGAATGCGTCCAAGAAAATATTAAAATTCGTATTTTTGACGTTGAAGGCAAAAAGAAATCAAACAGACGGAGCTGGAATTATGACATTAATTCTCAAAATGCTTAGAAACGAAAAATGAAGGAATTTTTCGAATTTCGTAAACAAGGTAAAGGTAATCATGAAATACGGTGTGGTGTGTATATACGTTTTACATCGTAGATGCGAGATAAGAAGGAATTTTTCGAAATTTGTACTTTTGAGTGATTGAAAATTGTACCATTCGGTGTGTATATTCAATGAAACGGGCAAAAAATGTCTACTCTTATGATATTTTTGTAAGAAAATTGTTTCAATTTGTGTGCCTACTCAAATTAATCTATTGACTACCTGTAAATTTAGGCACAATATAAATTATTATACCCTCCACCTCCAGGATGGGGGTATACTAACTTTGTCATTCCGTTTGTAACACCTTGAAATATCGACCTGAGACCCTATAAAGTATATATATTCTTGATCGTCATAAAATTCTAAGACGATCTAGCTATGTCCGTCTGTTGAAAGCACGCTAGCATCTAAACGAAAGGAGCTAGAATGTTCAAATTTTCCATAAATGCGTCTTATAGTCGTAGATCGGTTGGGATTGAAATGGGGCGAAATCGGCCCAAAGGGAAAAAATTTTCCCTCACAAGGATTATATATATATACCCATAATAATCCCTAATATTTTAGCGTATTTAAGCATGTTTTTTGAATATGTCTGTTTATATTTGCTTGATATTTGGTATGCACATTTTCCTTATAGCAAAAACGTGCACGATAAAGTGATTCTTATTTGTAGGGGGTGAAATGGGGCAAAAAAGGGATAAAAATGGTACATATTAAACGACAACAGCTAGAAACACGAAATTCGGTGTGTACATTCCTCTAATTGAGTAGATACATAATATAAAAGTATTTTTTCCAAATTCGTACTTTTAAGGGGTAAAATAGGAATAGAGGGATAAAAATGGTACCAACCAAATGGCTGTACCTAGAATAATGAAATTCGGTGTATACATTCCTCTGAGTCTGTAGACACGGAAAATAAACTGATTTTTCCAAATTCGTACTTTTTGGGGTTAAAATGAAAAAAGGGGATAAAAATAGTACCAATCTAATGACCACAGCTATAGTCATGAAATTCGGAGTATACATTTCTCTGAGTGTGTAGACACGGAAAATAAACTGATTTTTCGAAATTCGTACTTTTTGGGGTTAAAATGAAAAAAGGGTATAAACATAGTACCAATCAAATGACCGCAGCTAGAGTTATGAAATTCGGAGTATACATTCCTCTGAGTGTGTAGACAAGGAAAATAAACTGATTTTTCAAAATTCGTACTTTTTTGGGTTAAAATGAAAAAAGGGGATAAAAATAGTACCAATCAAATGACCGCAGCTAGAGTCATGAAATTCGGATTATACATTCCTCTGACTGCGTAGACACGGAAAATAGACGAATTTTTCGAAATTAGTACTTTCAATGGATACAATGGTACAGAGGGATAAAAATAGTACCAACTAAACGAACACAGCTAGAATGATAAAATACTAATTGCGTAGAAACGTCAAGGGGGTAAAAATGGTACCAACCAAATGGGCGCTGCTGGAATCATGGAATTCGGTGTATATATTCTTCTGACTGCATAGACACGCAAAATAAAAAGTTTTTTTCCAAATTCGTACTTTTTCTTTTACGACAAAAATTGGCTGAATCATGAAGTTAGGTTATTTTGCACTATGTACGTACGTAAATATAAGAATATTTATTTTTTGAATTGACGTATTGGTAGCATTACCTTATAAGCGTGGTTTGAAATAATTAAAATATTATATTTATTTATAAAATTAACTTTTCAATATTTGTATTTGTTTTGGTTTGGCTATATTAATAAAATTATATTTTCCTGTAATATTACTGCACTTCTACGAAAACCGACAACCTCTGTGGAATGCAATCCATGGTGGAGGGTATATAAAGTTTTTACTTGTTTTTTGTTTAATTTGTACAAGGGGGACAAAAATCAATGCGGTGTATTAATTCCTCCACGTAGGATCTGTAAACGAGAATTTGGTGTGAATACGTAGTTGCGCAACATAAAGCGTTTTTTCAAGCGATTTACCCTGAAATAAATATCCTTACACCGCGTACGAAATATCGGGTATTTGCTAGTTTTATATTTTCAGATAAAAAACGCTGGAATGTAGAAAGACGCTTTCGAAAAAATTAATCTAATATTAAGGTTACGATATATACTACATAACGTCTCTAGATCATGGTTTTGAAGAAGGAATACAAACAGCGTTATCGTCTACAACTTCCAACATTCCCCTGAATTGAATAGAACTCGAAACGAACAATGCATGAATGCTGTTACAAATTCAAAAATTGTTGGAACGCCTAGTTCACCCACTGTGCAGTGCCATCTAAATCAGATTTTCTTTAGGAAAAACTTGTTCATTCCTCCATTTCATTCTTCCATCTCGTTTTCTTTTTCTTATTCAATTTATCTCGTATTTGGTGTTGTTGTTGAATTCCAATTAATTATGGCATTATTAATGTTTATCTTCTTGTAATAAATTAATTGAATATACAATATCATTTCTGTTGTGCATCGTCCTGCTCGTTCACCAACTTGAAGGTATTTCCATCGATAAATACAATGGCATTAAGTTATTAACGGTAATAACTGGTAATTGTGCCAAAAGAAATATGAATGGAAATCTGTACCCGTAGCCAATAGTCTGCAGTCCGTACGATTGGGTAACTAATACACAATAAACGGATTATGTTGTTTAACTTGTTAAGCACAACATTACAATTAATTGGCTTTAATTATTGGCTATTATCATGGACTGGCAAATGGAACGTAACTAGAGAAATGAATGGCATCAAATGGCTTTTACATTCCCATGATAGCGAGGGAGAGGGGGCGCCCAGTCAATTGACCTCTCGTAACACGATAATTTCCCTTGACCACATCATGTCATTGAACGAAATCTTATATCCTTTTACCCCCTGTCAGTAGTCTTGACACTCTACGCAAACCGCAAAACCACTGCAACAAGTTTATTTACAGGCGCACAACACGACCGAGACTAACAGAAATTAAATATTTAGAGCGTAAACCACAATTTTCGGAAATTATTTAATACAAACAAACACAAAACTTTGGTTGATTAAACATTAAAGCCACAGCAAACAACATCGCATTCCATCGCCGAAAAATAATTGCGTTAGGAGGCTAAGCTTAACCAGCATTCCATAAAGTGTTCAATTGGATTTTTTAGTTGAAGTTAGAAGCCGAAAGAAAATTGGTCAAGTGTACAGTATCAGGAGGTATCATTGGTAAGACTAAATTTCGAAAGGGGAAAATACTTATAAGTTGAAACAGATAAGAGGAAAGATAAGCTGGCTCTACGTAAATCCGAAACATTCACCAAATCAATATTTATGAACCTAAAATATATTTGAAAGAATTACTAAATATAATTTTAAGTGTGTGGGAAAACTATATATATTTTTATACACTCCACGAGAGTATTATGTCTTTGTGCATTTGTTTGTAACACCCAAAAGGTAGCGTGATAGACCCATTGTTAATTATACCGATCGACTTAGAATCACTTTTTGAATCGATTTAGACCGTCTGTCTGTCCGTCCTCCAGTCTGTCCATCTATTCTTGTAATCACAATACAGGTCGCAATTGTAGGTAGAACCAAATGAAACTTTGCACAACGAAGTTTTTCGGGATAAGAAAGAACGCTATTTAATTCGAAGAAAATCGGTTCAGATTTATATATAGCCCCCATACGAATTTCACTCCCGATTTGAATCTTTTCTCTGTAGATACCACATATTTTAACAGATTTTCTTTAAAATTGGCAAAACATCTTATATTTCAACTAGAAACACTTGTGTTGAAAATGTGTTAGATCGGTTCAGATTTATACATAGCTCCAACACAAATTTCACTCCGATTTGGCTTTTTTCGCTCTAGAAACGACATTTTTTAAAAGATCTTCTTCAAACCTTCCAAAATATTTTATATTTGAACCAGAAACACCCATGGTGAAAATGGGTCAGTTCGGTTCAGAATTATATATAGCCCCATGCAAATTTCGCTCCCGGATTGATTTTTCCGCTCCAGAAACCACGGATTTTCATCGAATTTCTTCAAATTGAGCATAACACGTTATACTTGAACTGGAAGATTCTATTGTGAATGTGGGTCACAATCAATACATATATTCTTCTCGATTTAACAGGTCAGGTTATATTAGCCTATGATTAGGAAACATACAAAAATCCTCGATTTCACTTGTTTACCGTATTGAATTGTATTCGGGTAGAAAGTGCAGTGTATCATATAGTTGGCCCGCCCGATTTTAGCCTTTCCTTAGTTGTTGGAAATATATGTTATTTTTATGCAAATCGCAACAACGTCCACCTTCGTTTTTTTAATATTTTATGATCTTTTATTATTATTATATTGAAAAATAGTGAGCCGTTTGCAAATATAAAAAGAATATTTTAGAAGAATATATTTGTAGATTTTCACTATAAAATTGTTATTTTCAAACGAAGAAGTCTAAATTTTTGTCAGATTGTGTATTTTAGTTAAATGTACCAAATTCAATGCAAAACTATATTTTCGATTTAATGATGTTTCGTCATTTTGCATTTCAGATTTTCGTCTCTTTTATTGCAAAAAAAACTTAAAAAAATCGATTTTTTTTAACCCTTTATCCCAGTTCGAAATTCAAGGAAACAATCAACTACAACGAGTGAGGCCCATCGTTTATTATACAGATCGGCTTAGAATCACTTTCTGAGTCGATTTAGCAATGTCCGTCTGTCTGTCGGTCCGTCTGGCCATCTATTGTTGTAATCAAATTACAGGTCGCAATTATGGTCCGTTCTTAACAAAAATTGGCACAAGTATGTTTTGTGGATCATGGACGAACGCTATTTAATTTGAGGTAAATCGGTTCAGATTTAGATATAGCCCCCATACAAAAGTCGCTCCCGATTTCACTTTTTCCGCTCTAGAAACCACATACAGTACCCGATTTTCTCCAAATTTGACTTAACACCATATAATCTAACTAGAAACACCTGTGGCGAAAGCGGGTTAGATCGGTTCAGATGTAGATATAATTTTATTTATATATCTACAAATGTTGCTCCCGGACGTAGTTTCCGATTTAACATTTTTGTCAAACACATACATTCACAGAAAACAAAAATTCTAGATTTCACTTTTTTACCGAATTGAATTGTATTCGGATAGAAAGTGGAGTGTATCATATAGTCGGCCCAGCCCGACTTTAGCCTTTCCTTACTTGTTCTTTACTTCAACAATGAGATAATCTGCTATCTATTACAAAAATACGTACTACTAATTATATTATGTCATAATAACGTATACGTACCCCGGTGTTAGGTGTGTTGGTATATTTATACACTCCACGAGAGTATTATGTCTTTGTGCATTTGTTTGTAACACCCAAAAGGAAACGAGTTAGACACAACGTTTATTGTACAGATCGGGTTAGAATCACTTTCTGAGTTGATTTATCAATGTCTGGCTGTCGGTCCGTCTGTCCATCTATTGTTGTAAGCAAATTACAGGTCGCAATTATAGTCCCATCTTAACAAAAAATGGCACAAGTAAGTTTTGTGGATCACGGACGAACGCTATTTAATTTGAGGCAAATGGGTTCAGATTTAGATATAGCCCCCATACAAATGTCACACCCGATTTGACATTTTCCGCTCTAGAAACCACATATTGTACCCGATTTTCTTTAAATTTGGCACAACATCGTATAATCCAACTAGAAACACCTATGTAGAAATTGGGTATGATCGGTTCAAATTTAGATATAGCCCCCATACAAATGTCGCTTCCGATTTGACAAATTCCGCTCTAGAAACCATATAGTGTACGCGGTTTTCTTTAAATTTGGCACAATATCTTATAATCCATTTAGAAACACCTATGCGGAAAATGTGTAAGATCGGTTCAGATTTAGATATAGCCCCCATACAAATGTCGCTCTCGATTTGACTTTTTCCGCTCTAGAAACCACATATTGTACCCGATTTTCTACAAATTTGGCATAACACCTTATAATCTAACTAGAAACAGCTATGATAAAACTGGGTAATATCGGTTCAGATTTAGATATAGCCCCCATACAAATTTTGCTTTCACGTATTTCGATCCATGTTTCAATATACCCCCATACATTTATAGGATACAAAAACCATTCCGTTTTCATTTTTTACCGAATTGAATTGTATTTGGATAGAAAGTGGAGTGTATCATATAGTCGGCACCGCCCGACTTTAGCCTTTCCTTACTTGTTTTTCATATGATTGACATTGAGGTAAGATTTTTAGATTTGGATGAGAGTTTGGGGTAATAAAGAGTGATTTTTTTGAGGTTAGGATTTTCATGCATTAGTATTTGACAGATCACGTGGGATTTCAGACATGGTGTCAAAGAGAAAGATGCTCAGTATGCTTTGACATTTCATCATGAATCGTCTTACAAACGAACAACGCTTGCAAATTATTGAATTTTATTATCAAAATGCGTGCTCTGTTAAGAAAGTTCATTGCGCGCTTCCATTTTATGGTCAGTTTAATCGACCCACTGAAGCGGCTATTCGGGCTATTGTGAATAAATTTCGCACCAAATTTACATTGTTGGACATTAAACCACCAACACGCTTACGTAGAGTGCGAACTGAAGAAAATATCGCAGCTGTATCGGCCAGTGTTAATGATGACCACCAATTTTCGATTCGTCGCCGTTCGCACCAATTGGGTCTCTGTTACTCAAAAACGTGGAAATGCCAAAATTGGACTAAGCGGATGGACCACCTAAGACGCAGCCGCGGTCAACATTTAAATGAAATTATCTTCAAAAAGTAAATGTCATGGACCAATCTAACGTTTCAAATAAAGAACCGATGAGATTTTGCAAATTTTATGCGTTTTTTTTTTTTAAAAAGTTATCAAGCTCTTAAAAAATCACCCTTTATAACTTGCCTTAAAAATACGTGGGCGTATACTTACTATCATTACATTATATTTTAATTAAGTACACGTAATGTAAACAAAGTTATATTACCCTAGCAAAAATTGGAAGTACTTCCGTAGAAGGCACATTGCAACTCAAAATCAAAAAGTGCATTTTCCCGCTTTTGAGGAAGTTCTTTTAAACAACTTCCAAAAAAGTAACATTTCACGAATAGCATTTCATTAGTACGATCGGTTCAGATTTATATATAGCTCCCATACAAATGTCTCCTCCGATTTGACTCTTTCCGTTATAGAAAACACAAACTATGACAGATTTTCTTCAAATTTGGCAAAACAGCTTATATTTCAACTAGAAACAGCTAATAGGATAGATAAGTTCAGATTTATATATAGCTTCCATACAAATGACTCCTTCCGTTCTAGAAACAACAAACTTTGACAGATTTTCTTCAAATTTGGCAAAACAACTTATATTTCAACTAGAAACAGCTAATAGGATAGATAAGTTCAGATTTATATATAGCTTCCATACAAATGACTCCTTCCGTTCTAGAAACAACAAACTTTGACAGATTTTCTTCAAATTTGGCAAAACAGCTTATATTTCAACTAGAAACAGCTAATAGGATAGATAAGTTCAGATTTATATATAGCTTCCATACAAATGACTCCTTCCGTTCTAGAAACAACAAACTTTGACAGATTTTCTTCAAATTTGGCAAAACAACTTATATTTCAACTAAAAACATATGGAAATGTGTCAGATGAGTTCAGATATATATATAGCTCCAATACAAATTTCGCTACTGGATTGAATATTTCCGCTCTAGAAATAGCATATTTGAACAGATTGTCTTCTAATTCGGCACATCAGCTAATGTTTGGAATAGAAACAACTAAGCAAAAGTGGGTCACAGCGGTTCGGATTACATAGCTCTCGATTTGAGTCCATCCGCTCTAGAAACCACAGTTTGTGTTAAAATTTTCTTACAAATACAGATAGAAGCATGGAATTTGTAGTATATTCTCCTCTTATAGCTGCATCGTATATCACCCGGTTCAAATGTAATGACTAGGGTTTGGGGTTTCCCGGACATTTAGTAACGGATGTGCTTTTTAAAAATACTGTCATATTACAAATTAAAAGTGAATGTGTTTGCCAAAATATTTTACATTTTACAAATATTTTATTCTAGACTAATTGCCGCCATAAAATTGGACATTTAAATGATAGGCACAAGTGCCTGACAACAAAAACTCGTATGACTGAGAACGTCTTTAATTTAGAAGATTAATTCGTCTAGAGACGAAAATATTTAACAGCAACGGGAGAAATATTCTAAACTGTAAAAGCAATAGAAAATTTAATATTAATTAAATAAATTCATAAAAAATTAAAACATTGATATAGTCCAGTCATTAGTTCTTACAGAAGGTTATTTAATATACCGTAGGATATACATATTTCTATTCCTATTAGATTTCTCTCGAAAGTTTCCAGGTGAACAATCTTAATGTTTTCCCTATTTTTATACTATTTTGTACTGTCTTCATATGTAAAATAAATTCTTCATTAAGAATATTTTCACCTTTTATCTCGTAGATTCTTCTGGTAAAACAAGAAATTTAAAGTTAAACCAGATAGTACGAGGGGTTCAGTATTGACACTATGTCAGCCATAGTCAGTATGATATTTTCGATTTATATTATATAAATCCTGCAAATATCCAATCGCAAAAAATAGCGACTTCGCGAATTTAAAAAGTTTTTTTTTGCAGTAATATGATGTAAAGAAATGTTCATTACTATTGTCAATAATGTAAACATATGAATATAAAATATATATACAATTTCCCAATTGTACAGTAAAACTAAATTAGTGCTCAAAAGAATCAATAAAATATTTTGTAACATTTCCCGTATTCCCGGGAAATTTAAAATTTTTACCCGGGAATTCCCGGAGAATTTGGACGATTCGGGAATTCCCGGACCCCAAACCCTAGTAATGACCCATTTTATATCCTACACCATAGGGTATAATGACTAAGTGTAGGGTATCATATAGTCGGCCACGCCCGACTTTAACCTTCCTTACTTGTTTTTAAGTATGTTATGGCTAGGAAATGTGCAAAATTACAATATTGTATCTTTATTTTTCGACTTTATGCCATAAAAAATGTATTTGGGACCAGTGTGCACTGGTTAAGTCAATTACCAGACAAGGAAATTTGAACTCATTTTCGAAAGAATTCTGTGCGCTGAATACAATTATGACATCAGCTATTCGCATTTAAAATAACATTTCATTGGCTAGTTATCAACATTTAAAAATATATTTATTCTATTCTAAAAATATATATAAAATATACTCTTTGTCGATGACAACAATTCTATTACACATAATACTATTGCCTGATACTGTACTTCCCGATTACCCACAAAATCCATAATGTAACCCGTAGATGTTGTAACCACATTTTACGCTAATTAAGTTATTGTGTAAAGCTAATTGTTGTTTTTGTTGTTGTTTGTAGTATGCCTAAGGTTATGGAGGTGTGGGTAAACGCTACAATAATAAGTCAACAAATCAAGTTGGCATACCAAAAGACCACCACCTCTAAATCCTACCACAAATACTCTCCCCCTCCTCTGTTGACCAAATAAACAAGTAAATAATTGAGGTTATTTGATCACAACATAAAGTCAAATTCTTCTTGGTTTGTTTGTTCGTTTGTTTGTATGTGCCTGACATGCAAAATGTCTTAAACCCGAATGGATAATTTTGAAGTCATTAGTCTCCTCGGTAGTCTCCTGATGATTTAGGCCATAATTCCTAAACATTTGGAAAGTAAAGTGCCAAAAGAAACCCTCACTTTATGAGGCCATCTGCAATTACATTTGAAGCCCTGTAAAAAGTGCTAAATTACAACATTGGACGCAAATGTTGGTAGTTAGGAAATCCGCCAAAAAAAGAACGGAAGTTTATATGTCTCCGATGGGATTAAAACGAGAAGAAGCAGAAGCAGCAAAGCAATGGCAAAACAACACCAACACCACCAGCAACTGCAATAGCGTGAAAAACTCCATTTTCTCTGTGGAACAAAAAGTACGTGCTAATTTAGGAAATGTACAAATATACCACACACTCGTCGTCGTCGCCATACCCCTTCCGCGCGGGTCCAAAAAATAAACCACATGTGGCTTAACGAACGGAAAACAGTCAGCCAAACACTGTGTGGGAAACCATACGAAACAAACGGAAAAGGAAATGAAAACAAAAACACTTTCGCAAAAAGCACTGAATGGACAGACAGTGAACCAGTGGAAAAAAGGGGGAACGATGACTTAATGCCTTTACATTCTAATGGAATTTGAAAAATTTAAGAAAAAACACTTTATTGAATTGAATTAGCTTTCGAATTCCCAAAATTTATGTAGCTCTTTTAGATGTTCTTCTAACCACTGCTGGCTGGTATTTGCATGCTGGGAAATAAAATGACAAATAACAACACTGAAAAGGGAGAAAAGAAATTCCTTATGGGCCAGCCGAATAGAAATGTCGACATAAATGAAGAGAAATTCAGTCAATCAGCTGGGTCATGCAATCCTAAAACCAAGATAGAAGGAGGCGACACACAGTGTCACGGTTTCATACAACGAGTGGCCAAAACTACACCTTTTTCAATTGTAATTCAAAAGACACCAGTTGAAATTCAAAACTCTTCATTTGTAATTCAAAACTCGTCATTTGCAATTCAAAACTCGTCATTTGTAATTCAAAAGACACCATTTGAAATTCAAAAGTTTTCATTTGAAATTCAAAAATTATTCCATTTGCAATTCAAAAAGGGTAAACAAAATTATTCAAGCAAAATAAACATTAGGTTGGGTAGCATTTATTTATTTCTGTAAACTTTAATATTCTGCTGTTAAGAAAACATATTTACGTATCTCTCACGCAAATCTCTCTAACATATTTAAATTTAAAGATTTTATAACTTCTATACGGATGATCGGAATACTCTGAAATTTGGTCATTGGTATGACCAATATTGCCGTATGAGCGATATTGCAAGACCTCTCATACAAATTGGCATAAGCTTTGGTTAAAATAAAATTGATCAGTAACAATTTAATATTGGAAATGTTTTTACAATCACTTTATACCTGTAAAATATTTATGATTTGTTGTAACTCCCACACAAATAATCCGACCCTAAGTAAAATGCAAGTCCTTATAAATTATATGCAGATGCTCTGAAGGTTATAAACTATATATGAAATTGCCGACATTTTACATCATTATAAATTATTAGTTGCTTATCATTTTATTAAATATGTTTCCAAAACTGCAGAATATCCAAATTTGCAGAAAAAATAAATGCTACCCCACCTAATGTATATTATTCTTAAATAAGTTTGTTTACATTTTTGAATTTCAAATGGAATCTTTTGAATTTCAAATGGAATATGTTTTGAATTTAAAATGACAACTTTTGAATTTCAAATGAAAAGTTTTGAATTTCAAATGATATTTTTTGAATTTCAATTGATATTTTTTGAATTTCAAATGGAATTTTTGAATTTCAATTGATATTTTTTTAATTTCAAATGGAATTTTTGAATTTCAAATGGTGTCTTTTGAATTACACTTGAAAATGGTGTAGAAGGAATTATCGTACAAATTTGAAATTTGGTACATGCTTATATAGCAACTAAATATGATTATGGATGAAATTTCGAAAAAAATCAGAGATAGTTAACACACAATATATGAGTCATTCCATGCTAAACCGGCCAAAAAAAAATCCACATCGCTCCGATTTTCCCGAAAATTTCAGAAAATATTCTTCCTTAAAAAAGATTTTACACATGTCTTAGGCAAAAAATCTTAAAATTTTCTTTGCAGAGTTATAGGCATTGCAATTTACACAAAAAATTGAAAATCCTGTTGACGAGTGTATTTAAAATCCTTGTAATTCGTAATCAGTTCAACCGATTTTAAAGTTTTATACCTTGTTTGAAAGGTCCTTTGGGGTACTTTAAACCTATTTTAAATTTATTTCCGGTTGAGTTTTACAAACAATTAATTATTTTCAATTGTGGAATTGATGTTTTAAAATTTTTATATCAGTACATTGCATCATCCCAAAACACTCTAAGAACATTTTAGATGTGTTTTCCATGTCCTCTGAGCAGCAGATTTAGTGGGTTGTATTTAAAAAAATATATATCAACATAACATTATGAGACAAATATAACAGAAATAATAGAAACAACACAGATAGCTTAATTATACCCACCACCTCCAGGATGCGGGTATACTAACTTTGTTCCGTTTGTAACACCTTGAAATATCGACCTGAGACCCTATAAAGTATATATATTCTTTATCGTCATAAAATTCTAAGACGATCTAGCCATGTCCGTCCGTCCGTCTGTTGAAAGCACACTAGCATCTAAACGAAAGGAGCTAGAACGTTCAAATTTTCCATAAATGTGTCTTACAGTCGTAGATCGGTTGGGATTGAAACGGGGCGAAATCGGCCCAAAGGGAAAATTTTTTCCATCACAAGGACTAAAAATACCCATAATAATCCCTATTATTTTAGCGTATTTAAGCATGTTTTTTTAATATGTCTGTTTATATTTGTTTGATATTTGGTATGCGCATTCCCCTTATAGCAAAAACGTGCTTCCTATTTTTAGGGGGTAAAATGGAACAAAAAGGGGATAAAAATGGTACATATTAAACGACAACACTTTGAAACACGAAATTCGGGGTGTACATTCCTCTAATTGATTAGATATATAATATAAAATTATTTTTTCCAAATTCGTACTTTTAAGGGGTAAAATGGGATAGAGGGATAAAAATGGTACCAACCAAACGGCTGTACCTAGAATAATGAAATTCGGTGTATACATTCCTCTGATTGCATAGACAAGTAAAATACACGGATTTTTCAAAATTCGTACGTTTTGGGGTGAAAATGAAAAAAGGGATACAAATAGTACCAATCAAATGACCGCAGCTAGAGTCATGAAATTCGGAGTATACATTCCTCTGACTGTGTCGACACGGAAAATAAACTGATTTTTCGAAATTCGTACTTTTTGGGGTCAAAATAGAAAAAGGGGATAAAAATAGTACCAACCAAATGACCGCAGCTAGAGTCATGAAATTCAGAGTATACATTCCTCTGACTGCGTAGACACGGAAAATAGACGAATTTTTCGAAATTCGTACTTTTTGGGGTTAAAATGGAAAAAAGGGATACAAATAGTACCAACCAAATGACCGTAGCCATGCAATTCCACGGAAAATAAACTGATTTGTCGAAATTCGTACTTTTTGGGGTCAAAATAGAAAAAGGGAATAAAAATAGTACCAACCAAATGACCGCAGCTAGAGTCATGAAATTCCGAGTATACATACCTCTGACTGCGTAGACACGGAAAATAAACGGATTTTTCGAAATTCGTACTTTCAAGGGATACAATGGTACAGAGGGATAAAAATAGTACCAACTAAACGACTAGAATGATGAAATTCTAATTGCGTAGAAATGTCAAGGGGGTAAAAATGGTACCAACCAAAAGGGCGCAGCTGGAAACATGGAATTCGGTGTATACACTCCTCTGACTGCATAGACACGCAAAATAAAAAGTTTTTTCCAAATTCGTACTTTTTCGTTTACGGCAAAAATTGGTTGAATCATGAAGTTAGGTTATTTTGCACTATGTACGTCTGATAATGGATTTTCAAAATTTGTACTTTTGGAATTAAAATAGAATGGAAATACAACCAACTGTAGCACCTACTATCTGCCAATATTTATGGTATTTAAGCTTTTAAGAATATATATTTTTTGAAATAAATAATGGTTTGAAATAATTAAAATATTATATTTATATATAATATTATTTTTTCAATATTTCTATTTGTTTTGGTTTGGCTATATTAAAAAAATTTATATTTTCCTGTAATATTTCTGCACTTCTACGAAAAGCGACAACCTCTGTGGAATGCAATCCATGGTGGAGGGTATATAAAGTTCGGCCCGGCCGAACTTAACTTGTTTTTAGGAAAATTTGGTTTGAGAATTTATAAAAAAGAGAGTTTACGGAAAAAATTAATAATTAATGTTTTAAATATTTGCGGTAAGTGTTATTTTAGTCCAGTTTCAATTCCATTTCATCAATTTGGTTTTTGAAATGACAATTTTCTTGCGATATCTAGACTTACATTTTCATAAACGACTCTACTGATGTATGTACATTCAGATTTGCTTTGGATTGGATAACCATTATTTCAATTAAATCGTTATTGTAATTAATTCATAAGTTTTTTTTTCATGAATGATACTGGCGTTTTTCGGAATATTTTATTGTTTTACGCCTTCTTCGAGAGGGATTCCATTTACATTTATTGAGTTTCTTATTAAATCTGAATGGTGAATTAATATCATATTTGTTGTGTAGCCGCTTGGAATAGTAACATTTTCTATTATTTTTTAGGGTCAGTTACCAGTAAAGTCGGTGAATTGTCGAAATTGGCAAACAAATCTTCTAGTCGTATTTACAGCATTACTCCAACCATATTCAGTCTTCACCATGTCGACATATAAACCCCATTTATATAGATGCTTCCTTACAGGAATACTACTTTTACATGTCATTTTTACTGGTTGCATCACATTATTGTAAGCCTGGTGTAGCTTCAATCATGTATACCGTGGTTTTTATACACATTTTTGTCATGGGCTTGTGCACTAAAAAAATTATGCACACTTCATTAGCAGGTATTAGAAGCTGAAGTTGACATTTTTTGATTCGAAATACCTGTAGCCTTATTCAAAATAAAAATTGGAGATATAAAACAATATATATTTTTTTTGCAAGCTGCGAAAGTCGGAAATTATATTAAAATATTACCTTCAATGATGCCATAGTTGTTTACAAAGTACTTGCTTATACAATATAATATATAATTGAACAAGTACTTTTTCTTCATTAAAATGAGTCGTACGAACCATGCTAAGAAGGTTTTTATTAAATGTTCAATACTTCATTATAACTGAGTCATTTTAATATTGACTATTTTGTTATATAATTATTGCTTTTAAAATACGTAACTAAAAGAAGAACTTTGAGCTATCATTGCTCCCACAAAAATAACTTATTTTGAAAACTCTTTTGAAGTTTTCTTGTCCAGACTGTTTTCTACTAAATTGCACTAAATGATTTGTAAAATTCTTAATAAAAATTTTCTCGATTTTGGCCGCAGCCGTGACATTGTGCGACATTCCCTGGATATGACAAATCCCATTCCAGGGATTCCAGGAAATAGGTTAATAATACCCTTTATTTATATTCATTACCATTTAAAATATCATAACTAATAAATTACTTAAACTTGTATTTAAATTATATAAACTTTTAGGAAAAATTTGATTTTGAAATGGATCACGGTAAACAATTCCTTGTGGAACTAAGTATTACAAAATAACCCCAAATAATTTGTAAATTCATTTGAACTTTCACTAAATTTACTAAATTCTCTTTCTAAGCCACTACACCATCCTCTCAATTCCCTCTTAACATTATAGCCGAAACCATAAATTCGGCTGCTAGCTCACCGTAGTTCTTTTCCATCAAATCATCGGCAAACCAATGAAGCCGATGAAGCAAGGAAACAAATAACGATAAAAGCATTTACAATAAAATTTATGTAAAGCTTAACGAACATTATTTCAACATCCATAAAAGCCGTCACATCATGTTGCGATAAAATCCTCTACCAAAAAGGGAATCTAAAACTTATGTAGATGATTTCCTAAAACAACAACACATACAATTTCCAACACAGAGCGAGGTGTATGGGATTTTATTCGGTTCTTGATGCGGTGGCATATTAATCATACCCCGTCGATGTGCTGCCATACGATGGAAACAAAAATCGTATGTCATTTTTTTGAAAAGTTATTCAATATCAGCAATTTATTTGCCCATGATACAAATTTAATGTATATGTATATGAGACTGGCACTTCAGCTTTAACTCTGGATTTTCGTCGACATTCGAAATATTGGGTACCACTATACTACGAATTTCATGACTGTAGCTGCAGCCGTTTCATTGCTACTACTGTCCATGAAAGAACATGACTTTTGATATTTCTTTCGACTTTTGGCCTTTGACTTTTGATCCCTTTGAATCCTTTGACTTCTGACCCTTAACCTTTAACATTTTATCCCACAAACCCCTTTGAACTTTGATCCCATTGATTTTTTATTCATTTGACCTTCGAACTTCAGACACCAAACTTCAGACAACGAACTTTAAACATCGAACTTCAGAAATCGATCTTTGACTTTTGACCTATTTGATCCTTTTGATTCATTTAACCTTGGAATTTTGGCCTTTGACTTTTTACCTCTTTGATCCTTTTGATTCATTTAACCTTGGAATTTTGGCCTTTGACCGTTGACCTTTGACCTTAGACTTTTGACCTTTGATCCCTTTAACCTTGGATCCCTTTGACATTCCAACTTCAGAAATCGAATTTCGACCCTTGACTTTTGATCCTTTTTTGTTCCCTTTATACCTTTAACCTTTGACTTTTGGTCACTTTGATCTACGAACTTTGATTTTTGACATTTGATCCCTTTTAACAATCATACACTAAACTTCGGACATCGAACTTTGAACATCGAACATCGACCTTTGGTCCCTTTGACCTAATAACTTAAGACACCCAACTTTGATCTTTGACATTTAATCCTGCTGACCTTTTGACCTTCGAACTTCGGACATCGATCGTTGACATTTTTTCTTCGACCTTGACCTATGTATGCATTTCTATCTATATATGTTTTCCGTAGAAAAGTGTAGTGCTATGAACGTTTCCCATAAATAGCAAGCAGCGGCCCACTTTTGCTACAAACAAGTCTCTACAGTGTCCAGACATGGACTTTTTCAATAGAAAAGCCTCCTGACATGGACTTTTTCTATAGAAAAGCCTCCTGACATGGACTTTTTCTATAGAAAAGCCTCCTGACATGGACTTTTTCTATAAAAAAGCGTCCTGACATGGACTTTTTCTATAGAAAAGCGTCCTGACATGGACTTTTTCTATAGAAAAGCGTCCTGACATGGACTTTTTCTATAGAAAAGCCTCCTGACATGGACTTTTTCTATAGAAAAGCCTCCTGACATGGACTTTTTCTATAGAAAAGCGTCCTGACATGGACTTTTTCTATAGAAAAGCGTCCTGACATGGACTTTTTCTATAGAAAAGCGTCCTGACATGGACTTTTTCTATAGAAAAGCGTCCTGACATGGACTTTTCCTATACAAAAGCGTCCTGACATGGACTTTTTCTATAGAAAAGCGTCCTGACATGGACTTTTTCTATAGAAAAGCGTCCTGACATGGACTTTTTCTATAGAAAAGCGTCCTGACATGGACTTTTTCTATAGAAAAGCGTCCTGACATGGACTTTTTCTATAGAAAAGCGTCCTGACATGGACTTTTTCTATAGAAAAGCGTCCTGACATGGACTTTTTCTATAGAAAAGCGTCCTGACATGGACTTTTTCTATAGAAAAGCGTCCTGACATGGACTTTTTCTATAGAAAAGCGTCCTGACATGGACTTTTTCTATAGAAAAGCGTCCTGACATGGACTTTTTCTATAGAAAAGCGTCCTGACATGGACTTTTTCTATAGAAAAGCGTCCTGACATGGACTTTTTCTATAGAAAAGCGTCCTGACATGGACTTTTTCTATAGAAAAGCGTCCTGACATGGACTTTTTCTATAGAAAAGCGTCCTGACATGGACTTTTTCTATAGAAAAGCGTCCTGACATGGACTTTTTCTATAGAAAAGCGTCCTGACATGGACTTTTTCTATAGAAAAGCGTCCTGACATGGACTTTTTCTATAGAAAAGCGTCCTAACATGGACTTTTTCTATAGAAAAGCGTCCTGACATGGACTTTTTCTATAGAAAAGCGTCCTAACATGGACTTTTTCTATAGAAAAGCGTCCTAACATGGACTTTTTCTATAGAAAAGCGTCCTGACATGGACTTTTTCTATAGAAAAGCGTCCTGACATGGACTTTTTCTATAGAAAAGCGTCCTGACATGGACTTTTTCTATAGAAAAGCGTCCTGACATGGACTTTTTCTATAGAAAAGCGTCCTGACATGGACTTTTTCTATAGAAAAGCGTCCTGACATGGACTTTTTCTATAGAAAAGCGTCCTGACATGGACTTTTTCTATAGAAAAGCGTCCTGACATGGACTTTTTCTATAGAAAAGCGTCCTGACATGGACTTTTTCTATAGAAAAGCGTCCTGACATGGACTTTTTCTATAGAAAAGCGTCCTGACATGGACTTTTTCTATAGAAAAGCGTCCTGACATGGACTTTTTCTATAGAAAAGCGTCCTGACATGGACTTTTTCTATAGAAAAGCGTCCTGACATGGACTTTTTCTATAGAAAAGCGTCCTGACATGGACTTTTTCTATAGAAAAGCGTCCTGACAAGGACTTTTTCTATAGAAAAGCGTCCTGACATGGACTTTTTCTAGAGAAAAGCGTCCTGACATGGACTTTTTCTAGAGAAAAGCGTCCTGACATGGACTTTTTCTAGAGAAAAGCGTCCTGACATGGACTTTTTCTATAGAAAAGCGTCCCTCAATGTAAAACTCATAAATTTAGTTAAGAAATTTATCACTGGAATTACCCATTACGCCAGTCTAATGTTACGCTATACGTTTGCGATGACGTACAGAATTAAAGAATATTTTAGAAATCACATTTATGCCATGATTGAATAATGTATGATACGGGATTTCCATCAAGCGCCTGAATGATGATTTTTGATTTGTTTTCCCATTCAAATCACACAAATCTGCTGAATACATTTTCATTTATTATTTTCTTTAAAGCCGCAGAAAAAAAAACATAAATAAAAAAGAAAATAAAGGAAACATCATGACTCGATTCAAATCAGAGTGAGAGAGTCGACAAAACTAATAGCAATTTTGAAAATAAATCTCTGCAAATACTATGTTGATGATGGAATGAAACGTGAATGATATCATATACATACATATAATACAAAACAAAACAAAAAACAGAGTTTGTTGAGCTACACCATATAATAAAATATCGTCAAACAGCACGTTGGGTGAATTCAGTACTATTTTTTTGGAAATTCACATATTGTGGAATGGAATTGAATTTGAAACGATTTTGAAATTAAGAAAATAATGCAATTAAATTAAGAAACCAAAAGTTCTACATTCTAGATTTGACTTTTCAACTTTGGTCAAATAATTTTGCTTATTCATTAGATACAACTTAAATTTAAAGCAAAATATATAATTGCATTTAACGTAAAATATGACCAAAAATATCGATAGCAAATTTTAAACATCTCTTAATTGAATTTTTAATTATATTGCTTCGCTATTACTTTTTAACAGCTTGATGATGCTTAAACGCAATTTCACATTTTCAAAAATTGCATTCCATCCACCTGCGCTGTGCTAAAAAGGGGTCAGTTGCAATAACTGAAAATTGTTTCATAGATTTAAATATGTGCAGTATGGTAAGTTTTTTTTTAAATATTTCAAAATATGCAAAATATTTGATTTGAACATTTAATAGAATGCAAATTTATTTACAAATGGCATGGTGCCATTTATTACTTGGCTGCAGACTACCACGATCATGATTTCGGCCATGTCAAACGTCTTTTCAAGTGGCAAAATATTTAAAAACAAAAACAGTTTTGGTTTCTTTTCTAGTTTCAAAAAGTTAAGCCGCAAATTGGTTTTGAAAAATATTGTAATTTTTATCCATTTTTCCTGCCGAAATACTGGTATTGATTTTACATTTGGGCCTAATAATGTTGAAAAAGCTATAACTTTCTAGGCACAACCCTAGCAAAGCAATGTGAGTAAATGTGAAAAATTAAAAATTAAAATATTATTTTCTAATTCATAAACCCAATACAACAATTTCTTTATTGTTTTTATTAAAATTCCAATTTTTCTCGTACTCTCATTTTAAAAATGGAAGACCGTCCTCGTAATGTTGAAAATTAGAAAAAAACAATATTAAAAAGAAAAAAGGCAAACAACCTTGTCACAGATGTTTTTCTTTGTACATTGGACTCCCCTGGGAAAAAAATTTAAAAATTTAGATTTTGTATGACAGCATAATAGGAAATCTATTAACTTTTCCCCTTAAGGAGTGGTGGATAGAAAATTAATTTATATGAAAAAAAATAATTAGATGTCTCCCCTCTAGGGGATACTGCGGGACAGTTTTGGGCCTTTCTTTCATAAAAAAAATATAAAAAATAACAACTAGAGCGGAAAAAGTCATATTGGGAGCGAAATTTGTATGCGAGCTATATATAAATCTGAACCGAACTGACCCATTTTCACCATGGGCGTTTCTAGTTGAAATATAAGATATTTTGAAAAATTTGAAAGAAATCTGTTAAAATATGTAGTTTGTAGAGTGGAAAAAGTTAAATCGGGAGAGCTATATATCGGGCAGCTATATATAAATCTGAACCGATCTGGCCCATTTTTACCACAGGTGTTTCTAGTTGAACTATAAGATGTTTTGCCAATTTTGAAGAAAATCTGTTAAAATATGTGGTATCTAGAGCGGAAAAAGTCAAATTGGGAGCGAAACTTGTATGGGAGCTATATATAAATCTGAACCGATTTTCTTCAAATTAAATAGCGTTCGTTCTTATCCCGAAAAACTTAGTTGTGCAAAGTTACATTTGGTTCTGTGTACAATTGCGATCTGTATCGTGATTACAAGAATAGATGGACAGACAGACGGACGGACATCGCTAAATCGATTCAAAAAGTGATTCTAAGTCGATCGGTATAATTAACAATGGGTCTATCTCTCTTCCTTTTGGGTGTTACAAATAAATGCACAAAGACATAATACTCTCGTGGAGTGTATAAAAATATGGGGGCCACCTTAAGGGTTGAAGAAAGAGGGTAGGTACGTTCAGAGAAAGTATTGGGGCTGAAAATAAATTGGGTGTGGTCATACATATGACTCCTCGAGGGGCCTCCTTGGGACAGTGGGAGAAATTTTATAAAAAATAGTTTTTGTATGGGGCCCCTTTAAGGAGTGTAGATAGGTGACATTATGTTAGGGGAGAGAACACTAATGGGGGTTAGTCTTACATGCCCCCCTCAAGGGGTGATTCGGGTACAGTTTTTGGTCTTTCTTACACAAAAAATATAAAAATAAAAAATTTATGGGACCACCTTAAGGATTGAAGATATTGGGGTTTGGCAATAAATTTGACTTCCCTAAGGACACTCTTGGAGCAGTTAGAGCGGTGAGGGCAAATTTTATAAATATTTAATTTTTGTATGGGATCCCCCTTTAAAAAGTGGGGATAGAGAGTATGTGTATGTGTTTTCGAAAAATATGTAGGGCAGGGAAAATTGTGGGGTTTGTCTAACATAGGGGCGACTCCGGGGTAGTTTTGGACCTTGCTTTCATAAAAATTGTAAAAATAAAAACTTCGTATGGGGACCATAGGTATGTTCCAAGAAAATTCAGATGCTTAAAAAATATTGGGGGTCGGTCAAACATTTGAAAAATTAGTGGTTCTAGCATATTGAAATTGAAAAGTCGTGCACTATCCCACCCAACGCCATCAACAACGCCATCTAACTTTTTTTTCAACTATTCAACCGTTGGACTATTATTTGTGGACTACTCGAGGCAGCAATTTGAATGAAATTATTTTCCATTATTACCCGGAAGGATTGTACTTTCAAATAAAAAAAGAAATTTGAGAAAATATTCAGTAGTTTTCTTATAGCATTTTCAAAAACAAAAAGTTATTTGGCGGACCCTATACATTTATCCACTAATCTTTTGCAAATAAACATTTTTATACCATTCACCACTAACTATACTATACTGGACTATACTAAGTCTGGCATTATATTTGTAACTCTTTGAAATATCAACCAGAGACACTATAAAGTATATACATTCTTGATCGTCATAACATTCTAAGACAAGCTGTCTCACAGTGGGGCCTTTTGATTTTTTTCGTTGCAAAAATCATAACTTCTGAAATAGGGAACATAATTACAAAAGTAAAATTTTGTAGTAACGAAGACATCATAGGCTTTAAAATGAGACCACAAATTTCATCCTATACTTACTGGACGTTGAATATGGATTTTCACATTTACTTTTCGTTACCAAACTAATCATTTTTCATTAATTTCTGATCTAACATAACATATATTTAGTAATATAGTTATAGTTAACTAACTGAACACCGCCCGCTTCTCCAGACAAAAAAAAAACACGTACCGAAAAGTCAAAATTCTGGTTTATATTGTTTTTTTCGTGCTCAGTAATATAAATGTACTACTTTTTTCTCAAAACCAGTTTTGCCACCCCCCGCCCAGTGCTAGTTTTTTTAAATATATAGCCTATAGATAATATCTGTGTGAAGTTCCAAAAAGAGAAACAATTTTTTATAATATTAATTATTTTCTCGTACCGCCCACTTTTTCCACAAATTTGAACAATAATACCTAATGAAATCACAAAAAATTTCAAGATTCTTGTTGCCATACAACGGAATATAAATTGTATTCTATTTTTTAAAGAAGATGCCACGCCCATCTTTCAAATCCCGCCAATTTGTATCTTGCCTACGTTTGTAAGTGAAAACTCAATGAACTCAAACATATTGTCAGGAAACATGAGGTCTTGTAAGAGAAAATACTCTATAACTGGTTTTAATTTCTTATGAGATGTGCCACGCCCCCTTCAACAACAATACCGCCCATTTTCTCCCAACTACCCAGATTAATAGTGGATGGATACACATACAATTTCAGAACTCTCAGTGTCAAAGAAATTAATATATTTGATAATTGATTTTAATTTCGTATGGGAAGTACCACGCCCCTTTTCCAATTTCGCTAATTTTTTGTACAACTGTCCAAATTAATACCCAATGAACTCTCACAAATAAATTTGCGAAAAAAAATAAATTTGTGTTGGAGGTGCCAAACTTTTATTGTAATAACATGCGAATAGGGAAATATCGGCCACCAACTTTGTTTGAATACGGCAGAGTAATGAGAACTAATAATATATATAATATATATAATATAATGTATAAAATATAGTGTTTTTTATTACTGCGATTTTTTGGTAACTAAGCATTGGAAACCACCAATTTCTGTTTTATTTCATTTCATCTAGCGTACCTTTCAAACAAGACCGAAGACGTAAAAATTGGGTAGATAGTTTGTCTGTAACTGTAACTTTTTTGGCAATTAGTTTCTTTAGGGAAAACGGAGCGAAAGGGGATAAAAATGGTAACAATTAAAAGTCTGCAGCTAGAATTGTGAATTTATATTTATACATTGCTCTGACTTGAACGCGAAAGAAAGTGGATTGTCAAAATTCGTACTTTTGGGATCAAAATGGAACAAAATTGGATATGTATGCTCCCTTGACTGTGTGGAAGGTTTGAATTGATAACAAGTAAAAACGGCGTTAAGTTCGGCCAGGCCGAACTTTATATACCCTCCACCATGGATTGCATTCCACAGAGGTTGTCGGTTTTCGTAGAAGAGCAGTAATATTACAGGAAAATATAAATTTTTTAATATAGCCAAACCAAAACAAATACAAATATTGAAAAAATAATTTTATAAATAAATATAATATTTTAATTATTTCAAACCATTATTAATTTCAAGTAAAAAAAATAAATATTCTTATATTTATATTTTCAAAAAGCTTAAATACCATAAATATTGGTAGATAGTGGGTGGGTGCTACAGTTGGTTGTATTTCCATTCTATTTTAATTTCAAAAGTACAAATTTTGAAAATCCATTATCACACGTACATAGTGCAAAATAACCTAATTTCATGATTCAACCAATTTTTGCCGTAAAAGAAAAATTACGAATTTGGAAAAAATCTTTTTATTTTGCGTGTCTATGCTGTCAGAGGAATGTATACACCGAATTCCATGACTCCAGCTGCGCCCATTTGGTTGGTACGATTTTTACCCCTTTGAAGTTTCTACGCAATTGCATCATTCTAGTCGTTTAATGGTACTATTTTTATCCCTCTGTAGCATGATCCCTTAAAAGTACGAATTTCGAAAAATCCGTTTATTTTCCGTGTCTACACAGTCAGAGGAATGTATACTCCGAATTTCATGACTCTAGCTGCGGTCATTTCATTGGTACTATTTTTATCCCCTTTTTCATTTTAACCCCAAAAAGTCCGAATTTTGAAAAATCCGTGTATTTTACTTGTCTATGCAATCAGAGGAATGTATACACCGAATTTCATTATTCTAGGTACAGCCGTTTGTTTGGTACCATTTTTATCCCTCTATTCCCATTTTACCCCTTAAAAGTACGAATTTGGAAAAAATACTTTTATATAATGTATTTACTCAATTAGAGAAATATACACACCAAATTTCGTGTTTCTAGCTGTTGTCGTTTAATATGTACCATTTTTATCCCTTTTTTGTCCCATTTCACCCCTACAAATAAAAATCACTTTATAGTGCACGTTTTTGCTATAAGGGGAATGCGCGTACCAAATATCAAGCAAATATAAACATATTCAAACATATTATGGGTTTTTTTTATTTATTTATTATGAATTACAATACAAAGTAAATTTATATTCTAATTTTAGGTCCAGGGATTGAGCCGGGGTGACTAAGACCATAGTAGCTAGTTATTGCAGCGACAGACCAGAGCCTCTGGTGGGAATCGAACCCATGACCCCCACGCTGATAGCCGAGCACGCTACCAACTCGACTACCGGGGCGCTCGATTATTATGGGTATTTTTAGTCCTTGTGAGGGAAAAATGTTTCCCTTTGGTCCGAATTCGCCCCGTTTCAATCGCAACCGATCTACGACTATAAGGCGTATTTATGGAAAATTTGAACGTTCTATCTCCTTTCGTTTTGATGCTAGCGTGCTTTCAACAGACGGACATACGGACGGACGGGCATGGCTAGATCGTCTTAGCATTTTATGACGATCATGAATATATATATACTTTATAGGGTCTCAGGTCGATATTTCAAGGTGTTACAAACGGAATGACAAAGTTAGTATACCCCATCCTGGAGGTGGAGGGTATAATACAAAATTTATGGGACCACCTTAAGGTTTGACGATATTGGGGGTTGGCAATAAATTTGACTACCCTAAGGACACTCTTGGAGCAGTTAGAGCGGTGAGGGCAAATTTTATAAATATTTAATTTTTGTATGGGATCCCATAGAGGGTATGTGTATGTGTTTTCGAAAAATATGTAGGGGAGGGAAAATTGTGGGGTTTGTCGAACATTGTACCCGGCTAGGGGAGACTCCGAGGTAGTTTTGGACCTTTCTTTCATAAAAATTTGTAAAAATAAAAACTTCGTGTGTGGACCATAGGTATGTTCAAAGAAAATCCAGATGCTTAAAAAATATTGGGGGTCGGTCAAACATTTGAAAAATTAGTGGTTCTAGCATATTGAAATTGAAAAGTCGTACACTATCCCACCCCTATTCTACATTTATCCACAGATCTTTTACAAATAGACATTTTTACACCATTCACCATAGGATGGGGCTATTCTAAGTTTGGCATTATATTTGTAACTCTTTGAGACACTGTAAAGAATATATATTCTTGATCGTCATAACATTCTTAGACAAGCTGCCTCACAGTGGGGCCTTTTGATTTTTTTCGTTGCAAAAATCATAACTTCTGAAATAGGGAACATAGTTACAAAAGTAGAATTTTGTTGTAAAGAAGACATCATAGGCTTTGAAATGAGACCACGAATTTCATCCTATACTTACTGGACGTTGAATATGGATTTTCGCATTTACTTTTTGTTACCAAAGGAATCATTTTTCATTAATTTCTGATCTAAGTGGATTGTCAAAATTCGTACTTTTAGGATAAAAATGGAACAAAATTGGATATGTATGCTCCCTTGACTGTGTGGAAGGTTGGAATTGAAAATGATCGGAAATGGTCCGAAAGGAAAACTTTCCTGCAATAATATCTAATATGTACGGTATTTATGTACATTTCTTTGGAGATAGTTGCCTTTTTGAAGCATTGTTTCTATATAGTCAAGGACAAGTTCAAGCAATAAAAAAATATTTGCAAAGATACGAAAAACCGGTTTTTTACCTGTAACTCAAAATTTTGGCTGGCAAATTTCCAATACAGATTCCTGTTCTACTCGACAATACCTACTAGAAAAATACTATCACTTCCTAGAATTTCTTACTTCATTCTTTTTTTGTAGTAATTGATTTGAAATGGAATTTACTCCTGGCTCAAGTTCTTTCTGCATTTTGATTTCGTTTTTTGTACAATTTCTAAAGTCAACACTTTGCTCCTTGGCTCCAGTCGAGCAAATAGACACGTTTTTGCTTTTTGGATTCGTTTCCTTGCTCTTTTGTTTTTGGTGCTCACAACTAGGAGTGCAAACAGTTCCAGCGCCATTATAATAACCTTTCCCTTCAACAAAAATTCCACTAACTTGAGATAACGTTTCAGGGTTCTTCGCATTTCATTGCTTCTCAGATGAACTAGAGGTGCTCGATGGCACTGCGTGGGTGCAGCAAAATATTCATACCCCTCCATCTTTGTCAAAATAATCAATATTCGAAAGTCATTTAGAGTAGAGAATTTCGTTTTTTTCTTTTCGTTGATATTATAATGTGTCGATTGTATGTAAATTAATGTCAAAGCGCTGTGCTAAATGGAGCAGAGTTAATGGTTTCAGTAGTATTTTTTTTTTCGGAATGACTTCCAAATCACTTGTTCCTCATTTGCAGCAATTGGGGGGAATATATCAGAGCTACCAGCATATATTCGCATAATGAGATTAATTCGTATGTGTGAGCATATATCTTTTATTCATTTTTTAGGTGTAGGTGAATGTGTTGGCTTCAAAAAGTGGAGGATTTGAAGGATAATCTTGAATTTCAAGGATGGAGATAGAATTGTACAGACAAATATGGGAGTAGCATAGATAACAAGTAAATCATTATCGATACTCCAATCGATGGGGAAAATGGAATTTTAAAGTTAACAGCCCAGCAAACATTGTTACTTTCTCTTTGGCAGGTTAGTAATGAAAAGATATTGAATTAGATTCTTTAGAATCTATATTGAATTGAATTCTTTAGGGGATCAGTTTAAAAAATCCCGACTAAAACTACACCATTTTCAATTTAAATTGAGAAAATACAAATTGAAAATGATAAATGCAAATCGAAATTGAGAAATAAAATTAAATTGAAATCGAAAATGTACGATTTAATATTGAGAAATAAACAATTGAAAATGAGAAAATACAAATTAATATCAATTTTCATTTTTGAATTTCAATTAGTATTTTCTAAATTTCAATTTACATTTTTCCTCATTCAAAATTTACATTTCTGCTTGTGATTTTAAGTATGGGATATGTTCAGCAATATTACTTAAAACGCTACGAAAAATCTGTTTGTGCATTATTTTAACCCTCCTCAATGTATAGGTCTTTGTGTTCAGCAATATTACCTAGAACTCTACGAAGAACATTTCTGTAGTATATTTTAAGCCTCTAGCTGATCAATGTAGATGTCTTTTTGTCCCTTGGAATTTAAAAGCCAATATTTCCCCCTTTTGCACATGCTTATTATGAAACGGCATAGGAAACCTTGTGATCCTTACATTTTAAGTATTTCATGTGCTTAGCAATAATACTTAAAACACTACGGGGAACATTTTTGTGGAACATTTCAACCCTACAAATCCTCATGGCAGAGGTCTTTTTGGTCCCTTGGAATTTAAAGGTCAATATTTCCCCACTTTTGTAAATTCTTATGATGAATCGGCATAGGAAACTGTGTGTTCCTTATATTTTATGTATAGGATGTGTTCAGCAATATTACTTAAAATACAACATGGAACACTTTTGTGGAACAGTTTAACCCTCTAGTTACTCAATGTAGGGGTATTTTTTCTTTGACTTTAAAGGTCAATATTTCTCCCATTTGCACATTCTTATGATCAATCGGCATATTGATCCATGTGATCCTTACATCACAGGATGTGTTCGACAATATTATGTAAAACACTACGAGTAACATTTTTGTGGAATGTTTTAACCCTCTAGCTCCTCAATGTATGGGTCTTTTTGACCTCTTTAAATTTAAAGGTTAATATTTCCCTCTTTTGCACATTCTTATTATGAATCGGCATAAGAAACCTTGTGATCCTTACATTTTAAGTGTATGATGTGTTCGGCATTATTACTTAAATCGCTTCGAGGAACATTTTTGTGGAACATTTTAACCCTCTAGCTCTGCATTGTAGGGATATTTTTGTTATCTTTGAATTGAAAGGTCCATATTTCCCCCATTGTGCACATTCTTATGATGAATCGGCATAGGAAACCTTATGATCCTTACATATTTAATATAGGATGTTGTCAGCAATATTACTTAAAACACTACGAGAAACATTTTTGTGGAACATTTTAACCCTCTAACTCCTCTATGTAGAGGTCTTTTTGGTCCCTTTGATTTGAAAGGTCAATATTTCCCCATTTGCAAATTCTTAAGATGAATCGGCATAGGAAACATTATGCATACATTTGAAGTATCGGATGTGTTCAGCAATATTTCTTAGAACTCTACGTGGAAAATTTTTGTGGACTATTTTAACCCTCTAACTCTCCTATATTTTTTGTGGAACATTTTAACTCTCTAACACCTCAAGGTAGAGGTTTTTTTGTTCCCAAAAAACATCCCTAAAACAGAGATTTAACGGGTCCAAATGTTCTATAAAAATATTTGCCATTGAATTCTACTATAAGTCTCTGAATAAACCAAAACTCTAAATTCAACTTAAATGGCAGAAATTAGTCAAAACTTAAAATTCATTTTACGGCTAATTTCGACTTTTTCCAAATGAAGTTATACTGTCCCACAAAACAGAATGTAAGTGGCTGGTCTGAATACAAAAAATATTCTACATGAAATTTCACTATAAGTCACCGAACACGAGAAAGCTGTACATAAAATATATATATAAATAAAATATAAGTACGAGTCTGATGTGACTTAAAAGTTGTTACCTTCTTCTCGGTTATAAAAGCTGGATACATATGGATATGGATTCTTTTTTCTCAAACTATTTGTAATTTGAACATAAATTGCGTATAACTTGAATTGTTATAATACTACAAATACATGATTTTGCTTCAGAGTGTACAAAACTCGTCCAAAGATATAATTCTCAATCGTTTCATGATACTTTAAGAGTTAAACTATTACTTCATGATTGTCTTGTCATGACAGTCTTGTTCGCTTACCTTTTCTTTAACAAAGAGTGTGTGGGTGGGTGGTCATTCACAGGCACTTCAAGGCCATTGGCAACAGCTGAACGTATCACTTCCGACATTTTTGAAGCACATAAAGTTTATGTAGTTTCCTTACATCCCCCGCACTTACCTAAAGGAAAGAAAAAAAGAAAATATTTCCATATTATGATATTGATTAAATTTTAAATATTCTTAAATTTTAAATATTTAATATACACTATGCCTGTCACACACTTTCTCCGCCAACCCCACCCGACCATGTGTTACCCGCCACTAATCGCAATGCTTTGCTGTTGTGGCTCACTTTGTTTTCTTTAACAAGAAAAGAAAAACACAAGTTTGGACCACTTTTCCAAAAGTATTTCGTTAAAAAATGAAAAACTTTTTAGCCAATGTTAGCAAAACTATGGAGAGAAAACTTACTTCGCTTTGATGTTGTCGTGTCGTGTTCTTTTAACTTCAGGCTTTCCATTTGGCTGAGCAGCAGCATCATCATCATCCCACCCATGCCCAAATATAAAATATATCCAACCACTAAGGCTTTGTTGTGGATGTTGTGATCCTTATGGCATGAGTAGCAAAAATTGCCAGCAATAAGCGGAACACCAACAATGCCAGCAGCTTTTTTCTTCTCGGTTACACTTCGGTAGTGACTGCGAAAACAGAACAGTAACAACATCCGGGTTTTTATATCCGTCCAATTTAATTTGTTTTAGTTCGGCTACTGGCCATATGAAAGTAATGACAAATGTTTGAAAGCAGTAGGAGGCGGAAGACGGCCGGCCGGCATTCGGCCGAACAAACTTTTAATTTTCGAACAATTAAATATTTGAAAAGATCTGATGACGCCACAACTATGCGGTGCGGATGGCATTAAAAGCCCGTATGTTGAAAGACATGTACAAGGGCACTAATTAAAATTTAATTATACAACACTTAAGTGATGATTAATGAAGAGTATGTTAGCGAAGGATTTTAATCGTTGATAAAGTGAGAAATATATTTCCTACATCGATGTTAAACTACACAACTCCTGCACCCAATGAAGAGGGAAATAAAATTACATCAGACAACAAATTGGGCAACTGATGAAAATGCTAAAAAGGACTACAGACGGTTTTTCCATGCAGTTTCTAATCGTCACAAACTAAAAATCTAAAAACTTTGGAAAAATCAAGTTTCACGATACATTTGTACAATTTTCATTTTTGCTGAATATGTGTCTAAAGTGATTTGATTATCTATGATTTTTCCTAACTTTTTTCCTAACTAACTAAAACAAATCATAATATTTGTGAGCCTTTGTCGTCACTTAGTGGCGTATGTTTAATATTGACGTGTGTAATAACAGTCATACGCCAAGGTGGCTAATTGATATGCACTTCATCATCAGGTGGTATTTTAACTATCCAAGTAGAAATCAAAGCATATAACCAGATATCAGTAATTTGTTTTTTAAGGGGGTTTCCCATATAAATGCAGTGTCTAGTGTTGGTGCAGGGAATGTTGGCATAAATAATAGAAAAGTAGAAATTGTACCTGTATTGAAGCGCTTTGTTTTAGAAAAAAAAATTATACATATATTGATTTTATTTTGAATGGAAAACTTCACATTTTTAAACGAAATAAAATTAAAACAAGTAAGAAGGCGTTAAGTTCAGCCGGGCCGAATCTTATATACCCTCCACCACGGAGTGCATATATATATATATAATGGAAATAATACTTCAATTAATAAAGTAAATATAAGGTAGCAATCATAAATACCCCAAATATTGGGGGATACTGAGTGTATTTTCAGCTACAGTCGTTTGGTTGGTTGTATTTCCATCCTATTTTAATTTCAAAAGTATAAATTTTGAAAATACCTTATCTCTCACGTCCGCAGTACTTCATGATTCTTCCATTTTTGTCGTAAAAGCAACAAAATAAAGTACGAATTTGTAAAAAAATATTTTACGTGGCTGTGCAGTCAGAGGAATGTATACACCGAATTCCATGATTCTATCAGCGGCCATTTTGTTGGTTCCATTTTTATCCCCTTTTTCCAATTTTGCCCCCTCAAGAGTACGACTATCTAAACTCTGTTTATTTTACGTATCTACATAATTAGAGGGATGTACACACCGAATTTCATCATTCTAGCTATATTCGTTTAGTTGGTACTATTTTTATCCCCTGTAGCCATTGTATCCCTTGAAAGTACGAATTTGGAAAAAACGTTTTATTTTTCGTGTCTACGCAGTCAGAGGAATTTATACTCCGAATTTTATGATTTTAGCTGCGGCCATTTGGTAGGTACAATTTTTATCCCCTTTTTCCATTTGAACCCCAAAAAGTAAGAATTTAGTAAAAATACTTTTATATTATGTATCTACTCTATTATAGGAATGTACACGCCAAATTTCGTGTTTCTATCTGTTGTCGTTTGATAGGTACCATTTTTATCCCTTTTTGTCCCATTTCGCCCCCTACAAATAAAAAACACGCACGCTATGGTGCCCTTTTATGCTATAAAGGGAATGTGCATTGCAAATAAATTTACTTTGTATTGTAATTCATAATAAATAAAAAAAATATCAAGTATATACAAGCTATTATGTTCAAAAAACAGGCTGAAATACTCTAAATATTAGGGGTATTTTCAGTCCTTGTGAGGGAAAAATTGTTCCCTCTGGGCCGATTTCGCCCACTTTCAATCCCATCCGATCTACAACCATAAGGCACACTTAGGAAAAATTTGAACCTCCTACCTCATTTCGTTCGGCCGCTATCGTGCTTTCAACAGACAGACGGACATGACTATATCGTCTTAGAATTTTACCACGACCCAGAATATATATATACTTTATGGGGTCTCCGATGAATATTTCAAGGTGTTACAAACGGAATGACAAAGTGAATATACCCCCATCCTGGAGGTGGAGGGTATAATAAAAGAATTAATAAATATGTACGAATCACGAAAAAATCAGAAATTTTTTTTGTCCTCAAGTTAACAAACGCTCACGTGAGTAAAATAAATTTTGCTCACGATCACGCGTGAATCACGTGATTCACGCAATTCACGTGAGTCGCGCCCATCTCTAATTCACATACAAATTAGTTAATTAACGCGATTCGTTCGCATCCGCAGTTCGCCCGCTTCCGCGATTTGTTCGCTTCCGCGGTTCGTCCGCTTCCGTGATTTGTTCGCTTCCGCGATTAGTTCGCTTCCACGGTTCGTCCGCTTCCGCGATTTGTTCGCTTCCGCTGTTCGTCCGCTTTCGCGATTTATTCGCATCACAGTAGTTTGTAATAGTAATTAGTTTTTAAGTATTTATAAGTCACCCCGTCATTTCGCCGAACCACAGCCGTTTACAGAGTCCCGATATCACCTGTTGCTGAATCCCGAAGTCTCCGAACGCTCGAAAACCATCAGGCATGCCTCATCAGGCACACACAAGGCCTCATCAGGCTTACCAGGCCACATCAAGTCCCACAATAACAATTAAAGTTCGCGATAAACTTCAAATCGCCTGTCATCGGCTTATCACCGAGACGTTCTGCTGCGACTAAATGGGGCCTTAAATTAAATCACAACCAGTCATCAACGAAGCTTTTCATTTATATTGTCGAATACACAAGTAGATTATAATACAGAATTTAAAAAAATAAAGATTTGGATTTGTACGGCCAAGAGGCAAAATCACTTGTGTTCTTTCTTAAGGTTTGTGGGTCCTTGAGTTGAACCTGGAGATGGCTGATCTACCTCAGCCCTTGATAAAACTCACGTTACACTTTGTCATTTAATAATGGAACACAATATCATTCATATGACTACCACGACTTCTTCTCCAAAAATTCTCCATGTAAATTTCTTACAGTTTGCGTTAAAGACTCACTACTTTGGAAATATTAAACGTTCTATATCACATCCTTTTGAGTTGTAATATAATGATGGAAGGATTAAATATCTGACATGAAAAGTGTGTACATTAATATGTTCCAATATAATTGAACTTTTAAGCATTTGAACCACTTCTGCGCTCCTCAAACTTTTTAGTCCGTACATTCATTTTATATCCTATGATTTTGCGAATCAGTTAGATTTAGTTAAACTCGGGCTTCATATATTACCTTTAAATTTATCTTTATAGATCTTTCACTTTCGTGTAGATATTTCAGCCTTCAAACAATCATGAGGCATTGGCACCCTCCGCCCTCCTCCACTTTTAGATGTGGGTTCTTTTAGATTTTTAATTATTTTCATTAAAAAAATGGAAATTCAGTTAAAACTGCTGCAACGTTAAAAATAGTGCACAGTGTTTTGAATTCGTTCCTATACCATACAGTTATATCACAGGCATAATGATTGGATCTAAAAAGCAAATGTCTGCAAATAATACTGACAAGGAAGGAATGGGACAAGGCAGATTCATTATGTCATCACGGACGGGTCCAAAACTGTTTCTGGTCGGCCAACATTCTGCAACGACTCAAAAGCATAAAATGGAATGGAAGGACGAACGCTATTTAATTTGAATCGGTTCAGATTTAGATATAGCCCCCATACAAATGTCGCTCCCGATTTAAATTTTTCGCTCTAGAAACCAAACATTTTACACGATTTGCTTCAAACCTATAATTCAATTAGAAATATCTACGATGAAATTGGTTCAGGTCGGTTCAGATTTATATTGCTCCCATACAAATTTCGCTCTCGATTTGACTCTAGAGACCACATATATAGTACCCCCACAGAAATCGTTACCGCTATCAATATTTCCCCGGATTCAATTGTAATAGAATAGAAAGTGGAGGGTATCATATAATCGACCATAATAGAGCATTCTCTTTCGTTTGTCATTGTATTGGGAAGTTATCCAGAATGAACTATATATCCCAGACGATTTATCGATAATTAGTTTTATAAAAGACGACCGGATTTATTTATTTTTTACCCTCCACCTCCAGGATGGGGTATATTCACTTTGTCATTCCGTTTGTAACACCTTGAAATATTCATCGGAGACCCCATAAAGTATATATATTCTGGGTCGTGGTAAAATTCTAAGACGTTATAGCCATGTCCGTCTGTCTGTCTGTTGAAAGCAGATAGCGGCCGAACGAAATGAGCCAGGAGGTTCCAATTTTTCCTAAATGTGTCTTATGGTTGCAGATCGGTTGGGATTGAAAGTGGACGAAATCGGCCCAGAGGGAAACATTTTTCCCTCACAAGGACTGAAAATACGCCTAATATTTAGAGTATTTCAGCATGTTTTTTGAACATATTAGCTTGTATTTACTTAATATTTGCAATGCGTATTCCCTTTATAGCATAAAAGGGCACCATAGAGTGATTTTTATTTGTAGAAATGGGACAAAAAGGGATAAAAATAGTACCTATCAAACGACAACAGATAGAAAAACGAAATTTGGCGTGTACATTCCTCTAATAGAGTAGATACATAATATAAAACTATTTTTTCTAAATTCGTACTTTTAGGGGGTTAAATGGGGATAGAGGGATAAAAATAGTACCAATCTAACGACTGCACCTATAATAATGAAATTCGATGCATACATTCCTCTGATTGCGTAGACACGTAAACTAAAAGAACTTTCCAAAATTCGTACCTTTTGGGGTTCAAATGGAAAAAGGGGATAAAAATAGTACCTACCAAATGACAGCAACTAGAATCATGAAATTCGGAGTATATATTCCTCTGACTGCGTAGACACGCAAAATAAAACGTTTTTTCCAAATTCGTACTTTCAAGGATACAATGGCTACAGGGGATAAAAATAGTACCAACTAAACGAATACAGCTAGAATGATGAAATTCAGTGAGTACGTCCCTCTAATTGTGTAGATACGTAAAATAAAGAGATTTTAGATAGTCGTACTCTTGAGGGGGCAAAATTGGAAAAAGGGGATAAAAATTGTACCGACAAAATGGCCGCTGATAGAATCATGGAATTCGGTGTATACATTCCTCTGACTGCATAGCCACGTAAAATATTTTTTTCCAAATTCTTTCTTTATTTTGTTGCTTTTACGACAAAAAATGGTAGAATCATGAAGTTGCCTTATACTGCGTACGTGAGAGATAAGGTATTTTCAAAAATTTTACTTTTGAAATTAAAATAGGAAATACAACCAACCAAACGACTGTAGCTGAAAATAGGCTCTATATCCCCCAATATTTATGGTATTTATGATTGCTTCCTTATTTTTACTTTATGAATTGAAGTATTATTTCCTTTATATATACATAGTATACAAATATTGGTAGCCTTGGCTTATTAATTAAATTTCTTATTTTCATACAGTTAAAATTTGTTGCGGACATTCCTCTTGTAGCTTGGAAGCTCCACAAAGAAAATAAAAGTTATAGCGGGCGAAATGGGACAAAAAGGGATAAAATATGGTACCAATGATACCACAACAGCTAGAATCATGAAATTCGGTGTGTACATCCCTCTAACTGCATAGACAGTAAAATAGAGGGATTTTTCGAAATTCGTACCTTTAAGGGATATAATTAAAAAGAGGGATAAAAATGGGACCTACCAAACCGCTGAAGTTGAAATCATGAAATTCGGTGTATACATTCTGACTATGAAGGAAAAAGGGTCTTTTTTCGAAATTTGTACATTTGTGCGGAGAATGGGGCGAATGGGGATATCTTTAAAATTTATACTTTTCTTATCACTTTGTCTGTATCTGAAAATGCTTCTTTCTAATGGCGACTGACAATCGCCTAATATTTAGGCATGTTCACTTTCACAATTTCAGCATTTTATTTATATATAGTAGTCGATTTTAAACAGTGTGCATAAGTATATATTATAGTTTGAAATAGTAAACAAATATAGTAATGTGAATAAAAATATCACAATTTTCGTAATATGGTACTGTGCTTCTATGTAAAGTCGACATCCTTTAATCTGCTGATAAAGCACTCCGTGGTGGAGGGTATATAAGATTCGGCCTGGCCGAACTTAACGCCTTCTTACTTGTTAAATTTAAAAATGACTAACCATGTTATTCGAAATATCGGTTGAAAAAAAATTAGTTTAAAAAGAATAACAGGTCCTTTTATACATGAGGTAACTTGAACCTAACCTAACACCAAGAATTATTAAAAATTTTAGGATTTCGAATACATTTGAACGACCAAGCCTTCGAACACTTCCTTGACTCCTCCAGTATTATTTCCAACAAAAGCAAATCCCCTACCCGCACCACTGTGCTTCTTTTTGCAACAGATCGGAGAGTTGGCGACCACGACACACACACTGTGCATATTTAAGTGCACATCAACAATAAAGGAAAGAAGTGCCGTAATTAATGCGACAATTATGCAAATTTGTCATGAAAGAATTTTCTTTTTTGCCGCCGTTCTTTGAGCGCGCGAACAATTCCGTATCGTCACAATCAAGCAACCGCATTTAAAAGTGATCAAATTACCGCCGGGAAAACAAAGGCAACGAGCGAAGACATTTTCCAACCAGTCAACCACCACCACCAGTCGAAGTGTTTCCTCCTCTATTTTAACTTTATGCAAAACACGCTGAACAACAAATGCACAAAATGTGCGAGTTTAACTGCGTTTTATGCGAAATCTGTTACTTTTTTTTCGCAACAGGGAAGAAATTTATTAACTTTTTCTGCCTTGAAGAATGCAGGGAGGCGAATGACTGAATATTAAACAAATTATAAACGTAAGTATGTATATTTGCATACTCCTGAACTATCACCATCGTAAATTGCTGATAATAGCCCGTGAGCCATATGAGTTGGTGTGGTGGTGGCTTAATGCCCGAAATCAGTAGTTATTTTAGCAGATTGTTGTTTGCCATTTAAATACGTCTACTTTATGGTTGGCCTTGCAGAGGTCGACCGTAGCATTTGGACCGTTTAATGTTTATGTGTCTGTCATAAAATGTTATATTTGTGTCTCCTCTGTCGAAAAGTATGAAATGAACAGCGAGAGTGCTTATTTTAACTATCGCATAATGAGTTTTATTTTAATGCAAATAGTCACATATTCCCCTCGTTTTGTCCCACTTTCCATAATACATACATATGTGATATATATGAATTGATATGTTGCCATGTGTGTATGTTTGTATGGGTGTAATTGTAAATGATCATCATTACCATGGTAATATTTTCTTAATCCCATTTGAAATGGAAATTTCTGCTATTTGTTTTTGTATTGCCGATATAAAGAGCACATGTGCCGCGTTTAATTAAACTTTGCACAGTTTGTTGCCAGAAATAATGAAAAATATCAAATAAAAAATCAGCGGTGAATTTTAAGCGCCTTTAATTTTGTATTTTTGTTTATTTTATACACGAAATGTTATAGTCAGTAGGATTTTATTGAAATGTTCATAAAAAGACATTTTTATTTTGAGCTGCGAGCAATTTTAATTGAGTTCGGGTGGAATCAAATAACCGAACACACTGACAACAGTAACATATTCCAGCGTCGTGGTATATTTAAATAATTTATTTTAATTATAAATTATTTTTTGTGCCAACTTACAGAGGGACCTGCACAAGTTATTGTACGTAAGGCAAATTAAAAGCTTTTTCTATACATACGAGTCCACAAGGAAAAAATGTAGTTATAAGCTCGTAAGTCGAAATTAAGCTAAGAGTGAAACTAAGATCCTCTTGGTAGAAATAATTGGTTGATTTCGGTCGGAATTTAATTATTTCGGCACCATGTACAGGAGTATTGATGTATTGATATTAAATATAAATATGATGATTTTTCATTGTAATTTTGTTTGATTTTGTAAAAGAAAACAAGTAAGGAAAGGCTAAAGTCGGGCGGGGCCGACACTATGATATACTCCACTTTCAATCCGAATTCAATTTAATTCGGTGAAAATGTGAAAACGGGAAGGATTTTTGTATCCTGTAAATGTATGTGTTTGACAAAAAATGTTAAATTGGAAAGGACATTTGTATGGAGGTATATTGAAACATGGAACGAAATAGGTGAAATATAATATGTATAGTTTGGCCAAAATAGGTTAAACATTTGGGAGCAACAGTTGTATTTGCACTATATCTAAATCTGAACCGATCTTAGCCACTTACACCATAGGTTTTTTACTTGGATTATAAGCTGTTGCGCCAAATTTAAAGAAAATCGAGTACAATATGTGGTTTCTAAAACGTCAAAAGACAAATCGGGAGCCACATTTGTTTGGGGGCTATATCTAAATCTGGACCGATCTTACCCAATTTTTGCATAGGTGTTTTTAGTTGGATTATAAGATGTTGTGCCAAATTTAAAGAAAATCGGGTACAATATGTCGTTTCTAGAGCGGAAAATGTCAAATCGGGAGCGACATTTGTATGGGAGCTATATCTAAATCTGAACCGATCTTACTCACTTTCTGCATAGGTGTTTCTCGTTGGATTATAAGATGTTGTGCCAAATTTAGAGAATATCGGGTACAATATGTCGTTTCTAGAGCGGAAAATGTCAAATAGGGAGCGACATTTGTATGGGAGCTATATCTAAATCTGAACCGATCTCACCTAATTTCTGCATATGTGTTTCTAGTTGGATTATAAGATGTTGCGCCAAATTTAAAGAAAATTGGGTACAATATGTGGTTTCTAGAGCGGAAAATGACAAATCGGGAGCGACATTTGTATGGGGGCTATATCTAAATCTGAACCGATCTTATCTAATTTTTGCATAGGTGTTTCTAGTTGGGTTGTAAGATGTTGTGCCAAATTTAAAGAAAATTGGGTACAATATGTGGTTTCTAGAGCGGAAAATGTCAAATCGGGAGCGACATTTGTATGGGGGCTATATCTAATTCTGAACCGATTTGCCTCAAATTAAATAGCGTTCGTCCTTGATCCACAAAACTTACTTGTGCCAATTTTTGTTAAGATCGGGCTATAATTGCGACCTGTAATTTGATTACAACAATAGATGAACAGACAGACAGACGGACATTGCTAAATGGACTCAGAAAGTGATTCTAAGTCGATCGTTATACTTAACAATGGGTTTATCTCGCTTCCTTTTGGGTGTTACAAACAAATGCACAAAGATATAATACTCTCGCGGAGTGTATAAAAATCGAAAAAAATAGAAGCCACAATTTCACTACTTTCAAACTCACACAGTCGCTTCAAAATAGACCTATGTACACTAGGGTGTACCTCAAAAAAAAGTTCGCCGTACACCTTCGAATATAATACTTCATAGTATTAAAAAAAAAGTATTTCAAAAAAAATTTTTTATTTTTTATGCCGAACGTAGGGGTCGCGCTTTTACATTTTTCTATATAACTTGTATTTATAAACGGATTTTAAAGTGTGATACATCGATGTTTTTGTCTCGACGAGGCCGATTTTTTTGTCTTTGAAGTCATTGAGCTCAAGCACCCCCTTCTGGTACTTACTAATCATATCTCAGTTGCTACTACCCTAATGTACCACTCTAATATCGGAAAATTAAAGCTCGCATAAAATCATGAAACACTTCCTAAGGAAGTATGTCGATTTTCAAAAAAATCGGCCTCGTCGAGACAAAAACATCGATGTATCACACTTTAAAATCCGTTTATAAATGCAGAAGTTATATAGAAAAATGTAAAAGCGCGACCCCTACGTTCGGCATAAAAAAAAATAAAAAACGACGAAAATGATACTCGCCTTCAACATAAGAAATGCTTGTAATGATATATATAACGGTCATGGGTGATCCTGTCAAATAATTTTGAGCACATTTAAGTACAGTCAGAACTTGTGCTAAAAACTGCATTTAAGTTTTTAAAATAGGAGTAGGTTGGATTTTTGATTTTCACGCAGCTAAAGTAGTGATTTCTCCCGCAGTGCGTCTGTGAGCTAAACGCTCCTCAAAACAAGCAAGTAAGCTTCAATCGGCTAAACCGACTTATATGTATCCTCACTCTCATAGAACATATATACGGTAGTTATAAGGAATTTAAGGACAGGGAAATTGTGTGGAACGTATTAGAAGGTTCGTTAGACATTTGTAAAACATGATCAAATATCAAGTCATAGTAGATTCCATTTACTTTGTGAAGTATTTAATTATATTTAGGATAGAGACAATTGTGTGGGAGGTACAAGAAGGAGCGTGCCTAAAGTGTAAAGATTTTTTATGTTTAAAGTGATTAGAAAAAACATTTTAAAATATTAAATTTCAAATGATTATGACCAAGGATTTGCCACTTTGTGTGAGAGGTACCAGTATGGCATTATTGCCCATATTCCATGTGAATGTAACTTTTATAAAAGCATTGCCAAATATCAAACTTCGCAGTACTCCGATTATACAGCTTTAATTTTACGTAGTTTTGCGTGATTTGTGTGGGAGGTATTGGAAGGGGTGTGGCAAAACCCGTCATATTTAGTACACCTAAAGCGATTATAAAAACATTATCAAATTCCACATTATAGTTGATTCCGAATATCTGTGTGGAAGTTATATTAGTTTTAAATTAACATAGGAATATAGGTCATGGGGAATATGGGAGGTGCCTGAAGGGCCGTGGCAATTTCGCCCATCTTCGAACTTAAACTAAGTTTGGGAAAATATTACCATGTGCAAAGTTTTAATCGATACCTTAACTCCTTTCGACAGTTATCGTGTACACCAACCAGCCAGACGGACGGACAGACATGGCTCAAATAACTTAGAAAGTCATGAAACGGATTTGGTCCAAACATACTTAGGGTCTTAAGTCACTCCTTCAAGGCGTTACACTTTTTTGTCCCAAATGATATATACCTTCCTACTCTGTAGAGTGAGGGTATAAAAACCGCTAATACAAAATATTGGGGGGTAGTGGTTGCATTCTCAGCTACAACAATTCCAAAAATATAAATTTTGAAAATCCATTATATCTAACGTATGCAGTGTAAGATAATCTAACATCATGAATATAGCCATTTTTTACCGAAAAAGTTAAAAAGTACGAATTTGAGAGTCTATGTAGTCGGAGGAATGTATACACCAAATTCCATGATTCTAGCTGTGGCAATTTGGTTGGTACCATTTTTATACCCTCTTTCCCATTTTACCCCATTAACCCCATTAGTACTACTTTCGAAAATCTCTTTATTTTACATGTCTACGCATTTAGAATAATGTACACACCGTCATTCTAGCTGTATCCGTGTAGTTGGCACCATTTTTGTCCCACTATGCCCATTCTATCCCTTGAAAGTACGAATTTAGTAAAACTTTTTTATTTTTAGTGTCTACGCAGTCAGAGGAAGTCTACTCCGAAATTCATTACTCTAGCTGCAGTCATTTAGTTGGTACAATTTGTATCCCCTTTTTCCATTTTCAGTACGAATTTCAAAAAATCCCTTTATTTTACGTGTGTAATACATATATATACCGAATTTCATTACTCTAGGTGCAGCAGTTTGGTTAACCCTTAAAAGTACTAATTTGGAAAAGAGGCTTTTATATTACTACTCAATTAGAGGAATGTACACACTGAATTTCGTGTTTCTGGCTGTTGTCGTTTAATATGTACCATTTTTATCCCCTTTTGCCCCATTTCAACCCCTACGAATAAATATCACTTTATGGTGCGCCTTTTTGTTATAGGGGGAATGCGCATACCCAATATCAAGTAAGTACAAGCAGACATATTGCAAAAACATGCTTAAATACTCTAAAATATTAGGGGTTGTTATGGGTATTTTTAGTCCTTGTGAGGGAAAATTTTTTCCCTTTGGGCCGATTTCGCTCAGTTCCAATCTCAACCGATCTACGACTATAACACACATTTATGGAAATTTTGGACGTCCTAGCTCCTTTCGTTTAGATGCTAGCGTGCTTTCAACAGACGGACGGACATGGCTACATCGTCTTAGAATTTTATGACGATCAAGAATATATATACTTTATAGGACCTCATATCGATATTTCAAGATGTAACAAACGGAATGACAAAGTTAGTATACCCACATCCTGGAGGTGGAGGGTATAAAAACTTTGAACACATCTTCTGGAAAACACACTTTTCAGACCTAGCATACTATTGTTCGGAGTCGTGGATAATCTTCGTGTAGGCAGACGTTGGATCACTTAAACCTTCCTTACTGTTTACTTGTTTAATGTCAATTTATTTAGCATTTTGCAGCAATACAAATTGCTCAGCATTTTTAATTGAAAGCATTAGTGGCCCCAAAAACGATATTGATTTATTTAAATAATTCAAAAACAAACAAATTAAGTAACCAACAATGCCCATCCAATAGCTCCACTGGAGAGTCGGACTAATACTTTTTTACTTGTCCACTATGAATTTGGTATATAATAATTTTTATTTTGCTAATAATGCCAGAATGACAACAAAGCGACTCAAAATTATTCTCCCAAAACGATTTATTCCCAAAACTAACCGGTCGTTTTCTAATCTGCATATAGACATACATTGAGCTTTTCATCAAAACATTGTAGGTACGTACATAATTGATTTGGTACGAATCCTTGAAGACACAAATCAAATTAAGGCTTTTTTGCTTCAGAACCGAGTCAACAAATACGTAGTTGGGTATATTTGTATTTGTATTGGTGTGTTGAATGTGTATTTCTGAGGATGAGTGTGTGAATATCAATGTAACCGAAATCATGCAGAATTATTTGTGTTTAACTTGTGCCAATATTTAAACAAAACCTATTCACACATACATACAGACATATATGTACAATAAGAAAAAGAACAAACATACACAGATGTAATAATAAAAAAAACTACAACACAAAACAAATCTTTAACATGATTAGCCATTCAGTGCACACAGACACAGCCAACCACGCAGACGACAACGACGACAAAAGGACATTCATATCAACGACAGACACGAGCCATCGTTTGTGCTGCTGCACAAAGTTTGAATCTGGAACAACCGTTATGTTGGAATATGCAGGAAACATTGATTGTATCCCTGACATCAGATTATGAGAAACCAAAAGCAAACATTTCTTATACAGGTGTATTAGGGTGTCCTTTTTGGAACTATTCCCGCAAATCAAAAAATTACTACAAACCGCAAATAATATATTAATCTAAATATAGGGTAATTCCATCAAAAATCGAACCTAAAAGTATAGTTTTGAAAATTCATCATCTCAGATTTTCATCAAAATGGCAATTCATCAAATTTGGCAAATTTGGTTTCAGTCTTACAGTGGTCCAAATGATACTCTTGGGCATTTTTGTGAAGAAATAACTTCGTTAATGGCGTAGTAATTTTGGAGTGCGTTTTTAGGTTTATATTTCCTCTTTGCGAATCTATGAGGAGAGTCATATGTCCTTGTAGTTCAAATGCTCCTAAAGTTGTTTATTTAATCCTTGAATATTCAACAGAAGATGCTTTTCTGTTTTCCTATTTGTTATGTATTTTAGTTTATTTTATTACACATAGCGCTGGGAAGTGATATTATTTTTCTGGCATGAACAACAATCTGTGTTTGAAATTTGCCAGACACTCCCAAATTTCAGATACAACAAGTGGTTAAGGAATATTTGCGAAAAATTTATTTCTTTTTCTTGAACAAAAAATAGAAAAAAAAATTAAAAAATGTTTTGTTGTATTTTTAATATTTAACAATCTAACATAAAAAGACGAACTTTATATACCCTCCACAACGGATTGCATTCCACAGAGACTGTTAATTTTCATAAAACAGCAGTAAGATTACAAAACAAATAAACATATTGAAAAAAAAAATAATTTTATAAATAAATATAAAATGTTTATTATTTAAAAACACGCTTATAACGCAAGGCTACCAATATATTTATACTATATATATCGAAATAATACTTCAATCCAATTCAAAAAGTAAATATAAGACAGAAATCTTAAAAAATGATTAAATACCATAAATATTAGTGGTGATAAATTTTCTATTTTATTTTAATTCCAAAATTATATAAGGGCAAGATAACCAACATAACGATTCAACCAATTTTTGTAGTAAAAGTCAAAAAGAACGAATTTCGAAAAATCTTTTTACTTTCCTTGTCTATGTAGTCAGAGGAATGCATACATTCTATGATTCAAGATGCAGGCATTTTGTTGGTACCATTTTTATCCCTTTTTCCCCTTAAGAGTACGACTTTCTAAAATCTCTTTATTTTACGTGTCTACGCAATAAGAGGGATGTACACACCGAATTTCATCATTCTAGCTGTAATCGTTTAGTTGGTACTATTTTTATCCCTCTGTACCCATTGTCTGCCTTGAAAGTACGAATTTGGAAAACCCCTGTATACTATGTATACTACGTATGTATACTACGAATTTCATGACTCCAGCTGTGGTCATTTGGTTGGTACTATTTTTATCCCCTTTTTCCATTTGAACCCCAAAAAGCACGATTTTCGGAAAATCCGTTTATTTTACGTGTCTACGCAATCAGAGCAACGGTGCAGCCGTTTGGTTGGTACCATTTTTCTCCCTTTATTCCCATTTTAGCCCTTAAAAGTACGAATTTGGAAAAACTATTTTTATATTATGTATCTAGTCAATTAGAGGAATGTACACAGAATTTCATGTTTCGTTGTAGTTTAATATATACCATTTTTATCCCTTTTTGCCCTATTTCTCCCCCTACGAATAAAAATGGTGCACGTTTTTGTTATAGGGGGAATGCGCATACCCAATATCAAGTAAGTACAAGCAGACATATTAAAAAAACATGCTTAAATACTTTAAATATTAGGGGTTATTAGGGGTATTTGCAGTCCTTGTGAGGGGAAAAATTTTCCCTCTGGGCCGATTTCGCCCACTTTCAATCCCAACCGATCTGCAACCGTAAGACACATTTACGGAAAATTTCAACCTCCTAGCTCATTTCGTTCGGAAGCGTGCTTTCAACAGACAGACGGCCATGGCTATGTCGTCTTAGAATTTTACCACGACCCAGAATATGTATATATACTTTATGGGATCCCCGACGAATATTTTAAGGTGTTACAATAAAAAATGCAAAAAACCTTTACAAATTAGATAACATAAAAAGTTGACATTTTAAAGCAGGCATCTTAAGGAATAAAACAAGGATTGGATAAAATCTATGGGTAAATGTAAAAGTTAGGGACCTTCTTGTAGAAGTACATGTCGTCTTCGCGTATGACTAAATCAGTTTAAGCAAAAAAAAATACAAAAAATTACACGAATTTTCGTATTTTTATGCTCGTATCAACAAAAAAAATAAAATATTTTTGTCAAAAAAATTTTGTCAAAAAAATCTTTTTTTCTCTCTTTTTTGGAGATTGTTTCAAAAATTCTGTTTCTATTTAAAAATGAAATTCGCAAATTTTCCAGCCATAATAATTACCCTTAATCGAATATATAAGGGGTAGTGATCGGATTTATATTTCCTCTACATATATTAAAGTACCTACGATGAAAATTAATATTTTAGTAAAAAAAAACAAGAGCCATGATCTTATCCAGTGTCAAAAAAAATCAATATATGTATTCCAGTTTGTAATTTGTTTTAATCTGCATTAATAATTTAATATACATTTTATTATTTTAAGCCACGCTTATAAGACAAGGTTGCCTATTTGTTTATATTATATATATCGAAATAATACTTCATGTCAACTCAAAAAGTATATAAAGGGTGATTTTTTAAGAGCTTGATAACATTTTTTTTTTAAAAAAACGCATAAAATTTGCAAAATCTCATCGGTTCTTTATTTGAAACGTTAGATTGGTCCATGACATTTACTTTTTGAAGATAATTTCATTTAAATGTTGACCGCGGCTGCGTCTTAGGTGGTCCATTCGGAAAGTCCAATTTTGGGCAACTTTTTCGAGCATTTCGGCCGGAATAGCCCGAATTTCTTCGGAAATGTTGTCTTCCAAAGCTGGAATAGTTGCTGGCTTATTTCTGTAGACTTTAGACTTGACGTAGCCCCACAAAAAATAGTCTAAAGGCGTCAAATCGCATGATCTTGGTGGCCAACTTACCGGTCCATTTCTTGAGATGAATTGTTCTCCGAAGTTTTCCCTCAAAATGGCCATAGAATCGCGAGCTGTGTGGCATGTAGCGCCATCTTGTTGAAACCACATGTCAACCAAGTTCAGTTCTTCCATTTTGGGCAAAAAAAGTTGGATATCATCTCACGGTAGCGCTCACCATTCACAGTTACGTTACGATTCGCATCATCTTTGAAGAAGTACGGTCCAATGATGCCACCAGCCCATAAACCGCACCAAACTGTGACTTTTTCTGGATGCATTGGTAGCTCTTGCAATGCTTCTGGCTGATATTCACTCCAAAATCGACAATTCTGCCTATTTACGTACCCATTGAGCCAAAAATGAGCTTCGTCGCTGAACACAATTTCTTTCTTTCTGAACTTTCTTAACAGAGCACGCATTTTGATAATAAAATTCAATGATTTGCAAGCGTTGCTCGTTAGTAAGTCTATTCATGATGAAATGTCAAAGCATACTGAGCATCTTTCTTTTTGACACCATGTCTGAAATCCCACGTGATCTGTCAAATACTAATGCATGAAAATCCTAACCTCAAAAAAATCACTCTTTATAAGGCAGCAATATTCAAAAAAGCTTAAATACCATAAATATTGGGTGATAGGGACGCATTTTAAGCCACATCCGTTTGGTTGATTGTATTTCCATCCTAGTTTAATTCCAAAAGTACAAATTTTGAAAATCCATTATATCTCACGTACACAGTGCAAGATAACCTAACTTCATGATTTCACCCATTTTAGACGTAAAAGAAAAAGGTACGAACATGGAAAAATCTTTAAGTATTTACCGAATTCCTCTATTCTAGCTCCGACCTCATGGTTGGTACCATTTTTGTCCCCCGTTTCCCATTTTACACCCTTAATAGTGCGATTTTAGAAAATTTCTTTATTTTACATTTCTACGCATTTCGAATTTCATCATTCTAATTGTAGCCGTTTAGTTGGTACCATTTTTATACCCTCCACCTAAGGATGGGGGTATATTCACTTTGTCATTCCGTTTGTAACACCTTAAAATATTCATCGGAGACCCCATAAAATATATATATATTCAGGGTCGTGGTAAAATTCTAAGGCGATATAGCTATGTCCGTCTGTCTGTTGGAAGCACGCTAGCTTCCAAGCGAAATGAGCAAGGAGGTTCAAATTTTTCCTAAATGTGTGTTATGAATGCAGATCGGTTGAATTGATTGAAAGTGGGCGAAATCGGCCCAGAGGGAAAATTTTTCCCTCACAAAGACTGAAAATATCCCTAATATTTAGAGTATTTCAGCATATTTTTTGAACATATTAGATTGTATTTACTTGATATTTGCATTACGCATTCCCTTTATAGCATAAAATGGCACCATAGAGTGATTTTTATTTGCAGGGGCGAAAATTAATGGATATAGAGGGACAAAAATAGTACCAACCAAACGGCTGCACCTAAAATAATGCAGTTCGGTGTATATATTCCTCTGATTGCGTAGACACATAAAATAAAGGAATTTTTCGAAATGCGTACTTTTAGGGTGTAAAATGGAAACAGGGGATAAAAATTGTACCAAAGAAATCTAGAACCATGCAATTCGCTGTATACATTCCTCTTTCTGAGTAGACACGAAAAATAAAAAGATTTTTCCAAATTCGTACTTTCAAGGGATTCAATGCGAGCAGTGGGATAAAAATGATACCAACTAAAAGGATACAGCTAATTGCGTAGACACGTTAAATACATAGATTTTCGAAAGTCGTACTTTTAAAGGGTAAATGCGAAAAAGGGGACAAAAATGGTACCAACAGAATGGCCGCTGATAGAATCATGGAATTCGGTGTATACATTCCTCTGATTGCATAGTCATTTGAAGTATTTTTTTCCAAATTCATAATTTATTTTGTTGCTTTTACGACAAAAAATGGTAGAATCATAAAATTGTCTTATTCGGCGTACGTGAGAGATGAGGTATTTTCAAAATTTATACTTTTGAAATTAATATCGTAGGGAAATACACCAACCAAACGACTGTATCTGAAAATACACTCCCTATCCCACAATATTTAGTGTATTTGTGATTGCTGTCTTATATTTTTATATTTATATATATACATAGTATAAAAATATTGGTAGCCTTGGCTTATTATTAAAATTTCTGATTTTCATACATTTGAAATTTGTTGGGGACATTCTTTATGTAGCTTGGAAGGGGAAAAGTGTTAAAATTTGGTACCAATGATACGACAACAGCTAGAATCATGAAATTCGGTGTGTACATCCCTCTAATTGCATAGACACGTAAAATTGAGGTATGTTTCGAAATTCGTACTTTTAAGGGATATAATTGAAGAAGAGGGATAAAAAAGAAGTTGAAATCATGAAATTCGGTGTATACGTTCTGACTATGAAGACTCGAAACAAAAAGTTTTTCTCGAAATTTGTACATTTGGGCGGAGAATGGGGTGAATGGGGATATCTTTAAAAGTCGTACTTTTCTTAACAGAATAATAAAATTTGGTGGGTAACATTTTATCCCTCTATTCCCATTTTACTCCTTAAAAGTACGAATTTGGAAAAATCATTTATATTATGTATTTACTCAATTAGATGAATATACACACCGATTTTCGTGTTTCTAGCTGCTGTCATTTGAAAGGTACCATTTTTATACGTGTTTGATACAAATAAGAATCGCTTTAGGGTGCACGTTTTTGCTATAAGAGGAATGCGCATACCCAATATCAAGTAAATATAAGCAGACATATTGTGATGGAAAAAATGTTCCTCTGTACCGCTTCGCCCACCGATTGGACACTCTATGTGTGTCACTAACCCCCAAACGAAAAACTGAAATAATCCCCCCAAAAAAATTGGACAAAAATGGGAATTATTGCATTTTTGAGAATTATTTAATTGTTTATTTCGGTATGATTTTATAATGAAACAATTGCCAAACGATATGAGTCCAAATAAATTTTTTGCAGGATAGTTTCATATTGTTTAGGTTTACTTTATTTAAATTGAGATTTATTTTGTTTCCACAGATTGCCTTAAAATATTATTTTCGTTGGTATGCCAAAAGCAGAGTAAAGGTTTCCTACTTTGCCGCCATTCTACCGGCCTTAAAAATAATTTCTTTTCTGAGTTATGATAAAAACCGGACCTTGGGGTTAGCTCCAACGGGGTTATTTCCTTCTAACTTTAAGGGTTATTTCATTTTGAAATAATCTCCAAATCTTTGGGGATTTTAATTTCTAATTTGTTTTTTATATATTTGGGCTTTATTTTTAATTTTTTTTCCTTGGGTTACTTAATTTGATTTTGGGATTTTTTCATTTCATTGTTTGGTGATTATTTCATAGCGCCTTACTGTTATCCTAAATATAGGAAAAACTCTAAACAAGTTAGAATATCAAAAGTATCGTTGGAGAAATAAAAAGTTCAACTTTCATTAAATCATTTTTTAAATATATGTCAGTACACCCTAATATACATACACATACGCAGGGTCGGCTATATAATAAAACCAAACATGGTATTTTCCAGGGCCAGATTTTTGCAAATTTCGTACTAATTACGTTAATATGGAACAAAACTGAACAACAACAACAAAGCCGAATAACAAGAAACTAGAGATCAAATGTGGAAAAAATATGTACTCAGTTTTTCATCTAAAGTTTTAAGGACATACAAATTTTAGTTTTTTCGTTTGTATTTTTTTGGTCTGTAGTCAATATTTGATTTGAACTGGGATACTGTCCTGGCTCAAGACCATTTTGCTTCTATATTTAATAGAATGCAAATTTATTTACAAATGGCATGGTGACATTTATTACTTGGCTGCAGACTACCACGATCATGATTTCGACCAAAAGTCTTTTCAAGTGGCTTCGCAGCGATTGATTCTCACAAACGAATGAGAAGCACAACTCACTTGCCGAATTTGCAATTCGCACCGAGTAATAAAGTACAAATGCCATCTTACAAGCATCTCTTTGAGTTGCATATGTATTACCTTAGGGCCGCACTGTACCCTTAAGACAGCACAGTAAATATGAATTCAAAAATACGTATGAATATACATGCACATACAAAGATAAAAAATCATTCATGAATGTGGTCGAATTTTGTATTCCAAGAGAATTGTTTAAACATTTGCACAACTAAAAGCAGGTGAGTGTCTCACAAATGAACAAACAACACGACAGACGAATAAGGAGTAGTACAATCAATGACATGAACTGCCAATTGAACTCACATAAGTCACATTGACATTGTCTTGTCTATTCGATAGTGCTTCGGTTTAAAAATGAACTGGATTTTATAAAACAAAACAAATACGAAATCCCTTAAGGAGGACATAAAATGAATAGAATGTTGTATATCTTAGAAAGAAGAATTTGAATTATTATGTGCTACGTTTAAAAAAAAATAAAAAACTACGTATATCAGGTTATATTCTATCAGAATATCAGAAGGTACATATTAAAACAGGGCAAACCAAAATGTACAGAAGATTTGAATAAAAAACTTATAAAATAGTGCACACACTCATAAAATTTCATGGTCATTTTGCATAAACGTGGCTAATTTTCAATGTTGCAGCGTTGGATCTCTCTCCTTCAATGCACAGGTGGATATCAACCCATGTGAAAGGGAACATAAAATTTCTCGGATTCTACGATTTTAAATAAAGCTTGCAATTTTCCCGATTTTCAAAAAAAAAAAAAATTGTAGAATGTAGGCTGAATCGAAAATCTCGAATTTTATCATAAGATAATTTTAACAAATTCGCAACTAACGAAATCTTTTTTAACAAATTTTGCAAAAATATTATTTCTGAATTCCCCATATTTACACTGTTCAACTAGTTAAAACTTTTTGAATGGAACAGAAAAGGTATGACCCCATAATTCTGAAAGGGCATGCTGAGTGGACCATTTTTTATGGAATAAACTTATAGTCCAGCTGGAGTTTCTTTTAACAGTGGGCCAAAGTTTTAAATTAATGCCTGAGAGAATTCTTATTGTCAGAACAAAATTGAGGAATTTTGTGAGGATCATTTTTGTGGAAAATCTTAACCCTCTAGATCCCCTCTTCTAGATCCCCTCTCTTGGATCAATTTGACCTTTTTTTGTGCTTCAAAAAATGACATTTAGGCATTAAAATGTTCTACGAAGAAATTTGCCGGAAAATTTCAGTGGGGTTCACCAAAGTTGTAAATAAAACTCTTCACACTTAAATAGAAAAAACTGCAATTGTAACAAAAATGCAAAATTCGCGGTTGCAAGTCTCTTTATAGGACAGTATTATTTAATAAACAAAAAAGTACCTATTCGTTTTTTCGACTACAATTTTATTAACAGCCAATATTGAGAGTAAGTTTATGATGCGGATCCTCTTACTTGCTCTACAACAATTATAATCGTGGTTGCTTTCGAAATTAAAAATCTATAGATATAAAAATCAATGTGTGTCTGTATGTTACGTGTAGGACGCCAAATCGATGGACCGATTCGCTTGAAAATTTTACTGTAGCTATCTTCTGGACTAGGGATGGTTCTTGGATATACAAGATCATTATAGGATAACGGGGTGTGGTACCTCCCACACTAACTACATTTTAAAACTATCAATTAGTAATCATTTTATCTTCAAAAACATACGAAGTAGGGCAATAGGGAAGAAAACAACTAGTATTTAACATAAATAGTTTAAACAACTTACTTTAAGCTGGCTTAAAAAAATTGGATGCTCCCGACTAACATTAATCTTTGGTTCTTTAAAGCCCAATCCCAAATACCGGATATTATAAAAATGTATTAAAATCGTATAACTACACCCCGAAACTTATGGAACGTATTTCTGACTCCATTATCTATTAATACAAAAATATTTTAATAAATCGGAAGGGTTTTTAATTATTAAAAAACTAGCTGGCTTTGCCAGACAAAAAACAAACAGTAAAATTAAAATCAGCTTTCATATTGGATTTTCTCGGGGGGGATGGGTAATATATGTACCAATTACAATCATCCCCGAGATACTAAAGAAATTGATATGTTCCATTGAGAACATTGAAGAACAGAACGTTAGTTTACTGCGAATAGCTGGAATTCGAATATAGTACATTCAAATCACATAGAAAATCAATTAAATCGTTCACTAATCAAACAACACAAAAACTAAACAAATTTATATAATTTCCGTTTCCTTGCCTTAAGTCGGCATTTGACAAATGGATATTTCTTTTTTTTGTAACCTTTCTTTACTTTCTTTACAAAGAAACCTTGTAGTTTTACAAAATTCAAATCAAAATTTCCCCATCTTTCAAATCCCGCCCACTGTAAAACAGGTATTTCTTTTCGTATGGGAAGGGTCACGGCCACTTTCCGCCCATCTCGGTGGAAGGGGCAATATTCAATAATAGGGTTTAACTTCGTATGGGAGGTGCAACGCCCACTTTTCCATTACCGCCCATTTTTGGCACAACTGTGCAGACTAACAATATCCCAGTTCAAATCAAATATTGATTACAGACCAAAAAAATACAAACGAAAAAACTAAAACAAATGAGCGTTGGCACAGCAGAAGTATTGCTGGGTAACTATTCCTGCATATACACATACTTACATAAGCAACTCAATGAGATGCTTGTATGACATGTGTACTTTATTACTTGGAGCGATTTTTTAAACGCAAGTTCGGCAAGTGAGTTGTGCTTCTCGTCCGTTTGTGTGAATTATCTCCTTATAGAGGCCGGGTTTGATGTTAAACAGCCGCTGCGAAGCCAGTTGAAAATACTTTTGAAATGGTCGAAGTCATGATCGTGGTAGTCTGCAGCCAAGTAATAAATGTCACCATGCCATTTGTAAATAAATTTGCATTCTATTAAATATAGATGCAAAATGGTCTTGAGCCAGGACAATATCCCAGTCCCACCCTAGTGTCTACAATTTCATATTTTTTTTGAATATCGGGAATTTCAGTTCTATTTCCCTTAATCAGAAGTACAAATTTCCAAACTTTCATTAAAATCGAAGAACCTTAGGAAAATATTTGTTCCTTTTGTAAAAAGTCAATTGGTTAAATACTATTTTATTTTGTAATAGCAGGGTTTTAGCGAAGAAACCTGGCTAAAAAATCTATGGGTAGAATGTAGAAGTTATGGCCCTAATTGTAGAAGACTTCACAACATTTGTAGCCACCATAATAACCATTAATCGAACTATAAGAAATATCAATTCAAAACTTCTATTGATTGTTTGAATCAGTATGTCCTAAAAAATAAATTAATTGTAAGTGTCGACACAAAATTTTTATTTTTGTTGCACTCAATTTCGTAGTTCATATTGTTAGCTTAATTCTAGAAGTATAATATTACTATAGGAAACGAAAAAAAACAGTTACGCTCTTTTAGAATTAAGGTAACGAATGTCTAATAATGAAATCATCATAAAATCAATAAATCGATCGGACCACGGCCACTATCATCTCCCATATAAACTCAAGATATAACCAACATAATTATCATCCTGCAGTGGTAGAGGGTAACCAAAAACAAAATTTTATGAAAACATAAAATAAGAATCTTGGTTCGTACAGAAGAAGTGAATGCTATTATACTCATGTTATACATTGTTTCAAGTTGAGTCCTACATATAACTCTTGGTCCACGACATTTATAGGTTATGTTCACTAAGAATCACAAAATCACAACACTTACGGAAACTGACTAAGACCACAGTAATCACAAAATGTTAAATATAATTGTTTCACTACTTCCAATGGCCTTCGATTTAAATAATGTAGTCACTTTATTTATTTACTCTCGTGGAGTGTATAAAAATAGCTGCAGTCAATACCTAAATGGTAAACATCGGAAGGAAATTCATTTTTGTAAAAAGAATTTGAACATTTTGGCTCTGAAAAACCATCTCCAGCATAATCATTTTTCATTCGGTAGTCATCATTGAGGCATCATTTGAAAGGTATTGATACTTTCTATTTATATTTCAGAACACCTTTTGCAAAATTTTTCTAAGAACTGTCACTCTGAAAAATTACAAAAAAGTCTATATAAACGTCCAATAATACGGTCAATGAGTTATTCTAATACAGGAATAAAAATTTATATATAAATTCCCAAAAAAAAAATGTTTTTTAGAGTGTTTGGCGAAATATTTTGCAGATCATCATTAAACAATCCACTCTTCATTTCTGGGGGGTGATCGCAGCGATTTATTTTCGTGTTCTATCCTAATGTATATGGGCATTTCCACAGAAAGGTCCACCAAGACCAAAAAATTAAAAGTTCTCGTAAACACTTTGTTTTATCATATTTTCATAGAGAGATAATCAAATTTAACTAATGTAAAAAAAAATACATTAATTCATATCCTATCTTGAGATATTCGAATGCAAATTCGCGCTGGTGCAACATTACTCGTCTGAATATTTCTTTCGCATGTTTTGTTTTGATAAAAAGTCTTAAAGAGAGGCATTACGTATTGACTTTTGGTGTCTAAAATCTTTCAGGGAGTACAAAGATTCAAAAAAGATAGAATACGAAGTTATACGACTGCTATTTACTGTAACTTTTTGCTTTGCATTATCTCATATTTTGATGTCAAGTTCGACAACATTTGTTGCTTCTGTGTCCAAAGTACATGCAGAAATATCATAAAATTGTTTGTACACACATATATTTTTATACAATTTAAATAAAAAAACATTACTGGAAAATAAGAAAATTTGTGACCTTGGTACATCATTAAAGTTGGTCACGTGCGACACCTTAAGTGTGAAAATTAAAAATTTGAAAAAAAATTCTTACTTCAATAATTTATTTTTGTAAAAAAATACTTTCTAATTTATTTATTAGCAAAAACGGAGGCGAAAAAAATAAAGAGTGCTGATAAGCTAAAATTTCAAAAGAATAAATTGAAAAACAAAATTTTGTTTTTTACTGTTATTATTTGAGAATGAATACATTGAATACTTCTGTGGATTACAACAAATATATATTATCCATAATTTCGTGCAAAAAAGTGCAGCTGAAACAACATAAATACCATGATGGAAAAAATGTCACGTGCGACATGTCACGTTCGACCGGGCTTAAAATTAAATTACAAAAAAGTATTATCATTTTTTTTTATATCATTTTTGGATAAAATCAAAGCCATTTTTAAGAGACATCGGTACACAACGTTCTAAAATTGGTTACATTGAAATATTGCCACAGGTTTCGCTGAAATCGGCGATTAAATTGTTGGTCGCGAAAACGAATTCTGTTTTGGTCACGTGCGAATGCCTTGGTTTTTTTAAATTATCTTGAAAACGGAAAATTACCCAAAATCCACATTAGCACCAATTATACAGCTAATTAAGAGCTATAAGTTAAGCACATGGTCAAAATAAAATACCGTTATATTTTGACTTCTTTGTCACTTTAAATGTGTACGATGGTCACGTTCGACATCATGGAAATGCCCATATTATACCTGTAGATAAAATTATTGAGCTGATGCATTAAAAATACTAAATCAAAATGGAATATTATTTTATAAAAAATGTTAGTATGTTTAATGCAGACTGTCTAAAATCAAAAGAAAACTCTCGTTTTGGTGACTGTTCAAATTTTTTTTCGGGGCCCAGTAGCTCAGAATCTATTGAGGCTAGATCAAACGGTCAAACGGAACAGAAGTTACACAATTATTTACAAAATACGTCATTTTCAAACAACTGAGCGTCATTATTCTAAGAACTAAATGCTATGGCATCTCAAACCGTTTTACCACACCCTTAAATGTACAGTGGTTGCAAAATAGAAAAACTAAAAAGTACAACTAATTGGGATGTGCATATATCCCATGTATGTCTACATTCATTTAATCTACATGATAAAAAAATATTAGAAGTAAGTAATTTGTTCAATTACAGACAAGAAAAGGCACATTTCTTGCAGAGTTAAAAGGTCATTGGAATAATAAAGAAGAAGAAGAATATAAAGATAAAATTTATAACTTGTGTCTAAGAAGTTCAAGTATTTCTTTGTACTTCGAGCGTTTAGGGGTAGAACAACAGAACTTTCCTCAGCGATTACATTAATTGCATATTTATGGTTATGTGTAGTGAGAGTAGAGTACAGACAATGTTCATTTAAATGAATTGCAGTTTATTTTTTTTTTGTATTTCAGCAAAAGAGAGACTAGTAGACTGCCAAATTGCTTAATTTAATGGATATGGAAAATTAAAAGTCATTTGTGGTAAAAGTCTAGCTCGATGAAAGAGGTCATAGTGCAAAAAAAAATCACATAAAAATCAACGTCAGCCATCACACAAATTTAGACTGATCAACGAAGCCTAGGAATGGTGAGTATTTGATGAAAAATCTTAAAAATTAAATTGAATTTGATCATTTGTCCTCTGAATGTAACAAATGACAGAACTCTATTGAAATCGCTGCTATTGATGTCGCACTTAATACATTTTCTTTCAACTTATCAATGCGAAGACATGTTGCCACCACAATTACGCCAAATCCATTGCAGTCCCCATTCATTTAAAGCCAATATCGACTATTGACTGTTATTCCATCACATTTGTGTCCAAAAATCAATTTACAAATTCCATTCGCTTTTTTATCCAAATCACTTTTAAATCCAAATGAAAATGCAAATTGCAATTTCAATTGTTAGACAGACAAACAGACAAACGGAGAGAACATTCATTGACTTTTGCAACTTGCCAATCAAGGGCCAGAGAAACATCCACAACCACATAAATTTTATTCGCAGCCACAGATGACAGCCGGAGTACACGAATGACATGAATTTTACGATGACACATTTGCTTTATGTGCGATCCATGCCGACCTTTAAGAAATAATCATAAAATTCCCTTTCCCCATCGCTTTCGTCTACGTCTTTGTAATGAATGAACTTAAATGAACCGCCGCCACCACCACCCACAGCCCCGAGAAGGGATGGATGTTTCGTAGAATGCTTTTTTTGCAGGACTTTTTATGGCGGTGTTACAATAAAAATTCAATTTTTATCCCAACAAATCACATTTGTTTGGCAATATCCAAAGCCAGCAATACGAGAAGGAAAATCGTCCAAGAAAACATAAGGGATAAAAACAGAAGCATAAAACAAGAAGGCAAGAAAACGGAGGAGACAAGCAAAAAAACCGACAATCAATTGTGTTGGTTGGTGTGTTGAGTCATAGATACCCCTACATCTAAAATAGTAATTTGGAAACCTTCTATTAGATATCACTCATATACAGCCAAAGGAATGTACTGGCGAATTGCATGATTCACGATTCTAGCTGCAATAATTTAGTTCGTACCATTTTATCCCTTTTTGTCCCGCTCACTCCTTAACAATACAAAAATGCATTTATATTGCAGAGGAATTTTTTAGTTGGTACCATTTGTATCACTTTTTCCCCGCTCGCCCCTTAAAAGTACAAATTTCGAAAAAATCGATTTATGGTGCAAATCTACGCTGCCAGAGAAGTGTAAATACCGAGTTTCACGAATATAGCTGCATTACTTAAATTGGTACCATTTTGATCCTTTTTTGCCGAATACCCCTTAAAAGTACAAATTTCGAAAAATCCAATTTTACTGCTCTTTTACATGGTCAGAGGAATTTACATATCAAATTTACGATTCTAGCTGCAATAATTTAGTTGGTACCAATTTTATCCCTTTTGTCCCGCTCACTCCATAAAAGTTCAAAAAACAATTTATGTTACCCGTCTTCGAGATCGGAGAAATGTACACGAAGAATTTCACGATTCTAGCAACAATACTTTGCTTGGTACAATTTTTATCCCTTTTTGTCTCGCTCGCCGTTCACAAATTTCGAAAAATCCATTTAGATTGCGCTTCTACGTTGTCAGAGAAATTTACATACCAATTTTCACGACTATAGCTGCAACTCCTAAATTGGTACCATTTTTATCCCTTTTTGTCCCGGATACCCTTAAGGAACAAATTTCGAAAAATCCATTTAACTGCTCTTCTACATCGTCAGATGAATTTACATATCAAATTTCACGATTCTAGCTGCAATAATTTAGTTGGTACCATTTTTATCCCTTTTTGTCCCGCTTACTCCTTAACAATACAAAAATGCATTTATATTGCAGAGGCATTTTTTAGTTGGTACCATTTGTATCCCTTTTTCCCCGCTCGCCCCTTAAAAGTACAAATTTCGAAAAATCCATTTATGTCTACGCTGTCAGAGAAGTGTAAATACCGAGTTTCACGACAATAGCTGCAACTCCTAAATTGGTACCATTTTTATCCCTTTTTGTCCCGGATACCCTTAAGGAACAAATTTCGAAACTGCTCTTCTACATCGTCAGATGAATTTACATATCAAATTTCACGATTCTAGCTGCAATAATTTAGTTGGTACCAATTTTATCCCTTTTTGTGCCGCACACTCCTTAAAAATACAAAAATGCATTTATATTGGACTTCTATGTGGTGAGAGGAATTTACGTACAAAATTTCACGAGTCTAGCTGTAATACTTTAGTCGGTACCATTTTTATCCCTTTTTCCCGCTCGCCCCTTAAAAGTACAAATTTCGAAGAATTCATTTATATTGCAAGCCTACGATGTCAGACAAGTGCAAAACCCGATTTTCACTAATATAACTGCATTACTTAAATAAGTACCATTGTGATCCTTTTTGTCCCGAGCACCCCTTAAAAGTACAAATTTCGAAAAATCCATGTTTACTGCACTTCTACGTGGTCAGAGGAATTTACATACCAAATTTCACGATTCTAGCTGCAATACTATATTTGGTACCATTTTTATCCCTTTTTTCGCGTTCACTCCTTAAAAGTTCAAATTCCGAAAAAAGCACACATTTTATCCCATTTTGTCCCGCTCGCCCCTTAAAACTACAAATTTCGAAAAATCCATTTATGTCTACACTGTCAGAGATGTGTAAATACCGAGTTTCACGAATATAGCTGCATTACTTTAATTGGTACCATTTTGATCCCTTTTTACCGAGTATCCCTTAAAAGTACAAATTTCGAAAAATCCAATTTTACTGGTCTTTTACATAGGCGGAGGAACTTACATATCAAATTCCACGATACTAGCTGCAATAATTTAGTTGGTACCAATTTTATCCCTTTTTGTTCCGCTCACTCCTTAAAAGTTAAAATTCCAAAAAATCAAGTTATGTTCCACCAACGATACTTTTTATCCGTTTTTGTCTCTCTCACCCCTAATAAGTACAAATATCGAAAAATCCATTTTGATTGCGCTTCTACGTTGGAATTTACACACCAAATTTCACGCCTAGCTGCAATACTTAATTGGTACCATTTTTATCCCTTTTTGTGTCTTTACTCCCTTAAAAGTACAAATCCCTTTTTGTAGCTCGTCTGCATGGAAAGTGGAAGGCACACGCCGAATTTCATGTTTCTAGCTATTGCCGTTTAGTCAGGACGAAGGTTCGGTGTTTATCCCTTTTTGTCCCCTAAAAGTACGAATTTCGTAAAACCCTTTCTTAGTCGGCGTCTACGTCATATTTGGGAACTACATACTACACGGCTTCAGCCGCTGGTCAATGATAAGTCAGTCATTAATGCAACTCTTTTATATATGTATATTAGGCTGGGTCGCGGTCCATACAAATGGAAAAACAGTTTCCAGTCATCCCAAGACAAGAATAAAAATTTTTATTTAAAGTCCTTCCAGGGGCTAATTAATTCAGAAAAAAAATTGGTCAAAAAACCAACACAAAAAATTACACGGGAAAAACATTATTTTTTAGAGGTGTTTTCAGGAGCGTTTAGATCACAGATGACTTGACCCACCAATCTTCATTTCTGGGGGGTGACCACTGCAATTTATTTTCGTAACCAATCCTAATGGATATAGATGATAAACTATCGCCCACACATTGGTCACATATATTATATAGTTGAAAATGTGGTCCGATTCCAAAGGACGGACAGAAGAATATATTTTTTAATTTGGAAATATGCGACCATTGTCTCATATATTAAAACAACGCTAGATGTCACAAATGGAATAACAAATCTAATATATGTACATCCCATTGGGTATGGTGCAGCCTATAAAAAGGAAGAAGAAATTCTTATTGTAAATCTGTGTCATAAAATGTTTACATATGTATGTAAGGATAAAAAGAAGCTGATGAAGAAGATGCCGAAGAAGATGAATAAAAATTACCGGAGCCACAAAATCAGCAAGTACTCGTCCAACCAACACAATTTGACAAAGACAACGAAACAATCAATAAAACAGACCACGTCAGCATTTCGATGATAGAAAGGATTTCCATGTTTTACTACTTCCAAACTAAGGAAAATCGAATAATAATGCTAAAATAAGCAAAAATGGAATTTGCAAAGAGAAGGAGTGGAAAAAGGGAGACTAGACTAGATATATTGCTTTGTGGGAGAAAAAAAGTAGTAGAGAAAACCAATTGAAAGTTATGATAAATCATTTACTTTACCAACTCAGACGCATCATAAAAATTCGATCGATTTTTTTCTTGGGCGGAAGTAAATATTTTGAACATCACATCTGGGTGGTCTATTTAAGCAACCATAGAATTGAGTGTATATACATTATGTTACATCAAATGCAGCGCCTTGAAGATGTCACCGGATCTTTTAAAAAAGTTAGAATATAAGAATACAAGGCACACTGCATCTATGAATGTTTTAAATGAATATTCATCATCAAGACATTATTCAAAATTATAAAATCAAGTAAAAAGTTTATACGTCCTCAATGTCACAACAGTATAACTACACATTCGACAAAGCAAAACACTGTTGTTTCCTAGACCTGAAAATGTATCTTTACTGTTGTGTAACATCAACAGCTAATATTTTTATCGATATTTTTTTAACATTTTTATAAAAACCTCAACATTAATATTTGTAATTTTAACACCGTGCGACAATTTTATATTTTATTGACTTGAACGAGACCATACGTAGAAAAAATGTGTACTTGGTGATCTTTTCTCGGGTTTACAAGATAAATATCTAAAAAAGAAACATAAGAAGAAAGAGGAAACTCTCACTTTCACATAGAAAAAGAAGTTAAGGAACAGTTGCCTTAAAATTTAAAAGAGGGCTACAAATCTTCCGAATATCACTTTAACGCAGAAAAAGAAGTTTAGGAGCAGTCGTCATTAAATTAAAAAGAACGTTAAAAAAACATAACTTCTTGCTGGCACGAAGTACCGAAAATACTTTGTTTTATTTTTAATATCTTGCATTCTGACTATGAAAACAGTGTATATTTGTAGACGAAATATTCAATACGGTTTTTAATCACGTGGGTGTGCGCGAACGTGCAAAAAAGATTCGTACGTGATTGATAATTGTTTCCCAGTTTTTATACCCTCCACATCCAGGATGGCGGTATACTAACTTTGTCATTCTGTTTGTAACACTTTGAAATATCGACATGAGACCCTATAAAGTATAATATATATACCCAAAAGTCACAAAATTCTAAGTCGATCCGTCCGTCCGTCTGTTTAAAGCACGCTAGCATCTAAACGAAAGGAGCTAGGACGTCCAAATTTACCATAAATGCGTCCTATAGTCGTAGATCGGTTGAGATTGGAACTGAGCGAAATCTGCCCAAAGGGACAATTTTATCCTCATAAGGACTAAAAATACCCATAATAATCCGTAACATTTTAAAGTATTTAAACAATCTTTTGCAATATGTCTACTTGTACTTACTTGATATTGGGAATGCGCATTCCCCTTTTAACAAAAACGCGCACCATAAAGTAAAATTTATTCGTAGGGTGTGAAATGGGGCAAAAAGGGATAAAAATGGTACATATTAAACAACAACAGCTAGAAACACGAAACTTGATGTGTACATTCCTCTAATTGAGTAGATACATAATATAGAAGTAGTTTTTCCAAATTCGTACTTTTAAGGGGTAAAATGGGAATAGAGGGATAAATATGGTACCAACCAAACGGCTGCACCTAGAATAATGAAATTCGGTGTATACATTCCTCTGATTGCATATACTCATAAAATAAACGGATTTTTCGAAATTCGTACTTTTTGGGGTTAAAATGAAAAAAGGGGATAAAAATAGTACTAACCAAATGAACGCTACTAGAGTCATGAAATTCGGAGTATAAATTCCTTTGACTGCGTAGACACGGAAAATAAAAGGGGTTTTTTCAAATTCGTACTTTTAAGGGATAAAAGTAATACCAACTAAACGACTACAACTAGAATAATGACATTCGGTGTGTACATCCCTCTAAAATAAAGAGATTTTAGAAAATCGTACTTTTGAGGTGGTAGACTAGGAAGAAGGGGATAAAAATGGTACCAATCAAATGGCCGTAGCTAGAATCATGGAATTCGCAAAATAAAAAGATTTTTTCAATTTCGTACTTTTTACTTTTACGACAAAAATTGGTTGAATCATGGACTTAGGTTATTTTGCACTATGTACATTTTATAATGGATATAATTTTCAAAATGTGTACTTTTGGAATTAAAATAGAATGGAAATACAACCAACTGTAGCACCCACTATCTACCAATATTTAGGACATTTAAGCTTTTTAAAAATATAAATATAAAAATATTTAGTTTTTGAATTGACTTGAAGTATTATTTCGATATGTAAACGTCTTGGTAGCCTTGCCTCATAAGCGTGGTTTGAAATAATAAAAATATTATATTTATTTATAAAATTATTTTTTCAATATTTGTATTTGTTTTAGTTTGGCTATATTCAAAAAAATATTATATATTCCTGTAATATTACTGCACATCTACGAAAATCGACAGCCTCTGTGGAATGCAATCCAAAGTTCGGCCCGGCCGAACTTAACGCCGTTTTTACTTGTTTAATAGTAATACAGTTTGTAGAATATTTGAAATTAGATTGTTTTCAATGTATCATGCATGTATATTAGACCGGGTCAAACAAAGTTTCGGTTATCCGCCCTTAAAATGAATGATTTGTTTGTTTTATGACGACCCACAAAATATTGCCTTTTATTACTAATTTTAAAGTCTTTTGTCGGAGAATCCCCTACTAAATATATCCAGTAAAATGGATGCGACTTACTGCGCTTTTCGTAGTTTTCACTGAAAACCCACCACTCTGAAAATTAATCAATTATTCGATATATGAAATGATAAATATCATGGCGCTTTCGCTCTTTTTTGAGTGCCTATTTTCCGAACGTGCTATTAGCGCTGAATTGGAGTTTTGAAGTATATGAGCAATGGCGTCAAATAAGTTTGGGGATGTACGGGATGGTGTCAATACTATTATTAAATCCACCAGAAATATCTTAAAGTACAACAAAACTATGTACGTACAAATTCACCCAATAATCTACCCGAGATGTTTTTTCCTAGTATGAGTGCTATGCAAAAAGTCGTCGAAAAATTTCCAGTAGATCAAAAGTTATAGACTTTTGTTTACCTTCTCACTAAAAATGAGATTTGCACACACTGAGTTTTGTAGATACATCTTTAAGCTCGGGCGAAGTCTTTTGTCTTTACAATATATGCCGTTATCACTTCATCAAATGTATCCAGTCAGTTACAAATAAGAAAAATGAACTATCGTCAAATAACATGTGTGTCGCGATTTGGCAATTCTTCGTTTGCCAAATATTTCAAAATCTTGCTCAAAGTGGGTGAACAATCGCCCAATTAATTTTACAACAACTTTTGGGCATTTGATCATTTTTCTATTTTAAACGAATTTCACTTGAGCTATTATTCATACAACCAGATGTTTCTGGAAGTGAACACAGTTTCGACTAATGTTGATTTAAAAACTTCGCAATTGTAAAAGTGTCAGTTTTCTTAAAATGCAAAGTAAAAGAAAATACAAAGTAAAATAAATTCCACTCAATAACTTTTGATCTAGTAAACATTTTCGAGTTCTATAAAAATAAAATAGACCCAAGGATTATTTTAAGATATTAGTAGACTACCAACATTTTTTTTGATTTAAAAGAAAAGTAAATTTTTATTATTCCCTCCACCTCCAGGATGGGGGTATATTCACCTCCAGGATGGGGGTATATTCACTTTGTCATTCCGTTTGTAACACCTTAAAATATTCATCGGAGTCCCCATAAAGTATATATATTCTGGATCGTGGTAAAATTCTAAGACGATATAGCCATGTCCGTCTGTCTGTCTGTTGAAAGCACGATAGCGGCCGAACGAAATGAGCTAGGAGGTTCAAATTTTTCCTAAATGTGTCTTATGGTTGCAGATCGGTTGAGATTGAAAGTGGGCGATATCGGCTCGGAGGGAAAAATGTTTCCCTCACAAGGACTGAAAATACCCCTAATATTTTGAGTATTTCAGCATGTTTTTTGAACATAATAGCTTGTATTTACTTGATATTTGCAATTCGCATTCCCTTTATAGCATAAAAGGGCACCATTGAGTGATTTTTATTTGTAGGGGGCGAAATGGGACGAAAAGGGATAAAAATAGTACCTATCAAACGACAACAGATAAAAACACGAAATTCGGTGTGTACATTCCTCTAATTGAGCAGATACATAATATAAAATTATTTTTTCCAAATTCCTACTTTTAAGGGGTTAAATGGGGATAGAGGGATAAAAATAGTACCAACCAAACGGCTGCACCTAGAATAATGAAATTCGGTGTATATATTCCTCTGATTGCGCACACACATAAAATAAAGGAAATTTCCGAAATTCTTACATTTAGGGTGTAGAAATGGAAAAAGGGGTTAGAAATTGTACCAAACAAATGGTTGCAGCTATAACCAAGAAATTCGCGGTATACATTCCTCTGACTGAGTGACACGAAAAAAAAAACGTTTTTCCAAATTCGTACTTTCAAGGGATTCAATTGAAGCAGAGGGATAAAAATGGTACCAACTAAAAGGCTACAGCTAGAATGATGAAATTTTCGAAAGTCGTACTTTTAAGGAGTAAAATGCGAAAAAGGGGATAAAAATGGTACCAACAAAATGGCCGCAGATAGTATCATGGAATTGGGTATATACATTCCTCTGAGTGCATAGCCACGTTAAATAATTTTTTTCCAAATTCGTACTTTATTTAGTTGCTTTTACGAAAAAAAATGGTAGAATCATGAAGTTGTCTTATACTGCGTACGTGAGAGATAAGGTATTTTCAAAATGTATACTTTTGAATTTAAAATAGATGGAAATACAACCAACCAAAGGATTGCAGCTGAAAATACACTCTCTATCCCCCAATATTTAGGGTATTTATGATTGCTGCCTTATATTTACTTTATGAATTGAAGTATTATATCCTTTATATATATAGTATACAAATATTCCTAGCCTTGGCTTTTTAATTAAATTTCTGATTTTCATATATTTGAAATTTGTTGCGGACATTCCTCTTGTAGCTTGGAAGCACCACAAAGACAATAATTGTTTTAGAGGGCGAAATGGGACAAAAGGGGATAAAATATGGTACCAATGATATGACAACATCTAGAATCATGAAATTCGGTGTGTACATCCCTCTAATTGCATAAACACGTAAAATAGAGGGATTTTTCGAAATTCGTACTTTTAAGGGATATAATTGAAAAAAAAGGGATAAAAATGGGACCTTCCAAATCGGTGAAGTTGATATCATGAAATTCGGTGATCTTACTATGAAGACTCGAAACAAAAAGGTTTTTTTCCAAATTTGTACATTTGGGCGGAGAATGGGGATATCTTTAAAATTTTTACTTTTCTTATCAAAATAATGCAGTCGCTTTGTCTGTATCTGAAAATGCTTCTCCCTAATGGCGACTGACAATCGCCTAATATTTAGGCATGTTCACTTTCACAATTTCAGCATTTTATTTATATATAGTAGTAGATTTTAAACAGTGCGCATTAGTATACATTATAGTTTGAAATAGTAATCAAATATAGTAATGTTCATAAACATATCACAATTTTCGTAATATGGTTCTGTACTTCTATGTAAAGTCGACATCCTTTAATCTTCTGGTAATACTGTGGAATGCACTCCGTGGTGGCGGGTATATAAGATTCGGCCCGGCCGAACTTAACGCCTTCTTTCTTGTTTTTATGTTTTTTTGGCATATTTTTACGTATTTGTTCACAATGCGCAGAACAAAAATATATTTTTTTAAACTTTTTGAGATTTTTAAAATTGAAAAAACTTTTATCTTTATTATATTTAATTACATATTAAATATTTTTTTATATATTATATTTATTTAAAATAAAATTATATATTTAAAATTAAAAGTAACAAATGTTTGATGGAATTAGGAATGTAAAGTAACCGTTTTTGAATGTGATACCGATCTGTATAACACCGTGAAACAATATTTTCCTCCTAAGAACGAGACTATATAGAATTGAAACTATATAAAAAACAAATTCGTGTTATAGAAGACACCGTAAGATTGTATTTTCCAAATAAATATAATTTCTTATACATTTTTAAAATTTCGTCAGTTTCTACGAGGATTATGAATTCAATATCACTTTTTTAATGACAAAAAGCTACTAAAATACCTTTAAAATTAAAAAAATATATGTGAAAAATTACATATATTTAGGAAGAATATCTGTTATAAAATACTTAAAAAGTCCTTCTTCTATTGGTACTGCTTTAGTATTTATTTTTTTACCCAAGTTTATTTAGTTTCATGTTTTACTTTTTAAGAGGAAAACTTGTAATGGATGTTAATGCTAAACTAATAAAATAATAAGCATGGAATTTGAAGTATTTGTCATCTATTAAAAAATAAACACTAAAATTTGTAAAGGGATTTTATCAAAAAATTTAAAAAATCGTTATCTTCTACATATATCCATTTATCATTTACATATAGAGATTGGTTTCTTTGTCGAAATGTGATCTATTTCAAAATAAATATTATATTAATATTTTCTCCGATTTTTTCTATTTCTAAAAAAGATTTAAAAAAATAAATCTTTCCCACTTTTTTGGAGACAGTTCCAAAAACACTATTTCTAAGTGAAAATTATATTCACATTATTCATCATAGTTACATTTAACTCAACATATAAGCGCGAGCGATCGGACTTATGTTTCCAAAATGAGAGTTCAAATGAAATTTTACTATTTCTTAATTTATCTATAAAAAATAATATAGTTTTTGAGTTTAGAAAGACAAAAAAGCCAAGTAAATTTTTTACATAGTCCTTGGACAAAAGTTTTGTTGCATAGGGTTATCAAGCCGGTCTCTGTGCGAATGATTAATATTATCTTGCATAAATATAGCTTAAACGCCACAAATTACAACTCTTCCAGGCAATTTCAAATGTATACATTGGCAAAAATGCTAACAAATATTTACATCTCCAATATTCAACAATTAAAATTCGATACTTGGTCGAAATATGAGAAAAATTGTTGAAAACCATAATTTGAGTTATCAGATTACCACTGAATTCATCATAGTCGAAATAGGTTTAACCTTAGGCTGTCAAGTTATTTACATCTTTGGTGGATGACATTAGCAAGATTTTGCTGGGTTACCAACCATTGCTGTCCCAGCCATTGCCATAGGTTCGTTTTCTTTTCGCATAGACCTTCTTTGTTGTATTTCCCTTCCCTTGCTTTCTGCACAGCACACAAATAAAAATATAATTCATAATTTCTTGGCATTTAAACATTTATTCAAGCAATCTTCTCTTTGCTTATGGAAATCAAATAAAATCCAGAGTAACACAAAAACACAATGAACAATGAAAGAAAACGAAAATCATCGAATGAAGGTTACAAAAATAATGCCACAAATGAAACGATTTCGTGGAACGAACGAAAACAATTCAAAGACAACAACAATACTAGTGACAGTGAACAGAGGGGATATAGCTTCCTTTGTTTGCCGCCAGAAAACGAAATCAAAGATAATAATTCATCAACAATGTCGTCATAAAAACGTGACATCAATTTTATTGTCAGCGGGTGGCAGTGGATGTGGAACACACATCGACACAGTCGTTGACGCCATACCCTGCCTGGCTGCCAAGGCTTTGTCAAGCAACAGCAGTCAGGAGTCGGCGACACTCAGACACGGCAGCCGCCACCAGGAGCACCGAGAAAGTGTTTTTGTCGCTGCTGCTGCTGCAGCATCATCGCCATCACCATCTCATCTTAGTCGTCACTTTTTGGTAAACATGCGAGCTAGCGAGCGAACGAGCGAGCTAACACAAAGGAAACCGGGTATTGATTAGGATTTTCTTTTTCATTCGGTTGGCAACAGTTCCTTTCTTCGGCAGCTCTTTGCCCCCTTCTCCTCTCATTCTGCCTCTCTCTCGTAACTCGAAAACCGATGACAAATTCGAATGGAATCGAAAGGAACGAAAGCGACAAAAAAGGCTGTTTGTTCCAAAGCACACAAAGGACAAAAGCAAAAACAAAAAACACATGTAAAGGTCAAAACCATCTTTTTCTTATCTTACAGGGTCGTACAATCGGTGGAGGGAGAGCAGATGATTCTCCACACACACACGCAAAGATTGTTAACAGATTTTGTTCGTAAAGGGGCTAAGCAAAAGCCAGACCACCAAAAACTGAATTGGCTTTATTTATTTGTGCGAGAATCTCGTATGGCGTGGAGGATGACGTGGTGAATACTTGAGCGATAAAAATTGATGCTGATAAAAATATGAGAGAGAAAAGAAATTGGATTCTCGCATTAGCCTTAAATGAACTGAAAGACGATCCTTGTAGAAAAGAACATTCATTCACCAATGAAAGAACGAATTATTTTCGAAAAGATAATGCGATAAGAGTCTACTTACATACATAGCAGTATGGGAAAAGACACATTTTCTAAGGAATTGGGCAATTGGAAAACAGATTTCATTGGCTACATTTGGAAACAGGCTAATTCCAAATGTAGTTTAGAAGAGATTAATTTTAATCGTCAATTGAAATTCAAAACTCGTCGTTTGAAATTAAGAAATTTCATTTGAAATGCAGAAATTCCAATTTGAAATTCAGAGTTGAATATGTTGACGTTGCAGACTATACTCAATGAATATTCGAGCGGATTCTGGGGGAACGAAATTTGTATGAGAGCTATATGTAAATCTGAACCGACGTGACCCATTTTCATCATAGGTGTTCCTAGTTTAAATATAAGAAGTTTTGCCAATTTTGAAGAAAATCTGGTAAAATTGGGAGCGAAATTTGTATGGGAGCTATATATAAATCTGAACCGATCTAACACATTTTTACCACAGGTGTTTGCAGTGAAAATATAAGATGTTTTGCCAATTTTGAAGAAAATCTTTTGAAATATGTGGTATCTAGAGTGAAAGGGTCAAATCGGGAGTGAAATTAGAAATGGGGGCTTTATCTAAATCTGAACGGATTTTCTTCAAATTAAATGGCGTTCGTCCTTGTCCCGAAAAAATTCGTGATTCTAAGCAGATCGGTATAATTAACAATGGGTCTATCTCCCTTCCTTTTGGGTGTTACAAACAAATGCACAAAGACATAATACTCTCGTGGAGTGTATAAAAAGAAAATGAAAAAGTCGATCAGCCTTTTTAGTGTTCTAAAGCACTTAAAGAGTACTACATTTTAATCGTCAGGATTTAGTACAAATTAGTACAAAGTTATAAACAATATTACATTGAAACGGACGCGACAAAAAACAGAAGTACTTTTGCAGGTCTTATAGAAATATACAAAGTTCTGCAATTTTTTGAGAACTTTGTTTTTCCATATATACATGTAAATGAAGGTCAGAGGATATAAAGGGTCCGCCAATTAACTTTTTTTTTGAAAATGCTATAAAAAAACTACTGAATATTTTCTCAAATTTCTTTTTTTATTTGAAAGTACAATCCTTCCGGTTAATAATGGAAAATAATTTCATTCAAATGGCTGCCTCGGCTCCCCACAAATAATAGTCCAATGGTTGAATAGTTGAAAACAAGTAAAAACGGCGTTAAGTTCGGCCGGGCCGAATTTTATATACCCTCCACCATGGATTGCATTCCACAGAGGTTGTCGGTTTTCGTAGAAGTGCAGTAATATTGCAGGGAAATATAATTTTTTTAATATAGCCAAACCAAAACGAATACAAATATTGAAAAATTAATTTTATAAATATATATAATATTTTAATTATTTCAAACCACGCTTATAAGGTAATGATTGGTAGCATTACCTTATGCGTGAATTCAAAAAATAAATATTGTTATATTTATATTTTCAAAGCCATCAGCTCAAGTTGGTTGTATTTCCATTCTATTTTAATTCCAAAAGTACAAATTTTAAAAATCCATTATCAGACGTACATAGTGCAAAATAACCTAACTTCATGATTCAACCAATTTTTGCCGTAAAAGAAAAAGTACGAATTTGGAAAAAAAACTTTTTATTTTGCGTGTCTATGCAGTCAGAGGCATGTATACACCGAATTCCATTATTCCAGCTACGCCCATTTGGTTGGTACCATTTTTACCCCCTAGACGTTTCTACGCAATTAGAATTTTATCATTCTAGTTGTAGTCGTTTAGTTGGTACTATTTTATCCCTCTGTACCATTGTATCCCTTGAAAGTACTAATTTCGAAAAATTCGTCTATTTTCCGTGTCTTCGCAGTCATAGGAATGTATACTCCGAATTTCATGACTCTAGCTGTGGTCATTTGATTGGTACTATTTTTATCCCTTTTTTCATTTTAACCCCAAAAAGTACGAATTTCGAAAAATCAGTTTATTTTTCGTGTCTACACACTCAGAGGAATGTATACTCCGAAATTCATGACTCTAGCTGCGGTCATTAGATTGGTACTATTTTTATCCCCATTTTTCATTTTAACCCCAAAAAGTACGAATTTTGAAAAATCCGTGTATTTTACTTATATATGCAATCAGAGGAACGTATACACCGAATTTCATTATTCTAGGTACAGCCGTTTGGTTGATACCATTTTTATCCCTCTATTTCCATTTTACCCCTTAAAAGTACGATTTTGGAAAAAATACTTTTATATTTTACTCAATTAGAGGAATGCACACACCGAATTTCGTGTTTCTAGCTATCGTCGTTTAATAAGTACCATTTTTATCCCTTTTTTGCCCCATTTCACCCCCTACAAATAAGAATCACATTATGGTGCACGTTTTTGCTATAAGGGGAATGCGCATACCAAATATCAAGCAAATATGAAGAGTCATATCCAAAAAACATGCTTAAATACGCTTAAATATTTGGGATTATTATGGGTATTTTTAGTCCTTGTGAGGGAAAAATATTTCCCTTTGGGCCGATTTCGCCCCATTTCAATCCCAACCGATCTACGACTATAAGACGCATTTATGAAAAATTTGAACGTTCTAGCTCCTTTCGTTTAGATGCTAGCGTGCTTTCAATGGACGGACAGACGGACGGAGGGCGGACGGACATGGCTAGATCGTCTTAGAATTTTATGACGATCAAGAATATATATACTTTATAGGGTCTCAGGTCGATATTTCAAGGTGTTACAAACGGAATGACAAAGTTAGTATACCCCCATCCTGGAGGTGGAGGGTATAAAAAACGTTAGATGGCGGACCCTTTATTTCGTTCGTAGATTGATGAAATATGAGAATTATCTCTTAGATTTTTTAATTAGGAACGGCAAAAATACTAGCGTCCGTATTTCCACGCTTAGTAAAAAAGTAATAATTTTCGTTATAACACTTCAACTTTTAATAAAAATTAAAGGCAACAAGTTAACTTCAAGTTTCACAATAAAAATATTGTCGAAATAAGAAAAAAATAAAGCTATTAGTGTTTTTGGTAGACCTTTTTTGGGAGATGCCCATATGTGGAATTCTAATAGTTTTCTTTTCTTCTAATTTCTGTAAAGTACCCGTACACCATTTTTTCTATGATAGATCTTAGGCATTTTTGTCGGGAAAAAATTGAAAATGTATTTAAATAATAATAATAAGAACGATACAGTGAATTCCCGATTTATCCCATTAAAGTAGAAAAAAATATTTTGTTTTATTTTGTAATAGATAACATTATGTATAAAATATATAATTGTAGAACGTAGAGTCACAACTTCAACATTAGGGGTTGGGATAGCGTTGTATGGGTTTTTTAGGAATTCGATTTGGATATTCGATAAAAATGAGCGAAAAGGGGTAAAAATAGACAAAAAGCGCCTCCTTCGAAACCCATTCAAAACTCCCTAAGGGGCTTTCATACAAAATTAATTTTCTATAAAATTTGCTCCCACCGCTGTAACTGCCGCAAGGAGGCAGTTAAGAGGAGTTCTCAGAATATACCTACCCTCTATCTTCAACCTTTAAGGTGGCTACCATACATATATTTGTATACACTCCACGAGAGTATTATGTCTTTGTGCATTTGTATTTAACACCTAAAAAGAAGCGAGATAGACCCATTGTTAATAATATCGATCGACTTAGAATCACTTTTGAAATCGATTTAGCAATGTCCCTTTGTCTGTCTGTCCTGTGTATGTCTGTATGTCCGTCCATCTATTGTTGTAATTACGATACAGGTCGCAATTGTACACAAAACCAAATGAAACTTTGCACAACGAAGTTTTTCGGTACAAGAACGAACGTTATTTAATTTGAAGAAAATAGATTCAAATTTAGATATAGCCCCCATACAAATTTCACTCCCGATTTGACTCTTTTCACTCCGGAACCACATATTTTAACAGATGTTCTTTAAAATTGACAAAACATATTATATTTAAACTAGAAATAGCTGTGGTGAAAATGTGCTAGATCGGTTCAGATTTATATATACCTCCCATACAAAGTTTGCTCCCGGTTTGACTTTGTCCGCTCTGGAAATCACATATTTTATCAGATTGTTCCTAGTTTAAATATAAGATGTTTTTGACAAAACACATATGGTGAAAATAGGTCAGATTGGTTCAGATTTATATATAGCTCCCATTCAAATTTCGCTCCCGATTTGACTTTTTATGCTCTAAAAACCACGTATTTCCACAGAATTTCTTCAAATCTTGCGAAATACCTTAAATTTCAACTAGAAACACACATGGTGAAAATATGTCAGATCGGTTCAGATTTATATATAGCTCCCATACAAATAACGCTCCCGACTTGACATTTTCCGCCCCATAAACCACGTATTTTCACCGAATTTCTTCAAATTGAGCATAACCCGTTATTCTTTAACTGGAAGAACCTATTATGAATGTGGATATAGCCCCGATACAAATATTCTTCTCGATTTGACAAATTGGGTCAGATCACATCAGCCTATGATTAGGAAATATACAAAAAGCCTTGCCGTTTTCACTTTTTACCGACTTGAATTGTATTTGGAAAAAAAGTGGAGTGTATCATATAGTCGGCCCTGCCTGCCTTTAGCCTTTTCTTACCTGTTATTTTTTATAAAAGAAATTCCCAAAACTGCACCGAGTCACACCTAGAGTGGAGACATGTAAGACTGGTTCCGTTCTCCCCAACATTTTCCCAAAAGAATCCTACCCCCTATGAGCACTACTTAATGAGGCTCTCATATAAAAACTAAATTTTTATAAAATGTGCTCCCACCGCACTAACTGCCGCAAAGAGTCCAACGACCAATATTTTCTCGGAACGTACATAAAATATATATTTAACACTTAAGGTAGCAACCATATTTTTTATATTTAATATTTTTTTTTAAAGAAAGACAGTAGCCCCTAGAGGCATGAATGACTGACTCCCATGTATTTTAAGGGGGGAAGTTGATAGATTTCCTATTATGCTTAAGGAGGCTCCCGCACAAAAGCAAAATTTTTATAAAATTTGCTCCCTCCGATATAGGCGAGTATAAAATGTTACGACCCAGCATATGGTTACAGCCGCCTCTATCGGCGGCGCACAGTGGTTCAGAATCAAAATCCATCGGCCAAAATCCAATAACTTTTGTTCTAGTAGACATTTTGCAGTTCTGTAAAAAATCAAAATTAGACAAGGACCCAAGGATATGAGATATTAACATTAAAAATTCAGAAATCAGATATATTTTACAAATGGGACCAAAGTTGACTATTTTTCGTATTTTTCGATTTTAAAGAAAATTAATTTTTTTATGTTATTTTAACTTATTTTTAAGTAATTGTTCATAATTCGAAGAAAAAATTTTAATTTTTCTCGTATTACAGACTTTCACGTGTTTCAGACTTTGAAAATTGAAAAAAAAAAACCTAATTTCTTTTTTTGACTTTGTCTAACTGTTTCTCACACATATTAAGAGATTTTGCACTCAGATCTTTTTTATTAGAACTTGTGGTTTCTAATCTCTATTATGCGCCAAAACTATGTTTGTGACAAATATAGTTCGTTTGTAATAACTATTTTAATAAATATCCATTTTGAACAAATGTCTGAGTTTGGACCAACACAACTTTTTTCCTTCGAAAGCCTTTAACGAAATATATACATATTTGGAAAGGTTGAAGGGTTCCCCGTTTTTGTAGGGTAACTTTTGCCTGCACGAAATTGCACCCTTGGAAGAAAGGATACATTTAGTGCAAAAAGTCAGAAAGCCGATGGATTTTGAATCGTCTTGTAAATGACGTTGCCGAAAGAGGCGTTGCATTAATAAATGTTCCTTGTAGCGTAGAAATTGCATATCTTTTGTAAAGAATAAATAAAAATTAAGCAAATCGGACAATTGAAAAAGCCGTTTCGAGAAAAACGCAAAAGAAAAAAATGTACAACGTCATTGTCTTATATACCGCGCCCACTTCTAAGCGCTATAACTTCGGAAATAATTGTAATTTCGGTATTTGAATATTCGAAAAACAGCATTCGGCGAGAAAAAAGACTGCGGCGAATCGATTCGTCTTGGCTTGTTGTATACGACAACTTGGCATATTTTACGTAGGGATCTCGGCCTTAAAGCGTACAAAATTCTACTTGTGTAAGTATTGAAGCCATAAATTGTTCTTTTAACCGTTTAACTTTCAAAGTTATGTGTCAAACCTCACAATGAATCAGCCTACACATAATTTCTATTTTATCCTCTAGTGTATCAATTTTTCGATACTTAAATGACAAACGTATCATTAAGAAAATCACTTCAAAAGAAGTTCGTGAAACTTTTAAATTTTTAAATGCCAAAACTTGCTAATTAAGGCATTAAGATATACAGATTAGGCAAGGTTATTACAGCGCATTGCCCTGAGGACACATATTGCCATGTCTGGTGTCTTTCTTTAGAATTCTTATCTTAACAAAGACATCGCATCCTTAAGGAAAATTCGTGTAGTTCATTCAACTAAATTGTAAACGAAAACGTGCTTCACCAACATTTCTATAAACTGTAAATAATATTCCATTGTTTTCATTTGTTGCAGCCAACCAAAGATACTACAAAATACCCTTTTATTAACCACAGATATCGTGTAATTAACGGGTATTGCCCCTTCCGCATGCCACACCAGCAGATTAAAGCAGAAACCCATTCACGGCAATACATCATCATTTTTCTTAGCAAGACATTATCCTCAAGACAATATATTTTGCTGAAGAAAACTCCAAATTATTTACACAAATTAACAGAGATGGACAGGTAGCAATCGTGAGAAAATGTTTTGAATGAAATCATTCTAGGTGAGATTATATCAGGAACACAAACATTTATGACTGAAGAAAGGCGTAATCTTCAGTGAATATTTTGCAAAATATAGCGGTTGAAAGAATTTACATATTATAAATCAGCCAATGTGCCAATATTTGTCAATTAGTGTCCAAATGTACTTCCCTTCTCTGCAACTATCTATTCATTAACACACAAGGTGGAAACACGGTTGAATAAATGTATCTCACACAAAGTAAAGAGAGATAGTTCTTAAGGATAGAAACGGTAAGACAAAGCTCTTTGTCAGGATGGTTAATATTTATAAAGGCGGGTCGGTTTACATGGAAGGACAAAAGTTGTAGCTGGCAGCACTTAGAATGAACCAGTCCTTTGTTTCTATGAATATTCCAAAATAATCTCCGCTATATATTTGCCAAGTTGATATACATATATATCAATTTAACTACTAACGTCGTAGTACGATAGACTAGAAATCCATTTAGGGTTTAAGGGATACACAATAAAATGAGACGTGGATCATAAATGAAACACGCATTAATTTAAACATAAAAATTTGACCAAATTGCAACATCAACAAAAAACAATTAAAAACGGCGTTAAGTTCGGCCGGGCCGAACTTTAAATACCATCCACCATGGAGTGCATTCCACAGAGGCTGTCGATTTTCGTAGAAGTGAAGTAGTATTACAGGGAAACATAATTTGTAATATTACAGGAAAATTTATATTTACAAATACAAATATTGAAAAAATAATAATGTATTATTTTTATTATTGCAAACCACGCTTATAAGGCAAGGCTACCAATACGTTTACATATCGAAATATTACTTCAAGTCAATTCGAAAAATAAATATACTCATATTTATACCTTCAAAAAGCTTAAATACCATAAATATTGTTAGTGGGTACTACAGTTGGTTGTATTTCCGTCCTATTTAATTCCAAAAGTACAAATTTTGAAAACCCATTATCTCACGTACATAGCGTAAAATAAGCTAACTTCATGATTCAACCAATTTTTGCCGTAAAAGTAAAAAGTACGAATTAGGAATAAAAAATTATTTTGCGTGTCTATGCAGTCAGAGGAATGTATACACCGAATTCCATGATTCTACATGCGGCCATTTGGTTGGTACTATTTTTATCCCCTTTTCCTATTTTACCCCCTTAAGAGCACGGCACCATTTTACCCCCTTAAGCGTACGACTCTAAAATCTATTTATTTTACGTGTCTACACAATTAGAGGGATGTAGTCGTTTAGTGGGTACTCTTTTTATCCCTCTGAACCCATTGTATCCTTTGAAAGTACGAGTTTGGAAAAAAGCTTTTATTTTTCGTGTTACGTAGTCAGAGGAATGTATAAACCGAATTCCATGATTCTAGATACGGCCTTTGGTTGGTACTATTTTTATCCCCTTTTCCTATTTTACCCCCTTAAGAGCACGACTCTAAATTATTTTGCGTGTCTACACAATTAGAAGGATGTAGTCGTTTAGTGGGTACTCTTTTTATCCCTCTGTACGCATTGTATCCCTTGAAAGTACGAATTTGAAAAAAAACCTTTTATTTTTCGTATCTACGGAGTCAGATGAATGTATACTCCCAATTTAATGAATCTACCTGCGGTCATTTGGTTGGTACCATTTTTATCCCTTTATTCCCAATTTACCCCTTAAAAGTACGAATTTGGAAAACATATTTATATATTATGTATCTAGTCAACTAGTGGAATGTACACACCGAATTTCGTGTTTCTAGCTGTTGTCGTTTAATATGTACCATTTTTATCCCTTTTTGCTCCACGAATAAAAAATAGGGGCAATGCGTATACCCAATATTAAGAAAGTACGAGCAGATATGTTAAACAAATATGCTTAAATACCCTAAAATATTAGGGGTTATAATGTGTTTTTAGTCCTTTTGAGTTCATTCCCTTTGGACCGATTTCGCCCCGTTTCCATCCCAACCGATCTACGACTATAAGACGCATTTATGGATAATTTGAACGTTCTAGCTCCTTTCGTTTAGATGCTAGCGTGCTTTCAACAGACGGACGGTCGGCCATGGCTAGATCGTCTTAGAATTTTATGACGATCAAGAATATATATACTTTATAGGGTCTCAGGTCGATATTTCAAGGTGTTACAAACGGAATTGCAAAGCAAGTACTCCCCCATTGCCAGAGCTGACCACTTGCATGCCTTTTATTCGTTATCGAAATTGGAACCTCTAGCAGCTAGCTCGCGAATTGATACTGATAAATAAAATATTTTGTGACAACGCATAAAACAAGCCATTCAATCCATACATAGAATGCCTAGAATGATTTTAGTGTACGTTGAGAAAGAAATATAATCAATAAAATTATAAAATGTTGGTAGAACGTAACATGTATGGTATATAAAATTAAGGTGCTCCAAAAGACCTTTGAAATAAGGTGTAGAACTTTCAAATCGGTTTAAATTTAAATAAAAACACTTTACCTGGATTTTCGATTTTTATGGAAATTCCATTCTGGAAGTAAAATATTGAAAAAAAAAATTAAAGAATATATCTTGATATTTTCAGCAAAACAAATTCATTATATGGGATGAGAATCCAGTTATTATCTATATATATAAAAGCGTTGACTTATCATTGACCAGCCTCCAGACCAAACGGCTGAAGCCAGGGTCATGAAATTTTCAGGGTAGTTCCCAAATATGATGTAGACATCGACTAAGAATGGGTTTTACGAAATTCGTACTTTTAGGGGTTAAAATGGGACAAAAGGGATAAACATCGAACCTTCGTTCTGGCTAAACGGCAGTAGCTAGAAACAAGAAATTCGGTGTGTTCCTTGCACTGACCATGCAGAAGAGCTAGAGGAAAGAGACAAAAAAGGATAAAAATGGTACCAACTAAAGTATTGTAGCTAGAATCGTAAAATTTGGTATGTAAATTCCTCTGACCATGTAAAGAGTGATTTTTTTGAGGTTAGGATTTTCATGCATTAGTATTTGACAGATCACGTGGGATTTCAGACATGGTGTCAAAGAGAAAGATGCTCAGTATGCTTTGACATTTCATCATGAATAGACTTACTAACGAGTAACGCTTGCAAATCATTGAATTTTATTACCAAAATCAGTGTTCGGTTCGAAATGTGTTCATGTGTTCGAAATGTTCAGCGATGAGGCTCATTTCTGGTTGAATGGCTACGTAAATAAACAAAATTGCCGCATTTGGAGTGAAGAGCAATCAGAAGCCGTTCAAGAACTGCCCATGCATCCCGAAAAATGCACTGTTTGGTGTGGTTTGTACGCTGGTGGAATCATTGGACCGTATTTTTTCAAAGATGCTGTTGGACGCAACGTTACGGTGAATGGCGATCGCTATCGTTCGATGCTAACAAACTTTTTGTTGCCAAAAATGGAAGAACTGAACTTGGTTGACATGTGGTTTCAACAAGATGGCGCTACATGCCACACAGCTCGCGATTCTATGGCCATTTTGAGGGAAAACTTCGGAGAACAATTCATCTCAAGAAATGGACCGGTAAGTTGGCCACCAAGATCATGCGATTTGACGCCTTTAGACTATTTTTTGTGGGGCTACGTCAAGTCTAAAGTCTACAGAAATAAGCCAGCAACTATTCCAGCTTTGGAAGACAACATTTCCGAAGAAATTCGGGCTATTCCGGCCGAAATGCTCGAAAAAGTTGCCCAAAATTGGACTTTCCGAATGGACCACCTAAGACGCAGCCGCGGTCAACATTTAAATGAAATTATCTTCAAAAAGTAAATGTCATGGACCAATCTAACGTTTCAAATAAAGAACCGATGAGATTTTGCAAATTTTATGCGTTTTTTTTTTAAAAAAAGTTATCAAGCTCTTGAAAAATCACCCTTTAGAAGCGCGTTAAAATTGGATTTTTCAAAATTTGTACTTTTAAGGCTTGCGAGGGACAAAAAGGGATAAAAATGGTACTAATTTAAGTATTGCAGCTATAGTCGCGAAATTTGGTGTGTAAATTCCTCTCACCACATAGAAGCGGAATATAAATGCATATTGCACGTTTAAGGGTTGCGCGGTACAAAAAGGGATACAAATGGTACCAACTAAAGTATTGCAGCTAGAATCTTCAAATTTGATGTCTAAGTTCTTCTGCCAATGTAAAAGCGCAGTAAAATTGGATTTTTCGAAATTTGTACTTATAAGAGGTGAGCGGGACACAAGGGATAAAAATAGTACCAACTAAATTATTATAGCAAGAATCGTGAAATTAAGCGCATTAAAATTGGATTTTGCAAAATTTGTACTTTTAAGGGTTACGAGGGACAAAAAGGAATTATAATGGTGCTAATTTAAGTATTGCAGCTATAGTCGTGAAATTTGGTGTGTAAATTCCTCTGTCAAATGGATTTTTTCGAAATTTATATCAATAAGGTGTGAGCGGGACAAAAAGGGATAAAAATACTACCAACTAAAATATTGCTGCTATAGTCGTGAAATTTGGTGCGTAAATTCCTCTTACAGCGTAGACTTGCAACATAAATGGATTTTTGGAAATTTGTACTTTAAGGGGAGAGCGGGAGCAAAAAGGATAAAAATGGTACCAACATTAGGATTACAGCTAGAATCATCTTCCTCTGAACATGTAGAAACGCCATCAAAATGTATTGATTTTCGAATAAAACGCTTTACGGTTGTAATTTTTTGTTAAAACCTGGATAGAAAATGATAAAATATATATATACGAAGGGAGATCAGCTAAAACAGTGCACATCGATAAGCACATTCCTTTGACTGTATAAGAGTGCTTTGTTTCCAATTTACTATTTTAGAAAAGAAAATCAAATAAATACTATCCTAAACCAGAGACGGCTTTTTCGCGTGCGAATCAGCGGGTACTGCTAGTACTTTGAAAACTATAAATTGCTGAGCGATTACCAGTATGGTTTTAAAAATGGTTGCGGCACAGAAGAAGCTGCGCTGAATGTGATGAATGCGATATGTAAAGGGTTAGATGATGGATGTAAAAGCGTTCGTGGAGTATTCTATGACTTTAGTAAAGCGTTTGATCTGGTAGATCATCACATATTATTGCGTAAACTACAACATTATGGATTTTAGGAGAGAGAATTTTGTTAATAAAAAGTTATTAGTTATGATCAACAAAAAATCTTTCTTGGTATCGGTGAATATGGTGTTCCTCAAGGTAGTGTGTTGGGCCCATTACTATTCAAGATATATATAGATGATATCTCCAATCTTGGACTATCTGGGAAACTCTTCATGTACGCTGACGACGTATGTCTTATATATCCAAATCTAAATGAAGCTGCCGTAAAAGCATACATTGAACGTGATGCTGCAAGAATAAATAAAATTTTCTTAAACGCAAACAAAACGAAGCTGATGCGATTCAAGCCATATCATCATCAGAACATATTCTCGGTATTTGTTGACGGTAAAGAAATTATTGAAGTCGGTTATGGTAACTATTTAGGCATATGTTTGTAAAGCAACCTTTCATGGGACAGGCATATTTCGCATCTAAAAACAAAATCTTCGCAGGCCCTGGGTCTACTTTACAAATTTACAAAACAAATTTGACCGTGCCACAAAGTTGTTAATATACCAAGCACTTGTTCAAAGTAGTTTTAATTATTTGGCAATTTTGTATGGTTATAAGAAGAGTGGTGGACTTAAATCACTCCAACGGACACAAACAAAGTCTTTAAAGATAGTTGCTAATCTTCCAGTGAGATATCCTACAATATCACTTTAAAGGGATATATTTCCAACAATTTATTTGCCAATTTATGGATTATATAAAATGCAACTACTGACGTACGTTTTCAAGTGCATTCATAATATTGGACACCACACCATAACATTTTCATCAAATATGCATTCTTTCAATGCGAGGAATAATGCCAATTTGAGGGTAGCCAGGTGTAGATTGGAAGTAACCAAGCAGAGAATAGAATATATGGGTAGTTATGAGTTTAATAATTTGCCACAGGAATTAAGGAATTTAACTAGAATTTCAACTTTTAAAAATTTGCTTAAAAATCACTTGTTTCAAAATGTTGAGGGACTTTTATTTTAAATATTCTAATATGTATACTGTTTTTTTAGGCTAAAATTAGTTTCTAAATTACAATTGTACATATGTATATAATATTACATTTTGATTTTGCCAACTTGTCTCAATAATGTCAATATGACGCTGAGGCTTCTAAATTATGTTTTAATAATGTTATAATATTATTACACATAATATATTTATATTATAATAATCTTAACATTTCTAATATGAATTTATAATAATAAAAGAAGTAAGAAGGCGTTAAATTCGGCCGGGCCGAATCTTATATACCCTCCACCACTGAGTGCATTCCACAGTATTACCACAGATTAAAGGATGTCGACATAGAAGTACAGAACCATATTACGAAAATTGTGATATGTTTATGCACATTACTATATTTGATTACTATTTCAAACTATAATGTATACTTATGAGCACAGTTCAAAATCTACTACTATAAATAATGTGAAAGTGAACATGCCGAAAATATTAGGCGATTGTCAGTCGCCATTAGGGAGAAGCATTTTCAGATACATACAAAGTGATGAGAAAAGTTCAAATTTTTAAGATATCCCCATTCGCCCCATTCTCCGCCCAAATGTACAAATTTGAAAAAAAAAACTTTTTGTTTCGAGTCTTCATAGTCAGACCCCCGAATACACACCGAATTTCATGATATTAACTTCAGCGGTTTGGAAGGTCCTATTTTTATCCCTCTTTTTCAATTATATCCATTAAAAGTACGAATTTCGAAAAATCCCTCTATTTTACGTGTCTATGCAATTAGAGGGATGTACACACCGAATTTCATGATTCTAGTTGTTGTCGTATCATTGTTATCATATTTTATCCCTTTTTGTCCCATTTCGCCCGATAAAACTTTTATTTTATTTGTGGTGCTTCCAAGCTACAAGATGAATATCCGCAACAAATTTCAAATGTATGAAAATCAGAAATTTAATTAATAAGCCAAGGCTACCAATATTTGTATACTATATATATAAAGGATATAATACTTCAATTCATAAAGTAAATATAAGGCAGCAATCATAAATACCCTAAATATTGGGGGATAGAGAGTGTATTTTCAGCTGCAATCCTTTGGTTGGTTGTATTTCCATCTATTTTAAATTCAAAAGTATACATTTTGAAAATACCTTATCTCTCACGTACGCAGTATAAGACAACTTCATGATTCTACCATTTTTTTTCGTAAAAGCAACTAAATAAAGTACGAATTTGGAAAAAAAATTATTTAACGTGGCTATGCACTCAGAGGAATGTATATACCCAATTCCATGATACTATCTGCGGCCATTTTGTTGGTACCATTTTTATCCCCTTTTTCGCATTTTACTCCTTAAAAGTACGACTTTCGAAAATTTCATCATTCTAGCTGTAGCCTTTTAGTTGGTACCATTTTTATACCTCTGCTCCCATTGAATCCCTTGAAAGTACGAATTTGGAAAAACGTTTTTTTTCGTGTCACTCAGTCGGAGGAATGTATACCGCGAATTTCATGGTTCTAGCTGCATCCATTTGTTTGGTACAATTTGTATCCCCTTTTTCCATTTTACACCCTAAAAGTACGAATATCGAAAATTTCCTTTATTTAATGTGTGTACGCAATCAGAGGAATATATACACCGAATTTCATTATTCTAGGTGCAGCCGTTTGGTTGGTACTATTTTTATCCCTCTATCCCCATTTAACCCCTTAAATGAACGAATTTAGAAAAAATACTTTTATATTATGTATCTACTCTATTAGAGGAATATACACGCCAAATTTCGTGTTTCTATTTGTTGTCGTTTGATAGGTACTATTTTTATCCTTTTTCGTCCCATTTCTCCCCCTACAAATAAAAATCACTCTATGGTGCCCTTTTATGCTATAAAAGGAATGCGCATTGCAAATATCAAGTAAATACATATGTTTGAAAAAACATGCTGAAATACTCAAAATATTAGGGGTATTTTCAGTCCTTGTGGGGGAAAATTTTTTCCCTCTGGCCCGATTTCGTCCACTTTCAATCCCAACCGATCTACAACCATAAGACACATTTAGGAAAAATTTTAACCTCCTAACTCATTTCGTTCGGCCGCTCTCGTGCTTTCAACAGACAGACAGACAGACAGACGGACATGGCTATATCGTCTTAGAATTTTACCACGACCCAGAATATATATACTTTATGGGGTCTCCGATGAATATTTCAAGGTGTTACAAACGGAATGACAAAGTGAATATACCCCCATCCTGGAGGTGGAGGGTATAAAAATATATCAAATATTTGAAGACCATCGTGCTCTGATGCCTGTCATTCATTAAAATGACATTTCCGTTTTTAATAAAACCACGTCTGTGGCCACATAACAACTGACAATATGTTATATATTTTGAGGAGGAAGTATTCAGGAACTTTTTTCATTAAAAAAATTATGTTCGATAGCATATGTTTTTTAACACACCGCGCTGTATGCAATTGTTGTGTTCACACACACACAAAGTATGAGTAATAAAATCGATAATTTATTGCTCATACGCAGTGGTAAACTCCACTGCTATATAAATCAAAGCAAATGCTAAAGAATTGCATTAACATATGTTCGTACAACTTGTACCGCCAACCAACCCAGCAACCAACGAACATGTATGAATCAAATCTTTATGAATTTTATTGAAATTTGCATAAAACGAACGATTCCAAAATTACACTACACAAAACATTGGCAAGCATATTGTCCATGAAATGTATGAATGAATGAATGAATGAAATGTAATGATACCCAGCGCACAGCGAAAGAACCCTGAACAAAATCCTTGACTTTCAAATGCCGGATACAAGCGACGTACCCCAAAAGTATGCCAATAAAACTACATTACAAGAACAAAGTTAGTGCCAAGAATTGGTGCGGTGAGGTGGGGAGGGCAGGGGGTGGCAAAAATAACACAGCACACACGAAAATTTATTTGATTTCCAACAGGAAATAAACGAAATTTAAGAAACGAAAACGAAAGGAAAGGAAAAGGAAACACCATCTACATGTGAAATAAACTTTAACACTCAATAAACAGCACAACAGACCACCATACCCCACACCAACTAACACATACATTCGCACACATTACACAGGATAACAAATGCATACCCGTACTGGTTGACTTTGGCAAAATCCTTAAGCTGTCGGTTGCTTCGTAAAGGCGGGCATGATGGCGAAGCGATGATTTTCACAACAGGCACCGCCATCCTGTCAGCCAAGCGGCACAACCAACCAGCACGCCGCCATGCATCAATTTAAACAATCCAAACATAAATGTTAAGTTTAAACCAGAGGCCCTTTTGTTCTCATTCTTCTTGATTTCGTCGTCGTCGTCGTCGTCGTCCTTGTTTCGCTTTTGTTTCTTTCATGTGAAAACGAATTTATCCGGAATTGTTGCAAAAACCCGCTTCTCTTAAATTCCGTGCTTGGCTGAGAACGCACGTACCCATGCATCTGGGGGTATGTGTATGAGTGTGTGTGTGTGTGTCTATAAGGATTCGTATTACACCAACAAAGACCTCACATAACAAAATAAAATAAATCAGGTAAAAAGTTCATTATTGTGTACCTTTGCTTTGTTCACTCCACTTTCTTTTTTTTTTTGGCGGATTCCAGCACAATTATTTGTCTGGCACAGTGGAGTGGATGAGAACACAACTCCATGGGGGATACACAAATTCTAATGTTAAAAAGCGGGAGATTTTAGCGTCAAAATTTGGTTTGCTTTCGGAAATGTTGGCGTTTTGCCCAAATTATATAGTTGTAATTAAAAAGCGAAATATTGCAAACAGCTAAAAAGGATGTTAAGTTCTGCCGAATTAAATCATATATAGCCGGAAGATTAGACTAGATGCACCTCTACTTTACGTAGAGATGTGTCACCATCAAGGCCGTGGAGATGGAGACGCTTTCAGAGTCGAAAAAAGTTCAACTATAAGGAATGGGCATATTCATGTCGAATAAAGAAATGATTTTTAATCCAAAAATATGCGATTGGTACATGTCGATCACTTTCAACGTAGGTATTTAGTTGTAATATAACATGATCTGCACAATTTTATAAAGATCCTATGTAAGATGTGGATTCTAGAGCGGTAATAGTGTAAATCGAAGGCACATTTTGGGGATACATCGAAACATGGACCCTTGTTAGTTGTTTCTAGTTCAAATATAACATTATTCAATGTAAAATGTGTATTATGAATAAATTGCAGGATATTTGTGGGTTTATTGTGGCATTATTTCTTACAAATGCTTGGCGTGAAACTAACTTATAATACCCTATACGACGAAGTGGTGTATGGTATAAATACATAATATAGGGTGGGCCATGTAACATTTTAAACTTGAACTACCGATTACTTTGACTTTGAAAGGTAGAATAACATTCATTTGTATACCCTTCACTAGGGTAGTACATTTGTTTGGTACACCCAAAAGGAAACGAGATAGACCCATTGTTAAGTATACCGAACGTGATTCTACGTTTTGAATCGATTTAGCCATGTCCGTCCATGTAATCCAAGTACAGATGTCAATCCTTACAAAAATGGAATGTGCACTAAGTTTTGTTGGCCAAGGACGAACGATAATTTGGAGCAATTCGGTTCAGATTTCGATATAGCCACCATACAAATGTCGTTCCTGATTTGACGTTTTCCACTCTAGAAACCATATACATTGACATATTGTCTTCAAATTTGGCCCAACACCTTATATTTCAATTTGAAAAATCTCTTGTGAAAATGGGTCAGATGGGTTCAGATTTATGTTTCGCTGCCGACTTGACTTTTTCAGCTCTAGAGACCACATATTTTAAGAGATTTTATCCAAAATTTGGCACAGCACCTCATATTACAACTAGAAACGGTTGTGGTGAAAGTGGGTCGGATCGGTTCAGATTTATAAAAAGCTTCCATACTCCCAATTTTACTTTTATGCTTAAGAAACCACACATTTTAATCGATTTTCTTTAAATTTGACAAAACAGCTTAGTTTTCAAGTAGAAACATAAATATGGTTAAAATAGCTAAGATCGGTACAGTTTTCCCACACAATCAGATTTTTATACCTTCCACCTCCAGGATGGGGGTATACTAACTTTGTCATTCCGTTTGTAACACCTTGAAATATCGACCTGAGACCCTATAAAGTATATATATTCTTGATAGTCATAAAATTCTAAGACGATCTAGCCATGTCCGACCGTCCATCTGTTGAAAGCCCGCTAGCTAGCACGCTAGAGGAGCTAGGACGTTCAAATTTTCCATAATTTTCCATGCGTCTTATAGTCGTAGATCGGTTGGGATTGAAACGCGGCGAAATCGGCCCTAAGGGAAAATTTTTTCCATCGCAAGGACTAAAAATACCCATAATAATCCCTAATATTTTAGCTTATTTAAGCATGTTTTTTGAATATGTCTGTTTATATTTGGTTGATATTTGGTATGCGCATTCCCCTTATAGCAAAAACGTGCACCATAAAGTGATTCTTATTTGTAGGGGGTGAAATGGGACAAAAAATGGGATAAAAATGGTACATATTAAACGACAACAGATAGAAACACGAAATTTGGCGTGTACATACCTCTAATAGAGTAGATACATAAGTCTTTTTTTCCAAATTCGTACTTTTAAGGGGTAAAATGGGAATAGAGGGATAAAAATGGTACCAACAAAACGACTGCACCTAGAATAATGAAATTCGGTGTATACATTCCTCTGATTGCATAGACAAGTAAAATACACGGATTTTTCAAAATTCGTACGTTTTCGGGTGAAAATGAAAAAAGGAGATAAAAATAGTACCAATCAAATGACCGCAGCTAGAGTCATGAAATTCGGAGAATACATTCCTCTGACTGTGTCGACACAGAAACTTAACTGATTTTTCGAAATTCGTACTTTTTGGGGTCAAAATAGAAAAAGGGGATAAAAATAGTACCAACAAAATGACCGCAGCTAGAGTCATGAAATTCGGAGTATACATTCCTCTGACTGCGTAGGCACGGAAAATTGACGAATTTTTCGAAATTCGTACTTTTTGGGGTTAAAATGGAAAAAAGGGGATAAAAATAGTACCAACCAAATGACCGCAGCCACGCAATTCGTAGTATACATACCTCTGACTGCGTAGACACGGAAAATAAACGGATTTTTTGAAATTCGTACTTTCAAGGGATACAATGGTACAGAGGGATAAAAATAGTACCAACTAAACGACTACAGTTAGAATGATGAAATTCTAATTGCGTAGAAATGTCAAGGGGGTAGAAATGGTACCAACCAAATGGTCGCAGCTGGAATCATGTAATTCGGTGTACACATTCCTCTGCCTGCACAGACACGCAAAATAAAAAGTTTTTTCCAAATTCGTACTTTTTACTTTTACGGCAAAAATTGGTTGAATCATGAAGTTAGGTTATTTTGCACTATGTACGTCTGATGATGGATTTTCAGAATTTGTACTTTTGGAATTAAAATAAAATGGAAATACAACCAACTGTAGCACACACTATCTACCAATATTTATGGCATTTAAGCTTATTGAAAATAAAAATATAAGAATATTTATTTTTTGATTTGAAATAACTAATGGTATGAAATAATTAAAATATTATATTTATTTATAAAATTATTTTTTCAATATTTGTATTTGTTTTGGTTTGGCTATATTAAAAAATTTATATTTTCCTGTGATATTACTGCACTTCTACGAAAACCGGCAACCTCTGTGGAATGTAATCTATGGTGGAGGGTATATAAAGTTGGGCCGGGCCGAACTTTACGCCGTTTTTACTTGTTAATGCTCAATTACTATATTTGTTTACTATTTCAAACTATAAAGCATACTTATGCGCACTGTTTTAAATAAATATTATTGATTCATTATAATAATATTAATAGTCCACTGCTATATATGAATATAATGCTGCAATTATAATCAAAAAGTGAACACGATGCAGCAATGTGTCCTAAAGATTAGGTGTATTGTCAGGCGTCATTAGGGAGAAGCATTTTCCCCACTTGCAATTTCTTGATTCAGCTGCAGACAAAGTGGCCTAGAAGTACACATTTCAAAGATTCGTTATGTTTCGGGACCACATTGGAAAGTACAAATCTAATTTCATGATTCGTATGCTTGGTACCATATTTATTCTGTTTTAATTTTGACCCTAAAAGTACGAATTTGAGGAAATACTCATATTTTGTGTGTCTACAAAGACAGACGAGTGTAAACACTGAATTCCATGATCCTAAGGTGGAGGTTATTCAAATGTTGAATAAAGAAAGGGCGTATACATTTGTGATGGACCCTCTTGTATAAAGGCTTTTGATAATGTTACAATTTGTAAAATATAATTTATAATAGATGAAATGAGTTCTATATTTATACCCTCACTCTACAGAGTGGGACAGAAAAAAGTGTAACGCATTGAACAAGTGACTTAAGACCCCAAGTATGTTTGGACCAAATCAGTTTTACGACTTTTTAAGATGTTTGAGCCGTGACCGTCTGTCTGGCTGGCTGGTGTACAAGATAACTCTCGAAATGAGTTAAGGACTCAATTCAAACTTTACACATGGTCATATTTTTCCCAAACTTAGTTTAGGTTCGAATATGGGCGAAATTGCCATACCCCTTCTGGTACCTCCCACACAAATGTCCCATATTCCAATGTTAATTTAAAACTAATATAACTTCCACACAGATATTCGGAATCAACTATATTGTTACGAATTTTAAAGCTGATATATTTTCTATACAAATGATCGGAATACTCTGAAACTTGATATTTGACAATGCTTTACAGAAGATACATTTACGTGGAATATGGGCGATATTGCCGCACCCCCTCTGGTACCTCCCACACATAGTGGCATAAACTACAATATAATAAAACCAATATAACATCCGTACGAGTAGTCAAAATCATTTGCAATTTTATATTTGAAAACGTTTTTATAAGCACTTTAAACATAAAAAATATTCCCTTCTTGTACCTCCCACACAATTGTCTCTATCCTTGGTAATATTAAATACTTCATAACTTCAATACTCGTGCTTGGGATCCACTATGACTTGATATCATGCTTTTACAATTGTTTTATAAATGTGGAAGATGGGACCATCTGACACGGACCTCCTTGTACATTCGACACTAATTATCCTGCCCTACCTACAATTTAATCCTTTAATGCTGACCTTCAACAAGTGGCATTGCAGCGACTATACAATCAAATACCCAGACTATTTAAGTAAATGCTTCACCCATACGAATGAGAATCACAAATAACTTTCTGAATATCAAAAAACGACACCAAGTAACAAAGCATACATTGTCAGCTTACAAGCATCTCATTGAGTTGCATATGAGTCATTTCATGTCAAGCGGTACGGTTTCTGATCTCGATAGCTTCCATCTCGTAAAAATATTTTATCCGTACTTTTGGAAAAAATCACAGTGGGGGGGGGGACATTTGGGACAGACAAAAAGTGTAACGCGTTCAAGGAGTGACATAAAACTCTAAGTATGTTTAGACCGAATCCGTTTCATGAATTTTTAAGCTGTTTGAGCCAAGTCCGTCCGTCAGCCTGGCTGGAGTATACGATAACATTCGAAATGAGTAAAGGAATACATTCAAACTTTCCACATATTTAATATTTTTCCCAAACTTAGTTTAAGTTCGAAGATGGGCGAAATTGCCACTCCCTTTTGGTACCTCTAACACAAATGACCCATATTCCTATGTTACATTAAAAATCAATGTAACTTCCACACGGATATTCGGAATTCGTTTTATTTTGTTATTTTATAAAAAAATTTATAATCACATTAAGCATAGAAAATATGACGTGTTTTGCCACGCCCCTTCTAGTACCTCCCACACAAATCAACCTTTTTAACTTCTACATATTAAAATATTTGATAATTTTTTTTAATTGTTTTATAAATGTGGAAGCTGATACCATGTACCACGAGCCTTCTAGTACCTTCCACACAATTCAGCTTAATCTACGTAAAATTAAAGCTGTCACCTATCCTGGGTAGAATTAATTACCTTCCTTTGAACTTTATTTGGTACCACGTTCATCCATTTTTCATCCCGCATCCTCCTTAGAAATTTTGAAATATCCATTTATATTCCGCGTTTACGTAATTAAATGTAATTATTGCGCGGGTGTGCACACCACCATCAAAAAATCTAATTTTACTGCGCTTTTTCATGATCAGAGGAATTTACATACCAAATTTCTCGATTCTAGCTGTAATACTTTAGTTGGTACCATTTTTATCCCTTTTTGTCCCACTAACCTATTATAAGTATAAATTTCGAAAAATCCAATTTTACTGCGCTTCTACATGGTCAGAAGAACTTACACATCAAATTTGAAGATTCTAGCTGCAATACTTTAGTTGGTACCATTTTAATCCCTTTTTGTCCCGCGCAACCATTGAAAGTACAAAATGCAGTTATATTCCGCTTCTATGTGGTGAGAGGAATTTACACACCAAATTTCGCAACTATAGCTGCAATACTTAAATTAGTACCATTTTCATCCCTTTTTGTCCCTTGCAAACCTTAAAAGCACATATTTTCAACGCGCTTCTACATGGTCAGAGGAATTTACATATCAAATTTCACGATTCTAGCTACAATACATAAGTAGGTACCATTTTTATCACTTTTTGTCCCGCTCACCCCTTATAAGTACACATTTCAAAAAAATCCATTTAGATTTGCTCTTCTACGTTGTCAAAGGAATTTACACACCAAATTTCGCGGCTATAGCTGCAATACTTAAATTAGTACCATTTTCATCCCATTTTGGTCCCTCGCAACCCTTAAAAGTTAAAATTTTGCAAAATCCAATTTTAACGCGCTTCTACATGGTCAGAGGAATTTACATACCAAATTTCTCAATTTTAGCTACAATACTTTAGTTGGTACCATTTTTATCCCTTTTTGTCCCGCTCACCCTTAAAAGAAGAAATTTCAAAAAAATCCATTTATGTTGTAAGTCCACGTTGTCAGAGAAATGTAGATATCGATTTTCACGAATATAGCTGCAATACATAAATTGGTACCATTTTTATCCCTTTTTGTCTCTTTCCTCCCTTAAAAGTACAAATTTCGAAAAATCCCAATTTGTAATATTTTAACTTCACGATTTTCGTTACCAATAGACTTTATTCGTTGAATGCTAGGAATTCTCATTTGTACTCTGTTAACTATGACATAAGTATGAACCCTGATTTAGCTCAAATACATATTCATTGCAAAGACTCTCGCAATGGTGGTGTGTGTTGATTGGTTAGTCAACGAGTCAGACCTTTTTTGCTTTTTTGTTTATATTGTAAACTTCAGTATAAATCTTTACTATTTATGAAACTATTTCCTAAAACTAATGAAGTTTCTTCATAAAATCTATGAAAATTTTCATAAATCATATTATGAAAAATAATGAATTTTTATTACAAAAGTTCTTCAAATGAAGAACTGCATTTCATAGTTTCTAAGAAATGTTTCATAAATTCAATGACACTTTTCATTGAATTGTGCTTTATGAAACATGTTTCATACATTTTATGAAATGTTTCTTTGGAGACTTTTTAATGAAAAATTTCACTGAGGTTAAGAGAAAATCTATTTATGATTATGAAGATAATTTTTTCAGTGTACGAATGAGTATTGTCCAATTAATAAAAAATTAATGAAAATAAAGGAATTGTATCCTCCAGAATATAGCGGATAACCCAAAAATAAGGGCATATAAAAAGAGTTTTCAAGGTCTTTTAAAATAATTACTTGTATTCGACGTTTTATATTTTAATTTTTAAATAATAATTATTAATTTTTGGAAATATAACTATGTCTTACTTGAAATTGTATATATCTGTGAATACTGAATATCTATTAGATTCCAGCCTTAAATAAATAGAAGCGGAGTTATTAATAATATTCGTGGATTGGGATTGTTGTAAATCGTTTTGGCTTTACGCCTAATTAAAACTCCCTTAAATCCACATCTTGTTACACTGTAAGGATAATACGAACGCATACAATTAATTGGCAGTCCGCTCTACATAGTTACACGACGATGTGTAAGAATTTCATTCACCAAATGGAGTACGAGGCGCAAAGAGTCACCTTGACTTCCAAATGATTTATATGAAGTTAAGTTCTTAGCAATTGTCACCCAGTTAAAATTACTTTCTGGGCCGCAATGGAAGGGGCTTAAAATAACTGTAATCACGACGTCGAAGACGACGGCTATGATGACGAGGCGGAGGAGTATAGCTGATGGGGTGGGGAGTTGGCGCTTTACGGATGCTAAAATCTTGCGTTTGTTTGCTTCTCCTTTCGGTTCGGCGTTTTCCTTTATATGTCCGGGGTTTCTTTTCAGTTTTGCACAATTTACAAAATTTAAACTTTGCAGTTAATTATTCATGTTGGCCCTGTCATGATTTCTTCTCGTTGCCAAATTAAAAAGTGACTGGGAAAATGTAAATATTCTCGTATGTGTGTATGTATGTACACACAGTGAGTGGCGGTGCTCTGTGTCATGTGACACGCAACTGCTGTGATGTCCTTTGTAAAGTCGGTGTGCTGTGATACTTACTCACACTTGTACACGCGAAAGGATAAACACTCGAAAAATGCTCTCTGTTTTAATGGAGGAACTAACACATCCTGGATAGAACACCAGTAGTTATTATACCCTCCACCTCCAGGATGGGGATATACTAACTTTGGCATTCGGGTTGTAACACCTTGAAATATCGACCTGAGACCCTATAAAGTATATATATATTCTTGATGGTCGTAAAAAAAGACGATCTAGCCATGTCCGTCCGTCCGTCCTTCTATCCGTCTGTTGAAAGAACGCTAGCATCTAAACTAAATGAGCTAGGACGTCCAAATTTTCCATAAATGCGGTTGGGATTTCAACTGGGCGAAATCGGTTCAAATGGAAAAAAATCCCTAAAAAGGACTGAAAATACCCATAACAAACCCTTATATTTTGTTGTATTTAAGAACGTTTTTTATACCCTACACCACAGGGTATAATGTCTTTGTGCATTTGTTTGTAACACCCAAAAGGAAACGAGATAGACCCATCGTTTATTATACCGATCGACTTAGAATCACTTTTTGAGTCGATTTAGCGATGTCCGTCCATCCGTCTGTCCATCTATTCTTGTAATCAAAGGCCAGGTCGCAATTGTTGTTTGAACTAAATGAAACTTTGCACAACGAAGTTTTATGGGATAAGGACGAACGCTATTTAATTTGAACTAAATCGGTTCATTTCTGCTCTAGAAATAGCATTTTTGAACAGATTTTCTTCTAATTCGGCACATCAGCTAATGTTTCAAATAGAAATTACTATAGCGAAAGTGGGTCACATCGGATCAGATTATATATAGCTCCCGATTTGATTCTTTCCGTTCTAGAAACCAAATATTTAACACTCCATAAAATTTGGGAAAACGTCTAATATTTCAACTACAAAACCTTAGCTAAACATGGGTCAGATCAGTTCAGATTTGTATATAGCTCCCATTCAAAGTTTGTGTTCAAATTTTCTTACAAATACAGACAGAAGTATGGAATTTATAGTGTATTCTCCTGTTATAGCTGCACCTAAAATAATGAAATTCGGTGTATACATTCCTCTGATTTCGTAGACACGTAAAATAAATGGATTTTTTGAAATCCGTAGTTTTTGGGGCTAAAATGGAAAAACGGGTAAAAAATGTACTAAACAACTGACCGCAGCTAGAGTCATGAAATTCGCAGTATACATTCCTCCACCTGCGTAGACACGAAAAATTAAGAGGTTTTAGAAAGTCGTACTCTGAAGGGAGTAAAATGGGAAAGAGGGGATAAAAATGGTATCAACCAGATGACAGCAGCTAGAATCATGGAATTCAGTTTATACATTCCTCTGACTGCACAGACACGCAAAATAAAAAGATTGTTGTACATTTTTTTACTTTTTTATTTTTCTTTTTTGGTTGAATCTTGGAGTTAGGATATCTTGCACTGTGTACATGAGATAATGGAATTTCCAAATTTGTACTTTTTGAATTAAAATAGGATGGAAGTACAATCAACTGTAGCACCCACTATCTACCAATATTTATGGTATTTAAGCTTTTTTTGAAGATTGCTGACTTATATTTACTTTTTGAATTGACTTGAAGTATTATTTCGATATAAAGGGTGATTAAATTTTAAGGACCGATGTTGATTTTGAATAAAACACAAATTATTTAGGAAATTATTGTCATTTCTTTTTATTATGATAATATTGGTATGGTTCAATTATGTATGGAACAAAATATTGGCCAAATGACCGCCGCGACCTCGGCGGCACATCTCCATCCAATGGTCAAATTTTCTATGACGCTGAGGCATAATTGAGCTTCTATGCCGTTAATGTGACGATTTATCTCATCCTTTAGCTCTTGAATTGTTGCTGGCTTATCGACGTACACCTTTTCTTTCAAATAACCCCAAAGAAAGGAGTCCAACGGTGTCAAATCTCATGATCTTGGCGGCCAATTGACATCGACCATTGAATTCTGTCGCAAAGCCATTGTGTCGTTAGATTATCATTCGTCCAAATGTGGCAATTCTGAGGTGAAAATGTGCCTCATCACTGAAAATGATTTTCTTCGAAAATTGCACGATATGCACTTTGATTTGAACGCCAATTTTCGTAATAAGCTTGAATAACTTTAACGCGTTGCACGGATGTGTATCTTTCCATGGTTGAAATTGAGTTAGTCTGAAATTGAGAAATGTCAAATGAAATGCAGAAAAAAACTTGACGTTTAGGTGTGGTTCACATTCAACATCGGCCCTTACAATTTAACCATCCTTTCCAGTATAAACGTATTGGTAGCCTTGCCATATAAGCGTGTTTTGAAATAATAAAAAATTTATATTTATTTATAAATTTTTTTCAATATTTTTATTTATTTTTGTTTGGCTATATTTAAATAATTTTTTCCTGTAATGTTATTATTTCGATGTGTTGAAACCGTTATGATATCATTAACATACCCGACCTATGGTGGGTACATAACCATCCATTGTTCCTAATAGCTTTTGCTCTATTCATTTAATTAAATAAGTTAATTGTTCACCAAACCATTTTGCTTGGCTGTATGCTCGGTGCCACAAGAGCGCTTCCTTAACCAACAAAAAAACACTTTGGAACACTGATTGTGTTCTGTTATTGTGCCGTCGCATTCCTTTAAGTTTATACGCGATAATACAATGGAAGCTTTTAAAAAGATAAATAAATATTCACCAATTTATTGTTGTTATTTCTTTCTTTCTTGGTAAAACATTTATAATTCACAACCAAGCGACGACAATTGACTACAGTCGTGGCAAAAATTCAATGATAAATTGCTATTTATGTTTGTAAGCAAATGCCCATGTATGTTGTTGTTGTTGTTGCCAATTCGTTCGTTCTACATACCCGAAAAATATAAAAAAATATAAAAAATTTTCGAGGAATACGATTTGTGCGAACAAAATCCCTTCATACTTCACGAGGTTGGTTACAAAGTTTCTGAAATTAAATGGTAATAAAATCAGCTGTTAGTCTGAAGTCGGAATAAACGTCTTTGTCTTTACGTATGTTTTTAGAAAAATTATGTATTTCAAAGAATGATTGTTAGACAATGATTGATAGTCGCACGTTTGGCTTTAGCCTCAAATTTTAAATAGATTTAGATTTTAAACACATTTACTCAAATCCACCCTCGTATTATCGGCTCTAAAAAGGACGTCGACATCCAGCCAAACGTAAATAAATGTGATTGTCGATGTTACTATCTCCCCACTGAGAGGAACTGCGTGGGCGGTTGTATATTGCAAGAATGTCATAAATTTTTAAACATACATACATTTGTACATATTGTCAAAATGTCAAATAATGCTATGGTAATGTTACAATTTTATTAAATCGTTTACGATGAAAAATTACAAGAAATTTATGGTTTTTAACGAAACATTGTAGGCTCAGCCAGGGCTTATGTGATTTACGTACACATTTATTATTTCATTTTCAGTATTATTTCGCTGCCTACTTCATTTCATAATAATACAAAAAATGTATTTATTATTTACACAAATGAAAATATTATTCTTAGAAAGGCGATTAATTTTATTCATTTGAAATGTGAACTTGAAAGCTGAAGGTTAATATAACAGCTTGAAATGAAGGCGGCCAATAACAATTTCGTTAAAGGACAATGCATTAGTGTTTGTGTCAATGGTAAAGGAATTGTAGAATCGAAAGGTTGCCGTTTTAAGAGATCAGATGGATTGCAAGGATCGAAGGTCAGTGGTCAAATTTCAAGGGGATGAAAGACGGATTAAAGGGATCAGATGGATCAAATGGATTGAAGGGAACAGGAAAAAGGTCAAACAAATCCGCGCATCGCTACGTGTTTTCAGATAGTTTTAAAATATAGTTTGTATGACATTGACATGTTCCTTTCACGATTCGTGACGAAGTCTGTCCCGGTACCATCATCTGTCCAGAAGGAAGTATGTTATTTTCAAGCAAATCCACCCATTGGTGAGTATTTTGTGATTGTTTTAATATATAGTTTGTCGTTTCATGACCTACTATTGTCCGAAACCATGCTATTATATTTAATATAATATTCGATAGATATTAAATATAGAAGCAAAATGGTCTTGAGCCAGGACAATATCCCAGTTCAAATCAAATATTGATTACAGACCAAAAAAATGCAAGCGAAAAAACTAAAATAAAATATTATATTTATTTATAAAATTATTTTTTCAATATTTGTATTTGTTTTGGTTTGGTTATATTAAAGTAAATATATTTTCCTATAATATTTCTGTACTTCTATGAAAATCGTCAGCCACTATGGAATGCAATCCATGGTGGGGGGCATATAAAGTTCGGTCAGGCCGAACTTAATGCCTTTTTTACTTGTTTTAATTCTTTTGAATCTAGGAAGAGTGGCATAACTTCTACATTTGTCCATACTATGTGTAAACCTTTTTTTCCCGCTTGAGTGTAGCGTATCGAGGGTTTATATTAAAAAGTGATTATGAACCATTTTCTTGATAATAAAATATTTTTTCCTATTTTTTATAATTTGTTCGTGCCAGCAAAAAAGTTGTGTTTGGAAAATAAAAACAATTTATTCTTAACTTTTTTGGTTCCTAAACCACCGTTTCTCTGTGAAAGTGCAATTCGCAGCATTTGTTAATAATTAATTAATAATTATGTCTATGAAATAAATTTTCATAAAAATATTTTATTGGCAACTTTATTTCAAAACGAGCGAAAAATAATCTCCACTTTCATGTGGAAAGAGTTTTACACGTGTAAACCGTTTTTAAGGGGTATCAAATATCTCCCAATGAAAAATGCCCAAAATATATTTGCTTTACAACAACATGGGTGAAATTTCACATGGAATATTTGTCAATAAATCTTTCTTGGACGTTTTTCATAATGAACAATTGCTCATAAATATTGTATGATAAATAGCTCAAATTTGTTACACAAAAGAGCAAAAGGATAGTGGAATTTCCAAATGCATGAATATCAACAGAAAAACTAATTTATTTTGATAAGTCGACTTTGGACATACCTCAAAGTAGACACGAAAAAATGAATTTTTCCAATTTCGTACATTAAAGGGATACAATGGGAACATATTTTGCACCTCTATTCAGTCAGAAGAATGTTAACACCGAATTTTATGATTCTAGCAGCAGCCCTTTGGTTGGTACCAATTTTATCCCATTTCCACCTTTTTCCCCTTAATAGTATGAATTCCGAAAAATCCCTTTATTTTACGTGTATATGTCATTTGTATACGCAAAATTGCACGTTGATAGCTATTGCAGATTGATTTGTACCATCCCCGTTTACCCCAATTCTCCCCTGGATGAATGGACCACTTTATGGTATACTCATGCTATAAAAGGATTTAACTTACCAAATGTCAAGTAAATACAAGGCAGACATCTTCAAAGATGTTCTTAAATAATAAAAATATTATGTATTATTGGGGTATTTCCTTCTCTTGTTAGGGAAAAAATTTTCCCTTTGCACCGATTTCACCCACTTTCAATACCAACCGAATTTGACTGGGGAATCGAAGAAGATTGTATTAGATCAGTTAATTAATTAGAGGTAGAAAAAGAGGGCAAAGAGTTGTAACTAGTAGTTGGCGCAAAACGTCTCTACACTCAGAAAAGTAACATTCCTAAATTTGAGTAAAATCCATACTCCAATTTAGTTCAACAATTGTACTCCAGTTTATTAAAAGTATGAAAAGTAACTGAGTATGAGTTAAATTGCATTATTTCAAAGTCATCGTAAATAGTTCATTTAATAAAAATAGGGTAGAAATAGCGTAGCAAAATTCAGTAAATTCATACTTGTATGAAAAAATAGTTCCAAGGTTTTAAGTATGAACAAGTAAAAAAGGCGTTAAGTTCGGCCGAACTTTATATACCCTACAACATGGATTGCATTCCACAGAGGATGTCGATTTTCGTAGAAGTGCAGTAATATTACAGGAAAATATATTTTTTTTAATATAGCCAATCCAGAACAAATACAAATAGTAAAAAAAAAAAAATATAATATTTTTATTATTTCAAGCCACGCTTATAAAGCAAGGCTACCAATACGTCAATCCAAAAAAATAATGTTCTTATATTTATATTTTCAAAAAGCTTAAATACCATAAATATTGGTGGTTGTATTTCAATTATATTTTAATTCCAAAAGTACAAAATAACCTAACTTCATGATTCAACCAATTTTTGCAGTAAAAGAAAAGTACGAATTTGGAAAAAACTTTTTATTTTTTTCTAGCTGTAGTCGTTTGGTTAGTACTATTTTTATCCCTATGTACCTTTGTATCCATTGAAAGTACGAATTTCGAAAAATCCGTTTAAATTCCGTGTCTACGCAGCCAGAGGAATGTATATTCCGAATTGCATGACTCTAGCTGCGATCATTTGGTTGGTACTATTTGTATCCCCTTTTTCCATTTTAACCCCAAAAAGTACGAATTTCGAAAAATTCGTCTATTTTACGTGTCTACGCAGTCAGAGGAATGTACACTCCGAATTTCATGATTCCAGCTGCGGTCATTTGATTGGTACTATTTTTATCCCCTTTTTTCATTTTAACCCCAAAAAGTACGAATTTCGAAAAATCAGTTTATTTTCCGTGTCTACACAGTCAGAGGAGTTCCATGATTCTAGCTGTGACCATTTATTTGGTATCATTTTTATCCCCATTTTCCCATTTTACTCCCTTAAAAGTCCGCCTTTCTAAAATCTCTTTATTTTACGTGTCTATGCAATTAGACGGACACACCTAATTTCATCATTCTAGCTGCAGCCGTTTAGATGGTACCATTTGTAACCCTCTGTTCCCATTTACCCCTTAAAAGTACGAATTTGGAAAAAATACTTTTATATTATGTATCTACTCAATAAGAGGAATGTACACACCGAATTTCGTGTTTCTAGCTGTTGTCGTTTAATATGTACCATTTTTATCCCTTTTTTGCCCCATTTTACCCCCTAAAAATAAGAATCACTTTATGGTGCACGTTTTTGCTATAAGGGGAATGCGCATACCAAATATCAAACAAATAGAAACAGTCATATTCAAAACAAGTAAGAAGGCGTTAAGTTCGGCCGGGCCGAATCTTATATACCCTCCACCACGGAGTGCATTCCACAGTATTACCAGCAGATTAAAGGATGTCGACTTTTAAAGATATCCCCATTCACCCCATTCTCCACCCAAATGTACAAATTTCGAAAAAACCCTTTTTCAAGTCTTCATAGTCAGAATGTATTTCATGATTTCAACTTCAGCGGTTTGGTAGGTCCCATTTTTATCCCTCTTTTTAATTATATCCCTTAAAATTACAAATTTCGAAAAAGCCCTCTATTTTACGTGTCTATGCAATTAGAGGGATGTACACACCGAATTTCATAATTCTAGCTGTTGTCATTTGGTAGGTACTATTTTTATCCCCTTTTTCCATTTGAACCCCAAAAGTACGAATTTTGGAAAGTTCTTTTATTTTACGTGTCTACGCAATCAGAGGAATGTATATATCGAATTTCACTATTCTAGGTGCAGCCGTTATGTTGGTACTATTTTTATCCCTTTTGCCCCATTTAACCCCTTTAAAGTACGAATTTAGACGAAATACTTTTATATTATTTATCTACTCTATTAGAGGAATGTACACGCCAAATTTCGTGTTTCTATCTGTTGTCGTTTGAAAGGTACCATTTTTATCCCTTTTTGTCCCATTTTGTCCCATTTCGCCCCCTACAAATAAAAATCACTTTTTATGCTATAAAGGGATGGCGCATTGCGAATATCAAGTAAATACAAGCTAATATGTTCAAAAAACATGCTGAAATACACAAAATATTAGGGGTATTTTCAGTCCTTGTGAGGGAAAAATTTTTCCCTCTGGGCCGATTTCGTCCACTTTCAATCCCAACCGATCTACAACCATAAGACACATTTAGGAAAAATTTGAACCTCCTAGCTCATTTCGTTCGGCCGCTATCGTGCTTTCAACAGACAGACGGACAGACGGACAGACGGACAGACGGACATGGCTATATCGTCTTAGAATTTTACCACGACCCAGAATATATATACTTTATGGGGTCTCCGATGAATATTTCGAGGTGTTACAAACGGAATGACAAAGTGAATATACCCCCATCCTGGAGGTGGAGGGTATAAAAACATGCTTAAATATGCTAAAATATTAGGGATTATTATGGGTATTTTTAGTCCTTGTGAGGGAAAAATTTTTCCCTTTGGGCCGATTTCGCCCCGTTTCAATCCCAACCGATCTACGATTATAAGACGTATTTATGGAAAATTTGAACGTTCTAGCTCCTTTTGTTTAGATGCTAGCGTGCTTTCAACAGACGGACGGTCATGGCTAGATCGTCTTAGAATTTTATAGTGATCAAGAATATATATACTTTATAGGGTCTCAGGTCGATATTTCAAGGTGTTACAAACGGAATGACAAAGTTAGTATACCCCCATCCTGGACGTGGATGGTATAAAAATAATCCATTTTGGAAATTTTAAATAAAACATGTCTTTTTTTCTTAAAATTAAGTTAATGAAAATGCCGAGTAGTAATGAACGAATTAAAAACCACTTTAAATTGTTTAGAATATTCTTGAATATTAATCTAAGAAGCAATTCTCGTTCGTTTGCAGAGACTTATTTCTTAAATAATTAGTATTATTCTAAACAAGCACTGCGAAGGCGTCTATCTTGCCTTCGCAGCAAACATGGAGTAATAGATCAACTCTTTATGGCAGAGGTATCATGGAACTTTTGAGAAATATTCGATGTTGTAATTTTTTGTATTAGTTTTGCATACTCTGAGTAAAAATCGTTTATTTGAATTATTTTTAGTTAAATTGAACTTATTTTAAGTTCACTTCTTTCCTTATATCAAGTAAAATTGTCCTCCGTTTAAAATTTATTTGTTATGTAAAAATGTCCTCAGTTTAAGTAAATATTTACTTGATTTGAGTAAAAATTTACTTAATTTTAGGAAATTTTACCAAAATTTAACTTAGATTTAATAAAATTGTACTTGGTTTGAGGAAAAACTTACTGCAATTGTCCTCAGTTTGAGTAAATATTTACTTGGTTTGAGGAAAATCGAACTAGAATAAAGTCCAAAAGCATGTACTACTTTCAAGGTAAAGTTTGAACTTGATTTGAGGAAATATTGTTCTAGCGCTATACGAAGTTCAATTTTCCTAATTTGTTCTCAATTTTCACTTTTCTGAGTGTATGATTGAGAGTAGTTCTTACAACTATATCTAAGTCATTCATTCATAATCATTTATCGCAGGATCATAAGACGAATTTTCAATGTAAAAGTTTTTGTCTTAGTTAATTTTTTGAATATGGTTAATCTCTAACATTAATGTCCATACAACTTTTGTTCAGTTTTCCATGTGTAGCTCACGAATCATCAAACCAGGATGATATGAATTTTATTTTCTGAATATCTTACACCCCCTCTACATTTCCTCAAGACATTTAATTCCATCCATTTAATGTAAAAAAGTAATTTTATAACTGATTTCAATACAAATATCAACACGTAACGTATCCCCCAATTTATTCATTCTCAAAACTCTAGCACCCTTTGCACATCGAAGATTAGCCAGTGTAATTAATGCCTTAATTCTAAACGAAACTTTGTATGACTTTCCTTAATTTCCATCATTGCTCTCCATTTTTAAGCAGCGAACCCCTTTGGCATTGACCCCTCCGATTGCGACAGTATCCTGGAACACAAACACAACGTCTCTGCAATTTGTGATAGCAAATATTCACATGCGATGCAGTTGACGACAGGCGACAAGTGTTCTCACAATCCTTGCTCAAGGGAACAATTGGGCGCTCATGGGGGAAACAATCTCGAGCTGAAAGATAAAAACGACAAAGTCAAAACCATAAAAATGCCATACTTTTTAACGTAAGTAATTAATATTTATGCATGACCAGTGGGGATGAACATGCTCAAATCTATACGGATGTGTGTGTATTAGGGTGGCTAAAATTACTAAACATATAACAGATTTTTTTCGTGTTTTATACGCAACATTTCTGAAAGCTACAATAAAATATTTTGAATAATTTCAGTGGGAATTTAAAAAGTTTGTCAGAATCCTAAGACTTCAAATCAATCTTGTTATACCCTTCACCTCCAGGATAGGTGTATACTAACTTTGTCATTCCGTTTGTAATATCTTGAAATGTCGACCTGAGACCCTATAATATATATATATATTCTATATATATTCTGTATCCTGTTCAAATTCTATGATCTAGCCGTCCGTCTATTTCGTGTGTCTGTTGAAAGCACGCTAGCATCCATAAATAAGTCTTATAGTCATAGATCGGTTGGGATTGCAACTAAACGAAATCGGTCCAAAGGTCCCTCACAAGCACTAAAAATACCCATAATAACCACTATTATTTTAGAGTATTTAAGCATATTTTTTTAATATGTTTGTTTATATTTGCTTGATATTCGTTATGCGCATTCCCCCTATAACAAAAACGTACACCATAAAGTGATTCTTATACGTAGTGGGTGAAATGGGGCAAAAGGGGATAAAAATTGTACATATTAAAAGATAACAGCAAGAAACACGAAATTCGGTTGTGTACGTTCCTCTAATTGAGTAGATACATAATATAAAAGTATTTTCCCAAATGGGAATAGAGGGTTAAAAATGGTTCCATCCAAACGGCTGCATCTAGAATAATGAAATTCGGTGTATACATTCCTCGGAATGTAAAATAAAGGGATTTTTCGAAATTCGTACTTTTTAGGGTTAAAAAGGAAAAAGGGGATAAAAATAGTAGCAACCAAATGACCGCAGCTAGAGTCATGTCTGACTGCGTAGATACGAAAAATAAAAGGTTTTTCCAAATTCGTACTTTCAAGAGACACAATGGATACAGTGGGATAAAAATAGTACCAACTAAACGGCTAAAGTTAGAATGCTGAAATTCGGTGTATACATTCCTCCCATACGAAATTAAAATCTATTATGAAATATACGAATTTCTATGACACTGAGAGTTATGAAATTGTATGTGAATCCATCCACTATTTATCTGGGTAGTTGGGAGAAAATGGGCGATATTGTTGAAGGGAGCGTGGTACATCCCATAAGAAATTAAAACCAGTTATAGAGTATTTTCTCTTACATGACACCGAATTTCCTGAAATTGTGTGTGAGTTTATTAAGCTTTCACTTACGTAGGCAAAATACAAATGGGTGGGATTTGAAGCATGGGCGTTGCACCTTCTCTAAAAATTAGAACCGAATATATATTCCGTTATATGACAACAAGAATCTTGAAATGTTGTATGAATTTATTGAGTTTAACGTGCAAATTTGTGTAAAAAGTGGTCGGTACTAGAAAAGTGGGCGTGGCACCTGCCACATAAAGTAAATATATCCCTATTATTATTATAAAAACTTTTGTCTCTTTTTGGAGCTTTACACAGATAGGATCTATATACTATACATTTTAAAAAAGCTAGCTTGGGGTGGGATTGGCGTGGCAAAACTGTTTTTGAGAATAGCTTTATAAAAATTAGTACATACTGAATTTTGATTTTTCGGTATGTGCTTTTTGCCTGGAGAAGCGGGTGGGGTTCAGTTAGTTAACTATAATTATATTGCTAAATATATGAATATATATGTTGTGTTAGAGCAAAAATAAATAAATAATGGTTAGTTTGGTAACAAAAAATTAAATGTAAACTAACAAGAAATATAATGAAAGAAACACCATATTAGACGTCTGCTTTTAAAGCTTTCAGTAAGTCTAGGAGTGTCATTTTAAAGCTCAAGATGTCTTATTTGCAACAACATTTTACTTTTGTGAACAAACTTACACTAGTTTAAAAGTTATGATTTTTGCAACGAAAAAAGTCAAAAGGCCAAAAATAATTGAATTTTATTTTTCAAACCAAAAGTAATAATTCACAATTTGGTAATGAGCGATGAAGCCCATTTCCTATTAAATGGGTACGTCAACAAACAAAACTGTAGGACTTGGGCTACGGAAAATCCAAGAACAGTTCATCAGCGACAATCACACCCACTTTTGTGTACTGTTTGGTGCGGTGTATTCTCCGAAAGGACAATTGACCCATATTTTTTTGAAAATGAAAGTGGTGTCTCAATCTCTGGATAATATGCTAAAAAAGTAAGACGGCGTTAAGTTCGGCCGGGCCGAATCTTATATACCCTCCACCACGGAGTACAGTCCACAGTATTACCAGCAGATTAAAGGATGTCGACTTTACATAGACGTACGAATTTCATGATTTCAACTTCAGCGGTTTGGTAGGTCCCATTTTTATCCCTCTTTTTTAATTATATCCCTTAAAAGTACGAATTTCGAAAAATCTCTCTATTTTACGTGTCTACGAATTATTGGGACGTACACACCGAATTTCATGATCCTAGCTGTTGTCATATCATTGGTACTATATTTTATCCCGTTTTTTCCCATTTTGCAAGCTAAAACTTTAATTTTCTTTGTGGTGCTTGCAAGCTACAAGAGGAATGTCCGCAACAAATTTTAACTGTATGAAAATCAGAAATTTAATTAATAAACCAAGGCTACCAATATTTGTATACTATAATTCAATTCATTCATAAAGTAAATATAAGGGAGCAATCATAAATACCCTAAATATTGGGGGATAGAGAGCGTATCTTCAGCTGCAGTCGTTTGGTTGGTTGTATTTCCATCCTATTTTAATTTCAAAAGTATAAATTTTGAAAATACCTTATCTCTCACGTACGCAGTATAATACAACTTAATGATTCTACCATTTTTTGTCGTAAAATCAACAAAATAAAGTACGAATTTGTAAAAAAATATTTTACGTGGCTATGCAGTCAGAGGAATGTATACACCGAATTCCATGATTCTATCAGCGGCCATTTTGTTAGTACCATTTTTATCCCCTTTTTCCAATTTTGTCCCTTCAAGAGTACGACTATCTAAAATCTCTTTATTTTACGTATCTACACAATTAGAGGGATGTAAACACTGCATTTCATCATTCTAGCTGTATTCGTTCAGTTGGTACTATTTTTATCCCCTGTACCCATTGTATCCATTGATAGTTCGAATTTGGAAAAAACGTTTTATTTTTCGTGTCTACGTAGTCAGAGGAATGTATACTCCGAATTTCATGATTCTAGCTGCTGTCATTTGGTAGGTACTTTTTCCATTTGAACCCCAAAAAGTACGAATTTTCGAAAGTTCTTTTATTTTACTTGTCTACGCAATCAGAGGAATGTATACATCGAATTTCATTATTCTAGGTGCAGTCGTTAGGTTGGTACTATTTTTATCCCTCTATACCCATGTAACCCCTTAAAAGTAAGAATTTAGAAAAAATACTTTTATATTATGTATCTACTCTATTAGAGGAATGTACACGCCAAATTTCGTGTTTCTATCTGTTGTCGTTTGATAGGTACCATTTTTATCCCTTTTTGTCCCATTTCGCTCCCCACAAATAAAAAACACTCTATGGTGCCCTTTTATGCTATAAAGGGAATGCGCATTGCAAATTTCAAGTAAATACAAGCTATTATGTTCAAAAAACATGCTGAAATACTCTAAATATTAGGGGTATTTTCAGTCCTTGTGAGGGAAAATTTTTTCCCTCTGGGCCGATTGCGCCCACTTTCAATCCCAACCAATCTGCAACCATAAGACACATTTAGGAAAAATTTGAACCTCCTAGCACGTTTCGTTCGGCCGCTATCGTGCTTTCAACAGACAGACGGACATGGCTATATCGTCTTAGAATTTTACCACGAGCCAGAATATAAAGAGTGATTTTTTTGAGGTTAGGATTTTCATGCATTAGTATTTGACAGATCACGTGGGATTTCAGACATGGTGTCAAAGAGAAAGATGCTCAGTATGCTTTGACATTTCATCATGAATCGTCTTACAAACGAACAACGCTTGCAAATTATTGAATTTTATTATCAAAATGCGTGCTCTGTTAAGAAAGTTCATTGCGCGCTTCCATTTTATGGTCAGTTTAATCGACCCACTGAAGCGGCTATTCGGGCTATTGTGACTAAATTTCGCACCAAATTTACATTGTTGGACATTAAACCACCAACACGCTTACGTAGAGTGCGAACTGAAGAAAATATCGCAGCTGTATCGGCCAGTGTTAATGATGACCACCAATTTTCGATTCGTCGCCGTTCGCACCAATTGGGTCTCTGTTACTCAAAAACGTGGAAATGCCAAAATTGGACTAAGCGGATGGACCACCTAAGACGCAGCCGCGGTCAACATTTAAATGAAATTATCTTCAAAAAGTAAATGTCATGGACCAATCTAACGTTTCAAATAAAGAACCGATGAGATTTTGCAAATTTTATGCGTTTTTTTTTAAAAAAAAGTTATCAAGCTCTTAAAAAATCACCCTTTATATACTTTATGGGGTCTCCGATGAATATTATAAGGTGTTACAAACGGAATGACAAAGTGAGTATACCCCCATCCTTAGGTGAAGGGTATAAACATATTATATTTATTTATAAACTTATTTTTTCAATATTTGTATTTGTGTTGGTTTGGCTATATTAAAAAAATATATTTTCCTGTAATATTACTTCACTTCTACGAAAATCGACAGCATCTGTGGAATGCAATCCATGGTATATAACACCGTTTTTACTTGTTTTGAAATAATTCTGTAACTTTTGCAAGTAAAATATATTCGCCACAATAACAGAGGTATTTTCCAGATGATTTCTAAAATGTTGAATCCCTATTTGCTATAAAGGCGAATCTCTATATTTGGATGAGTTATCCTTGTCATTAAATTATTAAATAACAATATTTTACAAAAATACTGAATTTTCGACTTTGGGAATTTGGGTATTTTTTAGGAAAACAATTAAAAGCTGACCATTAATTTAAGAGTCATTTTGTCTACATAATTCCAAAATTATGTTACGATATCTCAATTCCTGTAGATTTTCTACAATCTTCAATACAATTTTCTTCCAAAAAAATTTTTTATGCAGTTTCTAATTTTACCTGAAATGAAGTGATTCACTATCAATTGCCCGCGTTTCATTTTCTGGCGGAGTAACTTTCTATTTGCATCACGTGTCACTCTAATGTACATACTTGCATATGTATGGTTTTAATGTCGAAACAAATGTAATAATCAACTTACAACATTCTGATCTTGGTATACACTGCTGCTGCAGATTGCGCGCATAATTCGGCTGACAGTAACAACCCGGCTGCGCTCGCTCTGCGGTCAGGGGGCACAGACGTTGTAAATCCTGACAATTAACATCACATGTGGGCGAAAGTGAAGAATTATAATATAATTCATGCAGTCCAGTGCACAGAGCTTCAATTAATAGAATAAATTTGCGAACAAAAAATACGAAGAGGATTTAAATTGTAAACTGCGATATTTTATTAAAAATCTTTACGCTAAAGCGCACTTACTCTTTGCGGGGATTATTTGAGTGAAATTTATGACAGCGACCATACAAAATACTATTGAACGCATATTGTTTTCGATACAAGTGTGCTTTGTACGGATGGATTAGTTAACACATGAGGTGGAATTATTTACAGATTTACGAAATACAGGTGCTTTTATGTAATAATATTTATTATTTAAGGCACGATCCGGCGACTGTTTATGTGTTTGTGAGCTATTGTGCCATTTATTATTTATTGTTATTGTTTAAGCGTTTAATTACTGAAAAAATGGTAAAAGGCGGAAGAAAAGAATATCCAGTAGAATAAAATCTCCAATCGCACAGTGGTTTATATAGAAAAAAAGCACATCGAAGAATTTTTAGATTTTTTTTCCAAAGAAATGAGGATTTTTAGAACAGAAACTTGGCTTCCAAAAAATATCAACACCCTGTCTTACCAAAGAGTTTGATACAAACAAATAACTGTCGCAATTTTTTATTTGACCAAAACCTATAATAATTTCTAGCTTTATTTCGTACTATTCGATCGATCGATTGAGGTCAGGAACTATTTTGCTCGATTGCATACCATTGTAAAGAAGATATGCGGAAAAAGATTTTAATTGCTTAATTATACGTTCTTTGTTTAATATTATTAAAGAAAAGATAATAAATTAAAAACACCTGTCACGAATATGTGTAACCAACTCTTCGTACGAAATTATCGGCATTTTCATGAAATGAAAAATTATACCAATAGGTGATTAATATTTAATTGTTTTCGCGCTAAATAGTTTTTGGTCTAATTAGTAAACTCTTTCTAACATATATAGTTCGGCAGGAAAACGCGAAAGTGAGTCATTCTTTCACTAACTTCATCTCATAAAAATAGTTTATACCTATTTCTCGAAAAAATCAGTACACCTTTTTCAATTGTAATTCAAAAGACATCACTTTAAATTCAAAAGACACCAGTTGAAATTCAAAAATTCCATTTGCAATTCAAAAAATATCACTTGAAATTCAAAAGTTCCATTTGAAATTCAAAAAATCTCAATTGAAATTCAAAACTCGTCATTTGTTATTCAAAAGACAACATTTGAAATTCAAAAGACAACATTTGAGATTCAAAAGTCGTCATTTGTAATTAAAAAGACATCATTTGAAATTCAAAAGACATCATTTGAAATTCAAAAGTTTTCATTTGAAATTCAAAAATTATTCCATTTTTAATTCAAAAATTATTCCATTTGCAATTCAAAAAGGGTAAACAAAATTATTCAAGCAAAATATACATTAGGTTGGGTAGCATTTATTTATTTCTGTAAATTTTAATATTCTGCTGTTAAGAAAACATCTCTCACGCAAATCACTCTAACCTATTTAAATTTAAAGATTTTATAACTTCTATACGGACGATCGGAATACTGGTCATTGGTAATGTTTTCATAGACGTTATATACACCTGCAATATGAGCGATATTGCACAAGACCTCTCACACAAGTTGGCATAAGCTTTGGTTAAAATAAAGTTGATCAGTAACAATTTAATATTGAAATGGTTTTACAATCACTTTATAGTTATTATTTGTTGTACCTCCCACACAAATAATCCGACCTTAAGTAAAATGCAAGTCATTATAAATTATACACAGATGCTCCCTGAGATGGCGAAGGTTATAAACTATAATATAGTATATATATATATATTATATGAAATTGTACCAAATTTCCTATTACCTACACCTATTACAGGATACAAAAATCCTACCCGTTTTCACTTTTTCACCGAATTGAATTGTATTCGGTTAGAAAGTGGAGTGTATCATAGAGTCGGCCCCGCCCGACTTTAGCCTTTCCTTACTTGTTTTTTAAATAAGTTTGTTTACATTTTTGAATTTCAAATGGAATAATTTTTGAATTTCAAATGAAAACTTTTGAATCTCAAATGGTGTCTCTTGAATTACAGATGACGAATTTTGAATTTCAAATGATATTTTTTGAATTTCAATTGATATTTTTTGAATTTCAAATGGAATTTCTGAATTTCAAATGGTGTCTTTTGAATTACACTTGAAAATGGTGTAGTTGTGACTAGGATTTGCATTTTCCCGTACTTTTTATTTCCTGGGAAACGGGAATTACTTTTCCAATTTCCGGCATCCCGGGACAACACGGAAATCGTCAACTTATTGTTTACCATGAGTTAAGCTTATGTTTTCCAATGAAACATTCACATTTTATTAAAGTGAAATAACTATTTATTTCAAAATAAACCTGTTCATATAAAAACTGCAATGTGAGATCAATTCAAACTTCTTTCAAAATTTCAAAATCAATTAAATGTATGTAAACAATGCATTTGTGGCCTCATCAGATATTTCTTACTTTATTAAAAAAAAATGACAATACGGAGAACGATCGTTCAAAGTTGTAGGCTTAATAGTCAGTGGAGCATGACATAAAATGTCGCTTCGAAAACTTTAAATTCTTTTTGTTTAGACAGCGATCTTATTTTTTAAATATAATATTGTTACTTCCACTTTCATATGGAATTTGACAGGCAAAATCCGGAAAAAAGTGGATTTTTGGTGTATCTCCGAACGCAGCTTAAAATTATTTTGTCACCCAACTGCAATATTTAATTTTATTGTGGAAATGATGAAAAAGATATGCGTTTCTACTGAATTCCCGTACGAATTTCCCGGGTTTCGGGAAATGAAAAATATGTAAATTCCTATAATATACAATGTTTTGTATCTTTCTATGACGCACTATCAAACAAAAATCAACAACTAATTTTCTTGTTGTTTTTGTACCAGAACCCATTACAAAAACAAGTAAGGAAAGGCTAAAGCCGGGCTGGGCCGACTATATGATACACTCCACTTTTTATCCGAATACAATTCAATTCGGAACAAAAAGTGAAAACGGGTAGGATTTTTGTATGTTTCCTAATCATAGGCTGATATGACCTGACCCAATTTGTCAAGTCGAGAAGAGTATTAGTATCGGGGCTATATCCAAACATGGAATGAAGTGACCCACTTAAACAATATGTTCTTCCAGTTCAAATATAACGTCAGTTATATGTTATTATTATTTTGGGAGCGAAATTTGTATGGGAGCTATATATAAATCTGAACCGATCTGACTCATTTTCACCTTGGGTATTTCAAGTTGAAATATAAGATGTTTTGCCAATTTTGAAGAAAATCTGTAAAAATATGTGGTATCTAGAGTGAAAAGAGTCAAATCGGGAGTGAAATTCGTATGGGGCTATATCTAAATCTGAACCGATTTTCTTCAAATTAAATAGCGTTCGTTCTAATCTCGAATAACTTCGTTGTGCAAAGTTTCATTTGGTTCTGGCTACAATTGCGACCTGCAATTTGATTACAAGAATAGATGGACAGACGGAAATTTCTAAATCGATTCAAAAAGTGATTCAAAATCGATCGGTATAATTAACAATGGGTCTATCCCGCTTCCTCTTGGGTGTTACAGACAAATGCAAAAAGACATAATACTCTCGTGGAGTGTATAAGCTGTACTCTAAAATTTCGGCTGGGTCGTGGTTCATACAAATGAAAAAACAATTTCCAGTCACGCCACGAAAATAAAATTTTTCAATTTCCCAGTTCAAGCCGACAGTGAGCTAAACGCTCCTGAAACACCCCTAACAATTATGTTTGTCCGGTGTAATTCTTATTCTTTTTCATTTTTGTCAAAAGTTTTTTAGAAATAATGGATTTTTGCCTTAGAGTAACTTATTGGTCGAATTATTGGACGTTTATAGTATTTTTTTGTATTTTTTCATATTGACAACTGAAAACTAAATGATGGAAATCGGAAGGAAAATGACGCCACAGTTATCATTTTTGTAAAAACAGTTTGAACATTTTGGCTCTGAAAACCATTCACTGTTTTAATTTATTTTACAAAAACGGAATCGGTGACGTCATTTTTCGTCCGATATTCATAATTTTATATTTTTTTATTTTTTATAACATCTTTTACAAAATGGTTTTAGCTATTACTTTGAAAGCCCGCAAAAATCAATCTAAATGTCTAATAATACGTGCGATATATATATCTTTATTAATTCAGAAATAATTGGACACAAAAATACAACATTAAAAAAATTACATGGGAAAAACATGATTTTTAGAGATGTTTTCAGGAGCGTTTAGCTAACATATGACGAAATATTTTGCAGTCATCATTAAACAATCAAATCTTAATTTCTGGCGGGTGACCGCAGCAATTTATTTTCGTGACCAGAAATGAAAATTGGATTGTAATTTTAATTACCTTTAAAACAAGGTATAGTGCGCTAAAATCGGTTAAGAATTTCTGAAATCACTGGCGATTGAACGAAATAATCCTAATTTTACCCCAGTTAAATTGGTCATATCTCGTGAATATTTATTTTTTAAATACATAAAAAATACTGTTCTCAGAAGAATACATAAACAAACTTTAGAAACAATCCAAGCTGAAAACCATACCGCTAGACATGGAATGAATCATGTACAGTTAAACGGAAAAATCGGTAGTACTATTTGAAAGCAGAATGGTGGACTTGTTTTCGAAAACATATGCTACAAAATAGTTTTTTTTTCATTTAGCGATTTTAAATCGTTTGAAAAATATATTGAATGAAACTATTTCGAAATAAACGAACTTGATCCGTTCCGAAACGAATGAGTAATAAATATATAGCAACCTCAATAAAAACAAGTAAGGAAAGGCTAAAGTCGGGCGGGGCCGACTATATGATACACTCCACTTTCTATCGGAATACAATTCAGTAAAAAAGTGAAAACGGGAAAATTTTTTGTATGTTTCCTATTCACAGGCTAATATGGCCTGATAGAATTTGTAAAATCGAGAATAATATTTGTATGGGGGCTATATCCAAACATGGAATGAAGTTACTAACTTTCACAATAAGTTCCTCTAGTTGAAGTATAACGTGATATGCTCAATTTTAAGAAATTCTCTGAAAATACGCGGTTTCTGGGGGAACGAAATTTGTATGAGAGCTATATGCAAATCTGAACCGATGTGACCCAGCTTCACCATTCCTAGTTTAAATAAAGAAGAAAATCTGTTAAAATATGTGGATTCTGCAGCGGAAAAATTCAAATTGGGAGCGAAATTTGTATGGGAGCTATATATAAATCTGAACCGATCTAACACATTTTTACCACAGGTGTTTCCAGTTGAAATATAAGATGTTTTGCTAATTATGAAATGGTGAAAAGGGTCAATCCGGGAGTGAAATTCGTATGGGGGCTATATCTAAATCTGAACCGATTTTCTCCAAGTTAAATAGCGTTCGTCCTTGTCCCGAAAAACTTCGTTGTGCAAAGCTGCGTTTGGTTCTGGCTAGAATTGCGACCTGTATCGTGAATTTGAAGTTTGAATTCCGCTAGGAATTCCGCTAGGAATTCGCTAAGACGATCAATTCATGTCCGTCTATCTGACTAAAATTTTAAGACGATTTCCGCGGGCTAGGAATTCATATTAGACCCATGGTTTTTTGGACAAATGTTCGTAGAATTTTCCGCAGATTACGATTGTAAATATTCTTTCGAAACTAAAAACATTTTAAGTGAGCACCCCAGTGTATTTTGCATAATGTGGAGAATGTCGGCAGAATAATATGAAATCAAATTCTGATGAGAGGATGAGTTGGAAACAAGTAAGAAGGCGTTAAGTTCGGCCGGGCCGAATCTTATATACCCTCCACCACGGAGTGCATTCCACAGTATTACCAGCAGATTAAAGGATGTCGACATAGAAGTACAGAACCATATTACGAAAATTGTGATATGTTTATGCACATTACTATATTTGATTACTATTTCAAACTATAATGTATACTTATTCGCACTGTTTAAAATCGACTACTATAAATAAATACAATGCTGTAATTGTGATAGTGAACATGCCGAAAATATTAGCCGATTGTCAGTCGCCATTAGGGAGAAGCATTTTCAGATACAGACAAAGTGATGAGAAAAGTTCAAATTTTTAAGATATCCCCATTCGCCCCATTCTCCGCCCAAATGTACAAATTTGAAAAAAAAAAACTTTTTTTCGAGTCTTCATAGTCAGACTACCGAATTTCATGATATCAACTTCAGCGGTTTGGAAGGTCCCATTTTTATCCCTCTTTTTCAATTATATCCCTTAAAAGTACGAATTTCGAAAAATCCCTCTATTTTACGTGTCTATGCAATTAGAGGGATGTACACGCGGAATTTCATGATTCTAGCTATTGTCGTATCAATGGTACCATATTTTATCCATTTTTGTCTCATTTCGCCCGCTAAAACATTTATTTTATTTGTGGTGCTTCCAAGCTACAGAAATTTAATTAATAAGCCAAGGCTACCAATATTTTTATTTTTATACTATATATTTATTTTTATACTATGTATATATAATGGAAATAATACTTCAATTCATAAAGTAAATATAAGGCAGCAATCATAAATACCCTAAATATTGGGGGATAGAGAGTGTATTTTCAGCTGCAGTCCTTTGGCTGGTTGTATTTCCGTATATTTTAATTTCAAAAGTATAAATTTTGAAAATACCTTATCTCTCACGTACGCAGTATAAGACAACTTCATGATTCTACCATTTTTTGTCGTAAAAGCAACAAAATAAAGTACGAATTTGGAAAAAAAAATATTTTACGTGGCTATGCAGTCAGACGAATGTATACACCGAATTCCATGATTCTATTAGCGGCCATTTTGTTGGTACCATTTTTATCCCATTTTTCGCATTTACTCCTTAAAAGTACGACTTTCGAAAATTTCATCATTCTAGCTGTAGCCTTTTAGTTGTTACCATCTTTATCCCTCTGCTCCCATTGAATCTCTTGAAAGTACGAATTTGGAAAAACGTTTTTTTTTCGTGTCACTCAGTCAGAGGAATGTATACCGCGAATTTCATGGTTCTAGCTGCATCCATTTGTTTGGTACAATTTATATCACATTTTTCCATTTTACACCATAAAAGTACGTATTTCGAAAATTTCCTTTATTTTATGTGTACGCAATCAGAGGAATATATACACCGAATTTCATTATTCTAGGTGCAGCCGTTTGGTTGGTACTATTTTTATCCCTCTATCCCCATTTAACCCCTTAAAAGTACGAATTTAGAAAAAATACTTTTATATTATGTATCTACTCAATTAGTGGAATAGGAATGTACACACCGAATTTCGTGATTCTAGCTGTTGTCGTTTAATATGTACCATTTCTATCCCTTTTTCGTCCCATTTCACCCCCTACAAATAAGGATCACTTTTTACACGTTTTTGCTATAAGGGGAATGCGCATAAAAAGACATATTCAAAAAAAATGCTTAAATACGCTAAAATATTAGGGATTATTATGGGTATTTTTAGTCCTTGTGAGGGAAATTTTTTTCATTTGGGCCGATTTCGCCCCGTTTCAATCCCAACCGATCTACGACTATAAGACGCATTTATGGAAATTTTTAACGTTCTACCTCCTTTCGTTTAGATGCTAGCGTGCTTTCAACAGACAGACGGACGGACATGGCTAGATCGTCTTAGAATTTTATGACGATCAAGAATATATATACTTTATAGGGTCTCAGGTCGATATTTCAACATGGCTAGATCGTCTTAGAATTTTATGACGATCAAGAATATATATACTTTATAGGGTCTCAGGTCGATATTTCAAGGTGTTACAAACGGAATGACAAAGTTAGTATACCCCCATCCTGGAGGTGGAGGGTCGAAGGTACCTTTATTATTCGTTTTAGTGGTACATGATTATGCCCAGTTACACGGCAAACAGAAGGTGTGTTTAAAGTATATAATAGTTTGAAATCCGTGCCTAGAGTATGATAAACCTGTGTCTATCGAAATTTTATATAAATAACGCAAAAAATTTTTTAATCGAACACTTGTTATTTCAATACGCTGGAGAACGTTTTGTCATGAAACTCCTGCTTATATTGCTTTTCGCGACCACCGCTTATGCCATAGCTGATCCTAGTAAAATAATACTATTGTCAAAGGTTTATAGTTACAATATTTCAAAAATTTTGTTTTTTTTTTTTTTCAATTGTAGGACCATTCCCCCTCTTCTGTTCATCCATTCATGGAGAAATCTTATCGGGAAATAAACGAGCCTGTGAGATTCAATGTGGCCCTGCGGAACGTTTGAGATTTTTGCATTGTCACAACGTTACGTATCGCCGTTGCACGTGTAATTTTCGTAGAAACTTATGCCGGGATAATAAAACCAAAAAATGCCGAAAAATTGGGTTTTTTCCAAATATTCTTTGAAATGTAAAATTATTTAGATATTTTATAGTTATACAGAAATAAATTTGAATTAAGAAAATGTTACAGTTATATTTAAATAAGCATTCCCTTTAATTAGCTGGTAATACGGAGAAAGATATTCCTTAATGGAGTCTATATAATAGTTGACCCGCTGAACCTAACGCTTGTTTTACTTATTTTTTTTTAAATATAAAAACATCTTCACATATCTGAAATGACATGTACAAAGCTCAATATTATAAAGCTTTCTAATTTTACTAATGTTCATTAGATTTTCGTTGGACAACTAAAACGTTTGGAAATTAATGTTTCTAATATTGTGTCACGTATTCAAATTTAAATCACGATTCAAATATCAATTCACATGGAAGACGGACAAATGGAATGGAATAAATTTCTAGGAACAGCAAACTTAGTTCAGCCCTTAACATTGCTAAGTCGTAAACATTTTATTTGTATGTCTCATTCTTTTCTTATCCGAAACTTATTACATCATCCTCGTATTAATAGCTCTAAAGTGATTCGCGTAGTTCATTGAATTGTGGTTTATAAAGAAATGAACAGCAGCAGTTCCTATAAATTGCAATTGCTTATCAGTCTATTCACTGCGCGCCCCCAATTTGAGGTGATTCTCTAGCTGAGCTTTGTACGAGTACTTCTTCTTCGTCTTCTGTTCTTCTTCTTCGGTTCTCAGACAATTCTTCGCATAAAAGCTGGTTTCTATTCAAACAACGTCTCATTATCAGTTTCAAAACATTTGTGTAAACATTCGCCAGACATTCTTTTCATAATCGCCACGAACTAAATATGAAGCAATTACTCATTGGATTTTGTATTGTGCTATTGTCTTTAAAAGGTTCGTATAAATATTTATACATATTATATATAAAAAATAAAATATTTATATTTTATACAAATAGCAGTAATTGCTGATCAAGCCTGTCCAATTGGCAAGAATGAAATCTTCCTGGTACTGGGACCAAATTGTGATCGAGAGTGTAAAAGATTGAATGAACCCTGCCCCAAGAAAGGCGAACCTCACCGAACCGGTTGCTTTTGTCGCAGTGGTTTTGCTCGAGATGACAATAGCAGATGTATACCGATTATATTTTGTGAAAAGCAAAATGTAATAAATGGATGAATGTTGTTTAACTGGGTTCTTCATTTTTTGTATTCGACTGCCTAAGTCAATTTTGACTATTTGTCTTGGATTTCGTATTGTTTTTATAAATTGTATTAATAAACTATTGAAGAAATATATCCTTCTGATGATTATTCACTGAAATTCTTATTGATTTTTCAAAAAATAATAAAAAAAATCATTAAAGATAGAATCCATCATTTCACCACTTCCAAACTCATACAATCGCTTAGAAATACATCTAAGCACACTACTTTAAAATTAAACAAGTAAAAACGGCCGGGCCGAACTTTATATACCCTCTACCATGGATTGCATTCCACAGAGGCTGTCGATTTTCGTAGAGGTGCAGTAATATTACAGGAAATATATATTTTTTTTTAATATAGCCAAACCAAAACAAATATAAATATTGAAAAAAATATATATAAATAAATATAGTATTTGTATTATTTCAAACCACACTTATAAGGCAAGGATGCTAATACATTTACATATCGAAATATAATATATAATATAATAAATATTCTTATATTTATATTTACTTAAAGCTTAAATACCATAAATATTGGTAGATAGTGGGTATTTCCATTCTATTTTAATTCCAAAAGTACAAATTTTGAAAATCCATAATCTCACGCACATAGTGCAAAGTAACCCAACTGCATGAACCAACCAATTTTTGCAGTAAAAGGTACTAATTTGGAAAAATCTTTTCAATTTGCCTGTATATGCAGTCAGAGGAATGTATACACCGAATTCCATGATTAACCATTTAGTTGGAACCATTTTTATCCCCTTTTTCCCATTTTACCCCCTTAAGAGTACGACTTTCTAAAATCTCTTTATTTTACGTGTCTACGCAATCAGAGGAATGTATACACCGAATTTCATTGTTATAGGTGCAGGCGTTCGGTTGGTACTATTATTATCTCTCAATTCCCATTTTACCCCTTAAAAGTACGAATTTGGAAAAAATACTTCTATATTATGTATCTACTCAATTAGAGGAATGTACACACCCAATTTCATGTTACTAGCTGTTGTCGTTTAATATGTACCATTTTTATCCCTTTTTGTACCATTTTTATCCCTTTTTGTCCCATTTCACCACATACGAATAAAAATCACTTTATGGTGCACGTTTTTGTTTTAGGGGGAATGTCAAGTAAGTACAAGCATATATATTGAAAAAATATGCTTAAATACTCTAAAATATTCGGGATTATTATGGGTATTTTTAGTCCTTGTGAGGGAAAAAAATTCTCTTTGGACCGATTTCGCCCAATCCCAACCGATCTACGACTATGACACACATTTAAGGAAAAAAGCGTGCTTTCAACAGACGGACGGACATGGCTAGATCGTCTTAGAATTTTATGACGATAAAGAATATATATATACTTTATAGGGTCTCAGGTCGGATAGGATTTCAGACGATTTAATCAAAACACCGTTTTTGAACAAAATCGCAATTTCACTATTAAATTGTTGACAATTTTTTCTAAAAATACGTATGAAATTTTTTTATGCTCACAATGCATACACAAACTTTGGAAAGAATCCGAGATATCGATGTCAAAAATCGTACCGCCTGACATGGAATGAAGTGACTTAATCTTGCTCCCTCAAAGCGAATATTTTTTTGGTTAAAATGTTATTCGTGTGGTCATTATTTGAACGCACCAAATTGTATATAAAGGGTGTCCCAAGAAGAGCGCAATTTTTTAATTTTAAATAAAACACAGATATTTAAGAAAAAATCGTGAAACTTTATTATATCGTAAAGTAGACAGAATGAGGTTATGTATGGAACAATATATCGTGCAGATGGCCGCCGCGGCTTTGCTGGCATGCACGCGATCTTTTAATGAAATTTTCAATGACCGTTTTGCATGAATGCTGCGGTATTTCATTAATGCAGCGTCCAATTTCGTCTTTTAAGGCTTGAGTCGTCGTCGGCTTATTCGCGTAAACCATCGACTTCAAAAAACCCCAAAGAAAAAATCTAATGGTGTTAAATCGCACGATCTTGGCGGCCAATTATGATCTCCAAAACGCGAAATAACACGACCGGGAAATGACTGATGCAGCAATTGAATTGTTTCTCTGGCTGTATGACATGTCGCGCCGTCTTGTTGTTGCCCTCCACATTCATTTCTTCAATTCTAGGCAAGAAAAAACTGGTTATCATTTCACGATACCGAACACCATTGACTGTTTGCGCTTGACCTGCCTCATTTTCATAAAAAAAGGTCCAATGATTCCTCCAGCCCAAAAACCACACCACACAGTGACACGTTGAGGATGCATTTGCCTTTCGTGAATCACTCGAGGATTTTCCGCACCCCAAATGCGACAATTCTGCCTATTGACGAAGCCATCAAGATGAAAATGGGCCTCGTCACTGAAGATGATTTTATCGGCAAAATCAGCATTTTCATGTTGTCTCTCCAATACCCAATTAACGAACTCCCTTCGCTGTCCATGGTCAGTTGGCTTCAGTTCCTGAGTCAATTGAACTTTGTATGCATGAAGATGCAAATCTTTCGTCAAAATTCGCTGCAAAGTGGATTTGCAGACACCAATTTGCTGAGTTCGGTGTCGAATTGAGGTGGATGGAGTTTGAGCGACGTCATCACGTACAGCTGCGACATTTTCGGTCGATCGACCTGGTCGATGGCGCGTTGTTGTCTTTACATCACTAACAGACCCAGTTTCGGCAAATTTATCCATTAATCTCTTTACAGTTGACTCTTTTGGAGCATGTAGCCGCAAAACTTTCACCATTTTGGTAAAACAATTTCACAATGAGAATGCGTTGTTCATTCGTGTAGCGCTCCATTTTTACTAACCTCGTACCTTCTACTAACAAACAATAACAATTGTTCAAATGTCAAACAATGACACTTCGAATGTTGCCAGATTTAAAAATTGCGTTCTTCTTGGGACACCCTTTATATGCAGTGAGGTATTTTTTAATAAAATTATTAAATTCTATAGAAACTACTAGACCTGACTAGTACGTCCACCCTTCAAGTCAAGAAAACATTATCAATAAGTAAGGAATATTATTACGATACCCTCAGTATCCAATAGATTGCAAGGTTCCAAAAATAAGGCATCTAGGACGACAGAAATTCAATCGGAGAAACATTTGTACAGGGTCTATATATAGGGTGGACCATTTAAAATTTTAAATTAGAACAGGCTATAAAAAATTACTGATTATTTTTTCAAATTTCTGGTTTCATTGGAAAGGTTGAACTTTGTCATTTAATAATGGAACACAATATGATTTATATGACTACCACGACTGGCTCGGCAGTACCTTATCCGATCAACCCAATTTTTCAGTACATGGCCCAATGATGCCGCCAGTCCAAAATCCACACCAAACAGTGACTCGTTGTGGATGCATTGGCTTCGCAATAGTCACGTGTGGGTTCTCTGAACCCCATATGCGGCAATTTTGCTTATTGACATAGCCACCGAGATGAAAATGAGCTTCATGAAGGCTGAACCGAAGGCCGATATCTTCTCGAAAAATGTCCACGTAAAATTCTCACAGTTTGCGTTAAAGACTCACTACTTTGGAAGCTATTTTTAATATTTCCCAATTTTGTTCGAGCGTGTAGCGTCCCATTTTGCAAATGTCAAACATAAACCAGAAAATAAAAATAAAATACTGGATAACTAAGCTGCGATACTATTTGTATGTCAGCTTAATCTAAATACATCACCCTGTCACTCTAAACACTCGTATATCAAGTTTTTTTGGGCATCAGTTGCATGAAAAGATAGACAGACAGTCTGATGGGTATGGCTAAATCGACTCTAAGCTGATCGGTATAATAAACTATAGTCATTTATCGACATAATACCTAAAGATGTTAAAATCGAAACCCGTTGTCAATTGCCTGGACCGGTTTGATTAAAATTTGCCAATTTCAACAAAATGGCGTTTTCAGTAGGTTAACCTCTAGAGGAGAGCTACATAAGAAACAGAAGACAATTTGTTAAAATTGATGAAGCTAAAGGTGAAACTGGCAATGTTGAACACGGTGTACCTCAAGGTAGCGTTTTGGGACCATTATTTTTCACAATATTTTTGAACGATATCTCCAGGCTCAAACTGTATGGGAAACTAGTTATGTATGCTGATAACATTTCTCTAGTTTATCCTTATAATCATGATATTGTATTAAAGTCTCAGATGGAACATGATTTGAAGCATATTGGAATACTGTAGATTGAACAAGCTTGTGCTGAACAATGACAATCTTATAATAAACAAGTAAAAAAGGCGTTAAGTTCGGCCGGCCCGAACTTTATATACCCTCCACCATGGATTGCATTCCACAGAGGTTGTCGGTTTTCGTAGAAGTGTAGTAATATTGCAGGGAAATATATTTTTTTTAATATAGCCAAACCAAATACAAATATTGAAAAATTAATTTTATAAATAAATATAATATTTTAATTATTTCAAACCACGCTTATAAGGTAATGCTACCAATACGTCAATTCAAAAAATAATTATTCTTCTATTTATATTTTGAAAAATATTTTCAAAGCCATAAATATTGGTAGATTGTGGGTGCTACAGTTGGTTGTATTTCCATTCTATTTGAATTTCAAAAGTACAAATTTTGAAAATCCATTATCAGACGTACATAGTGCAAAATAACCTAACTTCATGATCCAACAAATTTTTGCCGTAAAAATACGAATTTGGAAAAAAACTCTTTATTTTGCGTGTCTATGCAGTCAGAGGAATGTATACACCGAATTCCATGATTCCATTTGGTTGGTACCATTTTTACCCCCTCGACGTTTCTACGCAATTAGAATTTTATCATTCTAATTGTAGTCGTTTAGTTGGTACTATTTTTATCCCTCTGTACCATTGTATCCCTTGAAAGTACTAATTTCGAAAAATTCGTCTATTTTCCGTGTCTTCGTAGTCAGAGGAATGTATACTCCGAATTTCATGACTCTTGATTGGTACTATTTTTATCCCCTTTTTTCATTTTAACCCCAAAAAGTACAAATTTCGAAAAATCAGTTTATTTTCCGTGTCTTCACACTCAGAGGAATGTATACTACGAATTTCATGACTCATTAGATTGGTACTGTTTTCATCCCCTTTTTTCATTTTAACCCCAAAAAGTACAAATTTTGAAAAATCCGTGTATTTTACTTATCTATGCAATCAGAGGAATGTATACACCGAATTTCATTGTTATAGGTGCAGCCATTTGGTTGGTACCATTTTTATCCCTCTATTCCTATTTTACCCCTTAAAAGTACGAATTTGGAAAAAAATACTTTTATATAATGTATCTACTAAATTAGAGGAATGTACACACCGAATTTCGTGTTTCTAGCTGTTGTCGTTTAATATGTACCATTTTTATCCCTTTTTTGCCCCATTTCACCCCATACAAATAAGAATCACTTTATGGTGCACGTTTTTGCTATAAGGGGAATGCGCATACCAAATATCAAGCAAATATAAACAGAAATATTCAAAAAACATGCTTAAATACGCTAAAATAGTAGGGATTATTATGGGTATTTTTAGTCCTTGTGAGGAAAAAATTTTTCCCTTTGGGCCGATTTTGCCCCATTTCAATCCCAACCGATCTACGACTATAAGACGGATTTATGGAAAATTTGAACGTACTAGCTCTTTTCGTTTAGATGGTAGCGTGCTTTCAACAGACGGACGGGCGGACGGACATGGCTATATATATAGAATAGAATATATATACATTATAGGGTCGCAGGTCGATATTTCAAGGTGTTACAAACGGAATGACAAAATTAGTATACCCCCATCCTGGAGGTGGGGGGTATAAAAATATATAAAACCTTGCCCACACTTTTTTCTGCTATGCACTTATGTCTGCCATTAACAGCAGCATCTGCTATCAGCAGTTTTTCAGTTTTTATAATAGATATTATTTTCTATTTATTTATAATCAAATTAGGACAGTGTAGATTAGCATTCTACAATAATAAAGAGTTTAAAAATATTTATAAAATTCTTTCTATGATTGAACTATATAATGTTCGATAACATTCACATGCGGTGACATCGCCGTCCAAGTCGGCAACATTTTGGAGGACAAACGGTCAGTGTTTGCGCAAATCGTGGGGTAGTACAAACCCTCAGAGGTTTGCTACCTTTTGGTACGCATACTTGCTGACACACTCGCACGCGCGGTGGTACACGTCTGACCCTTATCGGGCATCTTTGAGCTAAAAAAAGCAAATACACAACATTGGAATTATATCGGTAATCTAAAGTTAGAAATGTTGAAGCGATGTCCAGAGACTGTAAAACTTACCATTCACTGTTAATAGAACAAAGGCGGAGAGGACACAAATGATCGTAAGAAAATTGTACATATTTGATTTCATGATACTCGTCTTGCTTGTAACTTTAATAATGTCCTAAATTATAAAACTCTTCGCTTTAAATACTTACCATCAACTATATCGAATACAGGCGTTTATCGTCTGTCTTTTTTGTGTTTTATTTAATATACAATAGGTATTTACCCCTTAAACACTGTAGAGTTGGTTCAATTTTTTTTTTAACTCTACCATTGTTTATTAAACACAAGAGAAGTAATGCGGATATTTAATAAATGAATTAAAATAAGTCTGATAAGTATGTATAACATGGACTGTGTATGTTCTTGTATTATGTAAATTCAAAGCGAGGCGAATATCATGAATGGTTATTGTTTTCATTGTTAATCAATTTATTATCAGGAAAAACGTTCATCATTTTGTCTGCTCTTTCAAAAAAATATGGTGCAAAATCGTGCACCATATAGTGATTTTTATTTGTAGGGTATGGGGCAAAAAAGGGATAAAAATGGTACATATTCAACGACAACAGCTAGAAACACGAAATTTGGTGTGTAAATTCCTCTAATTGAGTAGATACATTATATAAAAGTATTTTTTCCAAATTCGTACTTTTAAGGGGTAAAATGGGAATAGAGGGATAAAAATGGTACCAACCAAACGGCTGTACCTAGAATAATGAAACACGGTGTATACATTTCTCTGATTGCATAGACAAGTAAAATACACGGATTTTTCAAAATTCGTACTTTTTGGGGTTAAAATGAAAAAATGGGATAAAAATAGTACCAATCAAATGACCGCAGCTAGAGTCATGAATTTCGGAGTATACATTCCTCGGACTGCGTAGACAGGCAAATATACGAATTTTTCGAAATTCGTACTTTTTGGGGTTAAAATGAAAAAAGGGGATAAAAATAGTACCAACCAAATGACCGCAGCTAGAGTCATGCAATGCGGAGAATACATTCCTCTGATTGCGTAGACACGGAAAATAAACGGAATTCGTACTTTCAAGGATACAATGGTACAGAGGGATAAAAACAGTACCAATTAAACGACTACAGCTAGAATGATGAAATTCTAATTGCGTAGAAACGTCAAGGGGGTAAAAATGGTACCACCCATATGGGCGCAGCTGGAATCACGGAATTGGGTGTATACATTCCTCTGACTGCATAGACACGCAAAATAAAAAGTTTTTTTTTTTCAAATTCGTACTCTTTCTGTTACGGCAAAAATTGGTTAAAACAAGAAGTTAGGTTATTTTGCACTATGTATGTCTGATAATGGATTTTCAAAATTTGTACTTTTGGAATTAAAATAGAATGGAAATACAACCAACTGTAGCACCCACTATATACCTATATTTATGGTATTTTAGCTTTTTGAAAATATAAATATACATGAGTATTAATTTTTGATTTGAAATAAATAATAGTTTGAAATAATTAAAATATTATATTTATTTATAAAATTATTTTTTCAATATTTGTATTTGTTTTGGTTTCGTTATATTAAAAAATTTATATTTTCCTGTAATATTACTGCACTTCTACGAAAATCGACAGCCTCTGTGGAATGCAATCCATGGAGGAGAGTATATAAAGTTAACGCCGTTTTTACTTGTTATCCCTATATTCTCATTTTACCCCTTAAAAGTACGAATTTGGAAAAATACTTTTATATTATGTATCTACTCAATTAGAGGAATGTACACACCGAATTTCGTGTTTCTAGCTGTTGTCGTATGATAGGTAAATTTTTTCTCCCTTTTTGCCCCATTTCACCCCCTACGAATAAGCACTTTATGATGTGTTTGCTATAGGGGGAATGCACATACCCAATATCAAGTAAATACAGGCATTAGAAAAACATGCTTAGATATTTGGGGTTATTATGGACCTATTTCGCCCAGTTGCAATCCCAGCCGATCTACGACAATTAGACGCATTTATGGAAAATTTGACGTCCTAGCTCCTTTCGTTTAGATGCTAGCGTGTTTTCAACAGACGGACGGACATGGCTAGATCGTCGTACTTTATAGGGTCTCAGGTCGATATTTCAATGTGTTACAAACGGAATGACAAAGTTAGTATACCCCCATCCTGGAGGTACTTATTTATAGCCAATTCTAATTTAAAATTTTAAATGGCCCTTACTCATCAGACTTATTTTAATTCATTTACTAAATATCCGCCTTACTTCTCTTTTGTTTAATAAACAATGATAGAATTTACAAAAAATCAACCAATTGTTCAAAGTTTACCTTTTATGTATCCATTGAATATTAAACAAAACATAAAGAAGACAGCTATTTAAATACTAAATTCAATACAGTATATAAAGCCGGAGACTTTTGTTAGTTAAGACATTATTAAAGTTAAAAGCAAGACGAGTATCATGAAGCCAAATATGTGTAATTTTCTTACGATCATTTGTGTCCTCTCGTCCTTTGTGCTATTAGCAGTGAATGGTAAGTTTTAGACATTCTGTGCATCTCTCCTAAATTTTCCTTGCCGATTTAATTCTAATATTGTGTATTTGATTTTTTTAGCTCAAAGACCTGGTGGCTGTCCAATGATGATCAGACGTGTACCACCTCGTGTAACGGTGTGTCAGGAATTATGTGTACCAAGAGGTACCAGACCTCCGCAGGTTTGTACTACCCCACAATTTGTAGCACAAACAGTGGCCGTTTGTCCTCCAAGATGTTGCCGACTTGGAGCTCGATGTCGCTTCATCTAAATGTTATCGAACATTATAAAGTTCTATCATAGATAAATGTGTTATAATAAAATTCTGTAGAAATATGATTTATTAATAGTTTTTAAACTCAATTATAGAGGTCATATGTACGCTGTCCTTAAGGTGCTTATTTGATTAATAATAATTAGAAAACAATATCTATAATAAACGTTTGTATTTTAAAAATGGTACCGCTTGACATGGAATGACTCATACCCTAATTGTGTCACACACACACTCGTTGCAAATTTTGCAAGGTTTTCATGATCTACAACCTCATTTGTATATACCCTAAATGTTTAACAATTTTAAAAATCACAAATTCTTTCTTATATGGTTAATTTACTGACCGAAAATTAAGCAATTAACCATTAATGTTAATGCTTGATTCTGTATCTTATCTTCGTTTCTCTGAGGCGAACGATAAAAAATAATTCAATTTCTATAAAACGTGCGGTCAACCGGTGTTAGGCACCGCCACACAGTGGAATATTTTCATACAAGCTGCGGCAAAAAGTAGAAGAAGTATAGCTAGGACCTTGAAATTTCGCAGACATTCCTTATATCAAATTAGATCAAAAACATTTTTGTGTTTAAATCCGCCCACCTCCCAAGTAAGTTAAAATGAAACAAGCAAGGAAGGTTAAAGTCGGGCGTGGCCGAATATATATGATTCCCTACACCTAGTCATTATACCCTGTGGTGTAGGGTATAAAAACGTCGTTACATTTGAACCGGGTGATACGATACGATACAGCTATAAGAGACGAATGTGTAGTACATCTTATACTTCTATAAATCTGAACCGATCTGACCCATTTTTAGCATAGGTTTTCTAGTTGATATAAAGGGTGTCCCAAGAAGAACGCAATTTTTAAATCTGGCAACATTCGAAGTGTCATTGTTTGACATTTGATCAATTGTTATTGTTTGTTAGTAGAAGGTACGAGGTTAGTAAAAATGGAGCGCTACACGAATGAACAACGCATTCTCATTGTGAAATTGTTTTACCAAAATGGTGAAAGTTTTGCGGCTACAGTTCGCAAATTGCGATCAATTTGGCGTCACAATAATGCTCCAAAAGAGTCAACTGTAAAGAGATTAATGGATAAATTTGCCGAAACTGGGTCTGTTAGTGATGTAAAGACAACAACGCGCCATCGACCAGGTCAATCGACCGAAAATGTCGCAGCTGTACGTGATGATGTCGCTCAAACTCCATCCACCTCAATTCGATACCGAGCTCAGCAAATTGGTGTCTCCAAATCCACTTTGCAGCGAATTTTGACGAAAGATTTGCATCTTCATGCATACAAAGTTCAATTGACTCAGGAACTGAAGCCAACTGACCATGGACAGCGAAGGGAGTTCGTTAATTGGGTATTGGAGAGACAACATGAAAATGCTGATTTTGCCGATAAAATCATCTTCAGTGACGAGGCCCATTTTCATCTTGATGGCTTTGTCAATAGGCAGAATTGTCGCATTTGGGGTGCGGAAAATCCTCGAGTGATTCACGAGAAGCAAATGCATCCTCAACGTGACACTGTGTGGTGTGGTTTTTGGGCTGGAGGAATCATTGGACCTTTTTTTATGAAAATGAGGCAGGTCAAGCGCAAACAGTCAATGGTGTTCGGTATTGTGAAATTATAACCAGTTTTTTCTTGCCTAGAATTGAAGAAATGAATGTGGAGGGCATGTGGTTCCAACAAGACGGCTCCACATGTCATACAGCCAGAGAAACAATTCAATTGCTGCATCAGTCATTTCCCGGTCGTGTTATTTCGCGTTTTGGAGATCAGAATTGGCCGCCTAGATCGTGCGATTTAACACCATTAGATTTTTTTCTTTGGGGTTTTTTGAAGTCGATGGTTTACGCGAATAAGCCGACGACGACTCAAGCCTTAAAAGACGAAATTGGACGCTGCATTAATGAAATACCGCAGCATTCATGCAAAACGGTCATTGAAAATTTCATTAAAAGATCGCGTGCATGCCAGCAAAGCCGCGGCGGCCATCTGCACGATATATTGTTCCATACATAACCTCATTCTGTCTACTTTACGATATAATAAAGTTTCACGATTTTTTCTTAAATATCTGTGTTTTATTTAAAATTAAAAAATTGCGCTCTTCTTGGGACACCCTTTATAAGACGCTTTCCCAAATTTGATGGAAATATGTTAAATATGTGGTCTCTAGAGCGGAAAGAGTAAATCGGGGGAATCATTTATATGGGAAATATATATAAATCTGAACCGATGTGATCCACTTTCACGATGGATGTTTCTATTTCAAATGTTAAGTACATTTTATACTTCTGTCTGTATATACAAATCTGAACCGATCTGACCAATTTTTAGCATAGGTTTTCTAGTTGATATATAAGACGCTTTCCCAAATTTGATGGAAATCTGTAAAATATGTGGCGTCTAGAGCGGAAATATTAAATCGGGGGAATCATTTATATGGGAGATATATATAAATCTGAACCGATGTAATCCACTTTCGCCATGGATGTTTCTATTTCAAATATTAACTGATGTGCCGACCTAGAAGAAAATCTTTTAAAATATGTTATTTCTACAGCGGAAATAATCAGTTCGTCGGCGAACTTTGTATTGAAGCTATATATATACATATATATATATATATATATATATATATATATATATCTGAACTGATCTGGCCCATTTTTACCAGAGCTGTATCTAGTTGAAATATAAGTTATTTTGACAAATTTGAAGAAAATCTGGTAAAATATGTGGTTTCTATAACGGAAATATCAAATCGGAGGATACATTTGTATAAGAGCTATATATAAATCTGAACCGATGTGGCCTATTTTTACCAGAGCTATTTCTAGTCAAAATATATGACGTTCTGCCAAATTGGAAGAAAATCGTTTTAATCTTTAGAAATATGTGGTTTCTAGATCGGAAAGAGTAAAATCGGGACTAAAATTTGTATGGGAGCTATATCTAAATCTGAACCGATTTGCTTCAAATTAAAAAGCGATCGTCCTTATCCCATAAAACTTCATTGTGAAAGTTTCATTTAGTTCTAACAACAATTGCGACCTGTACTTTGATTACAAGAATAGATGGACGGACGGACGGACATTGCTAAATCGACCCAAAAAGAGATTCTAATTCAATGGATTAAATGGATTTTTCCAGCATAAGCACAATATTCTTTTTAAAATAAGTAAATAAGACAATAGACAAATATTTGTAAATGCCGAGGTATCCGTCGGCCTCGCGAACAATGTTTTATACTGTAGAAAATTACCAATACTGAATAAATACAACCTTCAGGTAAACCACTTTCTGAAAAGGAAGGCAAAAACGTTATTACACTTTTTTAAACGCAAAACAACACCTCAAGAGCTCATATTCTCTACGAACTAAACGAAATTTCAATACGATACATGGTTTTCGAAATACATCCTAATAAAATACCAGCTTAAGTTGGCCGCGATATTGAAATCTTTTAGAATATGCTTAATAGGAATGTTCTTTGCAAAATTCAATCAGTAAAGTCGATATTTGGGCGCATGAAATTTGTGAATTTTTACCGCTGATAATACACCATCGTGCTAATTTCGGTGAACCGGGTAAACGGGGTTTTTTATGTCGGTCACCCGGTTCTTTGAAATACAATAACATTTGAATTTGTTCGATATATATTCTACTTAGATTGATGCAACACATTGTGAAATCAGAGAACAGAGAACACAAAAAAAACAGGCTGAACTTTACATATCATCCATCCACCTCGGATTGCATTCCACAGAGGCAGGGAAATTTCAATTTTCCTTTTCCATTTTTATCCCCTTTTTCCCATTTTACCCCATTAGAAGTACGAATTTCTAAAATTTCTAAAAAAAATTGTACGCATCTACGCAATTAGAGGGATGTACACACCGAACTTCATCATTCTAGCTGTTCCCATTGTATCCCTTTAAAGCGCGAATTTGGAAAAATCTTTTTTTACTTTTCGTGTCTACGCAGTCATAGGAATGTATACTCCGAATTTCATGACTCTAGCTGGGGTCGTTTGGTTGGTACAACTTTTATCCCCTTTTTCCATTTTAACATCAAAAAGTACGATTTTCGAAAAATCCCTTTTTTACGTGTATACGCAATCAGAGGAATGTATACACCGAATTTCCTTATTTTAGGTGCAGCCGTTTGGTTGGTACCATTTGTATCCCTATATTCCCATTTTACCCCTTAAAAGTACGAATTTGGAAAAAATACTTTTATATTATGTATCTACTCAATTAGAGGAATGTACACATCGAATTTCGTGTTTCTAGCTGTTGTCGTTTGGTAGGTACCATTTTTATCCCCTTATATCCCATTTCACCCCCTACGAATAAGAATCATTTTATGGTGCACGTTTTTGTACGTAAGTACAAGCTGACATATTAAAAAAATATGCTTAAATGCTATAAAATATTAGGGCTTATTATGAGTATTGTTAGTCCTTGTGAGGAAAAATTTTTCGATTTGGGCCGATTTCGCCCAGATGCAATCCCAATCAATCTATGGCTATAAGACATATTTATGGAAAATTTGGACGTCCTAGCTCCAGTCGTTTAGATCGTCTTAGAATTTTATGACGATCAGGAAAATATATATACTTTATAGGTTCTCAGGTCGGTATTTCAAGATGTTACAAACGGAAAGACAGGTTGTGGAGGGTATAAAAAGGAATTAAAGTAATCATTTATTGCATATTCCATTCTAACAGCAGAGTTAATTCAGATATAATAAATATTAGTGTGGCTATTGATGACCCAGGATTTAATAAAATTAAAAGCTTTATTTTACAACTTTTCTATTTCTAATGGTATATTTAAAAATCATCCTATTTATAATCAATTTGTTTAAATTTACGTACAACGTTGGTAGTTTAGATATGTGTTTTTTAAATCATTGAGATCTTTGATGGAACTAAACTTCATCCATGTCATCTTGGCAATAGCCCTTCCATCCCTATTTTCCCGTTGCAGTCCACGAACGCGAAGAGAAATATTAGGGCTGTTTTTCTTTAAGCCGGGATAACAAAAACGTTATTAAAAATTTAATTTTTTGCTCAAAATAAAAAATCGTTTTTTCACATTGTCGCCAACTACAATATAAATATATGTATCAAAAGAAATTTTCAAAAAAATATTTTGTATTGATTTTATTGGATTTAGCCTTACACTGGATAATTATCCAGGCTAAGTCAACAACTTTTAACACAAAATTATTTTTTTAAAATTTGTTTTCACACACACATTGATATTGCTTTTGGCGACAATTTTAAAAAAGAATTTTTTATTTTGAGTGACTTAGCTTAGAATACTGGGTAACTAAGCTGCGATAACAAAAACCTAAATATAAAATTAAAATTTCACTCAAAATAAAAAATTATTTTTTAAAATTGTCGTCAACAACAACAAAAATAATTTAGTGTTAAAAAAATTGGACTTAGTCTGGATAATTATCCAGTGTAATTCAAATTTGTGGTTATCTAGGCTAAATCCAAAAAAGTCAACACAAAATAATATTTTTGAAAATTTGTTTTAATACAAATATTTATATTTTAGTTGTGGACAATGTGACAAAATAATTTTTTATTTTGGGCAAAAAATTAAATTTTTATTATTGTTTTTGTTATCGCAGCTTGTTATACCGTCTTTAAGAAAAACAGCCGTATTATTTCTCATTACATTTTATTTTGAATATGAATAAAAATGTAAAAAATTAAAAGTGAAAGCATAAGGTTTTAATATTAATTTTTATTCAATAAGATTAAAAATAATATAAAGGATTATATTTTCGCCTTACCGGTTTGATCGGCTTCACGGATTTTGTAAAAATTTAGAAACCGAAAAGCGTTTCTGATTTTTTGAACAAATCGAAAACCGGTTTCCTGAAAAGGGTCGGTTTTTGACTTCCCTACATGCGATCCTCTCTCGCAACCGTGTGTTTTTGTTAACACTTTGCTTTACACACGATCTGTAATTTCTTGAAAAGTGTAAACTAAATAATACAACCCTGAATAAATTCCACAAAATAGATGATTAATGAAAATATTTTTATTTTACACTTAACAGAGGTTAAGGATCTTTCAATTGTAAACTGTTGGTGGAAAACATAATGCCAACAAATGTGTTGTTTATTGGAAGCGTTTACACCTTTCCTAGAGTTGAATTGCTCGACGTGGGTACCCCTATTCTCTTAACACCTTTTTAGACATACAAAATATTAGTGCAAAATGTTCAATAAAAGGGTTGCGATAACAAAAATCTAAATAAAATGTTAAAATTTTACTCAAAATAAAAAATTCTTTTTTAAAATTGTCGCCAAAGGCAATATCAATGTCAGCTTGTTATCCCGGCTTAAAGAAAAACAGCCGTAAAGTTTTACGATAAATATTCATGTGTAAACACCCCTATTGCATTGCACTGAAAGATTTATCGTAGAATAATAACTTTAAATAAAGCGTTATTTTCTTGCAAAGTGATCGAACACCTGACAATTTCTAATTGGATTATTTATCTTGCTGGCGGACACTCTTGTTTTCGAATATTTTTCTTAACACTGATGGCGAAGTGCCACCGCTGCCACCGAGTTTTGACTTTTAACGAGTCCAATGCGCCATATGTTCATAAAAAGTGGAATTTACACTCCATGATTTGTCATACAACTTTAAGGAAGATTATGCTGATCATTTGAAAATTAAGATTTTTTCGTGAATTCGAATATTATGTGGAGAAAATTAAATTAAATATTAACCCATTAACGCCCAGAAATTCGTATGTTTCGCTCTAAACAGGTGTCCTCATATGGGTTTAATACGAAAAAAAATCACAAAACCTTCTGGAGTGTAAACGTATTTTATGAAATGCCGCCACGTTGCAGTAAAGCGATGGCGTAAAACATCGTCAATGTTCCATTCCACACCGTTCCGTTTATCGACAAAAATATTTTCTATGAATGCATTTTTTTTAATAAACCAATAAGAAGACCAAATTCTACTTGGAAGTAAATATAAAAATATGAACCAATACACTAAAGGAATTGCAAAACCCCACAATGGTTTCGTTAGATCTGGTATCTCTGACACCGTTCTAATCATCCACTTTATGTGGATCCGATACAACACTGTATGTGTCAGACAGTGAATAAGAAGAAGAAGAGTTGAGAAAACAGCTGACTTAAAAAAGTATTTTTCTATCTGAGAGTCATCAGAATTTTGGTGTTTTTTCAATTTATTTATAAGAAAACGCAAATAAACCAATAAGAAAACGAAAAACCCATTCAAAGACACGAAAGGAGGACAAATCCACTGGATTACTCGAGCTTAAAGCGAATTTATCATCCAGTGATGATGAAAAACAGACCACAAACCTCGTCGCCGGTGACGTTGGCCAAATCAATATTTTTATTAAGCGCAATTGCCGCATTTTTTCATGGCAAAGTGGTGGAGGCGAGAAAACATCATTTGGAAGTTCAGGTAAATTCTAGTAAAACTCCAGCAAGGTAGTCGAAAGTGAATTTATGTGGTGTGTTTACTTTTCGCAGTCTGACAACCGCCCGTATATTGCTTTGTCCACCTTTGGTTTCTACACCAATGGTCACTTGAATGTGAAATTGAGCAAATTGGTCTTGTCCACGGAGACCGGCTACGAAAAGGTATGTGTGTTGGAAGATAATCAGTGATCGAGTATTTATCTTCATCTTGTTCCTAGCTTGGCTTGTCCTTGGATAAAACTACAATTGATCAAATGAATCCCTATTTGGATTCTCATCAAAACAAATGTTTGCTGGAGGAATCATCCGGACTGCAGAGGAGTGGTCCCATTTTATTCTTCTTATTTGATTTGAAGAATTTACAGTAAGTTTAAAGTGAAACATAAATTTCTGTGGATTAAAGGAATAGATGTGGTTGTGAAAAGGTCCTCGCAGTGATGGCTGGTATCTGTGACAACGGTGCAAATTTGTTTGCAAAGTTTTGGCGAGGTACGAGTTTTTTGTCTAGATTACGAAGTGTTTCGAATAGGAAATTAGTATGATCGATAAACATTGTTAAAGGCGAAAACTCAAACGCTCGTTGGGTGTGAAACACGAAAAAGTTGTTATTCAACTCATGCCTGTTATTTCGCTTCAAACATTTTATAAAACATTGCCTTAGGACAGTGATTCCCAAATCGTGTTTGAGAGGTAATAGAGTTTTGCTCTTCTTGAAAGCTATATTAAAATACCAAGTTTGTTTTATTTCTTGGATAACGATTTTCTCATTTTGTATTTTGAAATCCTATTATGACATTTCTAATATATTTTTCAGTTTTAACGGACACAGAGGTAGTGACAGTATTTGGTAAATATTTCAAAGTATAAATAATAGACATCATATCGTAGGTGGCTGCAGGAGCCTACCGAAATTTTGAAGGGGGCCCGTGAAGCGAACGTTGGTGGGAATCCCTGCTTTAGAGCGATAAACATATTCACAGAAAGACACATACTGTTTATACTTGGCTCTGTAAGAGTATTGTCAATGTGGAATGTTTGTCGAATTCTGGTAATTATTTTAAAATATCGACAAATGGCGTAACTATACAATAAGTAAAGTACAAATAAATAAATAGTTTATTTCTATGGTAGGTGCGCAATCTTTGAGCAAAACCACATCCATCATAGTAAATCATAGTAAATAGACGTCTACGTCACATACCTCGATATAGCAATCGAAGACAGACTATTATACAATTATTCGTGTTAGTAAAAGTTCGTAATATATTCAGAATGAATTTAAATGATCACTCCTGGTATGCTAATGTACATAACTAGCTGAACAGATGTAGAATCAAAATCAATTTGGTTGAATATACTTTTCGCTATCTATTGCAGGTTTTTGTATTCTTAATTCGATGTCATTGCCATATATCTGTTATAATGCAAAGGAATATAAACAAACAATGGATCAAATTCACATCTAAAGCCTACTACTAATAGTTATAGGCTATATTTCTTCTTCTTTCGATTCCATAACCATATTTCTGTTGTAATACAACGAAATAGAAACAAATTAATAATATAATAATATTTATGGGCTGTAAAAGTATGCTGAAATATTGTTTTCATTTAAGCAATAAATATTTATGTAATTTACTTTTATGGCATATGCCAGCTTTTCACGTGAAACGTCGATCTTTTTACCAGACTTTATATAGGAAGGCACATACTTTTCTTCCGCCCAAACGTAGACGTGTTTATTTTATAGTTAAAAAACAACGAAATTTAATTGTTTTCCTTAAAAATGACAACAAAGACGATTATTTAACAAGGTATTGTTGTCCCATTTTAAAGTCGTCCTCTCCATTTTAAAATCGCCCTATCTTTTAAATATGAGAAGTTCAGTATTTCTATCGAATTTTTAATATTTATGTATTCGCCCATCTTCCCCCTCCTTTAACAGAGTCCACGTGAAATGCTCCCCCGAATGGCGTAATCAACACATTTACAAGGACAGCAGCATGTTCCCCATGTATCGCAACAAAAGACAATCAGCTCACAAACTTCATGAAAATAATTTGGTTTTAGGACCACGCCGCCGTAGACGTGATGTAGCACCACATGAGGGTGAAGCCAATGGCGATGACAATGCTGCCGCATTGGATATGATGGACGAGGATGACTCCTATGAGGCTCCTGTGGTTCCTTCAAAGGCTCAAGTACCCGAAAAGAAAGATGAAGATAATGTTATATCAGAAGATAAGCTGGATGAACAAAAATTGCCGCCACCATCCCAAGAAAAACAGGAAGTTGATGACAATAAATCGCAGGCCAAATCAGAAGGCAAACCTAAAAATGCAGTGCCAACTACCTCAGCTCAAGATGCTTCAGGCGGTTTCAATGACAATTCCGCGCAAAATCCTATCTGCAAAAATATGATATTGCCCTTAACGAAAACGGTGGTCAATGGTGTGGATAATTACAATATGTCGGTAAGTTTTGGGGAACATACTATATATAGCATATTGGGTTAATATTAATTTAATTTTTTGTAGTTTTCCATGTTCGTAGCTTCGTTGCATGAAGAGGGCCTATACAATTTATATTTCCACAATTGTGATAATTATCATGGTAGCGATAAGCATGTTTCATTTGTGGTAAGTCAAAACTATTCTAATTTCATTGTCTGATTATTAGACCTCGGATTTTTGGCATATGAAAAATGTTTTTGTATATTTTTGGCATAATTTTTGCAGTTGTTTATCTTATATTCGACATGGCCTCAAATATTTTATATTTGAATGATAAAATTTCTAAATGCAAAGTTGTTTTCCAATCGGATGAAAAATATGCAAAAATCCGAGTTCTACTGATTATTTATTTAAGGGATTGCCATTTCATTTAATGCGGAGTGTGAATAAAAGAGTAAAAAAGGGGGCTTATATCGAGATGTTACTGTCGAAATTTTTATTTTTATTTTCTGCGAAAGATGTATAATGGGTCGATTATGGATGGCAATCAAACTCCAGTTGAGTTGTCAACTGGCAACGCAACTGAAATAAAAATAAGTATTATGTATGAACACTTTTGTCAGTTGCCGTCGATAATAGTGTTTTGACACTTTGGCAACTTAAAATTTTGTAAACAAAACAAACAATTCAACTCAAAAAAGTAAATTTCAACAATAAAAATTTAATTTTTAATGATTAGCTCAGTGGAACTTGTTTTGATGAAGAAGAAGATACCCAGGACGTGGCATCTATTAGGAGGAATTTAAGAGATAGCTCTAATCCCTTAGAATTGTCATCTGTACTGTGAGTAGATGTTTCTATTTTGAAAATTTTTCAATAAACAATAGTTCGTCTTAGCTTTAAGGCGTATTTCCGACTTCCAAAAGATGCCGTTGTCTATTTAGTGGAAGAATTAAAAAATTGCTTTAAAAAAGCTACCGGTCAACAGCAATACCTCCACTCTTAAAAGTGTGTGCTGCTTTGAGTTTTTTTGCGGAGGGAAGTTTTCAGAAGTCCCATGGCAATGACTTCAAACTCGGCATGGCTCAACCCAAATTGTCCGTGGTTTTGAGCAAAGTTGTCCAAAAATAGGGCAAAAACTATCTAAAATTTGGATTGTTTCCAAAATAACAGAGGAAGAAAAAGCATCGAATGTCTCTAGAACGCCAAACAGATTACCCACTGGAGTTGCAGCCAAATCAACTTGCAACAGGTCCGCTGCCGCCTGCTCCAATGGCGATAAAGGCACTTCTTGCGATGGCCCACCAACTGTGGTGTTAAGGTTTCTTTTATTTTCTGCCAGTTTCTTTTTTTAATTTTGCCTTAAAATGAATCCACACTCTCTGCCATTCTTCTGGAGCACGTATAGGTGAACCATAGCTATTTAAATTATCGGCAATTCCCTTCCACACTTCATGCGTAGTGGCTTTGGTTTCACCAAAAACCCGTACACCGCGAGCTAGGTTAGGGTTAAGTTCCATTTTGTTTACCAGGATTTCAAATTGTTGCTTTGTGGTAATTTTAACCATCATGAAGCCTACAAACACCAGAAAAAAATATATAATATTGAATATATGAATAATTAAAAATAAATGTAAATTACCTCTTATTTTCACTTTTTATTTCTTTAAAAAATTACACACCAATTTGAAAAATTACAAAGCAACCAGAAATAAATGGTTGCCGAAAAATCCCCTTTTTAGCAACTGAAATTGACAACTGTCGGTCGTAGTTGCCATCCGTAATGCAAATTTGGCAACTAGAAACGCCACTAAACTCTGGTTGCCATCCATAATCGACACATAAATTTCCAACATATGCCTTGATTTGCCCCAGGATATAGCAAAGATTTATGTTGATATCTACGAAATAATACCACACATTCATTATTTTATTTTCAGGTTGATATTGAGGAGAACAACAATGGCAACTATTTGTCGGCTGGTGAAATGCCTCTGCCCGCCTTGTATCTCATGATGTCTCTGTTGTTCTTTTTGTCTGGTCTATTTTGGGTATTCATCTTGAAGAAGAGCAAGTGAGTTTTGTTTTAAAATAATAACCTTATAACCAAATCCTTTTAACCGCTCAATCTTTGTTGCATTTTCAGACATACAGTTTATAAGATTCACTATATTATGGCTGTGTTGGTATTCCTAAAGTCACTATCGCTTATGTTCCATTCGATAAATTATCATTTTATTGAAATTCGCGGAGAACATGTCGAAGCATGGGCGATTTTGTACTATATTGCGCATTTGTAAGTATTGAAAGGGGGACAAAGTTTTTTTAAACACTTTCGAATTTGTAGACGAAGTTATGAATTAGACAAACAAACTAAAAATCAACTGACTAACTGAGTTAATTAAAAATTTTAATTAAAATTTAAAAATCTGAATAATAATACAGTCCAACCAGGATAAGTGGCAGTTCAAGGGACAGACATTTTATTTTGTACGGGCTATATTGCGTCCATTGATAATGTTTTCGTTTTCGACCCCTTAATATGCACTGATTCTGAAGTGCTGAAAAAAAGAACCGTAAAAGATCAATGTTTCTGCAACCACACTAATGGACATTTTTTAATTGGAAAATCATTATCTACAAGCCAGTGACACTTTTGGCGTAAAAACCCTTAGGCACAAAAGAGATTATACATTACAGAAAGGATTGCCTCCAGCGCGAAATAAGTTTCGTCTTATAGATTGGCCGAATTGTTATAATATAATTTTTCCATTAACCAAAAAGCGTCACTTTACAGCAGTGCTTAGTTTTTTTGGAAATATCAATAAATATGGCTTTTGTGTTACAATTTTAGTAAATGATTAAAAAAATATAGAACGAAATTAGATCCAGATTCAATTTTTCCGTAATATTTTTCCATATACGAATAGAGCTGGAAATACTGTGGAATTGGGAATTTTAAAATAGATCTGCTTTACTTAAAACAAGTAAGGAAAGGCTAAAGTCGGGCGGGGCCGACTATATAATACCCTACACCACTCCCTGCGTATGTACCTCGCTTTGATTACTAAACCCAGGTATTTCATGGGAGCAATTTTATGTAGTTCATATAAATTAAATTCATATAATTTATATGCTATAAATTCATCTTTAGTCAAATTTAACGAATATGGTAAATAATATGATAATTGTCCGACAGACAAATACAAATTATACAGTAGTTATACCAAAGTATGGACATATGGGCATCACCCAAACAATTCTCATTGCAATTCAAGTCGGTAAATAAGTGAAATCGGGAAGGATTTTTGCATCCAGTAAATGTATGTGTTTGACCAAAAATGTTAAATCGGAAAGGACATTTGTATGGGGTATATTGAAACCTGGAACGATGTGACCCGCTTTCACCATGTATGTTTATTGGTGAAATATAATATGTAAAAAATCGGTTAAAGATTCGGGAGCAACATTTGTATTGGGCCTATATATAAATCTGAACCGATCTTACCCACTTTCACCATAGGTGTTTTTAGTTGGATTATAGGATGTTCTGCAAAATTTAAAGAAAATCGGGTACAATTTGTCGTTTCTACAGCGGAAAATGTCAAATCGGGAGCGACATTTGAAGGGGGCTATATATAAATCTGAACCGATCTTACCCAATTTTTGCATACGTGTTTCTAGTTGGATTATAAGATGTTCTGCAAAATTTAAAGAAAATCAGGTACAATATGTCGTTTCTATAGCGGAAAATGTCAAATCGGGAACAACATTTGTATGGGGCTATATCTAAATCTGAACCGATCTTACCCAATTTTTGCGTACGTGTTTCTAGTTGGATTATAAGATGTTCTGCCAAATTTAAAGAAAATCGGGTACAATATGTCGTTTATACAGCGGAAAATGTCAAATCGGGAGCGACATTTGTATGGGGGCTATATCTAAATCTGAACCGATTTCCTCCAAATTCAAAACCGATGGTAATTGGCCAGAAAAAATAACTTCTGCCAAGTTTCATGATAATCGGACAACAATTGCGACCTGTAGAGTGCGAACAAGCTTAGATGGACAGCAGACGGACGGACGGACGGACAGACAGACATCGTTAAATCGACTCAGCTGGTGATTCTAAGCCGATCGGTATACTTAAAGGTGGGTCTAGCTCGATTATTTCTTGGTGTTACAAACATTTGGCGCGAAACTAAGTTATAATACCCTAGTCCACGAAGTGGTGTAGGGTATAACTAGTAAAAATATAATATTTTCTTGGAGTCGTTCTCCCCAATATCAATATAAATCATAGATCGCATATAATTCCCTGATTTAAATCAATAACTATTATTTTTAGACTCAAGGGAGCTGTTCTATTCATAACCATCGTATTGATTGGAACCGGCTGGACATTTATCAAACATATATTATCGGATAAAGACAAAAAGATCTTTATGGTGGTCATTCCCTTGCAGGTAAGCAATAGTTTGTGAACGATTTTCGGAAATTTCTATTAATATTTGTTCACGTTCCAATGAGGAGCATAGATCCATAATTTCCATTTAATTAAAAATAAATATATTTTTCATTTGCAGGTTCTAGCCAATGTCGCTGAAATCATCATTGAAGAATCCGAAGAAAGTGATGCTGAATTCCGTACATGGCATAACATTTTCATATTCGTCGATCTACTGTGCTGCGGTGCCATATTGTTCCCCATTGTCTGGTCTATACGCCACTTACACGAGGCCTCCGCCACCGATGGCAAAGCGGCCATAAATCTACGCAAATTGAAGCTGTTCCGCCAATTTTACATTATGATCGTTTGTTACATTTACTTTACACGCATTATTGTCTATTTGCTGAAGATGACAGTGGCCTTCCAGTATGCCTGGCTGGATGAGATGTTCCGTGAAATGGCCACATATGTATTTTTCGTCTTGACGGGCTATAAATTCCGTCCCACATCATCGCATCCTTACTTTGCCGTGGATGAAGATGACGACGATGACGAGGTGGAGGTTTTGACGGAATCAGGTCTTACACACACCATACATCGTACGAAGGCCCAAAATCGTAATGCCGTGTCGGGTACAACCATTATAGAGGGCAACGATGAAGAAAAGGAGAATCTTATATCAAAGCGCGAATCAAGTCATGAATACGATTAGAAAGTAACAGCAGAAGAAGAACAACAATAACAAAACATTTAGATGATATTTTTTCTAAGTTAATTTAAACTGATCTACCATAATTTCTTACTAGGTTTTCATCGTAACGTTCTTAAACTAAAAAGCAGACTGACTGAAACAAAATGCTGAGGAGTTAAGTTATACTGCTGTCTTATTTTGTTCCAAAATTTTTGATCAATTGTGAATTATTATTTGTTAATTTTAAGTACATTTCTTAATTACGAATAGCAGCGCTATAAAGCCAGTTTAATGATCACTTGTTAGTATTCCCCGGGGACGGTGCAGTGTTTGAAAGTCAGCCAACATATTTAAAATGCCTTCAATCAGATCAATTCACTTTGATATTCGCCATTGGTCATAATTGTGGACATTTATTTTATGAAACAATTATTACATTTCAAAGAGTCAGGAGTTAGTTATATGGTTATAATCTTCCCTTAACATCACGTGTTTGGACTTAACACACCATGGAAAGCTGTTCTTTCTTAGGATCTATGTGCAAAAGTAGACCCAAGATTAATTTCTTTACACTTTGTCTCAGCAAGAACACATTCTCCAATGGCGATTGATCAACTCGGAAACGGCGAATGAAGACGACTTGAAAACACTGCACTTTGTAGATTAGCATCGTTTAAAAAATATTCCTGTAGGTGTTTTTTGTTTTACACACCCAATAGTGCCAACACATTTGTTCGCTCATTCCCATGGCTTTTTGTGCTATAATCTACCCCCGATAACACAGAATGATAACATTTTAACGTTTACCTCCGCCACAGAAGTAAAATATGTGATGATGATTCTGCCGAACATCAGATGCCAAAACTAAAATCACAATTTTGAGAAAAACTTTTTAATTCGATGTACTGGTGCGTGTAATAAATAGCACAGTAAATATTTTTGGTTTATTCAAATCTTCGCTCACATAATATAATAAATTTGAATTCTATAACAACTGCGTATTTCAGAAGATTGTGGCAATAGTAGGAGTTTATAATCGAACTTAAATGAAAGTCTTGAAATTCTTGAGGTTTAGTGTCGAGTAAGAGATTCAGACGATATGCCAAATATGTAATTGCATTTTGCTCAAATTTTTACAAAAATTATATATTAAAATCCCGCCGTCATGAACGAAGGAACAATGACAATGCAAGAATGAGAATAAAACGAGTCTGTTAGTTTTTTGTATGGAACAGTCGAAGACTACAAAAGCGGTAAACAACTATGACGAAAATAGAACAGTAGATTTATTACCTTGGCTCCCTATGGAGCCACTGAAGATACAGTGGCGAAGTACATATGTGATGCACTTTGATTGAACATCAACACTTCTCAAAGTTATGATATATTCGGTGACTGAAGTATCATCTATATTCACTTCTATGGCATAAACTCGTATTTTTTGTGTTATCTGCTACAACAAAAATACATTTAATACATTTTATTGCTAATAACAAACACATTATAATGTCTCCCTTTTTTATGCGTTTTTCTTTTATAATCATTTACACCCCAAGTCCCAATAAACCCTCTCCCAATTAAGCTTTTTTCCATACATTTAGAGGTTTTTTATTATCATTAAATGAAAATGTGTTAAGTTGACATCAAATAAACAACAAACATTTATCGTACTTTTGTTTTCTAGATGAGCTTAATTAATAAATAAAAAATACATATTTAAATAGCTGTTTGTTTCTCTTTAGATATTAGCAAACTTGGGCATAAATTGTATGAAGAATATCATATAGGTGGTCACGGAACCAATGGCCTGTAACAAAAAGTCATTCAGTTATTCTTAAAATATATTAACTCACAACGCCATCCTTACCCTGGTCAACATGTAGCCATTCATTCTGCTTATACCGATGCCATTGATGCAAATATGCTGATGCAGGATTTGCAAAGAGAAATTTTGCAACTAAAAATAGTATACATTTATTTAATTTATTTTTTAATTAAAATTAAACCACTATTATTTGCGCGGTATACGTTTAAATAAAAGATTTTCAGAGTCTTAATTTGTGGGAAAAATTTTAACAGTTTCGGTGCATAGAAGTCGGACTAAAATTGTGAAAGTTATTTCGTATTTTATAACAAAAAATCACAGATTCCGTTCGAAATTGATTCCGAAGTAAACATTAATAATTAATAAGTCGTATTTTCTAAAGAAAATTTTATTTGGGTTCAAAGTAATTTTTGGAGGTTAATTGACACATAATTCCACTTTGGAAATTGAAAGAGGTTTCATTCCATAATACAAATTCGTTTTACATTTTCTGAAGAAGCAAAATTTGGACTACATTCAATTTCCGAACGGAATTTGACTCTGTGGCAAGGCCCTAGCCTTTATACTGGAGAACGTTGTGCTAGTTAGATATGTTTTAATAAGATTCAGGCCAGATTTTATTGACTCGTGTTTTCTTCAACATTCAAATCATGATCTTTTTCAAGAAAATCCTCATATTTAGAGGTTAGCCAACTCATGAACGGAAAGTGATAAAACCGAAGTATTTTGGGGCGAAACATAAAGCAAACCAAAAATTTAGTTTCATTTTCATATTATGCATACTATTTGCGTTGCGTTATTTTCTAAGCAAATAGTTTTTTACAATTAAAAATTTAAAGCGAGCTTTCAGAGGGTTAATGTTTTTAGAAAATCTTATTTCCACGTTATCACGAATCTTTACTCGTCATGGAGATATATAGTTTTACTTTCAATGTCCGAGTTAGAACTTAGTTTTAAAATGCCATACGAATGAAGATGCGGTTAAGATAATAACCTAAGGCTTCCAGAGATGAAACCAATTTCAATCGAGCAGATTATTAAAATAACGTCTTAATGATCTAAAAAAAAGTAAGTTTAAAACCGATGCACAGTGGTTCAGGCCAAAATTCCCAACGTTTACTTTGAGATATTAACATGAAATCGGGCAATCGGATATAATTTATAATTATCCCAAAGTATTTATTATCTTTTCGTATTTTTCGATTTTAAAGAAAAGTACAAATTTTATTTTTTGTTTTTATGTATTTTTAACACACTTACGTATTTGTTCATAATGTGCAGACTTTTTTATTTTTTTCGTATTACAGATATATATTCACTTTTTCAAATTCTAAAAATTAAAAAAAAAAACATAATTTCTTTCTTTAACGTTGACGAACTGTTTATGACACATTTTAAGAGATTGTTTCGAATTTGTTTTATTAGAAATTGTGGTTCCTTATCTTTACTATGGCACAAAAAACTGTATTTGTGTCAAATAAAAATTGAAAAAATTATGATTTTGGACCAACACAACTTTTTTCCTTTGAAAGTCTTTGGAGAATATTTAGAAAGGTTGACCGGTTCCCCCTTTTGCAGGGTAACATTTGTCTCATTTTTTCACATTAACTTCTAAAACGTAAGTACACAGCTAAGATTATGAACAAAAAGGAAATCCTCAAGCTAAATTTTATGCTAATCGGAGTCCATTTTCCGGAACTATGCCCAAAAATCATAATAATACTTGATTTTGCAGACAAATCGAATTTATACAGGTAAACTACACACTGTTTGAGAGTAAACCTTGACGTTTTCCCGTACCATAACCATTACCTCTGAGAAAATCAGTTTGGAATATATAATGACTTTAACCTTACTTCAGTCGAAATTATTGTGTGGAAGGTACTTGAAAAGCCATGGCAAAAATATAAATATTTTTTAGGTATAAAGTGATTATACATTTTTAGCCAAAGTCTATGTTAATTTTTGTTGGGATATATCAGAAGGAGTGAGGCAATATCACCCTTATTCCAGATGCTTACAAAAACATCGAATTTCAGAGTATGCAGATCATCCGTGTGGAAGCTTTAAACAGTTTAATTTTACGTAGGTTAGGGTGACTTTTTGGGAGCACTAGAAGGATCGTGACAAAACCCTCCATATGTCGTACCCTAAAATCTACATATAACAAGTAGCGAATGGCTAAAGTCGGTCGGCCCGACTATATGATACACTCCTCTGTCGTTCCGAATACAATTCAATTTGATAAAAAAGTGAAAACTGGAAGGATTTTTGTATGTTTTCTAATCATAGTCTAATATGACCTGACCAATTTGTCAAATCGATTAGAATATTTGTATCTGGGATATATCCAAACATGGAATGAAGTAACCAACTTACATAATAGGTTCTTCCAGTTCAAGTATTACGTGTTGTGCTCAATTTGAAGAAATTCGGCGAAAATAGGTGGTTTATGGGGCTGGAAAAGTTAAGCCGGGTGGGTTTTTCTAGTTGAAATATAAGATGTTTTGCCAAATCTGAAGACAATCTGATAAAACATGTGGTTTCTAGAGCGGAAAAAGTTAAATTGGGAGCGAAATTTGTATGATAGCTATATATTGTATATGTGTGAACCTATCTCACCCATTTTCACCATAGGTATTCCTTGTTGAAATATATGATAGTTTGCAAGATTTCAATAATATCTGTTTAAAAATGTGGTTTATAGAGTGGAAAAAGTCAAATCGGGAGTGAAGTTTGTGTGGGAGCTATATATAAAACTGAACCGATGTGACCAATTTTCACCATGGGTGTTTCTAGTGGAAATATAAGATGTTTCGTATATTTTGATCAAACCCGGGCCAACTGATTATTTCAACTGAGACCGACCGTTCGGTTTTTTAAAATCATGAAACGCTTTTGATTAGTTGCTACTTTTCAAAAAAAATCTTACTCCAGTGTCTAAACGAAGTTAACAACCATTTCAAAATTTCCTATTTTTTACAGTTTTAGAAAAACCCGAATGAAACCGGTCGGACCGGATTTTCGAAAAAAAAGATGGTTTATGAAAAACCCGACATGATAGAAAAAACCCGGGTTTTTCATCACTCTTCGGACATTGTTAAATCGATTCAACCGATTCAGTGATTCTAAGTCGATCGGTATAATTAACAATGGGTCTATCTCGCTTCCTTTTGGGTGTTACACACAAATGCACAAAGACATAATACTCTCGTGGAGTGTATAAAAATCAATGTGTGTCCCGTATAGGACGCCAAACCGTTGGACCGATTCGCCTGCAAATTTAACTGTAACTAAGCAGTGTACAGACAATGGCTATGAAAGGACAAAGGGCGTGATACTGCCCACTTTAAAACAATCAATTAGTACTCATCTAGGGAATAGGGATATCGATGATGTAGATAGATTGATTTTACTTTAACATATTAATATGATAACATTTATGATTTCGCCCATCTTCGAACCTTATTATGTTTCGGGGAAATGTTTGCATACCTTTCGTTTAAATAGCTTAAAATGACGTGAAACCGTTTTGTTCCAAACATACTAAGGATCCATGCATTTGTAACTACCCCACCAGACTCGGAAGTGTGAACATTTCAAGCAATATTTACAAGAATCGTAATCAGCCAGATATGGAATTCAAAATCATTTTCAGTCGGGATTAGGGTAGGGCCTGTCGAAAGGGGTTTACACAACTCAGTCTGGAACAATTATTTATATATTATATATTATTTAGGTATAACAACTATTGTGGTTATCGCAACAGGGGGGGGGGTGTAATTAGTTGCGATCATTGGTCATATGCTTGACTAGTAAAGGCCTAAAGAAATACAATCCCAAAATCAAGTTGGGGGTAAATACAAACATGCTCACCTGAATGCTGACGACGGCATTGTGACTATTAAACTGACTGATGATACAGTGCAAATTGAGGGTAATAAATTTAACCTAAATATATGACAAAACATGATAGACAATTCATTGTAAATATTTAAAAACATGATATCCATAATCTTACCACGTCCATTGAACTTTTCGAGGTGATTAAAAACATTGGTATCTGTATACAAGCCGGTATTAATAGAATGATTTCTAAAATTCGAAATAAAATTAAATAAATAATATACAGATGACGGTTTAATACCGGGTCTATTTGTATAGAAGAAGAAGAAGAAAGAAAATGTGTGGATGTCCGCAAATTGGTATGTTGTTCTATGAATACATTTTAGGTGCGGACAACCGGAAATTCTCTTTCCAATCCGATGTAATGCAGTACATACCGATTTTATTCCAACCCCTATAAACTGTATAATAGCCGAAGTATGTGTCGACCAAGACCCGCACATAAATCATCAAAAGCACGGTTACGATAGAGAAACCAAATGATTTTTGAAAATTTTCATACATTTCATAAATCAACTGATATGTCCTTTGCTTTTCGGCTATTTTCGAACGTAAAAACTGCTCGAAACCTCTAAAGCCTGTACCGTATGCTTGAAATCGGGAATAGTCCACCATCAGGCCCAAATCGCGCTGAAGTTTAACCAATTCCTGACGTATCAGTTCGATGTAAAAAATAAATTGCATATTTCGCAAATGAACCGTATAGATGAAGGGTGTAAAGACCGCCCAAAACAACACCAAATGACGGGTCATATTTTGATATATAACAAAGATGATCATGACCACGGTTTCGGAGACAAGGACCGTATAGAACATGGCAAGGAATCGACGATTTTGCCAAATTTCTTCACGCCAAGCGACCTTCTTCCTTGTATTGCCTTCCTTATTATTGGCTTTATTTTGTAGTTGGGAGTAGATCGTCCAGAATTCTTGTAAATAGGAGCGTTTCAGAATTGATTCCAAATATGAACTAGTCACAGCTATATCGGCAAATACCACCTTTAAGGAATCGTTAAAATAACCAAACGTGTCTTCGGTAAAGAGGAAGGCGTCATTGCTGAAGAGTGCTACGAAGGCGGTAACATTGAATACGACCATGAGCAGGCCGGACCACAAGCGAAGCCATCTTTCGGTTTTTAAACTTTCATTGTGATTATCCTTAAAGGATAATGTACAGTAGCCAAATATTTGAAAAATTTGTTTGTGGAATCGCACGAGAAACGATATTTTCGCCTTCATTGTTTCAGCTGCACTGATGGGTTGGCCTCCTGTTTGTGTTACTAATTTACCGATTGCGAATCGATAATGTGTGGCGATGTTGATAAATTACCATATGCAGTGGCGTATGCGAATAATTTAATTCACAAATTGAACATTTCTCATACAATACAATGTCATACAAATGAAATGAACATATGAGATGATTTGAATCCTTTGACATGCCATCGGTTAAACTTTTATTAATATCAAAAAAATCTATGATTGGAACTGTTGAATTCCAACTCATTTACGATCTATTTGTGAAAAATAGGGGCTTATTTTAAACAATTTCATTATTATTTCATGTGTGTTCTAATACTTCTTTACTAATTACTGTTCATCTCTAAGACTCGATTATTATATTCGTGATCATCATCAGTGTTTGACTCTGATTCTGAATATAATAATGTTAAAGACATCTACTAATGCCAGAAGAAAAGCGTGATTAATATAAAACCAATATGCACGCCTATTTTAGATTAAATGTAATTTTTACGGTTTAGGAACATAAAATTTAAAATTTGTACCTTTTATAAAAAACTAGCAAATACCCGCTACTTCGTATGCGGTGTAAGGATATTTATTTCAGGTTAAATCGCTTGTTAATGCTCACAAAATTTGAAAACAGGCACAACTACGTATTCCCACCAAATTCTCGATTCCAGATCCTACGTAGCTGGAGGAATTTATACACCGATTTTTTGTCCCTCTTGTACAAATTAAACAAAAAATAATTTATATTGTGCCATCAATTTATGTGATTAATTTAAACTGAAACAATTTTCTCAAAAAATCCTCACTCTACGGAGTAGAAAAAAGTGTAACTCAGAGTGATTTAATACCCTAAGTATGTAATACGTCCGTCTGTCTGTCTGGCTTGCTGGTGTACACGATAACTCTCGAAGGGAGTTAAGCAATTTATTCAAACTATGAACAAAGTATTATTTTTCTCAGACTTAGTTTAAATTCGGAGATGGATGAATTTGATATACCCGTTATGGTACCCCCATACAGTCCATATTTCTAGTAAAATATTCGGAACCAGTTGTATTTTGATATTTGATAAAGTTTTTATAATCACTTAGATTTAGGGTTTGCATTTTCCCGTACTTTTTATTTCCCGGGAAACGGGAATTATTTTTTCAATTTCCCGGGATCCCGGGACAGCACGGGAAATTGTCAACATATCCTTTCCGTGAGTTAAGCTTATTTTTTCCAATGAAACATTCACATTTTATTAAGGTGACATGTGTGCATTATTACTTGGTGCAATTTTTGAACGGCTATTCGGCAAAAGATTTGTGCTTCTCATTCGTTTGTGAAAATCATTTACTTAAAGTCGCTGCGAAGACACCTGACGAAACCTTTCACAGGGTGGAAATCATGATAGTGGCAGTGTGCAGCCAAATAATAAATGTCGCTATTTTTAAATAAATTTGCATTCTATAAAATATAGATGCAAAATGGTCTTGAGACAGGAGTATTTCCCAGTTCAGTAAAATAAATATTTATTTCACAACGAATCTGTTACAGAATTCAATTCAAACATATTTTCAAGTTTCAAAATTATTAAATGTATGCAATCAGAATATGCAAGTGTATATATGAATTAAGAGCAGACAATGCATTTATATTTCTTATTTTATTGGAAAATGTGGATGCGACGGAGAACGGTCATTCACATTCAACAGATGTAGGCTCAGTTGAGCATTAAATAAAATGTTTATGTTGTCTGTTCATTGTCCTGCCGCTTCGAAAACTTTAAATTATTTTTTTAGACAGCTATCTTGACTTTTTTAATACAATATTGTTACTTGCGTTTTCTATAGCGTTGTTAAAAATATTTTCAACCGACTGACTTAATTTATTTTGAGCTTTCGGATATACGCCCAAAATCAACTTTTTTCGGATTTAAAATTTTTTTCATATGGAGTTTGACAAGCAAACAAAAGTAGATTTTGAGTGAATATCCGAACGCAGCTTAAAAATGTTTTGTCATCTAACTGCAACATTTGACATATCTAATTAAAATCGATATGAGCTATATTATTTTACATTTTTTTTTGTGGAAATGATGGAAAAATATGCGGAGAAATATGTAAAAGTTTCTACTGAATTCCCGCGGGATTCCCGTACGAATTTCCCGGATGCAAACCCTACTTAGAGTGTACGAAATATGCATGAATTTGCAGTGTTCCTTTTTGCCACACAAATTACCACTTCATACGTAAAATTAAACATTTTGTAAATTCTATACGGATGATCGGAATCTTTGCAACCATCGCTGCATACACCTTTGGTCAACACACGGATAGTCGAAATAGTCGGATAGTTGCCATTTTAGATTTTACAAGTAAGAAGGCGTTAAGTTCGGCCGGGCCGAATCTTATATACCCTCCACCACGGAGGGTATATAAGTATTACCAGCAGATTAAAGGATGTCGACTTTACATAGAAGCACAGTACCATATTACGAAAATTGTGATATTTGTATGCACATTACTATAATATTTCAAACTATATGTATACTTATGCACACTGTTTAAAATCGACTACTATATATAAATAAAATGCTGAAATTGTGAAAGTGTACATGCCTAAATATTAGGCGATTGTCAGTCGCCATTAGAAAGAAGCATTTTCAGATACAGACAAAGTGATAAGAAAAGTATAAATTTAAAAGATATCCCTATTCCCCAGATTCGCCCCATTCCCCGACCAAATGTACAAATTTCGAAAAAAATTTTTTTCGAGTCTTCATAGTCAGAATGTATACGCCGAATTTCATGATTTCAACTTCAGCAGTTTGGTAGGTCTCATTCTTATCCCTCTTTTTTAATTATATCCCTTGAAAGTACGAATTTCGAAAAATCTCTCTACTTTACGTGTCTACGAATTATTGGGACGTACACACCGAATTTCATGATTCTAGCTGTTGTCGTATTGGTAATATATTTTATCCCTTTTTGTCCCATTTCACAAGCTAAAACTTTTATTTTCTTTGTGGTGCTTCCAAGCTTCAAGAGGAATGTCCGCAACAAATTTCAATTGTATGAAAATCAGAAATTTAATTAATAAGCCAAGGCTACCAATATTGGTATACAATGTATATATATATAAATATAACGGAAATAATACTTCAATTCATAAAGTAAATATATGGGAGCAATCATAAATACCCTAAATATTGGGGGATAGAGAGCGTATTTTCAGCTACAGTCCTTTCGTTGGTTGTATTTACATCCTATTTTAATTTCAAAAGTATAAATTTTGAAAATACCTTATCTCTGACGTACGCAGACAACTTCATGATTCTACCATTTTTTTCGTAAAAGCAACAAAATAAAGTACGAACTTGGAAAAAATATTTTACGTGGCTATGCAGTCAGAGGAATGTATAAACCGAATTCCATGATTCTATCAGCGGTCATTTTGTTAGTACCATTTTTATCCCCAATTTCCAATTTTGTCCCCTCAAGAGTACGACTATCTAAACTCTGTTTATTTTACGTATCTACATAATTAGAGGGATCTACACACCGAATTTCATCATTCTAGCTGTATTCGTTTAGTTGGTACATTTTTTATCCCCTGTAGCCATTGTATTCCTTGAAAGTACGAACTTGTAAAAAACGTTTTATTTTTCGTGTCTACGCAGTCAGAGGAATGTATACTCTGAATTTTATGATTTTAGCTGCGGTCATTTGCTAGGTACTATTTTTATCCCCTTTTTCCATTTGAACCCCAAAAAGTACGAATTTTGGAAAGTTCTTTTATTTTACGTGTCTACGCAATCAGAGGAATGTATACATCGAATTTCATTATTCTAGGTGCAGTCGTTAGGTTGGTACTATTTTTTATCCCTCTATCCCAGTAAATGTACGAATTTAGAAAAACTACTTTTATATTTTGTATCTACTCTATTAGAGGTATTAGTGTTTCTATCTGTTGTCGTTTGATAGGTACCATTTGTATCCCTTTTTGTTCCATTTCGACCCCTACAAATAAAAAACACTCTGGTGCCCTTTTATACTATAAAGGGAATGCGCATTGCAAATATCAAGTAAATACAAAATAATATGTTCAAAACAAGCTGAAATACTCTAAATATTAGGGGTATATTCAGTCCTTGTGAGGGAAAAATTTTTCCCTCTGGGCCGATTTCGCCCACTTTCAATCCCAATCCCGATCTACAACCACAAGACACATTTAGGAAAAATTTGAACCTCCTAGTTCATTACTTTCGGCCGCTATCGTGCTTTCAACAGACAGACAGACTGACATGGCTATATCGTCTTAGAATTTTACCACCACCCAGAATATATATACTTTATGGGGTCTCCGATGAATATTTCAAGGTGTTACAAACGGAGGTGGAGGGTATAAAAATGTTTTTATAATCACTTTAAACCTATAAAATGTGTATGCTTTGTCACGCCCTTTGTCAAATTAAATACTTTAAATATAACTTCTATTCTATTGCAATATTTTGATAGGTACGATTTGTATCCTTTTTTATGTGGGTGCCCTTTTTACCACTTTTTGTGCCGCCCTTAAACGTACACATTTTGAAATATTATTTTATGTTGCGCATCTACTTACTCGGAGAAATGTACACACCAAATTTCTAACAATCTTTTCATATTCCAGCTAAAAACTTTGATTAGTACCATCTTTATTCTAATTTCCCCAATTTGGTTTATTAGATTTGTATCACTTTTGATCCGCTCCCACACATTAAAGTACACATTTTGATGCAATACTTCTGTATTGCACGTCAGAGTAATATATACCTTATTTGATACATTGGCGGGTACCATTTTGTTCCGACTTCTACTTAAAAGTATACATTTACAAATTAGGTGATGCTTCGCGTCTACACGGTCAGAGGAATATAGACACCGAATTTCACAATTCTAAAATTTAATTCCTTGAAATTAAAAATTTCGAAAAATTCTTTCTTATCAGTGCTCTGCGCTATAAAACGAATATACACACCGAATTTCATTATTGTAGCGTCAACCGTGTTCTTGGTACCTTTTTTTACCGTTTTCCCGTTTACTCTTTAAAAGTACGAATTTCGAAAAATTCCTTCAATTTGCATTTTCCGTCCGTTTGATTGGTACCATTTTGTATCCCTTTCTACCCAGTTTCACTCACAAAAAGTACGCAATTTTGAAAAATTGTTTTCTTAGTCGCATTCGTGCTGTAATGTAATGCCCGTTCCGAATTTCATGATTCTAGGACCAGTTGTTTGGTCTGGGATGTGGTAAAATTTGTATCCCATTTAATCCCATAAAATTACAAATTTCGAAAAATGCCTTCCTATAAGTGGCTTGCGCCTTAAAGCGAATGTACATACCAAATTTCATTATTGTAGCGTCATCCGTGTTGTTGGTGCCTATTTTATCCCCGTTTACCTATTAAAAGTACGAATTTAAAAAAAATGCGGTCATTTTGCGTTTCTAAGGGTTTTGAGGTATGTATACACCGAATTTTATTATTCCAGCTCCATCCGTTTGATTGGTACCATTTTTATCCCTTTTTACCCGATATCACCCACAAAAAGTACGAATTTTGAAAAATATTTTCTTGGTCGCATTCGTGCTATAAAAGTAATGCCCGTTCTAAATTTCAAGATTCTAGGCCCAGCCGTTTGTTCATTGCGGTGGTACTATTTTTATCCCTTTCTACCCGATTTCACTCCCAAAAAGTACGAATTACGAAAAAATCCCTTCAAGTCTGATATATACGCTGTAAGAGATATGTACACATCAAATATCATGATTATAACTTAAGCCGTATTATTGGTACCATTTTTGTCCCTTTTTGCCCCATTTTACCCCTCAAAGATACGCATTTTGCAAATAACATTTTTTGGGATGTCTTCATGCTGCAAGAGGAATGTCCATACCAAATTTCAAGATTCTAGGCCCAGCCGTTTGGTCATTGCGGTAGTACCATTTTTATCCCTCTTTACCCGATTTTACCCTTAAAAGTACGAATTTCGAAAAATCCTTCTCCGTCTTATCACACCTCTACACGGTAAGAGAAATGTACACACCATATTTCATGATTCTAGCTTTAGCCGTTTGGTCTGGGGAGTGATCAATCAGTCACACAATCACGCAACTCTTTTATCGCTCTAGCAGTACCCGCTGCTTCGCACGCAAAAAACCCAGTTATTTGTTATTAGTTTTATCCCTCTCTGTTTATACCCTCCCTGTACAGAGTAGGAGGGTATATATCATTTGGGACAGAAAAAAAGTATAACGCAAGGAGTGACTTAAGGCCCCAAGTATGTTTGGACCAAATCCGTTTCACGACTTTTTAAGGTGTTTGAGCCATGTCCGTCGGTCCGTCTGGCTGGCTGGTTTACACGATAACTCTCGAACGGAGCTAAGGAATCGATTCAAACTTTTCACATGGTAATATTTTCCCCAAACTTAGTTTAAGTTTATTTTGGTGGATATAGATAAATGTAAAATAGTAATTTGGAAACCTCCTATTAGATAGCTCTCATATACAGTCAATGGAATGTGCTTATCGATGTGCACTATTTTAGCTGAACTCTCGTCGTATGTATAATTATCATTTTCTACTCAGTTTTGAAAAAACAACAACCGCAGAGCCTTTTTATCCTCGACCTCATGTTTCTAGTTGCAGCCGGCCATTTCATAACTTTTTGCACCTCTTTCCCAAAAAATACACATTTTGAAAATTCACTATAGGTAACATGTGTTTTTGTTTCCCCTTTATTTGGTACCACGTTTATCCCTCATCATCCCAGCATCCTCCTTATAAGTACAAATTTTGTAATATCCATTTATGTTCCGCGTTTACATAATTAAAGGGTTGTATATCATTTTATCCCTTTATGTCCCGCGTACAAATTTCGACAAATCCAATTTGACTGCGCTTCTACGTGGTTAGAGGAATTTACATATCAAATTTCACGAATCTAGCTGCAATAATTTAGTTGGTACCATATGCTATCCCTTTTTGTGCCGATCAGCCCTTAAAAGTACAAAAACGCTTTTATATAGCGCTTCTATATGGTGAGAGGAATTTACATACCAAATTTCACGATTATAACTGTAACACTACATTTGGTACCATTTTTATCCCTTTTTTCCTGCAAATTTCGAAAAACCCATTTTTGTTGTCCATTGTCTACGTTGTCATAGCAATGTACACACCAAATTTCACGACTATAGCTGCAGTATTTTAGTTAGTACTATTTTTATCCCGCTTACCATTTATAAGTACAAATTTCAAAAATGCATTTAGATTTGTGCTTCTACGTTGTCAGAGGAATTTACACGCCAAATTTCACGACTATAGCTGCAATACTTTAGTTGGTACTATTTTTATCCCTTTTTGCCCTGCTCATACCTTATAAGTAAAAAATTTCGATTGCGCTTCTACGTTGCCAGAGGAATTTACACTCCAAATTTCACGACTATAACTGCTACACTACAGTAGGTACTATTTTTATCCCTTTTATCCCACTCACCCCTTCTAAGTATTAATTTCGAAGTACCATTTTTATCCCTTTTGTCCCTCGCAGCCCTTCAAATTACAAATTTTGAAAAATCCAATTTTAATGCGCTTATACATGGTCAGAGGAATTTACATACCAAATTTCACAGCTGTAGCTGTAATACTTTAGTTGGTATCATTTTTGTCCCGCTCACCCCTTATAAGAAGAAATTCAAAAAAAAAAATCCATTTATGTTGCAAGTAAACGTTGTCAGAGAAATGTAGATACTGATTTTCTCGAATATAGTGCAATACTTAAATTGGTGTCATTTTTATCCCCTTTTGTTTCTTTTCTCCCTTAAAAGTACAAATTTCGAAAATCCCTATTTGTAGCTCGTCTACATGGTCATTGCAATGAACACATCGAATTTCATGTTTCTAGCTACTGCCGTTTAGTCAGGGCGAGTATTTCAAAATGACACAATCTTTTCTACGTGCATAATTACCTTTGGCATCAACGAAGGAACCGATCGTCAATGCCAAATTAATATAAAAATTTAACAAAAAGAATAAACCCAGAATGAGAGGCAATGCACAGAAAGTGTGCTGCACCTTATGTTGTGTTTGTCAAGAAAGAAATTGCAACAAATTCAAAAAAGAATATGTAAAACGTGAATAAATACGTATTATTTATAAGATCTCCGTCTCAAGTACGACTCCCAAAGTAACATTTTGAATTTTAAATAAGCGCAGTGACACAGAAAAACGTCAACGTTCATGTCGACTGGAGAGTTGAAGTTGCACCATGGACGCAACAAATGCTTAAAATGCAACAAATGCAACAAATGCATAAGTCACGACCGCTCCTGTTATATTATTAAATAAAAATTGAACGACAACGAGAAACTGTGAGTGCATTATATTGCTACAAATTTATCACCCACATGTCATACGTGATAAACATCTGGAGTGGCAGCGTAAATGCCCTACAGACTACCCTTCAAGGCGAACACATTCCGTTTTTATACCCTCGCTCTACAGATTAGGAGGGTATATATCATTTGGGACAGAAAAAAGGTGTAACGTATTGAAGGAGTGACTTAAGACCCCAAGTATGTTTGAACCAAATCCGTTTCACAACTTTTTAAGTTGTTTGAGCCATGTCCGTCCGTCTGGCTGGCTGGTGTACACGATAACTCTCGAAAGGAGTTAAGAAATCAATTTAAACTTTGTACATGGTAATATTTTTTCCCAAAGTTAGTTTAGTTTAAGTTCGAAGATGGGCGAAATTGACACGTCCCTTCTTTTTTTAATTATTTGTCTTTATTTCAATATTGTATTTACAAATATACATAATGCCTCAGCGCCAAGTATGGCCTTATAGAGGCTATTAAATTGGCAGTAATCATTATACAAAATTTATTTCAAATATTTTAATACATTATATTAATTATTTACAAAGTATTTTTAAATTGATTTCATGTAGTAAGAAGTATTTCAACTTTGTGTAGCAAATGCTGTTTTAAGTTGACAAAACGGATATGTTTTTCAAATCGATTGGTAATAAATTATATTCGTTTGGCCCAGCGAAAGTGATACGATGTTTCGTTAATTCAAGTCGGCACCTTACTACAGTTTAATTTAAATTTGATTCTCGCAGTATATTCTATGTTCTGATTAATTTGTATAGCATGGGAACCAATTCCAGCAGCAGATTTGTAGCTGCTGAAATAGCAAATAACCGTTTGCTGTTTTAAGTAAAAAGAAGAAACGCTATCTTGAAACTTTAAGTATATGTACAGAACAGTATGGTCAGGTTATTATAAGATAATTTATTACCACTGAAAGATATTGCGATTGTCTTTTTAATGATACGCATATTGTCCCAAGCTAATATAAAAAGTTGTTATTCTTAAAAAAAAAAAAATTTTGAAAGGATCAATAAAACCAAACTCCAAACTCCTAATATAAAAGGAAATTCGAGCTAAACTCGTTTTCGCCGTCAATCTGAAAGACTTTAAAATTATGATCGCTTATTTTTTATCTATTTTTATATTTTTAGTAACGGCAGCCATTTTTAGAAGACTGCAAACTCTTTAGCAGTGAGAATGCTGATGCAAGATTGCAGAGAAACTGCTGTTATGACAGAAAAACTGCTGTAATAGCAGAAAATTGTCTGCTGATGGCCAGCAGGCAAATAAGAATTTAAAATAATTCTTATTTATAAATACTATTATAAAAACTTATCGAAAATAAAATGTGGATATGTTTATTTGTAAAAAGGGGGTCAGGCTGCGTAATTCATTAAAAAATGTTTGTTGTAACAATATATTTGCTGTTTTGGGCAACTAATATGCTTCCATTCAATAGCAGAAACATACTGCTCAAACAGCTACAATCAGTCAGCTGTAACAGCAGGAAAAAAGTCTGCTAAAACAAGCAAACATCCTTCTGCTATTAGAGCAGCAAGTCTGCTTTCTCTTTTTCAGCAGAAAAAGTCTGTTGTTACAGCAGTCTTTTTTGCTGTTTTTAGGAGTTTATAATCGAACTTAAATGAAAGTCTAATTCTTGAGGTTTAGTGTGGAGTAAGAAATCAGACGATATGCTAAATATATATTTGCATTTTGCTCAAATTTTTACAAAATTATATATTAAAATCTCGCCGTCATGAACGAACAATGATGGCAAGAATGAGAATAAAAGGAGGCTGTTAGTTTTTTATGGAACATCCAAAGACTACAAAAACTATGACAAAATTAGATCAGTAGATTTATTACCTTGGCATTTTATGGAGCCACGGAAGATACAGCACAGATGTGATACTGTGGCCCCGGTCAAATTATTTTCTCTCTCTTAAAATTATGATATATTCGGAGAATGAATTAGAAGAAGAAGAACTTGTAGTTTTCTGTTATAACAAAAATACATTTAAATCGCGTATTGCTAACAACAAACATAATCATTTATACCCCAAGCCCCAATAAACCCTCTCCCAACTAAGCTTTTTTCCATACATTTAGAGGTTTTTTATTATCATTAAATGTAGATGTGTTAAGTTGACATCAAAGAAACAACAAACATTTATCGTACTTTTGTTTTCTAGATGAGATTAATTAATAAATAAAAAATACATATTCAAATAGCTGTTTGTTTCTCTTTAGTTATTAGCAAACTTGGGCATAAATTGTATGAAAAATATCATATAGGTGGTCAGGGAACCAATGGCCTGTAACAAAAAGGCATTCAGTTATTCTTAAAATATATTAACTCACAACTCCATCTTACCCTGGTCAACATGTAGCCATCCATTCTGCTTATACCGATGCCATTGATGCAAATATGCTGATGCATGATTTGCAAAGAGAAATTTTGCAACTAAAAAATAATATACATTTATTTATGTAATTTTTATTTAATATTAAAGCACTTAACTTTTCCGCATTTAGTAAATCTTAAATAGGACATTATCAATTTATGTAATTTTTTAGAAGACAAAAAGCCCTATGTTCGTGAGCTGGACTCTTTCAAAATGACCTCTAAAATCAGTTTTTTTTAATTCATGATCTGAATATTATTTAAAACACCAGCTTTTGCGTTGCGTTATTTTTTAACAAATACAAAATGTACAGAAATTGATCAAACTTTACAAAATCAGAGGATTATGGTTTTGAGAAAAGCTTGTTTCCACTTATCATGAATCTTTACTGCCTAGGGAGATAGTTTCACTTTCAATGTCCGAGTTAGAACTTAAAATCCCATTCGAATCTAGAGACGGTTAAGAAAATAACCAAGCTTCCAGAAGATAAAACCAATTTCAGAAGTATGAACATTTCCACCGATCTCTACAAGAATCGATGCCATCCAAATAAATACCATTGGGAAGTTCTTTGAAATCTACGAGATTTAGAGATTTAGGGCCTATCGGAAGTGCTATAAATAATTCATAAATATTCTGTGGCAATTATTTGAAGACTAATTTTGGGTTTAGTTAAGCGGGGCTGTAATTAATTGTGATCATCAAACTCATACTGTATATTTATGTTTGACTAGTAATGACCTAGATAAGAGGTCTGTCCCAAAAATCAAGACTTTCCCCATGTTGAGGATAAATACAAGAACACACTCATATCATTCTCACCTGAACGCTGACGACGGCATTGTGACTATTGAACTGACTGATGATACAGTGTACATTGAGGGTAATACATTTAACCTAAATATATGACAAAACATAACAATTCATTGAAATTATTAAAGACATGGCATTCATAATCTTACCACATCCATTGAACTTTTCGAGGTGATTAAAAACATCGGTATCTGTATACAAGCCGGTATTAATAGAATGATTTCTAAAATTCGAAATAAAATTAAATAAATAATATACAGATGACGGTTTAATACCGGGTCTATTTGTATAGAAGAAGAAGAAGAAGAAGAAGAAGAAGAAGAAGAAGAAGAAGAAAGAAAAATGTGTGGTTGTCCGCAACTTGGTATGTTGTTCTATGATCACATTTTAGGTGCGGACAACCGGAAATTCTCTCTCCAACCCGATATAATGTAGTACATACCGGTTTTATCCCAACCCCTATATACTGTATAATAGCCGAAGTATGAGTCGACCAAGACCCGCACATAAATCATCAAAAGCACGGTTACGATAGAGAAACCAAATGATTTTTGAAAATTTTCATACATTTCATAAATCAACTGATATGTCCTTTGCTTTTCGGCTATTTTCGAACGTAAAAACTGCTCGAAACTTCTAAAGCCTGTACCGTATGCCTGAAATCGGGAATAGTCCACCATCAGGCCCAAATCATGCTGAAGTTTAACCAATTCCTGACGTATCAGTTCGATGTAAAAAATAAATTGCATATTTCGCAAATGAACCGTATAGATGAAGGGAGTAAAGACCGCCCAAAAGAACACCAATCGACCGGTCATAATTTGATGTATGACCATGACCACAGTTTCGGAAACAAGGACCGTATAAAACATGGCAAGGAATCGACGATTTTGCCAAATTTCTTCTCGCCAAGCGACCTTGTTCCTTACATCGCCTTCATTCTTATTGGTTTTCAGTTGGGAGTAAATCGTCCAGAAATCTTGTAAATAGGAGCGTTTTAGAATTGATTCTAAATATGAACTAGTCACGGCTATGTCGGCAAATACCACCTTTAAGGCATCGTTGAAAAAGCCAAATGTGTCATCGGTAAAGAGGAAGACGGCATTGTTGAAGAGTGCTACGAAGGCGGTAACATTGAATACGACCATAAGCAGGCCGGACCACAAGCGAAGCCATCTTTCGGTTTTTAAACTTTCATTGTGATTATCCTTAAAGGATAATGTACAGTAGCCAAATGTTTGAAATATTTTATTGTGGAATCGCAAGAGAAACGATATTTTCGCCTTCATTGTTTCAGCTGTACTGATGGGTTGGCCTCCTGTTTGTGTTACCAATTTACCGATTGCGAATCGATAATGCGTGGCGATGTTCATAAATTACGTGGCGTTTGGGAATAATTTAATTCACAAATTGAACATTTCACATACAATAAAATGTCATACAAATGAAATGTACATATGAGATGAATTGAATCCTTTGACATGCCATCGGTTAAACTTTTATTAACATAAAAAAATCAATAATTGGAACTGTTGAATTCCAACTCATTTACGATCTATTTGTGAAAATAGGGGCTTATTTTAAACAATTTCATTATTATTTCATGTGTGTTCTAATACTTCTTTACTGTTCATCTCTAAGACTCGATAATTATATTCGTGATCATCATCAGTGGTTGACTCTGATTCAGAATATAGTAATATAGTAATGCCAGAAGAAAAGCATGATTAATATAAAACACTCATTCAACATCGTTCTTCTCCTGCCGTACAAATACCAATATGCACGCCTATTTTAGATTAAATATATTTTTTAAGGTTTACGAAACATAAAATTTAAAATTTGTTCTTTTTTTTTAGTTTTTTTCGTTTGTATTTTTTTGGTCTGTAATCAATATTTGATTTGAACTGGGATATTGTCCTGGCTCAAGACCATTTTGCTTCTATATTTAATAGAATGCAAATTTATTTACAAATGGCATGGTGACATTTATTACTTGGCTGCAGACTACCACGATCATGATTTCGACCATGTCAAAAGTCTTTTCAAGTGGCTTCGCAGCGACTTTTCAACATCAAACCCGGCCTCTATAAGGAGATGATTCTCACAAACGAACGAGAAGCACAACTCACTTGCCGAATTTGCGTTTAAACTATACCTGCATATACACATACTTACATATTCAACTCAATGAGATGCTTGTAGGATGACATGTGTGCTTTATTACTTGGTGCGATTTTTTCAACGCAAATTCGGCAAGTGAGTTGTGCTTCTCGTTCGTTTGTGAGAATCATCTCCTTATAGAGGCCGGGTTTGATGTTGAAAAGTCGCTGCGAAGCCACTTGAAAAGACTTTTGACATGTTCGAAATCATGATCGTGGTAGTCTGCAGCCAACCATTTGTAAATGTCACCATGCCATTTGTAAATAAATTTGCATTCTATTAAATATAGATGCAAAATGGTCTTGAGCCAGGACAATATCCCAGTTCAATTTGTTCTTTTTATAAAAAAATAATGTTGTAATTTATATAGATTACTAGCAGTACCCGGTGCTTAGCACGCGAAAAAGCCAGTTATTTGTTATTAGTTTTATCCGTCTCTTTTTTTGGATAGTTCTTATTTGATTTTCTTTTGGTGGATATAGATAAATCTAAAATAGTAATTTGGAAACCTCCTATTAGATAGCACTCATATTCAGTCAAAGGAATGTGCACTATTTTAGCTGAACTCCCGTCGTATGTATAATTACCATTTTCTACTCAGTTTTGAAAAAACTTTTTGTCCTCGACCTCATATTTCTAGATGCAGCCGGCCACTTTATAACTTTTTGCACCTCTTTCCCACAAAATACACATTTTGAAAATTCACTATAGGTAACATGTGTTTTTGTTTCCCCTTTATTTGGTACCACGTTGGTACCTCATCATCCCAGCATCCTCCTTATAAGTACAAATTTTGTAATATCCATTTATGTTCCGCGTTTACATAATTAAAGGGTTGTATATCATTTTATCCCTTTATGTCCCGCGTACAAATTTCGACAAATCCAATTTGACTGCGCTTCCACGTGGTTAGAGGAATTTACATATCAAATTTCACGATTCTAGCTGCAGTACTAAATTTGGTACCATTTTTATCCCTTTTTTCCTGCAAATTTCGAAAAATAGATTTTTGTTGCAAGTCTACGTTGTCATAGGAATATACACACCAAATTTCACGACTATAGCTGCAATATTATAGTTGGTACTATTTTTATCCCGCTTACCCTTTATAAGTACAAATTTCAAAAATTTATTTAGATTTGTGCTTCTACGTTGTCAGAGGAATTTACACGCCAAATTTCACGACTATAGCTGCAATACTTTAGTTGGTACTATTTTTATCCCTTTTTGTCCTGCTCATACCTTATAAGTAAAAAATTTCGATTGCGCTTCTACGTTGCCAGAGGAATTTACACTCCAAATTTCACGACTATAACTGCAATACTATAGTAGGTACCATTTTTATCCCTTTTATCCCACTCACCCCTTTAAGTATAAATTTCGAAAAAAAACCATTAAGATTGTGCTTCTATGCTGTCAAAGGAATTTACACATCAAATTTCGCGACTATAGCTGTAATACTTAAATGAGTACCACTTTTACCCTTCAAATTACAAATTTTGAAAAATACAATTTTAATGCGCTTATACATGGTCATACCTAATTGCACAGCACTAGCTGTAATACTTTAGTTGGTACCATTTTTTGTCCCGCTCACCCCTTATAAGAAGAAATTTCAAAAAAAAATCCATTTATGTTGCATGTCCACGTTGTCAGAGAAATATAGATACCAATTTTCACGAATATAGCTGCAATACTTAAATTGGTACCATTTTTATCCCTTTTTGTCTCTTTCCTCCCTTAAAAGTACAAATTTCGAAAAATCCCAATTTGTAGCTCGTCTGAATGGTCATTGCAAGGAACACGCCGAATTTCATGTTTCTAGCTACTACAGTTTGGTCAGGACGAAGGTTCGATGTTTATCCATTTTTGTCCCATTTTATCCCCTAAAAGTACGAATTTCGTAAAACCCTTTCTTAGTCGACGTCTGCGTCATATTTGGGAACTACCCTGAAAATTTCATGACATGTCTGGAAGCTGGTCAATGATAAGTCAGTCAGTAACGCAACTCTTTTATATATATATAGATATAGCTTGAATAAATCCCAGGAAATGCTGAACGAATTGCCGAGAAATACATCGCGGGAATTCCCGAGAGAAAAACTCTACACAACACAGGAGAAATTTCTTTACGTAGCTTTGGTTTTGGACATATCCAAGACGAGAAAATCGTTAAGTCTAACCGAAGGCCGGCAAAGCAGGAAAGCTTTAGGGTACAACCCAAATCCGTACGGACCACCGCTGCTAGCAGCTAGCTAAACCCGCATGTCAAAATACAATGAAAATATCCCCCAAAGTTGATTGAGGAATTCATATAATGACATGCATAGTTAACTTTCTGGGAGTCATTATTCCTAGGTTAAGGTTAAGACTTATTATAATTTTGAAGAAGTAAGTAAGCGTCAGTCGGCTAAACCGAGTTATATATATCCTCACTCTCAGATACCATATGCATAAAAGTTATAAGGACTTAAATTTGACTTGGAGTCTTAATAATTTATGTGAAAGGTTCGTGACTCATGGTCCCAGCTTCACATTTATAAAACAGCTGTAAAATCATGATCAAATATCAAGCCATGGTGGATTCCGCGCTCCGGTATGGAAATTTTAGCTAGGTTAGGGACAATTGTTTGGGAGTTACTAGAAGGGACTTGGCAAAAGCATAAATATTTTGTAGGTTTAGAGTGATTATAAAAACATTTTCTAATATGAAATTGCATCTGGTTTCGACAAGCCGAATTGAAGTTATATTAGTTTTATTTTGACCAAAGATTATGTCTAATTGAGTGGGAGGTACCAGAAGGGGCTTGGCAATATCGCCCATATTTTAGGTGAATGTAGTGTCTATAAAAACATTGCCGAACATCAAATTTCATTTCAAATCCCCCCATATTATGTAGCTTAAAGTGAAGATAAAAACTTTATCATATACCAACACATATCTGATTTCGAATATCTGTTTGGAAGTTAGATTGGTTTTAATTTAACATAGGAATATGAATTTTTTGTGTGGGAGGTAGACATGGGCGCGACTCACGTGAATTGCGTGATTGACGCGTGAATCAGGAACGAAAAAATGTTCGTGCGTGAGTCTAATTTCTTCGTGAGTCATGTGATTTTTGCGTGAGTCCCACTTATTTATATATATATTTTAAAGAGTTGCGTTACTGACTGACTTATCATTGACCAGCCCCTAGACCAAACGGCTGAAGTCAGGGTCATGAAATTTTCAGGGTAGCTCCCAAATATGACGTAGACATCGACTAAGAAAGGGTTTTACGAAATTCGTACTTTTAGGGGGGAAAATGGCCCAAAAAGGGATAAACATCGAACCTTCGTCCTGACTAAACGGCAGTAGCTATAAACATGAAATTCGGTGAGTTCCTTGCAATGGCCATGCAGACGATATACAAATATGGATTTTTCGAAATTTGTACTTTTAAGGGGCGAACGGGACAAAAAGGGATAAAAATGGTACCAACTAAAGTATTACAGCTAGAAAAGTGAAATTTGGTATGTAAATTCATCTGACCATATAGAAACGAAGTAAAATTGGATTTTTTGAAATTTGTACTTTTAAGGGGCGAGCGGGACAAAAAGTGATACAAATGGTACCAACTAAAGTATTACAACTAGAATCGTGGAATTTGGAATGTAAATTCGAAATTTTCTTATAGGGGGTGAGCAACAAGGGATAAAAGAAGTACCAACTAAAGTATTGGAGCTATAGTCGTGAAATGTGGTGTGTAAGTTCCTCTGACAACGAGAAGAGCAAATCTAAACGAATTTTTCGATTCCTCTACTTATAAACAATGAGCGGGATAAAAAAAGTACCAACTAAAATATTTCAGCTATAGTCGTGAAATTTTGTGTTTAAATTTCTCTGACTTGCAACATAAATGGATTTCTCGAAATTTGTACTTTTAAGGGGCGAGCGGGACAAAAAGGGATAAAAATGGTACCAACTTTAGTATTACAGCTAGAATCAAAAATTGTACTTAAAAGGGGGATACGGGACAACAAGGAATAAATGTGTTACCAAGTAAAGTACATATTTTTAGGGGAAGCAAAAACACATGTTACATGTTGGGAAAGAAGTGCAAAAAGTTATAAACTGGCAGGCTGAATCTAGAAACAAGAGATCGAGGATATAAATGGTTGTAATATTTTGTTCAAAACTTGGTAGAAAATTATAAAAATTATACATACGAAGTAGTTCAGCTAAAATAGTGCATATCGACAAGCACATTCCTTTGACTGTGTGTGAGTGCTAGCTAATAGGAGGTTTTCAAATTACTATTTTAGATTTATCTATATCCACCACAACAAGATTAAATAAATACTATCCAAAAACAGAGACGGATAAAATTAACAAATGACTGGCTTTTTCGCGTGCGAAGCAGCGGGTACTGCTATAATTAACTATATTTTGTTTATTCAGTTTGTTGGCTATTTTCAATAGATTGTCTTAAACGATCTGTACATAGGCAGTAACTTTAATAACTGCCCGCAAACAAAGTCAAATTAAATATTTTTTCGTAGAATTGAAACTTTGTGAATATTTATATGTTTTTCAAATATATACTTTTTAACCACATTTAATATACTAAATTTTTAATTCCTTCAAAAAAGATATTAAGCCGCTCTGATTTTTTATAATTAAACTTAAAGTAAAGTTTGAAGCTAATTTAATATAAACATGTTTAAAGGAATGAATTTTAAATTCAAAATAAAATTCACTGCACGTGTAATTTCTATTATTTAAGCAAACATTCCCTCCGCCAACACAATGCACTGAATTTATATGGGTCATCACCTTAGTGTTAGTCCATGGAGCCAATTTTGAGGGGATCATTATTATTTTTTTGTGGAAATTGTTTGCGTGATTTACGTGAATCACGCGTGATCGTGAGCAAAATTTATTTTCCCCAATTTTTAGGGGATCATTATTATTTTTTTGTAGAAATTGTTTGCGTTATTTACGTGAATCACGCGTGATCGTGAACAAAATTTGTTTTCCCCAATTTTTAGGGGATCATTATTATTTTTTTGTGGAAATTGTTTGCGTGATTTACGAGAATCACGTGATTCACGCGTGATCGTGAGCAACATATATTTTACTCACGTGAGCGTGCGTGAACGTGAGGAAGGAAAAAAATCTTCATACGTGAACGTACGTGATTCAATTTTTTCTTCGTGAGCGTGCGTGAACATGAGTCAAAAATCACTCACGCGTCCATCTCTAGTGGGAGGTGCCAGAAGGGGAGCGGCAATTTTGCCCATCTTCGAACTTAAACTAAGTTTGGGAAAAATGTTACCATGTGCATAGTTTGAATTGATTCCTTACCTCCTTTCGAGAGTTATCGTGTACACAGACAGCTTAAAAAGTCATGAAACGGATTTGGTCCAAACATACTTAAGGTGTTAAGTCACTCCTTTTATGCGTTACACTTGTTGTCTGTCCCAAATGACTACTCTATATAGAGTGAGGGTATTAAAATTATATCCTTTGGAAGTTTGTAGTCAACAGGATGAGCGAATGAAAAGCTAAAAACACACATTAACTCCATTTCATCTATAGTTTCAGGCTTATATCATCTGGTAATGGGAATTTTTTTTGGTTATATTGTTTCAGCGGCAATTTCATGCGAATTTCATAATAAATATCCGAAATTCGGGAAATAGGACTTCCTTATAGGAACAAAATACTGTCCATTAATCGAAAGTTGAATAAAATACAGTGTCGAAATTTAAAAAGCTTTGGTGTCATTGTCATTTTAAAACGCTCTTTAAAGTGCATACACACATATTTGTATGTATTTGAAAATGACACAATCTTTTCTACATGCATAATTACTTAGTTCGATCGCCTTGGGCATTAACGAAGGAAACGATCGCATTGACATCATAAATAAAAATTTATTAAAAAGTGAATAAACCCAGAATGAGGGGCAAGACACAGAAAGTTATGTTGTGTTTGTCAAGAAAGAAATTGTAATAAAATCAAAAAAAGAATCTATAAAACGTGTTGCCCCAGGTACGACAACTTAGGTAGAATGACAACGACGCCCAAAGTAACATTTTGAATTTTAAATAAGCGCAGGGAAAACGTCAACGTTCATGTCGACTGGAGACTTGAAGTTGCACCATGGCCGTAACAAATGCTTAAAATGCAACAAATGCATAAGTCACGACCGCTCCTGTTATATTATTAAATAAAAATTGAACGACAACAAGAAACTGTGAGTGAATTATATTGCTACAAATTTATCACCCACATGCCGTATGTGATAAACATCTGGAGTGGCAGTGTAAATGCCCTACAGACTACCCTTCAAGGCGAACACATTCCGTTTTTATACCCTCGCTCTACAGATTAGGAGGGTATACATCATTTTGGACAGAAAAAAGGTGTAACGTATTGAAGGAGTGACTTAAGACCCCAAGTATGTTTGAACCAAATCCGTTTCACAACTTTTTAAGTTGTTTGATCCATGTGCGTCCGTCTGGCTGGCTGGTGTACACGATAACTCTCGAAAGGAGTTAAGAAATCAATTTAAACTTTGTACATGGTAATATTTTTTCCCAAAGTTAGTTTAGTATAAGTTCGAAGATGGACGAAATTGACACGTCCCTTCTTTTTCTTAATAATTTGTCTTTATTTCAATGAAGGGACCTCAATGCAGTGCTCCTCCTGCCACCATAAATTACTGGAAGGTATGTTAGGTGCGAATGAATTAGTGATTGATAAAGTGATATCTTGGTTTCAGTATTTAATATATTTTTTAAATTTGTATAGGATACCGATTCCTGACGATACTTTCGATTTTCAGTTATTAATATGACTTTCCCAGTTAAAGCTATGATTCAAGGTGATACCAACATATTTCACACTTTCTGACTTGTTTATTAAATTACCATCAACATGTATGTCCATTACACCATCATTCCTTGACACATAAGGATTGAATCTTACAAATTTAGGTTTAGTGGCATTCAACATTAATTTATTCAATCTTAAAAATTCTAATCAAACAGCAGCTCCCTTATACCCTGCATCAAGTCCATTGCAAATATACTCAATAACATTTATTACAGCCTCTTCAGTACCAGTACCCTTTCTGAATCCATACTGCCAATCAAATAAAATATCATTGTCGTCAAGGTAATTCGAAAGCTGTTCAAATTAATTTTTCAAAAATCTTATCTATGTTTGGAGGGACCGATATTGGACGATAGTTTACAACTTTATTGGAGCTCGCGCATTTTGGAATGGGTATGATTTTGTGGACTTTTAAAATATTTGGATATTTGGCCTCTTCAATCATATTATTAAAAAGTGCTTCTGACAATGCCGACACACGTACCAACAACATGTTTGATGTAATGTTGTCGTAGCCAGGACTTTTATTTGTTTCCAAATTCTTAATAATAAATCCAATAACGGATGTGTCAGTGGCGTCAAAGTTAAAACTTGTATCTGAACGACGAAGAGTTCGAAACATATTGACATTATCACCGGAAGTTTGATCTATATTCAATCGCATATTCCTGACCGACTTGTAGAAAAGTGAACTGAACGCTGAAGCTAAATATACCTCCCACACAATCAACCAAAACTACGTAAAATTAAAGCTGTTATAACATCTATGCAAATGATCAGAATACTGTGAAATTTGATATTTGGCGATGCTTTTACAGAAGTTACATATGCATGGAATATGGGCGATATTGCCACACTCCTTCTGGTACCTCCCATACAAAGTGTCATAAACTTTGGATACAATAAAACCGACATAACATCCATCCAAATCATTTGAAATTTGATATTTGAAAATGGTTTTTATAATCACTTTCAACCACACAATTGTCTCTATCCTAGGTAATATTAAATCCTTCATAACTTCTATACTGGTACAGGGAATCCACTATGACTTGATATTTGATCATATTTTTACAATTGTTTTATAAATGTGGAAGCTGCGACCATGTGACACGAATATCCCAGTTCCTTCCGCACTAATTATCCTGTCCTACGTAAACTTTAATTCTTTATAACTTCGTGTATATGTTCTCTGAGAGTGAAGGTATAGATGTATAAGTCGGTTTAGCCGACTGTAGCTTACTTATTCGATTTGATTTTCCTTGTCAAACTCCATATTAAAAATTCCAAAATTCTGAAAAAGTGGCAAAGAGAATGTATGAAAGGCGTTTACGGCTTTGATGGTACATAAGAGCCTTTTTTCAGAAAAAAAAACATGGACCATTTTCCATAAATGTGACTGGTTTTCGCAGATGCAGTGTTGAATCGTATATGCAATGCTGTTATTAACAGCAGACATTGTTTGCTGGCCATCAGCAGGCACTTTTTCTGCTATTACAACAATTTATCTGCTATAACAGCAAATTATCTGCAGTTTTTCTTCAGCAGCCACACTGCTTAAAAGTTTTCTGGCTGCTGAAAATTGTTGGTGTTAATTAAAATTAAAAAAGAAGGGTCATTTCTATTAGTCCGAGACAAATGCTAATGAAACGCGTATTTTTCTAAAAAGCATATTTAATACATTCAACTGGTTCACAGTGGGTTAATGAATCCGTATAATAGTTATTAGATTTCTCTAAATTCTTTCCGATTATACCCGATAAGTTGAAAAACATATCTTCGAAATTTCTGATTGCACACAAAATATTTTACTCCGATTTACAATTACAACATATCTGATTTAGCGGCAACAATCGGCTTAAGCTGTCAATTAGTGTCACTAATTAAGCTATACATATATTCATTAGACATACATACATTACATAGTCTGAAACTGCACAACAATTATATTATATAAATAATATAAACGCATTAATCTATAAGCAAAATCAAATAAGCATACCCTTAAAGTAATAAATAAAAAGTTATAAAGCCGTTTTAAATGAAGTTGTAATGTTTGGAGCAAAATAACTATACGGCGTTTGAGAATAGAGAATTTTTGTTTTTAGTTTAGGGCATAGAAATGAAAAATAGACTTCTTGAAAATAATCCAAAACTGATGAAAAACCATGTTGAAATTTATATAAAATATAAATCACTCAATAGTGATATCAAAATATTTATTACGGAATTAAAAAGACCATAAATCAAACCTATTCTCCCTAAAATGGTTAGCGGACTCAAACTATTATAAGGCAACTTTTTAGAATTAAACATTTTGTGGCAATGGCAATGGATCTCCTACAATTTAGGAATTCAGTACAAATTGTCTAAAGGTCATTTTAAACACACGGAATATTTGCGCAAAACATGCAATGCCATGAAAAAATTTTGCATTCGTGATTTTACACAATACGTTTTTGCACAAATGTCTTAATCTTGTACTCGATTACGGAATTGAAAAGTTAATTTTAAACCATAAATCAAAAATTCCTAACGCCTTTAAAATAGTATAACATAGCTATCGCACACGTCGAGAACGCCCGATGCTCGTCGCCTGACGCTATGAAAAAGTGAAACTTCAAAACCAAAAAGAAAAAACAGAACGTAACAGAAAAAATAAAACAGGCGTAATTCAAAATTAATTAGAAATAAATGAAGTTGCTGTCAAAAGAAACGAAAGCTTCCTCTGGAATTACAATGTAAGTATTTCTGTGTATTAGACAATGTTGTTCATTGAATTTGTTGCTAATATTTATTTTACTACCGCAAACAATTTTTCCTATTGTGAACGAAAAGACCGCGAATAAAATGCGAAAAATAATAAATTACATGCATCTTATCAAATGTTTATTTTTATTGCAGACAGTATATTTGCAATATTTACCAAAAATATTTGTGGGTCGGAATGTATAAGTTTGTAACGACATTCGGTCAACGCCACAGCAAGTTAGGTAAGTAACTTGACGTTATTTTTTGTATTTAGCAGAGTAAGTAGGTATGTACACTCAAAGGAATTTGTCAGTAAAAGAAAGCAAAAAGACTGCTGAAAGAGCAGATTTTCTGCTGGGAAAGAGACAGCAGATTTGTATCTGCTGAAATAGCAAACAACCGTTTGCTGTTTTTACGAAAAAAGAAAAAAAACTCTATCTTGAAACTTTAAGTATATGTACAGAACAGTATGGCCAGGATATTAAAGAGTGATTTTTTTTAGGTTAGGATTTTCATGCATTAGTATTTGACAGATCACGTGGGATTTCAGACATGGTGTCAAAGAGAAAGATGCTCAGTATGCTTTGACATTTCATCATGAATCGTCTTACAAACGAACAACGCTTGCAAATTATTGAATTTTATTATCAAAATGCGTGCTCTGTTAAGAAAGTTCATTGCGCGCTTCCATTTTATGGTCAGTTTAATCGACCCACTGAAGCGGCTATTCGGGCTATTGTGACTAAATTTCGCACCAAATTTACATTGTTGGACATTAAACCACCAACACGCTTACGTAGAGTGCGAACTGAAGAAAATATCGCAGCTGTATCGGCCAGTGTTAATGATGACCACCAATTTTCGATTCGTCGCCGTTCGCACCAATTGGGTCTCTGTTACTCAAAAACGTGGAAATGCCAAAATTGGACTAAGCGGATGGACCACCTAAGACGCAGCCGCGGTCAACATTTAAATGAAATTATCTTCAAAAAGTAAATGTCATGGACCAATCTAACGTTTCAAATAAAGAACCGATGAGATTTTGCAAATTTTATGCGTTTTTTTTTTTAAAAAAGTTATCAAGCTCTTAAAAAATCACCCTTTATAACACAATTTATTACCACTGAAAGATATTGCGATTGTCTTTTTAATGATACGCATATTGTCCCAAGCTAATATAAAAGGAAATTCGAGTTAAACTCATTTTCGCCGTCAATCTGAAAGACTTTAAAATTATGAACGTTTATTTTTTATCTATTTTCATATTTTAAGTAACAGCAGCCATTTTTAGCAGACTGCAAACTCTTTAGCTGTGAGAATGCTGATGCAAGATTGCATAGAAACTGCTGTTATGGCAGAAAAACTACTGTAATAGCAGAAAATTGTCTGCTGATGACCAGCAGGCAATCGCTGCTGTTAATAACAGACTTTTTTCTTTAAGTGTACCATTTAATTAATTTCAAATAATTCTTATTTATATATACTATTATAAAAACTTATCGGAAATAAAATGTGGATATATTTATTTGTAAAAAGGGGGTCAGGCTGCGTAATTCACTAAAACATGTTTGTTGTAACAATATATTTGCTGTTTTGGGCAAATAATATGCTTCAATTCAATAGCAGAAACATTCTGCTAAAACAGCTACAATTGTCTGCCGTAACAGCAGGAAAAAATTCTGCTAAAACAAGCTTTCTCTTTTTCAGCAGAAAAAGTCTGTTGTTACAGCAGTCTTTTTTGCTGTTTTTAGGAGTTTATAGTCGAACTTAAATGAAAGTCTAATTCTTGAGATTTAGTGTGGAGTAAGAAATCAGACGATATGCTATGACAAAATTAGAGCAGTAGATTTATTACCTTGGCGTTTTATGGAGCCACGGAAGATACAGCACAGATGTGATACTGTGGCCCCGGTCAAAATATTTTCTCTCTCTTAAAATTATGATATATTCGGAGACTGAAGTAGAAGAAGAGGAACTCGTAGTTTTCTGTTATCTGCTATAACAAAAATACATTTAAAATACATATTTAAATAGCTGTTTGTTTCTCTTTAGATATTAGCAAACTTGGGCATAAATTGTATGAAGAATATCATATAGGTGGTCACGGAACCAATGGCCTGTAACAAAAAAAAAAAACATTTTGTAATTCTCAAAATATATTAACTTACCACGCCATCTTACCCTGGTCAACATGTAGCCATCCATTCTGCTGATACCGATGCCATTGATGCAAATATGCTGATGCAGGATTTGCAAAGAGAAATTTTGCAACTAAAAAAAAATAGTATACATTTATTTAAATAAAAGAATTTCAAAGTCTTAATTTTCCCGTTTTTGGAATCACATTGACAATATTGAATTTAGAAAATCTTAAATAGGACATTATGGCTATTTTTCTTTAAGACTGGATAACTAAGCTGCGATAACAAAAATCTAAATAAAATGTTAAAATTTTGCCCAAAATAAAAAATTATTTTTTAAAATTGTCGCCAAAGGCAATATCAATGTGTGTGTGAAAACATATTTTGAAAAAATAATTTTGTGTTAAAAATGCTTGACTTAGCCTGGACAATTATCCACTGTAAGTCAAAATGATGGATATCGAGGCTAAGTCTAATAAAGTCAATACAAAATATATTTTTTTGAAATTTTTTAAACGCAAATTGGTAAGTGAGTTGTGATTCTCGTTCGTTTGTGTGAATTTTCTCCTTATAGAGGCCGGGTTTGATGTTGAAAAGTCGCTGCGAAGCCACCTGAAAAGACTTTTGACATGGTCGAAATCATGATCGTGGTAGTCTGCAGCCAAGTAATAAATGTCACCATGCCATTTGTAAATAAATGTGCATTCTATTAATTATAGATGCAAAATGGTCTTGAGCCAGGACAATATCCCAGTTCAAATAAAATATTAAATACGTAAAAATTTGTTAAAAAAGATAAAAAATTTAAAATCGAAAAATACGGAAAGTAGTCAAATTTGGGCCGATATCTAAAATATATCCAATTGTCCGATTTTTAATGTTAATATCTCAAAATAATCCTTGATCCCTTGTCTAATTTTGGATTTTTACAGAACTCAAAAGTAATTGAATTTTGATTCTGAACTATTGCGCGCCGCGCCTTTGATAAGGTAGCTATGTTAGTGTTAACCAATAGTTACTACGCCTATGCTGATCAGATTCGAAATCATTTTCGTTTGCTCTGTGTGGGCGAAGGGGGCGTGTCAAAAGTGTTTTTGAGAGCTAGAAAGCTTAAAATTGTTACATACATATATACTACTGATCACGCGAAATTTGATGCTGAAGTTTGGATTTTCGTTTTGTGGGCGGAGTGGGCGTGGCAATAGTGTTTTTTCAGCTAGAAGGCTGAAAATTGGTACATATATTTATTACTGACCACGAGAAATATCAGTTTGATGCCGAAATTTGGAGTTTCATTTTGTGAGCGGAGTGGGCGTGGCAAAAGTTTTTTTGAGAGCTAGAAGGCTAAAAGTTGGTACATATATTTATTACTGACCACGAGAAAGATCAGTTTTATGCCGAAATTTGGATTTTCATTTTGTGGGCGTGGCAAAAGACTGAAAATTTGTATATATATATATATTACTGACCACGACAAAGATGAATTTGATGGCGTATTTTGGATTTTCGTTTTTGGGAAAAGTGGGCGTGGCAAACGTGATTTTAGAGCTAGAATGCTCAACGTACGTATTTACATATTACTGACCGAGAAAGATAAATATGATGTCGGATTTTGGATTTTCGTTTTGTGGGCGGTGGGGGCGTGGCAAAAGTGTTTTTAGTGCTAGAAGGCTGAAAATTACTGATCACGATAAAAATTAATATGAAACCTGATTTCAATTTTAACATAGGAATATGAACCCTTTATGTGGGAGGTACCAGAAGGGGCGTGCCAATACATTATGTTTTTCTTTTTTTTCACTGAACCAACACTCAGGGGATGTCCCCTATAAATGCAGTGCATTGCGTTGGTAGAAGGAAGATAAGGTATTGGAAGGAGGACACTACTCCCGTCTGTTGACATCTGTTTCGAATCTCTCAATGTCGTAATTGGAGGGAAAGATATTTGCCGGAAGTCGTTTCCAGATACGGATAGTACGGGCGAAGAACGAATTTATTCTGTAATGTGTAGTGCGGCCGGTTGTCCAATCGACAACAAATGGGTGAGCGTTCCTGGAGAGTCGCGTATATCTACCAAACGTTCTCACGGGCGGTACAAGATCACGATTTTCCAAAGAACAAACACCATGAAAGTATCGATAGAACAATGACACACAACCAACATTACGACGGTGTTCAAGGGAGACAATAGAATTGGATATCCTACCATCACCTATCAACACCATCGCCTGGACACGGTCAAGTAGCTCCAGTGATGAAGCTGGAGCACCCGACCATATATTGGAGTTGTATTCCATCTTAGGTCTGATGTAGGTAGTGTAGATATTGATCAGATCAGAGGGTGTGAAATATTTCTTACATCTTTTTAAAAAGCCTAAACATTTGAAGGCATCTTTCGACACATCAAATACATGTTTTGTCCAACGAACATCACATTGTATTTTTATGCCAAGAACAACGAGAGCTTCTGATTGCTCAATATCTGCACCGTTCATTAAAATCGACGACACCGTTGGATCAGTGAATCGCTTGTGAGACAACAAGGAGCACTGGGTCTTACGTGCATTAAAATCTACTCCATTCTCTCGACCCCATTCAGAAATGGCCATCAAATCCTGGCTAAGTGACTCATCCATCAATCGCCTTTTATCCTCAATTTCTTGACGACTTGGTCTATGATCGAATGAGTTGCTGTCATCCACGAATGAGTATATTGGATTCTCAGTCCAATCCAAGAGGTCGTCGATGAAAATAAGAAAAAGGGAGGGGGAAAGGACAGAGCCCTGTGGTACTCCTGCGGTTAACCTATGCTCGTCTGATGATAACCCATCTACAACAACACGTATAGTGCGATCTCTGAGAAAGCTCGATATAAATCGAGAGAAGTCACTACCAACACCAAAAGCGATAAGCTTTGATATGAGTGCGCCGTGCCAAACTCTATCAAAGGCCTTGGAGATATCTAGAGCAACGACCTTACTCTCACCAAGCTTGTGAATAGATCGATTCCACTTTTCGGATAGCAGTGTCATCAGGTCTAGCGTAGATCGATTTCTACAGAAGCCATACTGTCGATCATTAAGTAAGTCATTAGTTTCTAAATACCTCACAAGATGGTGGTTAACCATACTCTCCATAACCATCGAAAGCGCTGAGCAAATCGCGATCAGTCGATAGTTAGCAGGATTATTAGCCTCACCTTTTTTAGGGATGAATTTGTTCCAAACATACTCGATTGAAATCCATATCATTTTTAGTCCAGATTAGTATAGGCCCTTTCAGAAGTGTCATAAACAATTCAATAGTCTCGTTTTTGACAATTATTTGAATGCTAATTTCGGTATAATCGAGTTCGTACTGTATATTTATGCTTGACCGAGTAGTGCCGAAAATAAATATAAAATTTGAGGTCTGTCCAAAATCAAGACTTTCCCCATGTTGGGGATAAATACAAGAACACACTCATATCATTCTCACCTGGACGCTGACGACGGCATTGTGACTATTGAACTGACTGATGATACAGTGTAAATTGAGGGTAATAAATTTAATCTAAATATATGACAAAGTATAACAATTCATTGAAAATATTTAAAAACATGATATCCATAATCTTACCACATCCATTGAACTTTTCGAGGTGATTAAAAACATCGGTATCTGTATACAAGCCGGTATTAATAGAATAATTTCTAAAATTCGAAATAAAATTAAATAAATAATATACAGATGACGGTTTAATACCGGGTCTATTTGTATAGAAGAATAAGAACGAAAAATGTGTGGTTGTCCGCAACTTGGTATGTTGTTCTATGAATACATTTTAGGTGCGGACAATCGGAAATTCTCTTTCCAAACCGATTTAATGCAGTACATACCGATTTTATTCCCACCCCTATAAACTGTGTAATAGCCGAAGTATGTGTCGACCAAGACCCGCACATAGATCATCAAAAGCACGGCTATGATAGAGAAACCAAATGATTTTTGAAAATATTCATACATTTCATAAATCAACTGATATGTCCTTTGCTTTTCTGCTATTTTCGAACGTAAAAACTGCTCGAAACCTCTAAAGCCTGTACCGTATGCCTGAAATCGGGAATAGTCCACCATCAGACTCAAATCATGCTGGAGCTTAACCAATTCCTGACGTATCAGTTCGATGTAAAAAATAAATTGCATATTTCGCAAATGAACCGTATAGATGAAGGGTGTAAAGATAGTCCAAAACAGCACCAAATGTCGGGTCATTTCTTGATACATAACAAAGATGATCATGACCACAATTTCGGACACAATGACCGTATAGAACATGGCAATGAATCGACGATTCTGCCAAATTTCTTCACGCCAAGCGACCGTATTCCTTTCATCATCTTCATAATTATTGGTTTTCTTTTGTAGTTTAGAGTAGATCGTCCAGAATTCTTGTAAATAGGAGCGTTTTAGAATCGATTCCAAATATGAACTAGTCACAGCTATGTCGGCAAATACCACCTTTAAGGAATCGTTGAAATAACCAAACATATCTTCGGTAAAGAGGAAGGCGTCATTGCTGAAGAGTGCTACGCAGGTGGTAACATTGAATACGACCATGAGCAGGCCGGACCACAAGCGAAGCCATCTTGCGGTTTTTAAACTTTCATTGTGATTATACTTAAAGGATAATGTACAGTAGCCAAATGTTTGAAATATTTTATTGTGGAATCGCACGAGATACGATATATTCGACTTCATTGTTTCAACTGCACTGATAGGTTGGCCTCCTGTTTGTGCTGCCAATTTCGCAATTGCAAATCGCTAATGTGTGGCGATGTTGATAAGTTTCCTTAGGCAGTGGCGTATGCGAATAATTTAAATGGATGCTATTACCCCAAATCACAAATGGAACATTTCACATAGAATCTCGAATAATGGGATCCTTTGATATACCAGGGCGCTAATCACGGCTACATTCGATATATCGATTTTAAATTAAAACTTTAATGTAAAAGGAATAAAAATTTCAAAAAAAAACTAATATGATGCTGGAATAACGTATATTGGAAGTAATCTCAATTGATTTAGAATTTTTGCCGACAAAAGAAAACGCATTCAGATTCTTACTTTCTCGATTTCAAATGCCGTGATTAGCCCGCACGATTTGCTTGCTAAATTCGTACTTTTTATACACTCCACGAGAGTATTGTTTGTAACACCCAAAAGGAAGCGGGATAGACCCATTGTTAAGCATACCGATCGACTTAGAATCACTTTCTGAGTCGATTCAGCAATGTCCGTCTGTCTGTCCGTCCATCTATTGTTGTAATCAAACTACAGGTCGCATTTATAGTCCGATCTTAACAAAAATTGGCACAAGTAAGTTTTGTGGATCAAGGATGAACGCTATTTAATTTGAGGCAAACCGGTTCAGATTTAGATATAGGCTCCATACAAATGTCGCTCCCGATTTGACATTTTCCGCTCTAGAAACGACATATTGTACCCGATTTTCTTTAAATTTGACACAACATCTTACAATCCAACTAGAAACACCTATGCAAAAATTGGGTAAGATCGGTTCAGATTTAGATATAGCTCCCATACAAATGTCGCTCCCGATTTGACTTTTTCTGCTGTAGAAACCACATATTTTAACAGATGTTCTTCAAAATTGGCAAAACGTCTTATATTTCAACTAGAAACACCCACGGTGAAAATGAGCCAGATCGGTTCAGATTTAGATATAGCCCCCATACGAATTTCACTCCCGATTTGACTCTTTTCATGTTAGATACCACATATTACAACAGATTTTCTTCAAACTTGGCAAAACATCTTATATTTAGACTAGAAACACACCAAATGAGCTAGAGCGGTTCAGATTTAGATATAGCCCACATACGAATTTCACTCCCGAGTTGAGTTTTTCCGCTCCAGAAACCACATATTTTAACAGATTTTCTTCAAATTTGACAAAATATCTTATATTTCCATGAGAAACACCCAGGATGAAAATGAGTCAGATCGGTTCAGATTTATATATAGCTCCTAAACAAATTTCGCTCCCGGCATGATTTTTCCGCCCCAGAAACCACGTATTTTCACCGAATTACTTCAAATTGAGAACTAGAAGAACCTATTGTGAAATGGGTCACTTCATTCCATGTTTGGATATAGCCCTGATACAAATATTCTTCTCGATTTGGCAAATTGAACCAGGAACCTTTGATTAGGAAACATACAAAAATTCTTCCCGTTTTCACTTTTTTCCGAATTGAATTGTATTCTTATAGAAAGTGGAGTTCATCATATAGTCGGCCCCGCCCGACTTTAGCCTTTCCTTACTGGTTTGGGTTGTAATTGGGTAAAAATGGATAAAACTTGTACGAATCAAACGGCTGAAGTTGGAATCATGAAATTCGTAGAAGTGCAAAATGAGGAAATTTTTTCGAAATTTAAAGGGTAAATTGAAAAAATGATACCAACATTAGGACTGTTCGATTGGGCTTACTAGCTTAATATTCGTATGGAATTTACTCGCTTTATAAGGAAGTAGCGTACTACTCTCTTAGTTACCGAGTAAGGTGGTGCCAGATTTTTATCTCTGATTTATTTAAATAAAACCAATGGATAAAAATGTTGCCATCTTATCAAGTCTCTTTATTTTAAGCTAGTAATCGTACAATCGAACAGGGCTAATATATACTCGGTGTGTATATTCTTCGCGTCTACACAATAATTTTACAAAGTTTATACTTTTAAGGTGGAATTGGGAAAAACGAATAAAAATGGTATCGAATTTGGAATCATGAAATTTGCTGATTGATTTTGTCGAAATTTGAACTTTTATGAAGAAGTGGAACAAAAGGGATAAAAATGGTACCGTCCAAAGTATTGCAGCTGGAATTGTGAAATTCGGTGTGTACATTCCTCTGACTACGTAGACGTGCAACATAAATTGATTTTTCAAATTTTGTTTTTAAAGGGAAAGAAGGGGGAACGTCAAATTGGATCTAAAAGTTGGGCGAAGCGGGATAAAAATGTTACCAACAAGAGTGTGACACGAAAAGAGGGATAAAAATGGTACCTATCAAAGTATCGAATCTGGAATCGTGAAATTTGGGCGAAGCGGGATAAAAATGTTACCAACAAGAGTGTGGCAGGGACAGAGGGACATAAATGGTATCTATCAAAGTATCGAATCTGGAATAGTGAAATTTGGGCGAAGCGGGATAAAAATGTTACCAACAAGAGTGTGACAGGGAAAGAGGGATAAAAATGGTACCTATCAAAGTATCGAATCTGGAATCTTGAAATTTGGTGTATACAGTCCTCTGACTATGCAAATGAATTACACAAATTGATTTTATCGAAATTGGAACTTTTAAGGAGTTCGGTAAGGGGTTTGGTAAATTCGGTATGTACATTTCTCTGGCTACATAGACACACAACATAAATTGATTTTTCAAAATTTGGGGAGATAAAAGGGATAAACTCTTAAGGAGGAAACCGGATAAAAATGTTACCAACAACAGTTTGACAGCTTGAATCGCGAAATTATCTGTCAAAAATATATAATATTTAACCCCGCAACAAATATGTACCAAAAAATGTCTATAAAAAAATAATAAAGGGGTAAAATTTACCCCACGCCCCAAAGGATAAGGAGGAAGCGGGAAGAGGGAAGCAGGATAAAAATGACACTACTAAGTGTTTGATATGGAATCTGGGATACAAATTGTGAAAGTCGGTGTGGACTTTAAAGTGATCAAAGGAAGTCATATTTGCGACCAAATGAAGTCGTATTTTCTCGACAATGGAAAACACAAGTAGAAGCACGACACATAGGATAGAAGGGGAGGCCTTCGCCGTTTTTTTTTTCAAACCGCTGGAGTAACAAAGTCAATGATTTGGTTTCAAAAATTATTTTTTATTTAAAGACTTACATCTGTCAGCTTCCATTTTTATACCCTCCACCTCCAGGATGGGGGTATACTAACTTTGACATTCCGTTTGTAACACCTTGAAATATCGACCTGAGACCCTATAAAGTATATATGTATATTCTTGATCGTCATACAATTTAAGACGATCTGGCCATGTCCGTCTGTTGAAATCACGCTAGCATCTAAACGAAAGGAGCTAGAACGTTCAAATTTTCCATAAATGCGTCTTATAGTCGTAGATCGGTTGGAATTGAAATGGGGCGAAATCGGCCCAAAGGGAAAAATTTTCCCCTCACAAGGACTAAAAATACCCATAATAATCCCTAATATTTTAGCATATTTAAACATGTTTTTTTAAATATGTCTGATGTCCACTGATTGCATAGACAAGTAAAATACACGGATTTTTCAAAATTCTTACATTTTGGGGTTAAAATGAAAAAGGGGATAAAATAGTACCAATCAAATGACCGCAGCTAGAGTCATGAAATTCGGAATATACATTCCTCTGACTGTGTAGACACGGAAAATAAACTGATTTTTTGAAATTCGTACTTTTTGGGGTCAAAATAGAAAAAGGGGATAAAAAAGTACCAACCAAATGACCGCAGCTAGAGTCATGAAATTCGGAGTATACATTCCTTTTACTATGTAGACATGAAAAATAAAAGGTTTTTTTTCGAAATTCGTACTTTCAAGGGATACAATGGGTACGGAGGGATAAAAATGGTACCAACCAAACGGCTGCAGCTAGAATAATGAAATTCGGTGTATACATTCCTCTGATTGTGTAGACACTTAAAATAAACAAATTTTTCGCAATTCGTACTTTTTGGGGTTAAAATGGAAAAAGGGGATAAAAATGGTACCAACCAAATGGACGCAGCTGGAATCATGGAATTCGGTGTATACATTCCTATGACTGCATAGACACGCAAAGTATTTTTTTTCCAAATTCGTAATTTTTCTTTTACGGCAAGAATTGGTTGCATCATGAAGTTAGGTTATTTTGCACTATGTACGTCTGATAATGGATTTCCAAAATTTGTACTTTTGAAATTAAAATAGAATGGAAATACAACCAACTGTAGCACCCACTATCTACCAATATTTATGGTATTTAAGCTTATTGAAAATATAAATATAAGAATATTTATTTTTTGATTTGTAATAAATAATTAAAATATTATATTTATTTATAAAATTATTTTTTCAATATTTGTATTTGTTTTTGTTTGGCTATATTAAAAAATTTAACTTTTCCTGCAATATTACTGCACTTCTACGAAACCCGACAACCTCTGTGGAATGCAATCCATGGTGGAGGGTATATAAAGTTCGGCCCGGCCGAACTTTACGCCTTTTTTACTTGTTATAGTTTCTATTATTTTTTTAAGTTTTTCAAAGTAAATCAAAACGCTGAAAATGCAGTTTTTTTGTTAGTGAATTTTACATATTTTTGTCAGGGATTGATTGAAAGCTGTAATTTATTAAAAATAATTCATACATTATTTGTATACCACAAAGTATTGCAAATAAGAAATAAATAACTCATGAAAAAATGCTTCAAAATGCTCCACTGTTTTATTCAGTACCACATTTATACTGCTGCGAAAGGTCTTTCGTTTTCCATACAAACAGAAAAGTTCAAAGTTGGTGGTATAGGGGCATGATCAATAACTGCAAGAACTATAGGTTGTTTCGATTTTATAGCTTTCGTTAATTCTGAGTACGTGTGCATGATACTTTAATTTAGTTCGATGCAGCCATTAAGGCATTGCCTTTTTAAAACGTTCATTAAAAGTCCATACATACATATTTGTACGTATTTCAAAATGACACAATCGTGTCTACATGCATAATTAATTAGTTCGATCACCTTAGGCATCGACGAAGGAGCCGATCGTATGTACGTCAAACACCACACATAATTACAAAATCACAAAAAGAACAAACCCAGAATGAGGGGCAAGACACAGAAAGTGTGCTGCACCTTATGTTGTGTTTGTCGAAAAAGAAATTGCAACAAATTCAAAAAAAAAGCATATAAAACGTGGTACGATAACTTAGGTAGAATGACAACGACGCCCAAAGTAACATTTTGAATTTTAAATATGCGCTGTGACGCCGAGAAAAGTCAATGTTCATGACGACTGGAGACTTGGCTGGCAGCATGGACATAACAAATGCATAAGTCACGACCGCTCCTGGGTTATATAAAATAAAAAATAAAAGTTGAATGACAACAAGAAACTGTGAATGCATTACATTGCTACAAATTTATCACCCACATACCATAAGTGATAAACATCTGGAGTGGCAGTATAAATGCCCTACAGACAATAAGAAGTTCCAATGTGAAATAACTAAAAGCAAACCAGTAAAATATAAACATGTATACCCAGAAAAAAGTGAACCCTATAACGAGTTAAAATTAACTAAAATTTAGGAAAATTGAGCTTCGTATAGCACTAAAGCAATATTTCCTCATAACAAGTTCAAACTTTTCCTTGAGTGTAGTACTTGCTTTGAACTTGCTTCTACAGGGTTTTCCAACATGAGGTGTTATTTTGGTATTCAAAGAAAAATTCCATTTTTTTGAGATAAATGATCGGATGTTTATTTTATAATAAAGATGCCGTTAATAATGAAAAACAATATCAGCCAAATGGCCACCACGATCACGCTTACAAGGCCATATCCTTTTCATGAAATTTTCCATAACCAATGTGGCTGCCCTATGTCCTCGATAGCCTCACGAATTCTATCTTTGAGGTCTTGTAACGACGCTGGGCTGTTGGCGTAGACCTTATCTTTCACGTGGCCCCAAAGGAAGAAGTCGCAAGGTGTTAAATCTCAAGATCTCGGTGGCCAATTGTGATCACCTCTTCGAGAGATAACACGGAAACTTTTCCCGTAAAAGAGCAATGGTTTCGTTGCTTGTGTGGCACGTAGCGCCGCACAGAGGGTTGAAATCGCCAAAAATGGAGATTAATTCGGGGAAGCCTTCGGGTTAGCTAATATTTATATTTTTTCAATATTTATATCAAAATCAGTAAAAGAAAACACAATTTGAGTACAATTTAGTGGAAAAGTGGTTTTCTTGGAAAATAAATTAATAATCCGTCCGTGTATATATTCTTGTTATCGAAGTACAAGTCGCAATTATTATCCAATCCCAATAGAACTTGATACAGCTAATTTTTTCGCATCAATGACGGACGCTATTAAATTTGAAGCAAATCAGTTCAGATTTAGATATATCTTCCATACAAATGTCACTCCCGATTTGACTTTTTTCGCTCTAGATACCACATATTTTAACCGTTATTGTTCAAATTTGGCACAGCACGTTATATTTCAACTAGAAACTGGTGAAAGTGAGTCACATCGGTTTAGATTTAGGTATAGCTCCCATACAAATGTCTTTCCAGATTTGACTTTTCCGCTCTAGTAACAAACTTGTTTACCCAATTTTGTTCGCATTTGGCACATAACGCTATATTGCACCTACGAACAGCTGTAGTTAAATTTGGTGACATCGGTCCATTGTTTGATAAAGCCCCCATACAAGTGTCCCACCAGATTTGGTGACTTGCTCATAAATGACAATGTTTCGAATGTGTCCGACAATTAAACTGTCGAGGATATTTCAATACATTTTGAAACATTGAAACATTTTTTGGTAGTAAATTACTTTAAATAGGATAGAAGATGTAGGGTATCATATAGCTGGCATCACCCGACTGTAGTCTTTCCGTACTTGTTATACCCTACACCACTTCGTTTTTGTATAGGGATGTTTATAAATTAAGATTTATTGTGCAACTTGGAATCTCATTCTGCTTCTGTGAATGTTTTTCATGAGAAATAAATGTTTCATTTAAGTGTTAAGTAAATAAAAAGACTTAAATATTAAGTTTTCGTCATATTAAAAATTACAGTTGTACAAAACAATTTAATGTATACGTACCCATAAAGAGTGGCTATTTTCACAATTTATTTAATAAAATAAATTAGCGCAAAAACACGCAACATGTAATTGCGGAATATTGAAGCTAACACATTGTAATTTAATTAGAATTTCACCAGCTGGCGTTATGTTACAGAATTCGCATTTAAAACTCCACATATATTTTGAAAATACCTTTAATTTAGACATATTTTCAAAAAATTTTTAATAATATTTTTACAATACTTTCGTTAAAACATTTTTTTGTAAAAATACTCTAAAATAACTGAACTTGAAGAGGTCATAATCAAAGTGTTACTTTTATCAATGGGCAAAAAGATATTAACCTTTAAAATATGTCAATTTGAACTTTTCACAACTGATCGCGAAAATATCAAAAATTTCTTGACTTTAAGGTAGTGCAACTGGGAAAGTAAATAACACATGTCATTGATATTTTCGGTAGTGATGTAGAATTTTATATTCTTTACTCGTATAATAAAAATTTTTCAAAAAAATAAATTTTGATTTTTGAAATTATCTCCATTTTTGGTGATTTCAACCCTCTGTGCTTCGTCTGGTTCAAAGTAAACGTTGTCCAGATCAGTACCATCCAACTCCGACCATAAAAAATCATTAATTATCTCTCGATAGCGCAATCCATTCACCGTAACTGTTGATCCAACCTCATTTTCGAAAAAGTAAGGTCCAATGACCCCGCCGGACCATAAACCGCACCAAACAGTCACACCCTGAGGATAACAATAACTCTTGGGTTTCCGAGCCCCAGATGCGACAATTTTGCTTGTTGACGTAGCCACCGATGTGGAAATGGGCGTCATCAGTCAAGATGATTTTTTCGATGGAATTCCGGATCATTTTCATTCATGAATTTTAATAATTTCAATGCATTGTTGAAGCGTGTATTGTTTCATTTTTAGTTTCTACTTGTCAAATGTCAAAGAATAAAAGCTTCAAAAGTGACAGCTACCGAAATACCGGGTGATTCAAAATAACACCTCTTGTTGGAAAACCCTGTAGTTCAATTTTCCTCAAACCAAGTAAATATTTACTCAAACTAAGGAAAATTCCAGTAAGTTTTTCCTCAAACCAAGTACATTTTTCCTAAATCTAAGTATTTTTTCCTAAAACCAAGTAAATTTTTACTAAATTCAAGTAAATTTATCCTAAAACTAAGTAAATTTTTCCTAAAACCAAGTAAATTTTTACAAATCTAAGTAAAATTTTGATGAAAAATTTAAACTGAGGAAAATTTTACTTGATACAAGAAAAAAAAGAACTTAAAATAAGTTCAACTTATCTGAAAATAATTCAAACAAATGATTTTGCTTCGGAGTATGCAAAACTGACACAAAAATTGGCAACATGAAATATTTCTCAAAAAATTGCCATAATAGTTGAGCATTAATCCATGATTGCTACGAGTGGTTGTTTAGAATAATACTTGAAGTATTTAAGAAATAAGTCTCGACAAACGAATGAGAATTGCTTCTTAGATTAATATTCAAAAGTTTTCTAAACAACTTGAAGTGATTTTTATAAGTTCATTAATACTTAAATTTATGAAGAACTCGGTATAAATTTCAGTAATTAATTTTAAGAAAAAAATCATTTTTAGTTAAAATTTCCTAAATGAAATTTTTTTATACAGGATTTATACTTAAATCCTGGGACATTTTTTTCCACACAAGTATGAATTTACTCAATTGTAAGAATTTTTTTATCAGATCCCATGAAATGTTTTTAAGTAAATTTACTACCCTATTTCTAGTAAATGAATTATTTGCTATGTCTTTGAAATAAGGAAACTTTACTCATACTTAGTTAATCTTCCTATTTTTAAGGAAATTTTTACTAAATATATATTATTGAACTAAATTGGAGTATGGATTTTACTCAAAATTAGGAATTCTATTATTCTGAGTGTAAGTAAGCTTCAGTCTAAACCGACTTACTCTCAGAGAATATATATACGGAAGTTATAAGGGCAGGATATTTTGTGTGGAAGTTACATTTCGTCCACATTTATAAAGCAATAGTGGATTCCATGCACCAGTATATAAATATGAAGGATTTAATAATTGTGTATGTTTAATGCAATTGTGTGTGAGGTTCAAGTAGGGTACGTGGCTAAAGCGTAAATGTTTTTAATGTTTAAACTGATTATAAAAATATTTTTAAACATCAAATTTCAAACGATTTTCAATCAAATTTCACAGTGTTCTGATCATTCGTATGCTCGTTATACCAGCTTTAATTTTACATAGTGTAGGATGATTTGTTTGAAAGGTACTAGAAGGGGAGTGGCAAACCCGCCATATTTAGTACACTTACAGTGATCATAAAAACATTAGCATATACCAAATATATAGCTGATTCCGAATATCCGTGTTGAAGTTATATAGGTTTTAACTTAACATTTGAATATGGACCATTTTTGTGGGAGGTACCAGAAGGGGCGTGGCAATTTCGCCCATCTTCGGACTTAAACTAAATTTGGGAAAAATAGTGCCAAGTGCAAAGTTTGTATCGATTCCATAACTCCTTTCGAGAGTTATCGTGTACACCAGCCAGACAGACAGACGGACAAGACTCAAACACCTTAAAAAATGGTGAAACGGATTTGGTCCAAACATACTTAGGGTCTTAAGTCACTCCTTCCATGCGTTACACTTTTTTTCTGTCCCAAATGTCCCTCCTACTATGTAGAGTGAGGGCATAATGAAAATTTGTGTCTGAAATCTAAAAATGTATTTTTATACACTCCACCGATCGACTTAGAATCACTTTTTGAATCGATTTAGCAATGTCCGTCTGTCTGTCTGTCGGTTCATCTATTCTTGTAATCAGAGTAGAGGTCGGAATTGTAGCCAGAACCTGATGGAACTTTGCACAACGAAGTTTTTCGAGATAAGGACGAACGCTATTTAATATGATGAAAATCGGTTCAGATTTAGATATAGCCCCCATACGAATTTCAAACTTTTTACTCTAGATACCATATATTAAACAGATTGACAAAACATATTATATTACAACTGGAAACATCTATGGTGAAAATGTGTTAGATCGGTGCAGATTTAGATATAGCCCGATTTAACTCTTTTTACTTTAGATACAATATATTAAACAGATTGACAAAACATCTTATATAGGGTCCGCCAAATAACTTTTTTTTTTTTGAAAATGCTATAAAAAAACTACTGAATATTTCCTCAAATTTCTTTTTTTATTTGAAAGTACAATCCTTCCGATTAATAATGGAAAATAATTTCATTCAAATGGCTGCCTCGAGTACCCCACAAATAATAGTCCAACGGTTGAATAGTTGGAAAAAACGTTAGCCTTTCCTTACCTTACCATAAATTCGACACAAACGCTTTCCTTTAGACTATTTTTTGGTTTTATATCCATTTATTGAACAAATGATCGAACTTACATATATTTCCAAAGTGATACAAATTTCAAAGGTATCTTCGACAAAAATTGGAAATTTGTAAAAAAAATATCCGTATAAAAATTTCAAACATTTTTTACCACTCCTTAATATAGTCCAAATGCGCCTTTTTAATATGATTTGTTAATTACTTCGTCTATATTAAATACAGTGGCGTAGGAGCTTGAACACGTAACTTGGGCAGTAGCTGTAATCAAAAGCAGCTACCGTATCGCAACTAAGCCACAGGCATAAATATGTGGTTTACGAATAGGTCACTGCTCGAGAGGTTGATTAGGTACCCTTGGTATGCTTGGCCTTGACTAAGGTCTGATAAGCAGACAACGATAAATCTCGAATTTGACGAGGGACTTGAGAAGATTCGGTATTTATTGACGGGTTGCTCGAAAAATCGTACAAAAATATTAAAAGTGACCCAACAAAATTCATATATGTCATTTGGGAGATTTTTTATTTCATTTTCAAACCAAATATGAAGTACATATTTTTCGCCCAAAATTTATGAAAAACAACTTTAAAAACAAGTGAGGAAAGGCTAAATGATACACTCCACTTTCTGAATGAATACAATTCAATTCGATAAAAAAGTGAAAACTGGAAGAATTTTTGTATGTTTCTTAACCATAGGCTAATATGGCATGACCCAATTTGTCAAATCGAGAAGAATATTTGTATCGGCGCTATATCCAAACATGGAATGGAAGTGACCCACTTACACAATAGGTTCTTCCATTTTAAGTATAATGTGTTATACTCAATTTGAAGAAATTCGGTGAAAATACGTGGTTTCTGGGGCGGAAAAAATCAAGCCGGGAGCGAAATTTGTATGGGAGCTATATATAAACCTGAATCTGTCTGGCTCATTTTCACCCTGAATGTTTGTAGTGGAAATATAAAATATTTTGCCCAATTTGAAAAAAATCTGTTAAAATATGTGGTTTCTAGAGAGGAAAGACTCAAATTGAGAGCGAAATTTGTATGGAAGCTATATCTGAACCGATCTGACCTATTTTCACCATAGGTGTTTCTAGTTAATCTGTTAAAATATGTGGTTTCTGGAGCAGAAAAAGTTAAATCGGGAGCGAAATTTGAATGGGAACTATATATAAATCTGAACCGATCTGACCTATTTTCACCATGGGTGTTCTAGTTGAAATATGAGATGTTTTACCAATTTTAAAGAAAATCTGTTAAAATATGTGGTATATAGAGTGAAAAGAGTCAAATCGGGAGTGAAATTCGTATGGGAGCTATATCTAAATCTGAACCGATTTTCTTCAAATTAAATAGCGTTCGTTCTTGTCCTGAAAAACTTCGTTGTGCAAAGCTTCGATTGGTTCTGGCTACAATTGCGACCTGTATCGTGATTACAACAATAGATGGACAGACGGACATTGCTAAATCGACTCAGAAAGTGATTCTAAGTCGATCGGTATACTTAACAATGGGTCTATCTCCCTTCCTTTTGGGTGTTACAAACAAATGCACAAAGACAGTTTTGAAGAAAATCTGTTGAAATGTGTAGTTTCTAGAGTGATAAGGGTCAAATCGGGAGTGAAATTCGTATGGGAGCTATATCTAAATCTGAACCGAATTTCTTCAAATTAAATAGCGTTCGTCCTTGTCCCGAAAAACTTCGTTGTGCAATGTTTTGTTTAGTTCTGGCTACAATTGCGACCTGTATCGTGATTACATGCATAGATAGACGGACGGACAGACGGACATTGCTAAATCGACTCAGAAAGTGATTCTAAGCCGATCGGTATAATTAGCAATGGGTCTATCTCCCTTCCTTTTGGGTGTTACAAACAAGTGGACATAATACTCTCGTGGAGTGTATACAAACCTATGGTGAAAGTGGGTAAGATCGGTTCAGATTTAGATATAGCCCAAATACAAATGTTGTTCCCAAATGTTCAACGGATTTTGGCCAAACTATACATATTATATTTCACCTATTTCGTTCCAGATTTCAATATACCCCCTTAAAAATGTCCTTTTCGATTTAACATTTTTTGTCAAACACATACACTTATAGGATACAAAAATCCTTCCCGTTTTCACTTTTTCACCGAATTGAATTGTATTCGGATAGAAAGTGGAGTGTATCATAGAGTCGGTCCCGCCTGACTTTAGCCTTTCCTTACTTGTTGATTTGTCATTTTGAATGTAATTTCATTTTCTGTTTTAGACCATTTTTTATGTTTTAGCCCAATTTTTGTCTTGTGCGGCGATTTCTCATTGGACGATTTTTCATGTTGCCTATATTGACGACACCACCCAATGTTGTCAAAGAAAATTATTAACTGTCATTGACTCCACTCCATTATTCATAAAAATAATCAGATAGAGTGATTTTTTGTCTACTTCCTATACATTATATTATATATGTATGTAGCCGTAATGTTGTTATTTATGTGGCTTCATGTAAATATTGCAATAATTTTCACACCAGTAATTGTTTTCTACATGCATAAACTTCATTCACTCCGACTAAATAATAATTTAAAAAATACTATGGCTTCAATGTCAAAACGGAATTTGTCTCAAATTGTTATAACCGACAACAGCGGACACTGACCTGGAAAAATGGTTAACAAGCTAAAAACAAGAACCACTCTACCCAAAAACCCCATTAAATTAAGTGTTCCATTAAGAGTTATCTTAAAAATATTACATTATATGGGACTCTCATTGTTCAGTAACCGGATATTAAATTCGCGATCTCAAAAATTATACCACATGAAGTTTTGCATCTTCTATATAATTTTCGCCTTTATTATATACATCGCAGTTTTAAAGTCTCAATTCTTTAACAATATATATGGCGATAATGTCAGTAGACTCAATAATACCCTCGAGATGACCATAGTGATCATTGCGCTTAAAATAACATTGATCGAAACCATGTTGATGCGTGATTCTGTGTTCGAATTTTTTCGCGTGTATTCCAAAATCCACTCACAGTGGTCCACGGTTCACCAATGGCAGAAGGAGTTGCAAATCTATGGAAAATTAATTTTATATTTGGGTTTTTGTGTTTTCTTCACCCTTTTGGTGGAAATCAACTATATCATTGAAGTTCGTAATAAACGGGATTGGCTGTTCTTCTTCATCGCCTACTCACCGTGGGTATTCATATGCCGTTGTCGGATCTTGCAAATCATAATGTTTGTGGAACTTATTCGAGTGGAACTAGTACAATTAGATCGCGAGATTTCACGCTTGGCCGCAGCGACACAGAAATCACAATTGGAATTTGTTGAGGATGTGATTTACAAGGAATTGACGCAGTGCATGAAGCGATACAACGATATCTTCGTGATGTGTCAACTATTCAAAAAGTCAATGGCTATATCAACATTGGTGATATTTGTGAAATCATATGTTAAGTTACTGTCGGATTGCTACTGGTCATATTGGGTTATATATAATCAATATAAGGTGTATGGTAAGAAGATAATATTAATGCAGTTTTTAAAAACGTTTTTAAACATTAGGTTCCCACACGGTAAATACTAAATCAACATCGGGGGAAATTGAAGATTATTTATTTTATTAAACTCTTGAGCTAGATTGACCTCCCTAAGGTAGAAAATCACATCTCCATTTTATTAGTTTTGGAATATTTAGTTTTTATCTAGGTTTGAAATGGTAGATATGGTCATTTTGCTTAACACAATTTAATTCAATTTTGGCACTTGTGATTTTTTTCTTAGGACGGCAGTGGAGAAGATAATGAAAAAATGAAATGTTTTTCAGCTTTTTCTTGATACTGACTGGCAAATCTCTTTTTTGACTATTCCACACGTTTTCATGGACCTGGGTCAAGAAGAACGCAATTATATATTATATACTATATATTATTAAATAAATTAATAGGATGCTATTATTATCCATCACCCAGCCGTTACACTTTTTCCAGAAGTTTTTATTTTCCCATTTTCAATAAACGGCATACACATTTTATTATCGAGTCTTGCATTTCTTTTCAAAGTTCCATTCTGATTATTATTAAAGGATAAAGTGTTGTAGTCAAACGCTTCAAATAGTTTAATGTGGTTTCACAAATGAACTGATTGTATCTACTACAAATCGATGACGAGCGACGATGTTAATAAATTACCTTAGACAGTGGCGTGTACGAAATAATTTAATTGGACACATTAATTTACTGGCCTGGTTCTAACAATTGTGTTAATGTAAAATGTGGCAACTTTTATAGGGAGAAGGGATAAAAACGGTACCAATCAAACGACAACAGGTGTAATGCACTCCGAAGTGGAAAGTATTTAAGATTCGGCCCGGAACATAACGCATTTTTACTTGTTTTTTTACCCTCACCCTACAGAGTAGGAGATTATATATCATTTGGGACAGACACAAATGTAACGCCTAGAAGGAGTGACTTAAGACTCTTAGTGAGTTTGGACTAGGGTTGGCATTTTCCCGTACTTTTTATTTCCCGGGAAACGGGAATTATTTTTCAATTTCCCGGGATCCCCGGACAGCACGGAAATCGCCAACATACTGTTTACCATGAATTAAACTTATTTTTTTCCAATGATACATTCACATTTTATTAAAGTAGAATAAATATATATTTCACAACGAAACTGTTACAGAATTCATATAATAATCTTTTTAAGTTTCAAAGTTAATTAAAGATCAGATATTTCTTTTTTTGGCAAATGTGGACGCGACGGAGAACGATCGTTCACATTAATAGTGAGTATAGCATTAAATGAAATGTTTGTTCTTTGTCCTGTCGCTTCACGCCCAAAATCTATTTTTCCCGGATTTTATTTTTTTATACACTCCACGAGAGTATTATGTCTTTGTGCATTTGTTTGTAACACCCAAAAGGAAGAGAGATAGACCCATTGTTAATTATACCGATCGACTTAGAATCATTTTTTGAATCGATTTAGCAATGTCCGTCTGTCTGTCTGTCCGATCATCTATTCTTGTAATCACGATACAGGTCGCAATTGTAGACAGAACCAAATGAAACTTTGTACAACGAAGTTTTTCGGGATAAGAACGAACGCTATTTAATTTGAAGAAAATCGGTTCAGATTTAGATATAGCCCCCATACGAATTTCACTCCCGATTTGACTCTTTTCACTCTAGATACCACATATAACTACAGATTTTCTTCAAAATTGGCAAACCATCTTTTATTTCAAGTAGAAACACCTGTGGTAAGAATGGGTCAGATCGGTTCAGATTTATATATGTGGGAGCTATATATAAATCTGAACAAATTTCGCTCCCGATTAGACTTTTTCCGCTCTAGAAACCACATATTGTATCAGATTGTCTTCAGATTTGGCAAAACATCTTATAGTTCAACTAGAAACACCTGTGGTAAAAATGCGTCAGATCGGTTGAGATTTATATATAGAGCCCATACAAATTTCGCTCCCGATTTGACTTTTTCCGCTCTAGAAACCACATATTTTAACAAATCCTCTTCAAATAAGGCGAAATATATTATATTTGTCCCAGAAACACACATAGTGAAAATGGGTCAGATCGGTTCAGATTAACATATAGCTCCCATACGAATTTCACTCCCGATTTGACTATTTGCACATCTTATATTTCAACTAGAAACACCTGTGGTAAAAATGTGTTAGATCGGTTCAGATTTATATACAACTCTCATACAAATTTCGCTCCCGATTTAACTTATTCCGCCCCAGAAACCACGAATTTTCACCGAATTTCTTCAAAGTGAGCATAACACCTTATATTAGAACTGGAAGAACTTAGTCACATTTTTCCATGTTTGGATATAGCCCCAATACAAATATTCTTATCGATTTGACGAATCGAACCAGGTCATATTAGCCTATGATTAGGAAACATACAAAAATTCTTCCCGTTTTCACTTTTTTTACCGAGTTGAATTGTATTCGGTTGGAAAGTGGAGTGTATCATATAGTCGGCCCCGCCCGACTTTAGCCTTTCCTTACTTGTTTCATATGGAGTTTGACAGGAAAAATCCGAAAAAAATGAGTCGCAGCTTAAAAATATTTTTGTCATCCAACTGCAATATTTGACATACCTGATTAAAAGCTATGTGATCTAATTTTGTATACAACATTTTTAATTTTATTGTGGAAATGATGGGAAAAAATATTCTAAGAAATGTGTAAAATTGAACTGGGATATTGTCCTGGCTCAAGACCATTTTGCTTCTATATTTAATAGAATGCAAATTTATTTACAAATGGCATGGTGACATTTATTACTTGGCTGCAGACTACCACGATCATGATTTCGACCATGTCAAAAGTCTTTTCAAGTGGCTTCGCAGCGACTTTTCAACATCAAACCCGGCCTCTATAAGGAGATGATTCTCACAAACGAACGAGAAGCACAACTCACTTGCCGAATTTGCGTTTAAAAAATCGCACCAAGTAATAAAGCACACATGCCATCTTACAAGCATCTCATTGAGTTGCATATGTATGTGTATATGCAGGTATAGTTACCCATCAATACTTCTGCCGTGCCAACGCTCATTTGTTTTAGTTTTTTCGTTTGAATTTTTTTGGTCTGTAATCAATATTTGATTTGAACTGGGATATTGTCCTGGCTCAAGACCATTTTGCTTCTATATTTAATAGAAATGTCACCATGCCATTTGTAAATAAATTTGCATCAAAAAAATGCAAACGAAAAAACTAAAACAAATGTGTAAAATTTTCTACTGAATTACCGCGGGATTCCCATACGAATTTCCCGGGATACAGGAAATGAAAAATGTACGAATTCCCGGGAATTTTCCAGCGGGCACCTCCCACACAAACAGCCCATATTTAAATTTTAAATTAAAACCCATATAACTTCCTCGCAGCTATATTGTGGTATTTATTAAAGTTTTTAAAATCACTTTAAGTGTACAAAATGTGGCGGGTTTGCCACGACCCTTCTAGTACCTTCCACAAAAATCACCCTAACCCACGTAAAATTAAAGCTCTTTTAACTTATATACTTATATATATACGAATAATCGTAATACTCTTATTGTATTTGAAGTATTGGGGAAGAGTTTCCTCAGTTTTAGTTCAATTGTACTTATTTAAAGTTCTATTTTTTTTCTGGTTTGAGTAAAAATTTACCTACTTGGAAGATTTCATAAACAATTTTCGAATAGTCCGGTAAACTTTAGACATCAAAAAAGATTCCCCGAGGACAAATGGATTGCAGTTTTTAAAATGTTCATACTTTCAATATATTGTGTTTATTGTATATTAAATTTTCCAATCTCCCGGAGAAGGTAGTCTTGTTAGATTTCGAGCAAGAACAGTGTTACAGCGATGTTAAGTGCTAAGTTAAATATTTATCCCCATTTCCACTAACTCTGATTAGAGATGAGCAATAGTTATGGATGTCAAGTTCCACACAAGCTGACAACTGCATATTAATGGTGGTTATCTCTAATTGTTGGTTTGTTGATTGACTTTGTTAGAATGAGGCTAAACTAGATAAATATGATTACATTCAAAATAAGTAAAAATGCCGTTAACTTCGGCCGGACCGAACTTTACATAGCTTCCATTTGCATTCCACAGAAAATGTAATTTTTTTAATAGCCAAACCAAAACAAATTAAAATATTAAAAAAATAATTTTATAAATAAACATAAAATGTTTATTACTGCAAACCACGCTTATATCGAAATAATACTTCAAGTCGATTAAAAAATAAACATAAGGTAACAATCTTCAATAAATCTTCAAAATACCATAAATATTGATAGATTGTGGGTGCTACAGTTGATGTATATATATTTACATTTATATTTCCCCATGGTTCCTAAGAAGAACATAGGGCCGTTGATGTATTTCCTTCATATTTTAATTTCAAATTTTAAAGTACAAATTTTGAAAATCCATTATCTCACGTACATAGTGCAAAATAACCTAACTTCATGATTGAACCAATTTTTGCCGTAAAAGTAACAAAGTAGGAATTTGGAAAATCATTTTATTTTGTGTGTCTATGCAGTCAGAGGAATGTATACACCGATTTCCATTATTCTAGCTGTGGCCATTTAGATAGTACTATTTTTATCCCTTTTTCCCATTCTACCCTCTTAAAAGTACGTCTTTCGAAAATCTCTTTACTTTGCATGTCTACGCAAGTAAAGGGATTTGCACACCGTAACTCACCATTCTAGCTGTTGGTACTATTTTTATCCCTCTGTAACCATTGTAACCCTAGAAAGTACGAATTTGAAAAAAAAATATTTTTCGTGTCTACACAGTCAGAGGAATGTATACTCCGAATTTCATGATTCTAGCTGCGGTCATTTGGTTGGTACAATTTGTATCCCCTTTTTCCATTTTAACTCCAAAAAGTACGAATTTCGAAAAATCCTTTTATTTTACGAGTCTACACAATCAGAGGAATGTATGCACCGAATTTCATTATTTTAGGTGTAGCTATTTGTTTGGTACCATTTTCATACCTCTATTCCTATTTTACCCCTTAAAAGTACAAATTTGGAAAAAAATATAACATAATCATCTACATAATTAGAGGACACCGAATTTCATGTTTCTAGCTGTTGTCGTTCAATAGGTACCATTTTTATCCCTTTTTGTCCCATTTCACCCCCTACGAATAGGAATCACTTTATGGTACACGTTTTTGTTATATTCCCAATATCAAGTAAGTACAAGCAGACATATTGAAAAAACATGCTTAAGCTTAAATACTCTAAAATATTAGGGATTATTATTGATATTTTTAGTCCTTGTGAGGGAGAATTTTTTCCCTATGGACCTATTTCACCCAGTTGCAATCCCAACCGATCTACGACTATTAGACGCATTTATGGAAAAATGTGTACGTCCTACCTCCTTTCGTTTATATGCTAGCGTGCTTTCAACCGACGGACATGGCTAGATCGTCTTAGAATTTGATGACGACCCAGAATATATATAATTTATAGTGACTCAGGTCGATATTTCTAGGTGTTACAAATTGAAGGACAAAGTTAGTATCCCCTGGAGGTGGAGAGTATAAAAATAAAAAAACAAAACTTTTTTGACAATTTAATTTAAAACAAAAACAAAACTTTTTTTGACAATTTAATCTAAATTGTTAAAAAAAAGTTTTGTTTTTTTTTATTTTTATACTCTCCACCTCCAACAAGTCGGATCATTTAAAATAGCAAACAAGTAAGGAAAGGTTAAAGTCGGGCGGGGCCGACTCTATGATACACTCCACTTTCTATCCGAGTACAATTTAATTCGGTGAAAATGTGAAAACTGGCAGGATTTTTACATCCTGTAAATGTGTGTGTTTGACAAAAAAATGTTAAATCGGAAAGGACATTTGTATGGGGTATATATATTAAAATCGGTTAAACATTTGGGAGCAACATTTGTATTTGCGATATATCTAAATCTGAACCGATCATAGCCACTTTCACCATAGGTTTTTTACTTGAATTATAAGCTGTTGTGCCAAATTTAAAGAAAATCGGATACAATATGTGGTTTCTAGAGCGGAAAATGTCAAATCGAGAGCGACATTTGTATGGGAGCTATATCTAAATCTGAACCGATCTTACCCAATTTTTGCACAGGTGTTTCTAGTTGGATTATAAGATGTTGTGCCAAATTTAAAGAAAATCGGGTACAATATGTGGTTTCTAGAGCGGAAAATGTCGAATCGGGAGCGACATTTGTATGGGGGCTACATCTAAATCTGAACCGATCTTACCGAATTTCTGCATAGGTGTTTCTAGTTGGATTGTAAGATGTTGTGTCAAATTTCAACAAAATCGGGTGCAATATGTCGATTCTAGAGCGGAAAATGTCAAATCGGGAGCGACATTTGTATGGGGGCTATATCTAAATCTGAACCGATCTTATCCAATTTTTGCATAAGTGTCTCTAGTTGGATTATAAGATGTTGTGCCAAATTTAAAGAAAATTGGGTACAATATGTGGTTTCTAGAGCGGAAAATGTCAAATCGGGAGCAACATTTGTATGGGGGCTATATCTAAATCTGAACCGATTTGCCTCAAATTAAATAGCGTTCGTCCTTGATCCACAAAACTTACTTGTGCCAATTTTTGTTAAGATCGGACTATAATTGCGACCTGCAGTTTGATTACAACAATAGATGGACAGACAGACGGACAGACGGACAGACGGACATTGCTAAATCGACTCAGAAAGTGATTCTAAGTCGATCGGTATACTTAACAATGGGTCTATCCCGCTTCCTTTTGGGTGTTACAAACAAATGCACAAAGCCATAATACTCTCGTGGAGTGTATAAAAAGGTGCGGATTTCCCACTTAGCAGTATTTGATAAATAAAAAGTCAAGATTTTAAAAATTTCAAAAATTGGCTGTGATTACAGAAAAGTGGTAGCTAATTACAAACAATTCATTTTGAAGAATGAACATTTTTAGAACAAAAATTACGCCGCGGACATTTGTCACGAACTTATTTTCCCAAAGAGTCGTGTAGGGTGTAAAAAACAAAAGAATACATGTATGATGTCATAACGGATTCTGTGAAATCCGGAGAGCGTTGCATAAAGTATTCCCGTCAAAAATATTCTACTTGGTGCTGACCTTTTAGGTTTATCATTTGTATATGACACCATGTAATTAAGTTAATTTGAGCCATTTATTCAGCCATAATTTTAAATGTACATTAATTTTGTATGTATATTTTTTATTTCAAAATGACAAACTTATAAACATAGTATGTACAAACATAATTACTAAGTTCGATCACCTTAGGCAACTGTTCGGCAATAAAAAAAACGAACAGACCGAATTGATCTTGAACCCCTGCCATGACATGGAAGGCAATTTTAAGAGAATAAACTCAGAATACAGTGCAACGCACTTTGCAAAGGAAAAACGTGCAACAAGGTGACAAACACATAAAACGTGATCAGTTATAGGATCTCCGTTGTCAGATACGACAACTTAGGTAGAATTTTAATTCACATATGGAGTGCCACCACAAAGAAACGTCACCGTTGTTAGCCTCGTCAAGTTCTTGGTGAGACTGGCTAATGTGCTGCATAAGCGTAACAAATGCTTTAATGCACCTCATAAGTCACGACCGCTCCTGGGTTATGTAAAATGAAAAATGTTAAAATACAAATATAAACAAATAAAATCCATGACATTGCTATAAATTAATCACACACGTGGCATAAGAGATAAACATCTGGATTGATGGCGTAAATACCCTACAGACTACCCTTTTGTGCATAGATTTAAAAAGGTTTTTTTTTTCAAATTTTCGTTGACTGTTACTAAACCACTGTTTCTATGTGAAAGTAAAGTTCGTAACATAAGTAGTGGCCATAATTACTTTAAGTTGATTTGCAAAAATATTTGTCATAAACTTAAATTCTAAAAATATGTCAAAACTTAATTTTTATATTAATTTTATTTATATATATTATATCTACAGCTCTCTTTTGTTCGGGGACTTATAGTGCAATTTGACGTTAAATTATTTTTCCATTCACTTCACCGCTGACAATTTAGTACCAATTCGGAAAAAGAACATATAGTGAACCCTAAAATTATCTTTAAGTTTTGACTTATTTCTAGTGTTTAAGTTGAATTTTGAGTTTTGATGTATTCAGAAACTTATAGTAGATTTTTGTGGCAAATATTTGAATAGAACATTTTGAACCCATGTTTTAGGGGTGTTTTTTATCCTTTTGGATTAATGGTACCAACAAGACCCCAATTATGAGGTGCAAGAGAATTAAAATGTTCCACAAAAATATTCCTTGCAGTGTTTTAAGTAATAGTGCTGAACACATCTTATACATAAAATGTAAGGATCACAAGGTTTCCTATTCATCATAAGAATGTGCAAAGGTGGGAAATATTGACCCCCCCTGACCACTTGAACTCCCTATGTATACTTGAACTAGAACGATATACGTCTGAAACTATAGTCAAAATGCAGTTTATTGCCCTTTTGAGTTTGCCTCCCCCTCATCCTTTTGGACATGATTACAAAATTCCAAAGATACAATTTTCAAAGATTTATTTTAAATACCGGTATATATGTCAAATAAAACAGGAGAAAAGGAAAAGTTTCTATCTATATTATTTTAGCATTAACAACTATTTCAATTTTCCCCCTTAATTTATTTGTACTTTACTTTTTATGAGGGAAACTTGGTTTTATAACTTCACCTCCAGGATGGGGATATACTAAATTAGTCATTACGTTTTTAACACCTTGAAATATCGACCTGAGACCCTATAAAGTATATATATTCTTGATCGTCATAAAAATCTAAGACGACATAGCCATGTCCGCAAGTCTGTCCGTCCGTTGAAAGCACGCTAGCACCTAATAGCTCATCAAATGAGCTAGGACGTCCAAAATTTCCCACAATACGTCTAATAGTTGTAGGTCGGTTGGGATTGAAAATGGGAGAAATCGCTCCACAGGGAAATTTTTCCCTAACAAGAAATATTCCTAATATTCCGAGTATTTAAGTGAGTTTTTTTGAATAATAATAAATAAATCGATTTTTATTGGTTGGGGGTTAAATGGGACAAAAAGGGTTAAAAATGGTACCTATCAAACGACAAAGCTAGAAACAAGATATTTGACGTGTACGTTCCTCCAATTGAGTGAAAAAAATAGTATAAAAGTTTTTTCCAAATTCGTACTTTTTAATGGGTAAAATGGAAATAGAGGGATAACAAGTAAGGAAAGGCTAAAGTCGGGCCGGGCCGACTATATGGTACACTCCACTTTCTATCGGAAAACAATTTAAGTCAGTAAAAAAGTGAAAACGGGAAATAAATTTGTATGTTTCCTAATCACAGGCTAACCAGGTAATGGTCCAATTTGTCTAATCGAGAATAATATTTGTATCGGGGCTATATCGAAACATGGAATGAAGTGACTAACTTTCACAATAAGTTCTTCCAGTTGAAGTATAACGTGTTATGCTCAATTTTAAGAAATTCTTTGAAAATACACGGTTTCTGGGGGAACGAAATTTGTATGAGAGCTATATGTAAATCTGAACCGATGTGACATATTTTCACCGTGGGTGTTTCTAGTTGAAATATAAGATATTTTGCAAGGTTTAAAGAAGATCTATTAAAATATGTGGTTTCTAGAGCAGAAAAGTCAAATCGGGAGCGAAATTTGAATGGGAGCGATATATAAATTTGAACCGATCTGACCCATTTTTACCACAGGTGTTTCCAGCTGAAATATAAGGTGTTTTGCGAATTTTGAAGAAAATCTGTTAAAATATGTGAATTCTAGAAAATCAAATCAGGAGCGAAATTTGTATGGGAGCTATATATAAATCTGAACCGATTTTCTTCAAATTATATAGCGTTCGTCCTTGTCTCGAAAGTTTCGTTGGTTCTGGCTACAATTGCGACCTGTATCGTGATTACAACAATATATGGGCAGACGGTCAGACAGACGGACATTGCTAAATCGACTCAGAAAATGATTCTAAGCCGATCGGTATAATTAATAATGGGTCTGTCTCCCTTCCTGTTGGGTGTTACAAACAAATGCACAAAGTACTAACCAATCGGCAGCACCTATAATAATGAAATTCGATGTATACATTCTTCTGATTGCGTAGACACGTAAAATAAAAGGCTGTTTCGAAATTCGTACTTTTAGGGGGATAAAAATTGTACCAAGCTAGAGTCATGAAATTCGGACTATGCAATCCTCTGACTGCGTAGACACGAAAAATAAAAAAGGTTTTTCCAAATTCGTACTTTCAATTGGTGTAATGAGATCAAAGGGATACAAATGGGACCAATTCGGTGTGTACTATATGCGTAGACACGTAAAATAAAGAGATTTTCGAAAGTCGTACTTTTAAGGGGGTAAATTGGGAAAAGTTGATAAAATTGTACCAACCAAATGGCCGCAGTTAGAATCATGGAATTCGGTGTACACATTCCTCTGACTGCATAGACTCGCAAAAAGATTTTTCCAAATTCGTTCTTTTTTACTTTTACTCAAAAATGGGTATAATCATGAAGTAAGTTTATCTTGCACTATGTACGTGAGAGATAATGGATTTTCAAAATGTGTACTTTTGGAATTAAAATAGGATGGAAATACAACCCACTACCTACCAAAATTTATTGTATTTAATCTTTTTTGAAGATTGCTGCCATATATTTAATATTTGAATTGTCTTGAAGTATTATTTCGATATATATACTATAAACATATTGGTTTGTTGTTGACATTTTCTATGAAAATGAAGATTAACAATTTTCAGTGTAGAAATATTTAAAAAACTGTTCACTTGAGTAGAGTGCATGTCTACTTCTTTACACTGAATCAATATATATATATATAATATGTATGTATATGTCGGTGGCATTCACTTAAGTTCTTTCTTGCAAATATTACAATACCATTGTGACAAGAAATGTCTCAGTGGTTATTGTCTCTTAGAAGTATAAAGCGGTTAATAAGTGTTCATTAGTCGGAGACAATAAAACATTCAATGTCCAAAGTGAACTAATCACAGACTCTACAAACAGAACTAGGAAGACTAGCAAAATATGGTTAAATTCAAAAAAGCTGCAACCAATCAGCATACAAATAGCCACAAATCCATTCGGTTGGGAGCCCCATTAAGGTTTATCTTAAACATCTTCTATTACATGGGCCTCTCGTCATTCAGTAACCGAAAATTTTGTCTCATCCACATTGTGTTCGTCGTCGTCTTAGACATCACACTTTCAAGGTATCACCACACCATTCGTTATGACGATAATTTCAGTAAACTCAATGATTCGTTCAAGTTCATCGTGGTGTTCGTTGCTCATCTGACAGCATTGATCGAAACCATGATGACTCGTGATTCGGTGGTCGAATTTTTTCGTGTATATTCCAAAATTCACTCCAAGTGGTCCACACTTCATCACTGGAAGAAGGAGTTGCAAATCTATGGCACATTATTTTCATATTTGGGATTTTGTATATTCATCATCCTTTTGGTGGAAATCAATTTTATCATTGAAGTTCATAATAAACCAGAATGGTTTTTCGTTTTCATAGCCTACATGCCGAATGTTTTCATATGCCGTTGCCGCTTGTTGCAAAGCATAATGTTTATGGAGCTTATTCGGGTGGAACTCGTGCAATTAAATCGCGAGATCTCACACTTGGCCGGAGCAACACATAAATCGCAATTGGAATTTGTTGAGGATGTGATTTATAAGGATTTGACGCAGTACATGAAGCGATACGACGATATATTTGTGATGTGTCAACTATTCAAAAAGTCAACGGCTATATCAACATTGGTGATGTTTGTGATGGCGTACGTTAAGATACTGTCGGATTGCTATTGGTCATATTGGGTTATATACAATCAATATGAGGTGTATGGTAAGATGATGATGATAATGCAGGTTGACCATGTTTGTAATGATTTTAATAGACTTTTGCTTTATCGGCCTAAGAATTATCTCTTCAGATCAGGACATTTTGTGGAAAGTCGGGGAATTTGGGCCATCATGAAGAGAAACAAAACGTTTTTAAAATAGACCCGTGGAGAAATGTTCTTAGAATTTTCCGCAGATTTTGTGTTTGCCTGACGCTATATTAATTTTTTCCACCCATACAAATTGACACTCTCTAATATATATATATATATGCCCTTTATCTATTTTAAATACCCAACAAACACTTATTGAGTACATGTCATTACCTCTTGAATTACCGTCATGATTGCTTCCAACTAATAAATAATGGTTTATAAATATCTTATATATAGGTAGCTATTTATAATGCTACTTTTTATTCCTCAAAATAAAAACTCATGGAGTGGAGTCCATGGCACCTCTAGGTCCCGTTTTATTTCATCTGTTTACTTCTTTTTGTGATATATGTAATAGTGGGTGTAAGTAGTTATTCTATAGCTTTTTGGCATGGCTGCTAGAAAGAACTTTCCCATAATGACATCCAATGTAAAAGTAATTCGAAGGGCAATCCGAAAGGTACGTAATTGAAGAGTTTAGTAATGGCAGTTTTAGCTAGATATGTACATTAGAATGGGTCAGGAAAATAAGTTGCTGCGGTCGACCCCAAGAATTGAAGATTGGATTGTTTAATGATGATATGCAAAATACTTCGTCGCTGGGTCGTCCGTCTGTCCGTCTGCTTTCCATTGATTATCGATTATCATGAAATTTGGCAGACGTTACTTTTTTTGGCCAAGGACGATCGGTATTGAATTTGGAGGAAATCGGTTCAGATTTAGATATAGTCCCCATACAAATGTTGCTCCCAATTTGACTTTTCCGCTCTAAAATCCACATATTAACCCGATTTTCTTTAAAATTGGCACAACATTTTATAATTCAACTAGAAACACCTATACTGAGAGTGGATAGTATCGGGTCAGATTTAGATATAGTCCCCAATACAAACGCTCCCGATTTGACTTTTTCCGCTCTAAAATCCACATATTACACCCTATTTTCTTTAAAATTGGCACAACATTTTATAATCTAACTAGAAACTCCTATGCTGAAAGTGGGTAAGATCGGTTCAGATTTAGATATTGCCCCCATACAAATGTCGGTCCCGATTTGGCTTTTTCCGCACTAAAATCCACATACTGTACCCGATATTCTTCAAAATTTGCAGAACATTTTATAATCTAACTAAAAACACCTATGGTGAATGTGGTAAGATCGGTTCAAATTCAGATATAGCCCCAATACAAATGTCGCTCCCGAATGTTTAACCGATTTTGGCCAAACTTTGCATATTATATTTCACGGTTTCACTTTTTTACCTAATTGAATTGTAATGAGATAGAAAGTGGGGTGTATCATATAGTGGCTCCGTCCGTCTTTAGCCTTTCCTTACTTGTTATACTATAAAGCGGTTTCATTAAATATATATTGTATTTCGTTAAATCATTGAACAAACTTTTTTGATTTTATCAAGTTGTTTCATACACTCAAATGAATTTGTCATTAAAAAAAAAAAACAAAAAGTCAGTTGTAAGAGCAGATTTTCTGCTGAAAAAGAGATAGCAGATTTGTAGCTGCTGAAATAGCAAACAGATGTTTGCTGTTTTTAGCAATAAAGAAAAAAACGTTTTCTTGAAACTTTAAGCATATGTACAGAACAATTTAGAATTAATGTTATTACAAGGGAATTTATTACAAGTGAAAGATATTGTGATAGTGTTTTTAATGATACGCATATTGCCCCAAGCTATTATAAAACGAAAATCGAGCTAAATTAGTTTTCGCCGTCATTATAAACGCTTATTTTTATTTATTTTTATAAATTAATTAACAGCAACCATTTTTAGCAGACTGCAAACACTTTAGTAGTGTGAATGCTGATGCAAGATTGCAGAAAAACTGATGTAATAGCAGAAATTTGACTGCTGATAGAGGCAGACAATTGCTGCTGTTATTAACAGACTTGTTTCTTTAAATGTAGATTTAATGAATGAATCAATGAAAAGTGATGTTTTATGCAAAGATACACATTAAATCCATGATTTCAGTAAACTAATGAATTTTTTGAAAAATCATCCACAATAATCTATTATAATTCCAATTTAATTTATTTCCAGAAATATTCGAGTGTTCTCTTATTTTACCAACAGCCATAAACATAGCTCTGGTACTCGTTGCCTCCAAACATTGTATGCGTGCAGTAAGAAGACGAAATCTTTTTAATAATACTATAATTGACTTGCTTTCATGTGTTTTATTTGTATTTGCAGGCCAAGTTAATACCACAATCTCTGCACAGCATCCGACATCGCATTGAAAATTTGCGTTTATCGCGCAAGGTAAAACATGACTCATTTTTCGCGCAAACATTTTATATAATTGGAAAAAAATCTATTTTTTTCTTTCCATTTACTAGATACAAAACTTTTCGCTGCAAATAACTTACCAACAGATAATTATCGATGCTTTTGGCTGTTTTGTGATCGATTGTTACATGGCGAGTGGTGTAAGTCTCATTTGGTTTTACTTACATATGTATATATTTTGCAATATTGAATTTGAGTTAATTATAAAATTTTATTGTTTTTGTTTCTCCAATTAGATTTTGGGCTCAATTGCAACGTATATGATGTTTTACATTCAATTTATGCCGAAATTTAAGAATTTGTAGAATGCTTGTCTTATGAGTAATTATAATTGTAATTTTTCTTGCAATATTATTGCTGTTGTGCTTGTTTTTGGTCTAATAAAATAATTGTCCTTTACCACCGAGGCAGTTTTGATAATGATTTTTTTCTGATTGTAAGTTAATGTATTTTGTTCTGACTCTAATTATAATAACCTCCATTAGGCTATTTTGTTTTTGCGGGAAAAATCCGAGAAATTTAGTATTTTTAATTTTCGAAGAATTTTGATATTATTTTTAAATATTTGTGAAGGCAAACAATTGGTCTTTAAGGTGACGTGAATAATTTGCTGAAACAGTGTTTTCCCGTCGCACAGTGGTTCAGAATCAAAATCCATCGGCCAAAACTCAATAACTTTTGTTCTAGTAAACATTTTTGTGTTCTGTAAAAATTTAAATTTGACAAGGACTCAAGGATTATTTTGAGATATTAACATTTAAAATCAGATATATTTTAGAAATAAGTTCAAAGTTGAGTACTTTTTATATTTTAAAGAAAAGTAAAATTTTAATTTTTATGTTTTTAACATTATTTTACATATTTGTTTATAATGCGCAGAAAAAAATATTTTTTTGTTTCAAAATATTTTACCTTTAAATATTTTGAAAATTGCAAAGATGACGTTGTCTCACATTTTACGAGATTTTGCACTTATTTAATTCGAGATTGTGGTTTCTTAACTTTATTATGGCGCAAAAACTGTTTTTCTAATAAATATTTACAAAAAACACCATTTTTGGAAAAAATTATGAATTTGGATCAACATAACTTTTTTCCCTTAGAAAGCCTATGAAGAATAAAATACATATTTAGAAAGTTTGAAGGATACCTCGTTTTGCAGGGTAACTTTTGCCCTCACGAAATTGCACCCTTGGAAGATAGGACACATTTAGTGTAAAAAGTCAGATTTTCTACTTCCAAATTATTTTTATACACTCCACGAGAGTATTATGTCTTTGTGCATTTGTTTGTAACACCCAAAAGGAAAGGATATAGACCCATTGTTAATTATACCGATCGACTTAGAATCACTTTTTGAGTCGATTTATCAATGTCCGTCTGTCCGTCCGTCTGTCCATCTATTCTTGTAATCACGATACAGGTCGCAATTGTAGACATAACTAAATGAAACTTTGCACAATGAAGTTTTTCGGGACAAGGACGAACCCTATTTAATTTGAAAAAAATCGGTTCAGATTTAGATATAGCCTCCATACGAATTTCACTCCCGATTTGACTCTTTTCACTCTAGATACCACATATTACAGCAGATTTGCTTTCAAATTGGCAAAACATCTTATATTTCAAGTAGAAACACCTGTGGTAAAAATGTGTTAGATCAGTTCAGATTTATATATAGCTCCCATACAAATTTCGCTCCCGATTCGACTTTTCCCGCTCTAGAAACCACATATTGTATCAGATTGTCCTCAGATTTGGTAAAACATCTTATATTTCCACTAGAAACACCCATGGTGAATATAGGTCAAATCGGTTCAGATTTAGATATAGCCCCCATACAAATATCGCTCCCGATTTGATATTTTCCGCTCTAGAAACCACATATTGTACTCGATTTTCTTTAAATTTGGTACAACATCTTATAATCCAACTAGAAACACCAATGCTGAAATTGGGTAAGAACGGTTCAGATTTAGATATAGCCCCCATACAAATGACGCTCCCGATTTGACATTTTCCGCTCTAGAAATCACATATTGTACTCGATTTTCTTTAAATTTGGCACAACATCTTATAATCATACTAGAAACACCCATGCTGAAATTGGGTAAGATCGGTTCAGATTTAGATATAGCCCTCATATAAATGTCGCTCCCGATTTGACGTTTGCCGCTTTAAAAGCCACATATTGTGCTCGATTTTCTTTAAATTTGGCACAACATCTTATAATCTAACTAGAAACACCTGTGGCTAAAGCGGGCTAGATCGGTTCAGATTTAGATATATCCCTCATACAAATGTCGCTCCCGATTATACTTTTGCGCTATAGAAACCACAAATTGTACCCGATTTTCTTTAAAATTGGCACAATATCTTATAGTCCAACTAAACAAAACTATGCACTTTATATTTCACCTATTTCGTTCCAGGTTTCAATATATCCTCATACAAAGGTCCTTTCCGATTTAACATTTTTTGTCAAACACATACATTTACAGGATACAAAAAACCTTCCCGTTTTCACTTTTTCACCGAATTGAATTGTATTCGGATAGAAAGTGGAGTGTATCATAGAGTCGGCCCCGCCCGACTTTAGCCTTTCCTTACTTGTTATACCCTCCACCTCCAGGATGGGGGTATATTCACTTTGTCATTCCGTTTGTAACACCTTGAAATATTTATCTGAGACCCCATAAAGTATATATATTCTGGGTCGTGGTAAAATTCTAAGACGATATAGCCATGTCCGTCTGTCCGTCTGTCTGTTGAAAGCACGATAGCGGCCGAACAAAATGAGCTAGAAGGTTCAAATTTTTCCTAAATGTGTCTTATGGTTGTAGATCGCTTGGGATTGAAAGTGGACGAAATCGGTCCAGAGGGAAAAATTTTTCCCTCACAAGTACTGAAAATACCCCTAATATTTAGAGTATTTCAGCATTTTTTTTGAACATATTTGCTTGTATTTACTTGATATTTGCAATTCGCATTCCCTCGACATTCTTTAATCTACTGGTAATACTGTGGAATGCACTCCGTGGTGGAGGGTATATAAGATTCGGCCCGGCCGAACTTAACGCCTTCTTACTTGTTTTTTATTATTTTCGATTATTATGTCTCAAAAAAGTGAATTGTTGAGACAATTTTGATTCCACTTCAAACAAAGATTAGAAGGCGATTACTTTTCTTCCTTTTTTGCAAAATACCAGGTGTGAATACCTTACAACTTTGCTTGCTGAAATAGAAAATCATTTGAAAACGCTTATTATCAGTAGTAGAATGTACGAAAGAAAAAGTACGAATTTGGGAAAAAACTTTTTATTTTGCGTGTCTATGCAGTCAGAGGAATGTATACACCGAATTCCATGATTCCAGCTGTGGCCATTTGGTTGGTACCATTTTTACCCCTTGACGTTTCTACGCAATTAGAATTTTATCATTCTAGTTGTAGTCGTTTAGTTGGTACTATTTTTATCCCTCTGTACCATTGTATCCCTTGAAAGTACGAATTTGGAAAAACCTTTTATTTTCCGTGTCTTCGCAGTCAGAGGAATGTATACTCCGAATTTCATGACTCTAGCTGCGGTCATTTGATTGGTACTATTTTTATCCCCTTTTTTCATTTTAACCCCAAAAAGTACGAATTTCGAAAAATCAGTTTATTTTCCGTGTCTTCACACTCAGAGGAATGTATACTCCGAATTTCATGACTCTAGCTGCGGTCATTAGATTGGTACTATTTTTATCCCCTTTTTTTTCATTTTAATCCCAAAAAGTACGAATTTTGAAAAATCCGTGTATTTTACTTATCTATGCAATCAGAGGAATGTATACACCGAATTTCATTATTCTAGGTACAGCCGTTTGGTTGGTACCATTTTTATCCCTCTATTCCTATTTTACCCCTTAAAAGTACGAATTTGGAAAAAATACTTTTATATTATGTATCTACTCAATCGTGTTTCTAGGTGTTGTCGTTTAATATGTACCATTTTTATCCCTTTTTTGCCCCATTTCACCCCCTACAAATAAGAATCACTTTATGGTGCACGTTTTTGCTATAAGGGGAATGCGCATACCAAATATCAAGCAAATATAAACAGAAATATTCAAAAAACATGCTTAAATACGCTAAAATATTAGGGATTATTATGGGTATTTTTAGTCCTTGTGAGGGAAAAAATTTTCCCTTTGGGCCGATTTCGCCCCATTTCAATCCCAACCGATCTACGACTATAAGACGCATTTATGGAAAATTTGAACGTTCTATCTCCTTTTGTTTAGATGCTAGCGTGATTTCAACAGACGGACGGACGGACATGTCTAGATCGTCTTCGAATTTTATGACGATCAAGAATATATATACTTTAACCGGTCGCAGGTCGATATTTCAAGGTGTTACAAACGGAATGACAAAGTTTGTATACCCCCATCCTGGAGGTGGAGGGCATAAAAATACGTTTTTTCAAATATCATTCAACCGCCTGTAGCTCCTGAAATACTTGGCAGATTTTAAAGTGCTATACCTATTTCAACTACTTTAAAAATTGATTAGTTTTTTAAAGTTTTCTCAATTTTACTTCTTATATTTTGATTTATGAAATGATTACATAAATCCATTTTTTGAAATTTTTAGAGTAGTGTTCTTAGGTCTCTTTTTAAGCGACTGTTTGAGTTTGGAAGTGGTGAAATGATGGGTTCTATTTTTTACGAACTACTAAGAACACTACTTTAACATTTCAAAAAAATGGATTAATGTAATCATTTTGAGAATCAAAATAAAAGAATTAAAATGGCCAAAACTTTAAAAAATCTAATCCGGCTATAGCAGACTATTTAAATATTTTAAATGTAGTTAAAATTACCATCAAAACATGGTACAGCATATTAAAATCGGCCAAGTACTTCTGGAGTTCCAGGCGATTGAATGAACACATCTTTTTGAAAAAGTATTTTTTCACTGTCATAACTCGTGAAAATAAATTTTATATTTTTTGTCCAAAAATACGTATACAATACTTTTATGAGAAAAATACATACACCAACTTTCAAAACAATCGCAGCTATCGAGGTCAAAAACCGTACCGCTTGACATGACTCAATGACTCATAGTATTTCATTTGAATTCGTGATTTTTGTAATTTCTGTGCAGTCTGCCGGTAATTTTGTCTGATGTACTTTAAGGTTACACGCATATAAGTTTCTATTCGAAATTAGATCCATTTTACTCGTTTTATTTTTTGATTTTGTTTTAATAAATTTGGTTTTTGATTTGAAATCAATAAATATAAATATGTAATAAATATAATCATAATCATAATAAATAACTTATACTACAAATTTGTACTATTTTAAGAGGAAAAATGGAAGACTCGCCCATCATCGTCTCAAAGATATGATGATTGATATCTATAGCCACCACTACCCAGCCCCTGAACATGGTCAGCACTGTAACTATCATAGCCCGTGTACGTTTCGGCGGTGTATGCTTTGCCCACACCTTCAGGCCAATCGATATTTGCTTTCGATTTAGGCTTTTCCACAATTGCCGGTAACAATTCATCGAAGAGTGTGTTCTGATGAACTGGCGATGAGATTGATGTCACCTCGTGGTATCTAGGAAAGACATTGAATTCTGTAGGATTGTCCGTGGAGGGTAATGTTTGCTCGTACGAGTCGCCAGTTTGGTATGAAGGTATAAATAGGTTTTTGGAATTTTGAGGGCCAGAATGAGGTGGTGGTATGTAAGGTTGTGATTGTGTTACATATGAAATGCTGGACTGGGACGGTGGTGATTTGTGATGTGATTCCTGGTGGGCCGAGTGATAATGGTGCCGATCTGGTGAGTTTGCTGAAGTTTTGCTATAATGATATCCAGAGTAGTCGTCTTCAGCATTATCTCTGTAGTTGGTGTCAGCTGGAGTTTGACTATTTTTTAAAACTTTTCTGTGTTCATATTCCTCATGTTCCTCATTTTCGTTCCTATGATCTTTAGATGACGTTACAAATTTCACTTGATTCGTATGACCAACATAAGGTTTCCAAAAGTCTGCATGATCGGGAGATTCACTATACTCTATATGTTCTTCGTAAACGATTTCCGGTCTCTTGGGGGTGTAGTGATGTTTGACGTTATATTTTGGATATTCCTTCTCTATCACTTCGATAACTTCCTTGTGTGGCGAATGGTAATCATAGAGAGTCGTTGGCTTTTCATACCCAGATTTTTGCGGGAATTTTGATGTGACAATCTCATTTGGTTCGTGGACACGATATCCTTTGTAGTCCTGTAAGTCTTCATTTTCATCATGTTCATACTCTGGGGAATGGTGATACTTTTGTGGGTGTTTGGATTTGGACTCCTCAACAGACTCATGGACACGATATCCTGGTTTGGTGTATTTATAGTCGTGTGCGTCTTCTTTTTCGTGATATTTCATATACTTGGTATACTGATGTGATTGGGGCTTTTGGGTTTTAATATTTCCTTCGGGTTTTTCATAATCATAGTATACTTGAGGATCTGTGTCATCTTCTTGGTATTGATGGGGTCGCTCATATTCTTCGATGATTTCATATTTCGGTTTTTTAATAATTTTAATTGTCTCCTGTCGTGGTTTATGATAATCGTAGTCGGGAACATCTGTTGCCTCATGTGCTTGAGAATTGTGATATTGTGGATTTTCTTTTACTAATTTTATCGTCTCCACATGTGGATGTTTATGAGAATAATGTTCGCTTCCCACCAGTTTTATCGTCTCCACATGTGGTTTGCTCTCAATTACACGAAATGTTTCCACATGATCTTTATCATAGTCAGCCAATGATGTGGCACCGCTATGGCTATATCCTGTGTCCGAAGGTCGGCGTACAATTTCCTCGATTACAGTGAATGTGTTGACCTTTGGCACTTCTTTCACCGGAAAAGTCTCCGCATCATCATCGTCATTATCTACATCTTCGGTGTGCTCCCCTTGAGGTTTGTCCAGTTCCGCGAGTATTATATTTTCCAACAGCGGACCCGAGTCGAGTTGGGGCAACTTTTTAAACGGTTTCCTACGCCGATGGTAGTGATGTATGTGTTTACGAGATATATGTGGATGTTGTGGAGATCCATCATAGGTGGCTTTTAGAACACCACTAGAACTGGACACGTCTTTGGGTACATGAACCTTAATATGAACAAATTCTTCGCCAAAAGTGGGAGCACTTTCAATCAGTTCCTCCAAAATAATGCACAAAATGGCAAACTGTAAGAAATATTGATTTATTACTACACATAGGTATGTTATTTAAACTGTTATACTAACTGTTATAATTTTATAAAACTCCATTTCTCTATGGATTCACTATTAATAAATAAAAAATGCCGTTTAACACTTGTTGACTACTTCATGTTTGAGGTTTGTTTAAACCCTAAATTCATATTTGCTTTAACTTTTTATAGTCTGACGGTCTTCGATCACAGTGACCTACGAAATCATTTAATCGTAACCATTATTAAACGTTTATGTTATAACAGGGGCTTTCATCTTTAACACAATAATAATACATACATACATAGCCCTCTTCCGAAATGTCGTTATCTGTCGTTCGTTCGCTATTGTTCGACAATGACCACCACGTTACAGCCATTGGCAGGTGGATTGTTTAATAAATCTTTTGTTCAAATCTCACAGATTTCAATTTGGTAATAGTTTTGTGTGTGTGTGTCTATAACAAAGAGAGATTAATGTAAGCATGTTTTTTAACATTAGCCTTTACTTTCTTGCCCTTTTTTGTTGTGATAATTAGCTGTTAGCATTGGACTTGAATTTGTTTGTTTACGGAGAAATTCCCTGCTTGTGTCTCTTTAAGTATCTTCAACACAACATTAATAAATATTGAAATTACAACTACGTGAAAGAGACAACAGCAAGTGGCTAAGTTTTTTAATGATAGCTTAAAATTGAGTTGGCAACCCAATAACTTCAAACGTTGCAGTTCTCTTGAAAACTGGATCTTAGTCGATTAATGGAGTTCATTGATCCATTAAAGTATGTACTTAGTTATAGGTAAATTAAAAAAAAACATTTCTTTGTGGGAATACGACGTAAACTGGTCTTATCTGTTTGTTTCTATTAAACTGTGCTGAATGCTGATAAGCTTAAAATATGTCTAATAAAACAGGTATATAAAGCACACTCTTTATACACTACTACCCAATAGAATGTACATATTAATTTTGTTAATTTGCAAGACTGTGAAATATTTAGTCGGGAAAAATCTATTCGTCAAAAGCCAATATAAATCAAGAAAACGGAAATTATATTCAATTTATTTACTTTTGACAAAAGAACGGAAATTATATTCTATTTAATTTTATACTTTTCTCCCCACGCAATTAAAAGTAGTCACACAAACATCAATTAAAGAAAAATAGAAATAAATTAAAGAAAGGAGCTTTTCTCTAATTATGAGCCGAGCGATATATAATTTTGTTACTTCTTCTATGATACACTGAAAGAATTTTCCTTCGTAATATTTATGAAGCTATTTCATAAAAGGTTTTTCATAAATTTAGTCCATTTGTTTTAGTTTTTATAACCTCCACCTCCAGGATGGGGGTATATTCACTTTGTCATTCCGTTTGTAACACCTTGAAATATTCATCGGAGACCCCATAAAGTATATATATTCTGGGTCGTAAAATTCTAAGACGATATAATCATGTCCGTCTGTCCGTCTGTCTGCCTGTCTGTCTGTTGAAAGCACGATAGCGACCGAACGAAATGAGCTAGGAGGTTCAAATTTTTCCTAAATGTGTCTTATGGTTGTAGATCGGTTGGGATTGAAATCGGCCAAGAGGGAAAAATGTTTCCCTCGCAAGGACTGAAAATACCCCTAATATTTAGAGCATTTCAGCATGTTTTTTGAACATATTAGCTAGTATTTACTTGATATTTGCAATGCGCATTCCCTCTATAGCATAAAAGGCACCATAGATGTGATTTTTAGTTGTAGGGGGCGAAATGGGACAAAAAGGGATAAAAATGGTACCTATCAAACGACAACAGATAGAAACATGAAATTTGGCGTGTACATTCCTCTAATAGAGTAGATACTTAATATAAAAGTATTTTTTCTAAATTCGTACTTTTAAGGGGTTAAATGGGGATAGAGGGATAAAAATAGTACCAACCTAACGGCTGCACCTAGAATAATGAAATTCGATTTATACATTCCTCTGATTGCGTAGACAAGTAAAATAAAAGAACTTTCCAAAATTCGTACTTTTTGGGGTTCAAATGGAAAAAGGGGATGGTACCAACAAAATGACCGCTGATAGAATCATGGAATTCGGTGTATACATTCCTCTGACTGCATAGCCACGTAAAATATTTTTTTCCAAGTTCGTACTTTATGTTGTTGCTTTTACGACAAAAAATGGTAGAATCGTGAAGTTGTCTTGACGTACGTGAGAGATAAAGTATTTTCAAAATTTATACTTTTGAAATTAAAATAGGATGGAAATACAACAAACCAAACGACTGTAGCTGAAAATACACTCTCTATCCACCAATATTTAGGGTATTTATATTATATTGAAGTATTATATCCATTATATATATAGTATACAAATATTGGTAACCTTGGCTTATTAATTAAATTTCTTATTTTCATACAGTTAAAATTTGTTGCGGACATTCCTCTTGTAGCTTGGAAGCACCACAAAGAAAATAAAAGTTTTAGCGGGCGAAATGGGACAAAAAGGGATAAATTATGGTACCAATGATACGACAACAGCTAGAATCATGAAATTCGGTATGTACATCCCTCTAATTGCATAGACACGGGATTAGGAGGGATTTTTCGAAATTCGTACTTTTAAGGGATATAATTAAAAAGAGGGATAAAAATGGAACCTACCAAACCGCTGAAGTTGAAATCATGAAATTCGGTGTATACATTCTGACTATGAAGACTCCAAAAGGGGTTTTTCGAAATTTGTACATTTGGGCGGAGAATGGGGATATCTTTAAAATTTATACTTTTCTTATCACTTTGTCTGTATCTGGAAATGCTTCTTTCTAATGGCGACTGACAATCGCCTAATATTTAGGCATGTTCACTTTCACAATTTCAGCATTTTATTTATATATAGTAGTCGATTTTAAACAGTGCGCATAAGTATACATTATAGTTTGAAATAGTAAACAAATATAGTAATGTGCATAAAAATATTACAATTTTCGTAATATGGTACTGTGCTATGTGAAGTCGACTACCTTTAATCTGCTGGTAATACTGTGGAATGAACTCCGTGGTGGAGGGTATATAAGATTCGACCCGGCCGAACTTAACGCCTTCTTACTTGTTTCGTTTAGTTCATTTTTATACACTCCCACAGAGTACTAAGTCTTTGTACATTTGTTTGTAACACCCAAAAGGAAGCGAGATAGGCCCATTGTTAAGTATACATATCGATATAGAATCACTTTTTGAATCGATTTAGCCATGTTTCACTCCCGATTTTACTCTTTTCAAGCTAGATACAACATATTTTAACAGATCTTTTTCAAATTTGGCAAAATATCTTACGTTTGCACTAGAAACAGCCATGGTGAAAATGGGTCAGATCGGTTAAGATTTATATATAGCTCCCATGTAAATTTCGTTCCCGGCTTCACTTTTTCGGCTCCAGAAACCACGTATTTTCAGAGAATTTCTTTAAATTGAGCATAACACCTTATTCTTGAACTGGAAGAACATATTGTGTAAGTGGGTCACATTATTCTATATTTGGATATAGCCCCGATACAAATATTCTTCTCGATTTGACAAATTGGGTCAGGTCATAAAGGGTGATTTTTTAAGAGCTTGATAACTTTTTTTAAAAAAAAAACGCATAAAATTTGTAAAATCTCATCGGTTCTTTATTTGAAACGTTAGATTGGTCCATGACATTTACTTTTTGAAGATAATTTCATTTAAATGTTGACCGCGGCTGCGTCTTAGGTGGTCCATCCGCTTAGTCCAATTTTGGCATTTCCACGTTTTTGAGTAACAGAGACCCAATTGGTGCGAACGGCGACGAATCGAAAATTGGTGGTCATCATTAACACTGGCCGATACAGCTGCGATATTTTCTTCAGTTCGCACTCTACGTAAGCGTGTTGGTGGTTTAATGTCCAACAATGTAAATTTGGTGCGAAATTTAGTCACAATAGCCCGAATAGCCGCTTCAGTGGGTCGATTAAACTGACCATAAAATGGAAGCGCGCAATGAACTTTCTTAACAGAGCACGCATTTTGATAATAAAATTCAATAATTTGCAAGCGTTGTTCGTTTGTAAGACGATTCATGATGAAATGTCAAAGCATACTGAGCATCTTTCTCTTTGACACCATGTCTGAAATCCCACGTGATCTGTCAAATACTAATGCATGAAAATCCTAACCTCAAAAAAATCACTCTTTATTAGCCTATGATTAGGGAACATATAAAAATTCTTCCCGTTTTCAATTTTTTACCAAATTGAATTGTATTCGGATAGAAAGTGGAGTGTATCCTATAATCGGCCCCGTCCGACTTTAGCTTTTCCTTACTTGTTTCTTAATATGTATGAAAAACTCATAAATGAAATGAAATGTTTCATAAACATTTCATATTTCTTAAAACAAAATTGTTAAATTAGTGATACTTAGTTTCATATAGGGATGTCAAAACCGAAAACCGGTGTTAAATCCGACACCGTCCACCGGTTTTTTTAAATTGACATTTTCGACAAACCGGGGAAACCGGTGTTTTCATGACGGTTAAGTGGGCGTGGCACCTCCCACATAAATTAGGGATTTATTCGTTTTATATAAATTAGCATATTCGGAATACTTTTGCAGCTAGAGTCTTGAATTTTTGTGAAAGTTCGTAATTATTAGTCTACAGAGTTGTTCCAAAAAGGGGTTGTATTGGAAAAGTGGACGTGGCACCTCCCGTACGAAGTTCAAGTTTTCGAATAAATGCAGTTCTCACATACGAAGTTAAAACCTATTATCGAATACATTCGGTTCTATGACAGCTACAATACTGAAATTTTCAATGTGCGGTATTAGAAAAGTGGGCGTTAAACTTCTCATACGAAGTTAAAACCTAATATCGAATATAGACACCTACATTGCTGAAATTTTGTGTGAGTAGATTCAGTGTAAATAGATGTGCAAAGATGGGCGTGTCCCTTCCCATACGAAACATATTTTAGAGTATATACGACACCGAGATGGGCGGAAAGTGGCCGTGACTTCCTATACGAAAAGAAAAACCTGTTTTACAGTATATTCGACACCGATACTCCTAAATTGTTGTGTGAATTAATTTTTTTGTAACCTGCTTAGACAATATACAAAGATGGGGATAATTTGATTTGAATTTTGTAAAACTACACGGTTTCTTTGGAATTTCTTAGTAAAAAAGGTTACAAAAAATATCCATTCGTCAAATGCCGACATAAGTCAAGAAAACGGAAATTATATAAATTGTTTAGTTTATATGTTGTTTGATTAGTGAACGATTTGAACATATACATTTCTTTAGTATCTCGGGGAAGTACCTTGATTATAATTGATACATATATTACCCATCACAATAAAAACCAATATGAAAGCTGATTTTAATTTTACTGTTTGTTTTTTGGCTGGTGAAGCGGGCGGGGTTCAGCTAGTTCTACAATAAAAGTACGTACGAAAATGTGAGAGTAATGATTTGTTTACTTGCTGCGAATATAAACTGAACTGGGTAGGATATCAAATAGCTTCGTTTGGAGATTGATGTGTTACATCGAAGCCATTGACTGCTATTGCTAATTTTTTATTGGGGTCTACAAAAAGGAATCATGTCTTATTCGATCCACGTCTAATAATATCGAAAATCTAATTAAGCGCGAAATTAAAACTCGAGAGCATTGATGGAGGTAGAAACGGTTCGAAATGTGTATTTAATAATAATATTAATAGCGTATTTGTGAACACCTCCTGTATATTTCCATCCAAAAATTAATCTTCGAATAGATGAATTTGCAAATGTCATTCATATTATTTATTTATGTCTCATATTGAATTCTGACAGCATCGCAGCATTGAGACATAATTCATATTTGTATACTTGTTTGTGGAATTTTTTGATAAGATAGCATAGCATTCTCTAACGTATCAAAACAAACTACACAATAATTTGGTAATTTAAATAAACAAAATTCGCGATTTAAGCAAAAATTAAAAACCGAAACTTGGTTTTTTAAAAATTGTAAATTTTTGAACAAAGCGAAACCCGTTTTACCGAAGAGGGCTGGTTTTTGACATCCCTATTTTCATAAGACCGAAGAAAGATTTCATTGTATTAAATAAACAATTCATAAAGATATATAGTTATGAAATGTCTTCATAAATAAAGGGTGATTTTTTAGCTATTATCTTTTTGGCAACACTGGTTTAAACAGCTGACGCACGTTTCGTGTTTTGTTTCACTATCAAACATATTCAGTTTGGTCTATAATTTAACCATGAATCGTCTTACAAACGAACTACGCTTGCAAATTATTGAATTCTATTATCAGATTGCGTGATCTGTTAAGAAAGTTCATCGCGCGCTTCCATTTTATGGTCAGTTTAATCGACCCACTGAAGCGGCTATTCGGGCTATTGTGACTAAATTTCGCACCAAATTTACATTGTTGGACATTAAACCACCAACACGCTTACGTAGAGTGCCAACTGAAGAAAATAGCGCAGTTGTATCGGCCAGTGTTAATGATGGCCATCAATTATCGATTCGTCGCCGTTCGCAGCAATTGGGCCTCTGTTACTCAAAAACGTGGAAATGCCAAAATTGGACTAAGCGGATGGGCCATTTGAGGACCAGTCAAGGTCAACATTTGTATGAAATAATCTTCAAACATTAAATTATATGGTCCGTACTATCGATTCAAATAAAGATTTCATGCATTTTTCTGAATTTTATGTGTTTTTTTTTAACTTTCCTATAGCTTTTAAAAAATCACCCTTTACAATGAAGGATATCGCAGTTTTTATGAAGTGTTTTATAACTTACCACTACATTTTTAGAGTGTCGACCTTATTCGGTTGAATGCTAGCAATTCTCATTTCTCCTCTGATAACTCAGACATAAGTATGTACCCTGATTTAGGTCAGAGACATATTCATTGCAAAGACTCTCGCAATGACAGTGTGATTGGTCAGTCAAAAAGTAAGAACTTTTTTGCTTTTTGTTTATATTGGAAACTTCAGTATAACTTTTTAATATTTATGACACTTTTTCATAAAATTAATGAAGATTCTTCAAAGTGAGTTGTGCTTCTTATTCGTTTGTGAGAATAATTTACTTAAAAAGACCGGGTATGTTGTTGAAAAGTCGCTGCGAAGCCAACCTTTCACAGGGTGGAAATCATGAAGCCAAGTAATAAATGTCACAATGTCATTTGTAAATGGTCTTGAGCCAGGAAAATATCACAGTTCAAATCAAATGTATGAAAATTTTCATAAATCGTATTATGAAAAATAATGAAAAGTTCATCGAATGAAGAACTGCATTTCACAGTTTCTATGAAATGTTTCAGAAATTCTAGAACACTTTCCATTAATTTGTGCTTTATGAAACATGCTTCATCCATTTTATGAATTATTTCAATGAAAATTGTCACTGATGTTAACACAAAATCATAAATACTATGAAGATAATTCTTTCAGCGCTTCAGCTACACTGAAAGAATTTGTTTAAGGATTATAATGTACATAGACTGAAATATTAAATAAATAAATATTTCAAAAAAGGTTTTTCTTTTTTAAGAATTTTATGAATGAAAACTTCATGGAATTTTGAATTGAAGACATAAGTGAGTTAAGGGCGGAAAAGGTTAAGCCGGGAGCGAAATTTGTATGGGAGCTATATATAAATCTGAACCGATCTGACCCATTTTCACTAGGAGTATTTCTAGTTGGAATATACGATTTTTTACCTGGAACGAAATAGGTGAAATATAAAGTGTATAGCTTGGCCAAAATCGGTTAAACTTTTGGGAGCAACATTTGTATTTGGGGTATATTTAAATCTGAACCGATCTTACCCATAGTTTTGTTTAGTTGGACTATAAGATGTTGTGGCAATTTTAAAGAAAATCGGGTACAATATGCGGTTTCTATAGCGCAAAAGTCAAATCGGGAGCGACATTTGTATGGGGGCTATATCTAAATCTGAACCGATCTAGCCCGCTTTAGCCAGAGGTGTTTCTAGTTAGATTATAAGATGTTGTGCCAAATTAAAAGAAAATCGAGCACAATATGTGGCTTTTAAAGCGGCAAAAGTCAAATCGGGAGCGAAATTTATATGGGGCTATATCAAAATCTGAACCGATCTTACCCAATTTCAGCATAGGTGTTTCTAGTAAGATTATAAGATGTTGTGCAAATTTAAAGAAAATCGAGTACAATATGTGGTTTCTAGAGCGGAAAATGTCAAATCGGGGGCGTCATTTGTATGGGGACTATATCTAAATCTGAACCGATCTTTCCCAATTTCTGCATAGGTGTTTCTAGTTGGATTATAAGATGTTGTGCCAAATTTAAAGAAAATCGAGTACAATATGTAGTTTCTATAGCGGAAGATGTCAAATCGGAAGCGACATTTGTATGGGGGCTATATCTAAATCTGAACCGATTTGACCCATTTTCACCACAGATGTTCATAGTTTAAATATAAGATGGTTTGCCAAATCTGAAGACAATCTGATACAATATGTGGTTTCTAGAGCGGAAAATGTCAAATCGGGGGCGTCATTTGTATGGGGGCTATATCTAAATCTGAACCGATTTGACCTATTTTCACCACAGATGTTAATAGTTTAAATATAAGATGTTTTACCAAATCTGAAGACAATCTGATACAATATGTGGTTTCTAGAGCGGAAAAAGTCAAATCGGAAGGGAAATTTGTATGGGGGCTATATCTAAATCTTAACCGATTTAATCCATTTTCAACACAGGTGTTTCTAGGTGATATATAAGATGGTTTGCCAATTTGAAAGAAAATCTGTTGTAATATGTGGTATCTAGAGTGTCAAACCGGGAGTGAAATTCGTATGTGGGCTATATCTAAATCTGAACCGATTTTCTTCAAATTAAATAGCGTTCGTCCTTGTACCGAAAAACTTCGTTGTGCAAAGTTTCATTTGGTTCTGTGTACAAATACGACCTGTATCGTGATTACAAGAATAGATGGACAGACGGACGGACGGACATTGCTAAATCGACTCAAAAAGTGATTCTAAGTCGATCGGTATAATTAACAATGGGTCTACCTCTCTTCCTTTTGGGTGTTACAAACAAATGCACAAAGACATAATATTCTCGTGGAGTGTATAAAAATATATGATAATTAGATAAAATATAAATAATTGCTTATAAATGATTTAATCCAAGAGTGCAATAATACAAAGTAATTACAAATCCGTAAGCACTCATGACATAATTATTCTATTTATTACTCGTATGTAAATATAAGTATCTGAAATAATTCCTTAATCTTAATTAGCAGAACATTCAAAAACACTCGCTACCGAACAACCTGTATTGCTGTTCATATTTCAATTCAATATTTTGCATAATTACTTCCTATTCAGCAACTTGTTAACAACAGTCTGTAAATTGTATTAAAATAACACACAAAAAATGACAAGTCTCGTAAACTAAAAGCGCCAGTCTAGACTTTTCGTCGTCACTCTTCCATCAAAAAAATCGAAATATTGTGCGAATTGTCATGTACGGATGAATGTTGTAGGAGGTATGCTCGAGTGCCATAACCGGTATATAATGCGATGCTAGCGATACACGCGCTTATGCGAAAATACATATATCGTTCTAACGGAACGTTGTATTGATTGAAATATTTCATGATCATACTTTTCAACGCACAGTGGTTGGACAGTGTGATTTTTTGCATGACAGTAATTTATGTGTGTAAGGTAGTTTTATAGTGATGGAGAATTATTCTTCTTTGGAATTCCGAAGTTTTTGGAACAATTTTGGCAAATTAATGGAAACATGCAATTCTGATCGGACTACTTTCCACTAATGCCAATAAATTATGGCTTCAAAATTTCCACGAGTTAATTCCATTTATGGCTCACACATAACTTTTAAGTAACTGTCTAATTTTCTTCTGAATTAATAGACCCTAGAAAACATCTGCAATAAAATGGTCTTTCTTGTCTTAGAAATACTGGCCGTATTATTAGACGTTTATAACGTTTAGACGTTTGTGGGTTTCATGGTGAAAAAAGAGTTATTCAATGTTATAACTAGACAGTGGATTTATATGCAAATATTTTGAACGTATCGTTATTATTGAATGCCGACTTTACACAAATGATGTTCGTGATAAGAAAATTAAAAAAAACGATATAACCAATTTTATATTAACATATATGGCATTACGATATCCATATTCTACACATATATGGATTAAAAATTAGATTTGCATACAAATCCGCTGTCTAGTTATAACTTAAACATGTAATATCGCGTAGTAAAGAACATATCGTTACCCGAAATAAAAAAGACTACTAAAATTTTAGCAAGTCGATATTTTTATACCCTCCACATCCAGGATGGGGGTATACTAACTTTGTCATTCCGCTTGTAACATCTTGAAATCATAATCTTGAGTCATAAAATTCTAAGACGATCTAGCCATGTGCGTCCGTCCGTCTGTTGAAATATTAGCATCTAAACGACAGGAGCTAGGACGTCCAAATTTTCCATAAATGAGTGTTATAGTCGTAGATCGGTTGGGATTGAAACTGTGCGAAATCGGCCCAAAGGGAAAAATTTTTCCTTCACAAGGACTAAAAATACCCATAATAACCCCTAATATTTTAGAATATTTCAGTATATTTTTCAATATGTCTGCTTATACGAAACACGAAATTCGGTGTGTACATTGCTCTGATTGCGTAGACACGTAAAATAAACGGATGTTTCGAAATTCGTACTTTTTGGGGATAAAATGGAAAAAGGGGATAAAAATAGTACCAACCAAATGACCGCAGCTAGAGTCATGAAATTCGGAGTATACATTCCTCTGACTGTGTAGAAAAGTGTTTTTTTCCAAATTTGTACTTTCTAGGGAAACAATGGTTACAGAGGGATAAAAATAGTGCCAACTAAACGAATAGAGCTAGAAGGGTGAGTGAGATACGGTGTGCACATGCCTTTACTTGCGTAGACACGTAAAATAAAGAGATTTTACAAAGTCGCACTCTTAACACATTAAGTGCCAAGCGGTTTTGACGCAAAATGTTTGGCCTCCTGGGAAGGAGGTTATAAGTTACCCACCACGACGGGTTAGGAAACGTATGACGTGGCACTCAATGTGTTAAGGGGGTAAAATGGGAGGAAGGGGATACAAATGGTACCAACCAAATGGCCGATCTGACTACATAGACACGGAAAGTAAAAGATTTTTCCAAATTCGTACTTTTACGGCAAAAATTGCTCGAATCATTAAGTTAGGTTATTTTGCACTATGTACGTTAGTTAATGGATTTTCAAAATTTGTACTTTTTGAATTAAAATAGAATGGAAATACAACAAACTGTAGCACCCACTACCTACCAACATTTATGGTATTTAAGCATTTTTTAAAATATATATATAAGAATATTTATTTTTTGAATTGACTTGAAGTATTATTTCGATATATATAGAGTAAACGTATTATATTTATTTATAAAATTATGTTTTTCAATATTTGTATTTGCTTTGGTTTGGCTATAAAAATATATATTTTCCTGTAATATTACTGCACTTCTACGAAAATCGACAGCCTCTGTGGAATGCAATCCATTGTGGAGGGTATGTAACACCGTTTTTACTTGTTGTTTAGTATTATGTGTTTTGTTAAAATAACCAAAAAATTCGGTTTGCAAAAAAATGTTAATTGAGTATTTTTTATATTAGGGTAACGATATTCAAAATTATCATATAAATTTAATAAATAAATAATTTTTTAAATATTTACAAGGAAGCCACGCTATGCATATTTTGTACGCATTTAGAACTCCCTATATATGAGAAACGTTGAAATTAGTATTTGTGGTAAAGACCATTATATTATAAGAAGTAAGTCTTAAAAATAATATATGTACATACCTCTTGATTCTGTTAGTTTATAGCGCAAACCTGCAAATAAACAAATACAAAAAAGTTTTAAAGCAAAAATCTATATCTATATTCTATATCCCTATCCCTATTAATATTATAAAACCTTAGTGTAAGTCTGTCTGTCTGTTTGTTTGTTCCACAATCACGTGTAAACGGCTGAACCGATGTCGTTGAAAATTTCAGTACAGATAGATGCAGGTCTGGAAGAACTATAGGCTATAGAATTTTTAAAAATTAGCTCTGTGGGCGGAGGGGGCGTGGCAGAGGTGTTTTTGAGAGCTAGAAGGCTGAAAATTGGTACATATATATTACTGACCACGAAAAAAATTAATATGATACCGAAATTTGGATTTTCATTTTGTGGACGTGGCAATAGTGTTTTTGCGAGCTAGAAGGCTGAAAATTGGAACGTATATATTACTGACCACGATAAAGATCAATTTGATGCCGAAATTTGGATTTTCGTTTTGTGGGTGTAGGGGGCATGGCAATAGTGTTCTTTGAGCTATAAGGCTTAACATTGGAACGTATATAAAGAGTGATTTTTTTGAGGTTAGGATTTTCATGCATTAGTATTTGACAGATCACGTGGGATTTCAGACATGGTGTCAAAGAGAAAGATGCTCAGTATGCTTTGACATTTCATCATGAATCGTCTTACAAACGAACAACGCTTGCAAATTATTGAATTTTATTATCAAAATGCGTGCTCTGTTAAGAAAGTTCATTGCGCGCTTCCATTTTATGGTCAGTTTAATCGACTCACTGAAGCGGCTATTCGGGCTATTGTGACTAAATTTCGCACCAAATTTACATTGTTGGACATTAAACCACCAACACGCTTACGTAGAGTGCGAACTGAAGAAAATATCGCAGCTGTATCGGCCAGTGTTAATGATGACCACCAATTTTCGATTCGTCGCCGTTCGCACCAATTGGGTCTCTGTTACTCAAAAACGTGGAAATGCCAAAATTGGACCACCTAAGACGCAGCCGCGGTCAACATTTAAATGAAATTATCTTCAAAAAGTAAATGTCATGGACCAATCTAACGTTTCAAATAAAGAACCGATGAGATTTTGCAAATTTTATGCGTTTTTTTTTACAAAAAAGTTATAAAGCTCTTAAAAAATCACCCTTTATTACTGACCACAAGAAATTTGGAGTTTCGTTTCGTGGGCGGTGGGGGCGTGGCAAAAGTGTTTTGAAGAGCTAGAAGGCTGAAAATTGATACATATATATTACTAACCACGAGAATGATAATATGATGCCAAAATTTTGATTTTGCTTTTGTGGGCGAGTCAATAGTGTTTTTTGAGCTAGAAGGCTGAAAATTGGAACGTATATATTACTGACCACAACCAAATAAAATAAAAATAAAGTATAAAATATTTTAAAGGACTAGACCTACTAACGACGAAACATTAATATATATGAAACAACTAGGGGTTCTATCGCTGGATTCCCAAACGTTCTTCATTCCCGGAATTTTTATACGCGAATATCGGGGATTTTTTTATTGAAATTCATTATATTAAATGTTATATTTATGTATGGCTTGGTGTTAAAAGGGGAGGAAATGGAAGAGAAACTGTATTGAAGGTTTTTACAGATGAGTTCATAGTAAGCATTATATTTATAAAGGTGTTCTGCGTCAATTTTGGCATGGGCTGTTTGAGTATTGTGAATAAGAGCAAGAAAATAATGTCAATGCAAATATTGACATTAATTTTTTAGCACCATGCAACAGATATCATGTAGAAATATCTTTGGTGATTATAGCTAATATCGTCCCATAATTTAATATACTCTGATACATGAAGAACCCGGTTTTGATATAGAGTCCAAAAAACTATCTTATACATTTGAGATACTATTTGGACCGACACATTCACTAAATTTTTTTTTCAAAAAAATTGAGACTGGAGTGATTAAACCCGAAAGCCAAAATGGGGTCAACCAGTTTTTGGAAAAAAGGGAACCCCTGGAAAAAGTCAAGTGGGGAGGGAAATTTGTATGGGAGCTATATATAAATCTGAACCGATCTGATTCATTTTCACCATGGGTGTTTCTAATCGAAATATAAGATATTTTGCAAGGTTTGAAGAAGATCTGGTAAAATATGTGGTTTCTACAAAAGCTTTACCAAATAGAAACCACATATTTTACCATAATATGGCATAAGCTTTGGTCAAAATAGAACTACAGTAATTTTCGCTTATAACGAACCCGCTTAAAACGAACTTTAGCCTGAAACGAACCAATTTCAAAAGCACGTGCTTTATTTCTAATACACTATGAAAATTTTGTCGCTTATTATGAACCCATTTAAAGCGAACTTTCGTTTATAACAAACTTTATTTGCATTCAAAATTTGTTTATTTTTCGGTTAATACGAACTCATAAGTGGCGCTATGAATAAAACATGATATTTTTGCGCTGGCAACACTGTATTACGCAGTGTTTTAGTTTTCCTATGTTCTCGAATCAGGGGATTTCCCTAAGTTTAATGTTTGCCGATGTGCAGACAGCAGTTGAAAATTACAAAGCTAGAAGATGGGCGTAGTAGCAGTTGGAAAGCAAAGAAAGTGTTTTTCTTTAAAAGAGAAGTATGAAATAATTAAACGATTACAACAAGGTGTAAAACAAAAGCAAATATGTCAAGAAATGGGCCTCAGCAAGTCAACAATTGCTACAATTTGAAAAAATAAGGGCTTGGTGCTAAATAATTTTGAGCAAAACTCCTCATATGTAAAGAAGGTTAAAACCCCTTCTTTCATGGAACTGGGCCATTGCCTACTAAAATGGTTTACTCAGAAAAGAGCCAATAATATAACTATAACCAATGCCGTTTTACAAGCTGAAACACAAGTATTTGGAAAAAAGCTTAACTACTGCGATTTTAAGTGCAGACGTCACAACATCACTAGTGGAAAAATTGTTGGAGAGGCGGCTGAAGTCAATGTTGATGTAGTCAATGATTGGTTGCAAAATAAGTGGCCAGATATAAGAACAAATTATAAAGATAAGGACATATTTAACGGAGATGAAACTGGTTTATTTTATAAACTCACTCCCAATAATACACTGCGATTCAAAGGTGAGACCTGGGCAGGTGGTAAACTATCAAAGGAACGGATAACAGTGCTCGTAGTAGCTAATAGACGGGTACAGAGAAACGAAAACTTTTAGTAATCAGAAAATCAAAAAGTCCCAGGTGCTTTAAAAACATTACAAATTTGTCAGTTAATTACCAGGCTAAAAAGGCTTGGATGACATCCGAAATTTTCACCAGCGAATTAAGACAAAAGGACTATAATTTGCGCCGTGCGAATCGAAAAATTATACTTCTGGTAGACAACAGCCCAGCTCATCCAGATACAAAGAACTTAGAGTGCATTAAATTAGTGTTTATGCCTCCAAATACAAGCTCAGTTTTACAACCTATGGACCAAGGTGTCATTCACGCATTGGAAAGTAAATATCGCCACTTGCTTCTCTCAAAAATTGTTAATTCGGTTGATATGGGTGAAGATAACTTTAAAGTTAGTATACTGGACGCAATCAATTTTTTCATATGGCATGGTTAAAAGTCAGCAAAACAAGAGTTGCTAATTGCTTTCGGCACGGCGGATTTACCAGCAATGAAGATGAGTTCGACTCGGATGATGATCTGCCATTAATAGAATTGCTAAATCAACCAATGGACACATTTACAGATGGTAATAAAAAGGGTTTGCTGAGTTGTCGTACTTTAAATTAACCTTTATTATTTGCATTTACAGTTGGGACAGAAAGCTTCAACGATTACATGTTTTGATGACGACCTTGTAAAAATTTGTCAGTTAATTACCAGGCTAAAAAGGCTTGGATGACATCCGAAATTTTCACCAGCGAATTAAGACAAAAGGACTATAATTTGCGCCGTGCGAATCGAAAAATTATACTTCTGGTAGACAACAGCCCAGCTCATCCAGATACAAAGAACTTAGAGTGCATTAAATTAGTGTTTATGCCTCCAAATACAAGCTCAGTTTTACAACCTATGGACCAAGGTGTCATTCACGCATTGGAAAGTAAATATCGCCACTTGCTTCTCTCAAAAATTGTTAATTCGGTTGATATGGGTGAAGATAACTTTAAAGTTAGTATACTGGACGCAATCAATTTTTTCATATGGCATGGTTAAAAGTCAGCAAAACAAGAGTTGCTAATTGCTTTCGGCACGGCGGATTTACCAGCAATGAAGATGAGTTCGACTCGGATGATGATCTGCCATTAATAGAATTGCTAAATCAACCAATGGACACATTTACAGATGGTAATAAAAAGGGTTTGCTGAGTTGTCGTACTTTAAATTAACCTTTATTATTTGCATTTACAGTTGGGACAGAAAGCTTCAACGATTACATGTTTTGATGACGACCTTGTAACTACGGAATAATTGGACGACGCACAGTGGCGCCATTTGAGTTTTTTCGTTGCAAAAATCATATCTTTTGAACCGAATAAGATAATTGAACAGTTTAAACAGCATATGATAGATAACTGTTCAGCCTATGAAATGAGCGTTTGGAAAGGGTGCTACGCTCTGTAGGGGCCTAATTATGGGTTATCAAAGTTAAAATTAGTAGAAAAATCAATTTTATGGTAACTAAAAAAAAAATTATTTTTACATTTTTAGATTGTTTTTATTTTTTTTCTTTAGGGTTTTATGTTTTAAATTATTACCCAACAAATTAAAAAAAAATATTTTTGTAAAGGGTGCTACGCTCTGTAGGGGCCTAATTATGGGTTATCAAAGTTAAAATTAGTAGAAAAATCAATTTTATGGTAACTAAAAAAAAAAATATTTTTACATTTTTAGATTGTTTTTATTTTTTTTTCTTTAGGGTTTTATGTTTTAAATTATTACCCAACAAATTAAAAAAAAATATTTTTTTTTTAATTTATTTACTTATTATTATTTATTTTTTTATTTTTTTGTCCGGATGATCCATCGCAGCCCCATTTGCTGATCAATGTCAACTTCTCAGGAAGAATTTTCACCTCATTTTCAGGAAGACTCTCCAACAACCGTTTTGCTGTATGGCCCATGAGATCCTGCAGATTGGCTTTCGCAGAGACTTCCGTAAACTCCGTATGCAGTGGTCGTGAATTTATTTTGGCTTGCGTAATATGCTTGTATCCTGGTAAAACGTCAGCGCCGTGTCGCGTTAAAGATGTCCGTAGTTTCTCATATTTCTCTTTGGAAAGTTCTAAGTCCATAAACAAGGCCAAGGCTTCTTCGGACCCATACTTTTTAATGTGTGCGTTTGTGGGCGTGGGAATGCTTTCCTTAATCCTTTTTAGTCGCAGTGGGCTTGCATCAGCAACAGATTTGGTTATATGCGACCTAACTCTTTCACTATCCTTTGTAAATTTAATAGACAGCGCGTCCCATAATTGCTTCGTGGTCAAGTCATTGGTGGCATCGGCAAGTTTCCTCTTCCTTGTGAAAATTGAACACTCCTCAATACTTTTTTTTGGCCTTCCTTTTGCTCCTCTGGTTGATGTGGTGGGTTTATCTACTGCCAATATATCCAGGATGGTGTCTTCATTAAGCCAGTCCTCGTATTTGGAGTTGAAGTTCTGAATGGTTCGATTAGATTTCCCCCATTTTGCCTTAATATTTGCATATATCAGATAAAATTTATTTTTTACAATTTCGCTTCTCTCAATATTTCCGTATAAGCTATCAAGTTCTTCTAAAGCAGCTTCCGTGAAAAAATTTGGTGTGGTTGACTTTCTAAACAGTTCAAATAATTTAAAATTGTTCACCGCCATGTTTTCAGTACTTAAATTGTTTAATGGTTTCAGTAATTGTTGCGCCAACTTTCAGTCGTAGAGTAATCCAGGCATTATCCTTATTTTGCAATATATAGGTTATGCCATGCCTAAAAATAAAAATAAAAATAGGGACCATAAGTCAATGTTGTTCTTGACCATTTGCAATATATAGGCTTATGCTACCATGCCGAAAAATTTACCTGTTCCCTGCATACATATGGATTTAGGCTGAATAATGCAATTTTGATATTATGCACGTGTCCAAATAAGATTTGTGCCTACCTGTAGGGACCATAAGTCAATATTGTTCTTGACCATTTGTACGCCAAAGTATTGTTTAAGTGAGGTACGTACCTGCTAATTTCAATGAGTAGTTTTTTTCAAACTATTAGATCAAACTACTGTCAGTCAAAACATATAAGAGATGGACGCCATACAATTTCGGCAACCATGTCTTTTTAACCTTTTTTACCTCTAGAAGCCAAACGGACACGTACGGGCAGCTAAAATTTTTGAATTATGTAAAGAAATAATCAATGAACAGGTTTTGCAAATATGGCAAATATAGAAAAATATACATTTTTTTATTTTCCGTCAAAGTTGAAAAATAGTGAAAAAACGGATAGTTTTTAAATAGTGATTTACCAGGAGAAACACAAAGCGAACAGTTAATTTTTTTATCATTATACATTTAATAAATACATCAATCAATACAAACAAAAAATAAGGCGATTCGTTACCTATTTTTCGTGATATTACACCTGAAATCGCAACAAATTCACTAAAAATTGTGTGTTTTTTTGAAAACCGAAAGTCGGTCAACTTTGAACGGCTATATCTTCTAAACTAAAAATGTGATATTATTAAGAGTGGCAGATTTGAAATCGTTGAAAAGTTTCCTATAACATGGGTTTATTCAAAATTTCGTCGGCGCTCTTGAAAATTTTGATTTTTGCAACCTCGTTTGCTCTACGGGCGCTACTGTGCGACGCACCTATTTTGCAGTCTGTTCGCGCTGATGATGACGACCTTGACGACGATATGAACAACGAAGAGTCAATCCGAGTCACAACTGCCCTGGATGCAATGTGTAGCGTAAGCTACTTTCTTCAGTCACGCGACACTCCACAACAGTCACGCGACACTCCACAACAAATTCTTAATCACTTGGCTCAAGTAGAAGTGTACATAAATGAAACTAATATTGGTACTAAGCAAACTCAAATAACTGATTTTTTAAAAACAAATTTTTTTATACATATGTATTAAAATATCCCAAAATTGTCTTTAATAAATCAATGCATGTGCACTTACATGACTTCATTTAAACCGAACTTTGTTTAAAACGAACTAGTTTACCCAGTCCCTTGAAGTTCGCTTTAAGCGAAAATTACTGTATTATAACTTCCATTCGGCTTGTCGAAACCCGATGCAATTTAATATTTGAAAATGTTTTTGTAATCACTTTGAACCTACAACATATTTATGCTTTTGCCACGTCCCTTCTATCCTATCCTATTAAAATTATCCTATTTAAATTTAAATTCTTTATAACTTCGGTTGTATCTCCAGATGTTGACTCCTTGGTCGAAAAGTATTACAACATCCCTGCGGTAAAAAAAGAAATGGCAACCATTCTAGTAAAAAGAAACCCAAATTTTGGAATATATTTTCCCCACTTTGGGAATTTGGGTATTTTGTTGGTCATAAATGCAAAAACTACTAAGGCATTGTTTTCAGAGACATTTTTTCTACATAATTACACAAATTTCGTTACGATATCTCAATTGAAGATTTTATGCAATAGTCAATAGTTTTGTTTTTCTCAATTTTTAGATTTGCGTGCAATGAAGCACAAAACAGTATTCGCTGTGACCAACTTTGCAGAGTCACCGAGAGCCCCTGTACCACCTGAAAAAAACTCTACTCTATACATGTGAAAATTCGTCCTGATATCTCTTTCCGTTCAACAGTTACAGAATTAATTCAAGAAATAAATCCACGTGGAACTACTGGGCACGCAATACATCTTGGACTGAAGATAATTTGAAAAAATAAAAAAAAATTGCCGATTAATTTGATTAACTGTTGTTATGTACATTAGGGCGTACCTCAAAAAAAAGTTCACCGTACACCTTCGAATATGAAGTATTATTGAAAGGTAGTTTCAAAAATTTTTTTTATTTTTTTATGCCGAACGTAGGGGTCGCGCTTTTACATTTTTCTATATAACTTCTGCATTTATAAACGGATTTTAAAGTGTGATACATCGATGTTTTTGTCTCGACGAGGCCGATTTTTTTGTCTTTGAAGTCATTGAGCTCAAGCACCCCCTTCTGGTACTTACCCATCATATCTCAGTTGCTACTACCCTAATGTACCACTCTAATATCAGAAAATTAAAGCTCGCATAAAATCATGAAACTCTTCCTAAGGAAGTATGTCGATTTTCAAAAAAATCGGCCTCGTCGAGACAAAAACATCGATGTATCACACTTTAAAATCCGTTTATAAATGCAGAAGTTATATAGAAAAATGTAAAAGCGCGACCCCTACGTTCGGCATAAACAAATAAAAAAATTTTTTTGAAACTACCTTTCAATAATACTTCATATTCGAAGGTGTACGGCGAACTTTTTTTTTACTTGTAACCTGGTACGCTCTAATGTACATAAACGGTTTTCCGAATATTTTTGTAATGTATATGTATTTCTAATTGGTGTACAGATACAACCAAAGATGATTGACGATTTCAGTTTAAATTAAATAAATAAATAAAAAACACCACCTGTTTTTAAGAAGAAGCCTATAGACATTGGAATTAATTAATTTTAATAAGGCGGAATTCTTTAAAAACGACACGAAATACTCTAAAGAACTCATTTTGTTAGGTATAGTGTCAATCAACCGCAAAGATTTAGCACATTTTCAATCCCAATCGATAATAATATAATATGATTGCAAAGATTTGGCCGAAATTTTTTGTCATAAACCCTATTCTATTTACATTTTTTTTCAGCTCATGAATGAATTAGATTTTTTGATTTTTTCATTTTTAAGGAAAATTATTAGGAAGATCTGGGAGTTTAATGATAGAACAGTTTAGACTGTGGTTACTCTACTCGTAGCTCATCCGTTCTCTCAGATTTGTGGATTTCATTAGCCGTCTCTAACATTCGACCATCGTAGACGATTTAGGTTAGACCTTAAAGAATTAGCCAACTATAATAGCGACTGGCGACCTGCTCTGCATGTTAACAATACGTTAGGAAATGTGTACAACAAATACACATTTTCTGTTTCACATATCATCTATTACATACATAACGTGTAAAATGGCTTAAATGTTACCATAACAACCGAGCATTTTTTATTGATTTGTGGCATTTGATGGTATTCACAAAATGTTCGTAGTATACGTTTAAAATGTGGAATGAATAGAAACCCATTTAATGTAAAGTTAAAAGGAACCGCCAACGTTGCCAGATTAAAAATGTATACACAAAATTACGAGATTACCCATAATACATTCACCGCCAACAATAACACTGTCCAACAAATTAAGACTTTTTGATTGGAACAATGTAGCCACCTTATAATTCTGAAAGGGCATGTTGAGTAGACCATTTTTGCAGAATAAATGTATAGTCCAGCTGGTTTGATATTCTTTTTTACGGTGGACAATGTTTTCCATTTTTGGAGAAGTGAAAAATATGTTGTAGTTAATGACCGAGAGAATTCGTATTGACAAAATTATTTTGTTAAATTTTATGAGGGTCATTTTTATAGAAGATCCTAACTCTCTAGCTCCTCTCTTTATGGATCAAATGAATCTTTTCTGAGCAATCTAAAAGTCCCTTCAAAATAACATTTAAGGATTAAAATGATCTGCAAAAAAAAATCAGTGGAGGTCACCAAACACACCAAAGTTTTAAATAAAGCGCTTCACAATTAAATAGTAAAATTACATGTCAACTTATGCAAAAAATACTGGGCTGAAAAATGGGTCCACGTTTTTTTTAAAGATCAATCTTTTTCTGCAAAAAATACATATTTTTTGCAAAATTTTCATTTTCGCTTCTTCTTTCTTTTCAAAGGATCCGCAATCCAAAGAATATTTTTTTAATGTATTAAGAATTAATTTCGCTTGTAACATGTATTTAGTTAGTCGTGTAAAAAGCTGTAGTTGTTCCCAAAAATCCAAAATTCGCGGTTGCAATTGCATTTATTTCAACTGTCTCTATCTGGGATTCTGAAACAATTCTGACACAAATATCCCCTATATATATTTTTAACGAGAATTTTTATTTTTCAATTTGTTCTCATTTTTTATTTTTATAGACTGCGATGTTAAAAGGAATTACTAAATTCCTTTAACAAGTATTGAGGCGAATTATTCGTTTAGAAATTATAGAAAGCTACCTAAGGCGTATGAGTGATATGTAGCTCTTGCGTATTTATTAATTATACGCATGTGAAGTCTGAGCTCTTCCTCAGAGGAGAAAATCTTTATGCTTGGCCGAAGGCCGTCAACGCACGAAACTCAGAGGAGAACATCTTTAAACCCGAAGCCGGCCAACAAAGAAAATCTTGTGTAACCGGCTTTGGATGCATCCGATAGGAGAAAATTCCGAGAAAAGTCCGACCGAAGCCAACAAATAAAACATTTACTCCTCGTAGACGGCTTTGAACATATCCCGAAAGAGAACATTTTTATTTTTAAATTCGGCAGTTTCATTATTTTGTTTAAATAATGAGAACGGACATAACCCCCTAAATCGATTTGGGGGATACGTCCGTTGAGGGATATGTCATGGCACCATTTTTGGTTAGATATTTTCAAATATTATTAAATATAAATATTAAAATTACTACATAGTTTCGTAGGATAAAATTTTTCAAAAAAATGTTTTAATTATATATATTTAATCTGCCCGATATAAATATAAAAATAAAGTGGAGAATATCTTTTAAAAATAAAATTTCCCCTCTAAAAAAACTTAAGAATTTCTAAAAAATAATATCGAGGGCTTATATTCATAAGTGGCTATGAACCATTTTCTCGAAAATGAGTTTTTGATGCCAAACTATTCTCAGATTTGGATGTCATCTGTCACATAAATTTGGAGAAGAAATTTTTTTCCTGAAGCCATTTTAAATTTTTCTGATTTGGCTATCTACTCACAAGTTAGTTTGTGACTGCAAAAGTGGATATGAACATAAAAATAATATAAATAAAATAGTTCAAAAATGGAGCAGCATATAACAGAAGGTTGTACAACGATTTTGTTTAAAGCATTTTTCTAGATTTAGGTCATATCGTACTATCAAATTCCATCATTACGTGGTTAAAAGCATTTATCAGGCTAAAATAGGATAAATAGTGGCTGTAAAGTCAAAAATTGTGAAAAGTATCTTTAGAAAAACCCGCGTAACTTTTTACCATACCAAAATATTTTTTGCATGTGATTGCTGACTTCATGGGGAATATTTGTGTAAGAAATACCCTAGCGCAATATCCACTTTTTTTTGTAAAAAATTTGGGAAAAGGGATACAAATGGTACCAATCTGACGGATGAAGCCAGAAAATGCGTTTCTACACAAAATTGCCAACATTTCATAAAAAAACGTTATCGAGTTTACAATAGGTCTTATTTATATATTTGAGCATTAATGGTTATGTGCTTATTTCAAAATTCAAAATTCATAGTGTTCAATTTTAAACGTGCAAAAGTGGCTATGAACCATCCATTTTTAATCGTACACTTTAGATTAAACTGTAGAAGAATGATTCATAATTATTCTTAAAATTAAGGAGATAATCAGTTTTTTCGCTCTCCTGAAAAGTTGTGTTTTGTTCATAGCCACTTATGAATATAAGCCCTCGATATCCCGTTTAATTTGACACATATTGGCATCTCCCAAAAATTTCTCCCTTATTTCGACAACTTTTTTTATTATGAATCATGAAGTTAAATTGTTCTCTTTTATTTTTATTAAAAGTTGAAGTGTTATAACGAAAATTACTATTTTTTTTACTACGAGTGGAAATTTTTGTCCCGTCCGTATTTCTGCTGTACCTAATTAAAAACAAGTAAAAACGGCGTTAAGTTCGGGCGGGCCGAACTTTATATACCCTTCACCATGGATTGCATTCCACAGAGGTTGTCGGTTTTCGTAGAAGTGCAGTAATATTACAGGAAAATATAATTTTTTTAATATAGCCAAACCAAAACAAATACAAATATTGAAAAGCTAATTTTATAAATAAATATAATGGTTTAATTATTTCAAACCACGCTTATAAGGTAATGCTACCAATACATCAATTCAAAAAATAAATATTCTTATATTTATATTTTCAAAGCCATAAATATTGGTAGATAGTGGGTGCTACAGTTGGTTGTATTTCCATTCTATTTGAATTCCAAAAGTACAAATTTTGAAAATCCATTTGAACAAAGTTGAGCAGTACTTTGTGTATAATGAAGTTATATTGAGCAATAACTTCTGAGAAAGGCGCGTAGTTTTCCGAGCGCAGAAAACTACATACAAATACTTACAGGATTGTAGTTGATTGCCTTTGCTAAAATAAAATATAAAAGAGATTGTGTAGTATTTCAAAATGTTACACTTTATTTTGAGTTGTGGTTCCTTTGGCTGACGTGAATAAAAGAGGCTGATATTTATTTTATTTAAATTGAGAAACCTCGGTTTGTGTACAATAATGTAAAATAGAGCGAATTTAAAATAAACAATAATGCCAAATTTACACAAATATCAGGGTTTGGAAAACCTTTCGAATTCGTACTAAAACTAAGATATAGTTAAACTAGGTTTAACACCATTATCAGACGTACATAGTGCAAAATAACCTAACTTCATGATTCAACCAATTTTTGCGTGTCTAAGCAGTCAGAGGAATGTATACACCGAATTCCATGATTCCATCTGCGCCCATTTGGTTGGTACCATTTTTACCCCCTTGACGTTTCTACGCAATTAGATTTTATCATTCTAGCTGTGGTCGTTTAGTTGGTACTATTTTTATCCCTCTGTACCATTGTATACCTTGAAAGTACTAATTTCGAAAAATTCGTCTATTTTCCGTGTCTACGCAGTCAGAGGAATGTATACTCCGAATTTCATGACTCTAGCTGCGGTCATTAGATTGGTACTATTTTTATCCCCTTTTTTCATTTTAACCCCAAAAAGTACGAATTTCGAAAAATCAGTTTTTTTTCTGTGTCTACACACTCAGAGGAATGTATACTACGAATTTCATGACTCTAGCTTCGGTCATTTGGTTTGTACTATTTTAATCCCCTTTTTCTATTTTGACCCCAAAAAGTACGAATTTAGAAAAATCAGTTTATTTTCCGTATCTACACACTCAGAGGAATGTATACTCCGAATTTCATGACTCTAGCTGCGGTCATTAGATTGGTACTATTTTTATTCCCGTTTTTCATTTTAACCCCAAAAAGTACTAATTTTGAAAAATCGGTGTATTTTACTTATCTATGCAATCAGAGGAATGTATACACCGAATTTCATTATTCTAGGTACAGCCGTTTGGTTGGTACCATTTGTATCCCTCTATTCCTATTTTACCCCTTAAAAGTACGAATTTGGAAAAAATACTTTTATATTATGTATCTACTCAATTAGAGGAATGTATACACCGAATTTCGTGTTTCTAGTTGTTGTCGTTTAATATGTACCATTTTTATCCCTTTTTTGCCCCATTTCACCCCCTACAAATAATAATCACTTTATGGGAATGCGCATACCAAATATCAAGCAAATATAAACAGACATATTCAAAAAACATGCTTAAATACACTATAATATTAGGGATTATTATGGGTATTTTTAGTCCTTGTGAGGGAAAAAATTTTCCCTTTGGGCCGATTTCGCCCCATTTCAATCCCAACCGATCTACGACTATAAGACGCATTTATGGAAAATTTTAACGTTCTAGCTCCTTTCGTTTATATACTAGCTTTCAACAGACGGACGGACGCACATGGCTAGATTGTCTTAGAATTTTATGACGATCAAGAATATATATACTTTATAGGGTCTCAGGTCGATATTTTAAGGTGTTATAAACGGAATGACAAAGTTAGTATACCCCCATCCTGGAGGTGGAGGGTATAAAAATTAAGAGATAATTCTCATATTTCATAAATCTACGAACAAAGTATATCCTCTGACCTTCATTTACATTTACATAGGGAAAAATCAAAGTTCTCAAAAAATCGCTGAACTTTCTATATTTCTAAAAGACCTTCAAAAATACTTCTGTTTTTTGTCGCGTCAGTTTCGATGTAAAATTGTTTATAGTTTTCCTGACGATATATTTTTAAAAAGTAGTAGTCTTTAAGCGCTTTAGAACACTAAAAAGACTGATCGACTTTTTCAGTTTCTTTCTTGTTTTTGGAGTAGTTTAAGGCGTGCGAATGTCCCGTCCGGGCCACTGGGAGATGCCCATATATCATATGTGCCAGTTAGAATGACAGTGGTCTAAGTCACACTTTATCCGTTCTGAGATATGCAATGGTTTATGTTTGAGTCAATTGAAAAATAATTTTCCACCGAAGCACAAATTTTTTTTCTTAGAATATCCTGCTACTATGTCGAACTTTTATAAAAAAAAATCGACAACGTTGGTACCTCTCAGGGAACCACTACTTTTAGAGGACGCACTGACTTAGTTCACTTTCATTCTTCTCAAAATTGAAAATTTTTAATTAATTTCGCAAATCATAACCAAAAATGAAAGAAAACACAAAATATTTTATTTCAAAAAAAAAAATGAAGAAAAATTATATAAATATTTACAAGTTGCTCGTCTAGAAAATTTATTTTGAAATTATTTTTTACTTTTCAAAAAATTTAATTTTTTTATTTTATTGTATTTGTACAGATTCCATATAAATAACTTTCCTGGCCTCAGCGCCAGTGGCATTATTGAGGCAAGCCGGCACTATATTATTCTAATTTATATACAATTAAATTCACATTCAATTAAAAACAAGTAAGAAGGCGTTAAGTTCGGCCGGGCCGAATCTTATATACCCTCCACCAGCGAGTGCATTGCACAGTATTACCAGCAGATTAAAGGTTGTCGACTTTACGAAAATTGTAATATTTTTATGTACATTACTATATTTGTTTACTATTTCAAACTATAATGTATACTTATGCGCGCGGTTTAAAATCGACTACTATACTAAACTACATGCCTAAATATTAGGCGATTGTCAGTCGCCATTAAAAAGAAGCATTTTCAGATACAGACAAAGTGATAAGAAAAGTATAAATTTTAAAGATATCCCCATTCGCCCCATTCTCCGCCCAAATGTACAAATTTCGAAAAAAAAAACACTTTTTAGAGTGTTCATAGTCAAAATGTATACATCGAGTTTCATGATTTCAACTTCAGCGGTTTGGTAGGTCCCATTTTTATCCCTCTTTTTAATTATATCCCTTAAAAGTACTAATTTCGAAAAATCCCTCTATTTTACGTGTCTATGCAATCAGAGGAATGTATACACCGAATTCCATGATTCTATCAGCGGCCATTTTGTTGTTACCAATTGTATCCCCTTTTTTCCAATTTTGCCCCCCTCAAGAGTACGACTATCTAAAATCTCTTTATTTTACGTATCTACACAATTAGAGGGACACACTGAATTTCATCATTCTAGCTGTATTCGTTTAGTTGGTACTATTTTTATCCCCTGCAGCCATTGTATCCCTTGAAAGTACGACTTTGGAAAAACATTTTATTTTTCGTGTCTACGCAGTCAGAGGAATATATACTCCGAATTTCATGATTCTAGCTGCGGTCATTTGGTAGGTACTACTTTTATCCCCTTTTTCCATTTGAACTCCAAAAAGTACGAATTTTGGAAAGTTTTTTATTTTACGTGTCTACGCAATCAGAGGAATGTATATATCGAATTTCATTATTCTAGGTGCAGCCGTTAGGTTGGTACTATTTTTATCCCTCTATCCCCATTTAACCCCTTCAAAGTACGAATTTAGAAAAAAATACTTGTATATTGTGTATCTACTCTATTATAGGAATGTACACGCCAAATTTCGTGTTTCTATCTGTTGTCATTTGATAGGTACCATTTTTATCCCTTTTTGTCCCATTTCGCCCCCTACAACTAAAAATCACATCTATGGTGCCCTTTTATGCTATAAAGGGAATGCGCATTGCAAATATCAAGTAAATACAAGCTAATATGTTCAAAAAACATGCTGAAATACTCTAAATATTAGGGGTATTTTCAGTCCTTGTGAGGGAAACATTTTTCCCTCTTGGCCGATTTCGTCCACTTTCAATCCCAACCGATCTACAACCATAAGACACATTTAGGACAAATTTTAACCTCCTAGCTCATTTCGTTCGGCCGCTATCGTGCTTTCAACAGACAGACAGACGGACATGGCTATATCGTCTTAGAATTTTACCACGACCCAACATATATATACTTTATGGAGTCTCCGATGAATATTTCAAGGTGTTACAAACGGAATGACAAAGTGAATATACCCCCATCCTGGAGGTGGAGGGTATAAAAAATAAGTTACAAAATTCACATTTTATACTGAAGGTAGAATCATTTAAAATGAATTATATAGAAATTTCTTTAATGCAGTTTTAAAAGTAGAAACAGATGTTGCAGATGACAGCAGATGAAACTGTAAACAGATTTCAAAGCTGGTAGGTTATTATATGTAATAGCACCCACATAATCAATACTTTGTTTTGTCCTTTCACGTCTACACCGTATTTTATATGTTATTCAAATTATCTGAATCACCTAAAATGTACATTATAAATAACTAACACTAAATTCAATTTGGGTGTGCATAAAATAAGAAATGCCATTGTAAGGTTACATTTTTTATAAATGTCAGAAATAAAAGTTCTTAAATTAGAGATCTGATCAAACTAAAGAGAAAAATTGGGATATATCATTTTTTGGATTTTTTACTTGGACCACTATCATTCTAACTGGCACATATGTCAATACATATTTAACAAATTTAGTCTTTTTAATAATATTTGAATGAATGATTATTTTGGTGAGGAAATATTTTCAGGCGCAAATCATCAGATTCAAGTGTAAAGAATTTTTTAAAAATTGTCGTAACTAGGATTATCAATAATAAATGTAGACAACAAATTTCTAATTCGAAGCTGATGATAATCTATGGATGTTTATACAAATTGTTCCCCGAAATAGTATCAAATAAGTTGAGAATTCAAAATCAAAACTGACTACATTTTATACACTTGAAACCGGTTGTCTGACAAATGCGATGTCATAAAAAAACTTTTGAGGTGATAAAACACTAAATCATTCATAATAAAAACAAATTTAGATCCACGAATGGCAAAGAAACAGGTACAATAATTTCAGTTGGTTAAACCGACTTATAACAATGAGAGGAATAAAACAAAAGAAAGAAAAAATAAAATATTTTGTTTTAATTTTGACATGGTGAGACACAATGCATTTTTTAGAATGATAGAAACTGTAATAAATACAATGGCGTAAGGAAGTGAATTTACTTAGAAACCTTTCTTTGAATATAGTAAAAAAATACTTTACTGAAAAATTCACAATAAAATTATCGACCCCCTTTGTCGTATCGACTGGTCAGTCAACGAATTTCCCGCAACTAAAACAAGTCAGACCTTTTTTGATTTTTTGTTTATATACAAATAACTTCAGTAAAAAATGATTAATATTTACGAAACTTTTTCATTATAAAATCTATGAATAGTTTCATAAACTTTACTATGAAACTATATTCCAAAAGCTCAATGAATAAAGAACAGAATTTCATAGTTTCTAAGAAATATTTCGGAAAGTCTATGACACTTCTTTGATTTGTGCTTTATAAAACATGTTTAATATACTTTATTCTTAGTGAAATATTTCACTGAGGTTATGACAAAATAATAAATATTATAAAGATAATTCTGTCAGTGTACGAAATTACATGGTACGGTCATACCATAAATGTAGGACAGTTGGGCTCTCAACATTTCCAATGTAAACTTTAACTAACATCAAATTTCTATACGATGCTGGACTTTAAAACATTTTGCCAACTATGTGTTGATTTTATTTTTATTTGTGTTGATTTTGGAATTTACACAAACAAAAAGTGATGAGAATTTGGCCATAATATGTGGCAACACTTTGGTCCATGGGCTAATGCCACCACCTCCAGTGTACAACACGGCGCTACCAGATGATCTATAAAAACAAACGCACACACACACAACTCGACACGGCAGAATGACCAGAAACTGATAAAGCTACATTAGGGGGAACCGAAAGTATAGCATTTGTAAGAATCAAAAAATCCTGAAAATTCTTTAATATCAAAACCAAACATTTTCACAAGAGTAAGTTATCGAAATTGGAAACTGAAAACTCGTTTTTTACTATTTATTTATTTGAGCAGATTTGAATGAAAAAATATAAAAATATATTTTTGGCGAATTTCAAGCAAATTGCTTCTAGGTTAACATAAAATGATCAAATCTTAAAAAATATATTTTTAATTCGTTCCTTGTATTTTTTCATAAACAAAAAAGTACCTTTTCGATTAAAAAATAAATGGTTAGGAAATTTAATGGTTCCAGAAATTACAATCAGTACCTCTCCAACAAGCCCTCAAAACGCACAAATCGAACCAAAAATGTGGAAGTTCTGGCGGATTTTATAAAAAAATGCGTTAAAAATAAAATGGGACAACGCTTTAAACAAACCAGAAGTTTAGTCGGGAACACAATTTTTTTTGAAGCCACGGGCCTAATTTACCCATTCGGTAAAAAAAGTGAAAACTGGAGGGATTTATGTATGTTTCCTAAGCATAGACTAATATGACCTGACCCAATTTGTCAAATCGAGAATAATATTTGTATCGGGGCTGTATCCAAACATGGAATGAAGTGACCCACTTACACAATAGGTTCTACCAGTTCAAGTATAACGCGTTATGTTCAATTTGAAGAAATATGGTGAAAATACGTGGTTTGTGGGCGGAAAAAGTCAAGCCGAGAGCGAAATTTGTATGGAAGCTATATATAAATCTGAACCGATCTGAACTATTTTCACCACAGGTGTTTCTAGTTTAAATATAAGATGTTTTGCCAAATTTGAAGACAATCTGATAAAATATGTGGTTTTTAGATCTAAGATACTCAAATTAGAAGCGAAATTTGTATGGGAGCTATATATAAATCTGAACCGATCTAACACATTTTCATCACAGATAGTTCTAGTTGAAGTATAAGATGTTTTGCCAATTTTAAAGAAAATCTGTTCAAATATGTGGTATCTAGTGCAGAAAAAGTTAAATCGGGGGCGAAATTTCAATAAGACCTATATATAAATCTGAAGCGATCTGACCTATTTTCACCACATGTGTTTCTAGTTTAAATATAAGATGTTTTGCTAAATTTGAAGACAACCTGATAAAATATGTGATTTCTAGAGCGGAGATACTCAAATTTGGAGCGAAATTTATATGGGAGCTATATATACATCTGAACCGACCTGACCTATTTTCACCATGGGTGTTTGTAGTGGAAATATAAGATGTTTTGTCAATTTTTAAGTAAATCTGTTAAAATGTGTGGTATCTAGAGTGAAAAGAGTCAAATCGGGAGTGAAATTCGTATGGGGGCTATATCCAAATCTGAACCGATTTGCATCAAATTAAATAGCGTTCGTTCTTGATCCACAAAACTTACTTGTGCCAATTTTTGTTAAGATCGGACTATAATTGTGACCTGTAATTTGATTACAACAATAGATGGACAGACGGACTGACAGACGGGTATTGCTAAATCGATTCAAAAAGTGATTCTAAGTCGATCGGTATAACTAACAATGGGTCTATCTCGATTCTTTTTGGGTGTTACAAACAAATGCTCAAAGACATAATACTCTCGTGGAGTGTATTTTTTAAAAATTAAATTAATTTTTTTTGTTATTTTATCCCTATTAATATAGATAGATGCAGGTCTGGAAGGAACTATAGGCAATAGAATTTTTAAAAAAATTGTTCTATGGGCGGAGGGGCGTGTCACTAGTGTTTTCGAGTGATAGAAGACTGAAAATATATACATATATATTACTGACCACGAGAAAGATCAATTTGATGCCAAGATTTGATTTGTCCTTTTGTAGGCGGAGTGGGCGTGGCAAAAGTGTTTTTGAGAGCTAGAAGGCTCAAAATTGGTAAATATATATTACTGACCACGAGAATAATAAATATGATGCCGAAATTTGGATTTTCGTTTTGTGGGCGGCGGGGCGTGGCAAAAGTGTTTTTAGTGCTAGAAGGCTGAAAATTGGTACGTATATATTACAAATCACGATAAAAATCAATATGAAATCTGATTTTAATTTTACCATTTGTTTTTTTTTACCTGGCGAAGCGGGCGGGGTTCATCTATATATTTTTATCTCCTATAAGAAAAAAATACGAAATTTTAAAAATTAACTTATAACAAAATTCCTGATTTTCAATCCACCCTAGTGTCAAATTCATATTTTTTGGAAATCTGGAAAATAAGTTCTATTTCCCTTGTTCAGAAGTACAAATTTGTAAATTTTCATTAAAATCGGAAGTAAAAAAATTAAAAGTGTCCAAACTAAAGTGTGACAAGTAAAAACGGGGTTAAGTTCGGCCAAACCATGGATTGTATTCCACAGAGGCTGTCGGGTATTACAGGAAAAAATATTTTTTTAATATAGCCTAACCAAACCAAATACAAATATTGAAAACATCATTTTATAAATAAATATACATAATATTTTTATTATTTCAAATCAAGCTTATAAGGCAAGGCTACCAATACGTTTACATATCGATATAATACTTCAAGTCAATTCAAAAATAAATATTCTTATGTTTATATTTTCAAAAGGCTTAAATGCCATAAATATTGGTAGATAGTGGGTGCTACAGTTGGTTGTATTTCCATTCTATTTTAATTCCAAAAGTACAAATTTTAAAAATCCATTATCCCACGTACATAGTGCAAAATAACTTAACTTTATGATTCAACCAATTTTTGCCGTAAAAGTAAAAAAGAACAAATTTGGAAAAATCTTTTTATTTTGCGTGTCTATGCGGTCAGAAGAATGTATACACCGAATTCCATGATTCTAGCTGCGGTCATTTGATTGCTACCATTTGTATCCCCTTCTTCCTATTTTACCCCCTTAAGAGTACGACTTTTTATAATCTCTTTTTTTACGTGTCTACGCAATTAGAGGATTGTACTCACCGAATTTCTTCATTCTAGCTGTAGTCGTTTAGTTGGTACTATTTTTATCCCTCTGCTCCCATTGTATCCCTTCAAAGTACGAATTTGAAAAAAAGTTGTATTTTTGGGTATACGCAGTCAGAGGAATGTTTACTCCGAATTTCATGACTTTGGCTGTGATCATTTGGTTGGTACTATTTTATCCCCTTTTTCCATTTTAACCCCAAAAAGTACGAATTTCGAAATATTCGTTTACATGTCGAGCCATTACCGCCAAAATAATGTATCCCACAATATAATCGATTTTTGTTTTTTTTTTTTATCGAAATCGATATTTCAACATCATTTGCATGATCTGTCAAAATTTCTTGTTTTGTTTATAATGTTTACATTATAAATTTTAAAACAATAGCTTTATTCAAACTGATTTTATTTAAAAAAAAAAACCTTCCCCAGTAAAATTTCGAGTTTGTGGGATACATTTTTTCGGCGGTTATGGCTCGATGTATACACCGAATTTCATTATTCTAGGTGCAGCCGTTTGGTAGGTACCATTTGTATCCCTCTATTTCCATTTTACCCCTTAAAAGTACGAATTTGGAACAAATACTTTTATATTATGTATCTACTCAATTAGTGGAATGGACATATCGAATTTCGTGTTTCTAACAGTTTTCGTTTAATATGTACCTTTTTGCCCCATTTCACCCCCTACGAATAAAAATCACTTTATGGTGCATGTTTTTGTTATAGGTGGAATGCTCATACCCAATATCAAGTAAGTACAAGCAGACATATTGAAAAAATATGCTTAAATACTCGAAAATAGTAGGGGTTATTATGGGTATTTCCTTGTGAGGGAAAAATTTCCCTTTGGGCCGATTTCGCCCAACTTCAATCCCAACCGATCTCCGACTATAAGACGCATTCATACAAAATTTGGACGTCCTAGCTCCTTTCGTTTAGATGCTAGCGTGCTTTCAACAGACGGACGGACATGGCTAGATCGTCTTAGAATTTTGTGACGATCAAGAATATATATTATATATATATTTTTAGGGTCTCAGGTCGATATTTCAAGGTGTTACAAACGGAATGACATAGTTATCTGCCTCAAGCATGAAAGTGAGTGAAAAATAAAACTTGTGATTTAGAAAGGAACTGTAAGTTCCACTTCTATTGATTATTTATTTTAAACTCAATGTCTAACATATACTTATGACTAAATAATCTTAAATTGAAAATATTTAGATAAACATATACATATGTGTGTCTCAATACATATAAATAAAATTGTTCGTAACTTCACTGCGGCCCCATTTGGACAACGCAGCGCGACCATCTTATCTTTACATAGATAGCAGCATCAATACACGAATGCACCCTAAGTGCATGGCATGTAGCCTAAGTATGTATATACATTTTCCAAATCGTACAATACATCGTTTTATGACAGAACAACCGATAACTGAAATGTGGCCAATGCTCTTTTTTAATCTCTAGTGCTTCTATAATTTCTGGCCGCAGCCAATGTGACAATTTGAAAACACATAGTAGGGCTGTTTTTCTTTAAGTCGGGATAAAAAGCTGCGATAACAAAAACGTCAATAAAAATTTATTTTTTGCTCAAAATAACCAACTACAATATAAATATATGTGTCAAAACAAATTTTCAAAAAAATATTTTTTGTTGACTTTATTGGACTTAGCCTCGATAACCATCATTTTGACTTACACTGGATAATTATCCAGGCTAAGTCAAAAATTTTTAACACAAAATTATTTTTTCAAAATTTGTTTTCACACACACATTGATATTGCTTTTGGCGACAATTTTAAAAAATATTTTTTTATTTTCAGTGAAATTTTAACATTTTATATAGATTTTTGTTATCGCAGCTTAGTTATCCAGTCTTAAAGAAAAACAGCCTTAGTAATGCCAGAAAGAAAATTATCCTCAATACACACAAAAAATTAATTTTTAGATCTCGAACACAATTTTTTATTTTTTTCATATTTTAGTTTTCTTTGAAATGCATGTAATAATTTTCTTTATTGAATTCCTTTACATACATATAATTTTTTAATAAAATTTTAAATAATAATTTAATTAAAAATACACTTAATTTTTATCGAATATCCACAATCGATTTCTATGGAATTTATGGATTACCAAGATCGTTATCGATAACTATAAAGTTGCCTAAATTTGTTTAGTTTTTTTTTTTGTTCGAAACGATTGGAACGAAAAAACATTTTTTTAACTATAACCCATCATAACTCGATAACTAAGAGGGCTATCAAGGACATGTCTACCAATTCTTCTTCTTATAACAGATTGCGGAACATCGGATATCATTATCTGCCATACATTCTTAATATAATTCAAACATGAGTTTTTTTTAAGTTTTCAGCCTTTAGAATATTCAAGACTCAACGATATTCATTTAAATAGTTTTATGTATATCTATAGGCCTGCTCGATTGGGCTTACTAGTTTATAACCAAGAGACTTGATAAGGTGGCAACATTTCTATCCATTGATTTTCTTAAATGAATCAACAAGGAAAATCTGGCAGCAACACTAAGAGAGTACATAGTAAGCTACTTTCTTGTTAAGCGAGTACATTCCATACAAAAATTAAACTAGTATGCCCAATCGAACAGGACTTATATTACAGTAGCTTCGGTAGCAGTATTACAGTAGCTTCGTAATCCATATATTTCCATTTTTTAAATACACCCAAGCTTGAATTAATGAAAAATGTACATTTTACGGAACAGCCTAATGTGCACGTATGTAGAGATGTTTGTATGTGTCTATTCTACCAAGAATCGTAATCGTTCATACGACGAGTATTTTTCGTAAATTATAGCGATGTTACGACGAACACGTGAAAGCATAATAACAACAACAGCAAGAACAATGACAACAACCGAAAGAACTTCGGCTTCGGCGTATTGGCGGTCGTCTTACAGTTTGGCTCGAGAACACTTTCGGTGTTGTTATATTGAAAAAAATAAAACAAAACACAAAACCGAGAACCAACCAACAAAACGCTAATGAAACCGAAGTCACTTAGCAGACCACAAATGTAAAACCAATTAGTTTGAGAATTACTGTTAAACGCTGCGGAACGATATAAAATTTTGAAACGGAGAAAAATTGCCCAAAAAATCTTATAAGAATTAAATACTAACAAATTAAAGAAGAAAAATAAAAATAATATAAAAGCCTTGTCAAAATAACGACATACATACATACATCACACATATGAGTTAATCAAAAATGAGTAAATATTGAAATATAAAAATAATCATTTGACATTGCGCCTCAAGTTGCTATCATTATTAGTTTTTGTGCGAATTGCAGTGTTTTATTTTTTTTTGAATTTACAAAATTTATTGTTGTTACTGTGAACTGATAAACATTCTACAAAAAAAAACACAAAACTTGATTATAATACATAATAACAAAACGAAGCAAAAGCGATAAGAAACGCAATATCATTTGCGTTAACAAAATCGTCAGTATTAACTAAATTGCCAGTTGCAACGCACCACCAACACCACCACCTCCACTCTACCGGCAGCATTATGACAGCTAAAAATATTCCTCGTCGCCAGGCTGTACCAGTCCTTTATACTCGTGGCACCCATTATGAGGTTGGCTTTGATATGGTAAGTTCATCAATAAATTTCGCGGCAAATTCAAATGCTAATATTAGAACTGCAAATATAATCGAACAGAGTAATACACATCCCTACTCCCAGGATTCAAATTTCGAGTATCCGCATGGCTAGTGTTATTAGTGTTGAGGGTAATATAAAGGCGTTGTAGACCTATCGATGTTTTGTGAGTTTAAATTTGATAAAAATATCAAGGCACAGAGGAGTTCAAGCAAATAAGTTAACCTTAATAATGGAGGTGAAAATTTTGGACATAGTCTTCCGCCAAATAACTTTTTTTTTGAAAATGCTATAAAAAAACACTATTGAATATTTTCTCAAATTTCTTTTTTTATTTGAAATCCTTCCGGTTAATAATGGAAAATAATTTCATTCAAATGGCTGCTGAGGGCACCCCACAAATAATAGTCCAACGGTTAAAAAACGTTAGATGGCGGACCCTATATAGCTCCCATACCAATGTCTCCTATGATTTACTTTTTCCGCTCTAGAAACCACATATTTCAACAAATAACTTTTTTGTTGAAAATGCTATAAAAAAACTATTGAATATTTTCTCAAATTTCTTTTCTTATTTGAAAGTACAATCCTTCCGATTAATAATGGAAAATAATTTCATTCAAATGGCTGCTGAGGGCACCCCACAAATAATAGTCCGTTGAATAGTTGAAAAAAAACGTTAGATGGGGGACCCTTTAGTTTACATTTTACCCCTTTTAATTTTATTATTTTTTTTTTCATAGAAACATTTTGTTGCTGAAAACTATAATATATTTTGCAGAAAACTAATAATATAAGTAATAATGATATAAGAAGAACAATTTCTAGAAGGAAACTAGACGGAGTAATTGAAAATCGTCAAAAGAGGATAAAATATACCACCATCCCTATAGTTAAAGATTAAGTAGTCTTTAATATTAGAAGGAGCGTTATAAACATTTTGTAGGTTTATTGTAATTAAAAATAATATTTTAATTACAAATTAGTTAGATTATCCGTATGGATGTGGATTAGTTTTATTTTAATCAAAGATTTGACTCATTTGGATGGAAGATATCAGATATAAGTTTAACTTTACTTATGTTAGGGTAGTTAGATGTATGGAGGTATTAAATGGTAGGGACTGAAGGGAGGGAGTACTTATGGAATCATTATAAAATAGCAAAATAATACAACGCGCTGCAAAAAATGACAAAAATTTGATGGGTCATGAAAATGTCTATAAAATTCTGAAAGTATACACCAAATATAGCAAAACTGTGTACTCAGTTTTTCTAGACGAGTTCACGTTTAAAAGGACATGATATTTTTGAAGAATAATAGCACTTTCCAAAAAATTAAGACTTTTTTATGCGAACAGAATAGCGATCCTAAACTGGTCTGAGTTTATTTTTACAGTGGGTCAAAGATTTAATTTTTTTGTCGAAGGAACCATTATACTAAGTGAAAAAATGTAGCGAAAAAAATAACAATACTATAATTCTGAAAGTGCGACTTGAGTAGACAATTTTTGCAGAATAAACTTTTAGTCCAGCTGGTCAGAGTTTCTTTTCATAGTGGGTGAAAGTTTTCATTTGTGGGTCGAATGGAGCTTGTCTGAGAGAATTCTTTTTGTTAGAACTATATTGTGGAAATTTATGAGGAACATTTTTGTGGAAGATCTTAACCCTCTAGCTCCTCTCTTTAATTATATTATTATTAAATTATTAATTAATTTTTGATAAAATACAAAAAACGCCTTTCAAATAGGACATTTGTGCCAGTTAGAATGTTTCCTTAGAGGTACCAACCTTGTCGATTTTTTATAATAGTTCGATATAGAAGTAGGACATTCTAAGAAAAAAAATTTTGTGCTTCGGTGGAAAAGTATTTATACACTCCACGAGAGTATTATGCCTTTGTGTATTTGTTTCTAACACCCAAAAGGAAGCGAGATAGACCCATTGTTAACTATACCGATGGACTTAGAATCACTTTTTGAATCGATTTAGCAATGTCCGTCTGTCTGTCCATCTGTCCATCTATTGTTGCAATCAAATTACAGGTTACATTACAATTATTATCCGATCCAAAAATTGGCACAAGTAAGTTTTGTGGGTCAAGGACGAAGGCTATTTAATTTGAAGAAAATCGGTTCAGATTTAGATATAGCCCCCATACGAATTTCACACCCGATTTGACTCGTTTAACTCCAGTTACCACATATTTTAACAGATTTTCTTCAAAATTGGCAAAACATCTTATATTTCCACTAGAAATATCCACGGTGAAAATGGGTCAGATCGGATCAGATTTATATATAGCTCCCACACAAGTTTCACTCCCAGTTTGACTGTTTCCACTCTATAAACCACATATTTTGACAGATTGTCTTCAAATTTGGCAAAGCATCTATATTTAAACTAGGAACACTTCTCGTGGAAATAGGTCAGATCGATTCAGATTTATATATTGCTCTCATACAAATTTCGCTCCCGGCTTGAATTTTTCCGCCCCAGAAGCCACGTATTTTCAACGAATTTCTTCAAATTGAGCATAACACGTAATACTTGAAATACAATAAGCTATTGTGTAAGTGGGTCACTTCATTTCATGTTTGGATATAATCCCGATACAAATATTCTTCTTGATTTGACAAATTGAGGTAGTTAATATTAGCCTATGATTAGGAAACATACAAAAATCCTTCCCGTTTTCACTTTTTTACCGAATTGAATTGAATTCGGAGAGAAAGTGGAGTATATCGCACATTCGGCCCCGCCGGACTTTAGCCTTTCCTTACTTGTTTTCAATTGACTCAAATATAGACCATTGTATATCTCAGAACGGATAAAGTGTGACTTAGATTAAATATTAAATATTGTACGAAAAAATTGCCGGAAAATTTCAGTGGTGACTGACACCAAAGACATCAAATTTGCATATAAGCTCTTCACGCATAAATAACAAAATTACACGCCAATTTAAAAAAAAATACTAGGGTTAAAATTCATCCATGGTTTTTTTTTGATGATCCACCATTTTCGATATTGGGTATTTCGGTAGAGCACGGTAAAGAAAAAATACAAATTGGATATTTTTGCAAAATTTTCATTTTCGCGGGAGATATGGCTAAAATGATTTTGTATGCATGGCATTTTTGTTTTGTAATTTTTTCGCGATCTATCCAACGGTTCTGACTGATTTTTTCCATTAAGAACCAATGTCGCTTGCGACTGACTACATAAGTCGCAAAAAAACTACATTTGTTACAAAAAAACTACAATTCGCGGTAGCAATTGCATTTATTTCAACTATTTCTATCTGGATTACTGAAACAATTCTGTCACAAATATTCCCTATTTTGTAAGCTATCATATGCCAAAAAATATTCTGGTAAAGACATGTCCCCTTTGGGCAATCTAAATATATTTTGGGTTTTAGGAAGTGGGACAAAAAAGTCGAAAAAAGTGCTTTGAATTCTTAATCCTTCAATATCATTCGAGACATACGGTTGAAATTTTCGGGAAATACAGATATAAAAATTTAATTTTTGTATGTCAATTAGTATAAATAAATTAATTAGAATAATAAATTAGAGCTATTTTAAACACATCCTTAAAAAAACTAACTAATTCCATGTGAAACGGAACAGACATTTTCATTGGTTCTCTGATTTTAATGAACGTCTGCAACTTTGTACTTCTGAATAAGGAAAATAAAACTGCATTTCATTTTCAAAAAATATGAAGTTATAACCACTAGAGTGAATCGAATTTTTCATAAGGTAATTTTTTTGTAAATATAAAATCTTTTAATATAAGAAAAATATATAAAAAAAAATAATTTTTTAATAAACAATAATTTAAAATACTTTAAAATAATTTGTTATTAACATATAATAGTGTTAGTAAGACTCTCTATGAGTTTCATGATGGAGTTCCTGGTACTTACTCTACAACAATTATAAACGTGATTGCAGTCGAAATTGAAAATATTTAACAAAAATAATTAAAACAACATACTTTAAGCTGCCTTCAGAAAAGTTGTGGATATTCCCGACTAAAATTATTCTTTGGTTTCTTTAATGCGTTGCCCTAAATTATTTCGGTTTTTTACTGACCATTGCTATTTTTAATGCATTTTCTATAAAATCCGCTATAAATTCCACATTTTCGGTTCGATTTGTGCTATTGAGGACTCGCTGAAAACAGGCTTGCCAGATGTGGCGATTTGTTCCCATCCATGGGGATTTTATGATGGTCAAAAGGACAAAAAATATGAAATTGGGACATTCATAAAATATTTCATAGATTTTGTGGGGATATTCGAAGAAAAGAAATAAAATATAATAAAGATATGAAAAAAAATCTCAAAATCTCAAAATGAGCATTAAAATGAATTTGTTATAGAGTATTTATTACTATTAATAAAAATTAAAATTAAATTAATGACGTTTCTTATTTAAACTACAAACGTAATAAAACTGAGTAACATATTTCTACTTAATTTTAGTATCAAGTTAAAAAAAATATGTATTGATCAATTGCACAGTAGAACACTGTTTAAAATGGGGAGCTTGTTCACGACATTGGACGATTAAAATATTCTCTGATTGTTGACAAATCAACAAAACATTCATATATTTTGTTTTGATCGTATTCTTTAAAATAAAACAACTTTTTTATATTAGGGATTTTTTATGACTATTTTGGGGAGAAGTATGACCAAAATATTTCCTGGTTTTGACGAATCAGCATAATTTGCTCTTGTTTTGGTCGAATTCTTTGAAATAAACTTTTTATATTTGGAGATAATTGGGGGGTTTCATGACAACTTTGGAAACAACGAAAAAAATCATCTGCCAACCCTGGCTGATGACATTTAGAAAAATGGATTTGGGACCAGTGTGTAGTGTAGGTATTCTCACTTCTTGGATTATAATTTCCGTACTCAGTCACCGATTTTCGTCAAATTGTATTTTTTCAGTAGGACAAGTTATTTTTACTCGAAATAAATTTTATTTTTTTCTATATTTTCTGAGTTTTTTTGGATTTGGAGATTTTTTCTAAAATAAAACGATTTTTAGCTCACGTTTTATACATTCATTAAAGAGTTAGAGGCTTAAAATGTTTCTAGTATTGTTTTTTACCCTAACCTAAAATTTAAGTTTAAAACGTAAATTTTTTGCCGTAAAATTTTAAAACGTGCATCAAGTATTCTTGTTGTTGTTTACTCTACCGTTGTCCGAACCTTGTTATTGTGGCTCTATAAGTGGAAGTGATAAATGAAAATTCTATACAACTATCGCTCTGGTACTGTGATTTGACGGACTATCGTCGCTCCCTTCTCTATCCTCAATACAGTGTAATGCACTCCATGATAAATGTTATATAAGATCACCACCAGGCGGTGCTCTATCCGATATCTCAAGTGCAAACAAAGTGTTCGAAATAAATAAAAACATATTTATGCCAAATTTGATTTTTCGAGATAAGCGATAATGCAAGAATATTCTTCACGTACATGTGTATGTCGTGCATAAAAATAACATATGCTTATCTCCAAACCACTTAGCAGATTATTTGATATATGTTCCTTCGTACATTATGCTGTCCACAGGTCATATATGTCTAATACCAAAGAAGATTATTATCTCCAATTTTAATCTGGATTTCTCTCCATTAGGGTCTTATGACTTTGTGCATTTCTATTCTCTATTTATATTCCACTAAGGTATTATGTCTTTGTGAATTTGTTCATAGTTGACTACTACTAAAATTTCTTTTTTTTTGTGTTTATGTTTTTTAATATATTTTTATTTAATTTATTTTTGTATTACAAATTTGTATATTTTGAAAATTGAAAAAACTTAATTTCTTTTCATGACTTTAATTTTCATTTAACTCTTTTTTATTAGAAATTTTGGTTTCTTAGCTTTATTATAACTCCAAAACTATGTTTGTGCCAAATATAGTTCAGTTGTAATGAATATTGTAAAAAATATCCTTTTTGAACAAATGTCTGACTTTGGACCAACACAACTTTTTTCCTTCAAAAGCCTTAAACGAAATATATACATATTTGGAAAGGTTGAAGGGTTCCCTGTTTTTTCAGGGTAACGAAATTGCATGAAATTTCACCCTTGGAATATAGGAAAGATTTAGTACAAAAAGTCAGATTTTTTAGTTCCAAAACGCTATTTACTCATTATACCCTACACCACTTCGTGGACTAGGGTATTATAAGTTAGTTTTCCGCCAAATGTTTGTAACACCAATAAATAATCGAGCTAGACGCACCTTTAAGTATCGGCTTAGAATCACCAGCTGAATCGATTTACCGATGTCTGTCCGTCTGCTGTCCATCTAAGCTTGTTCGCATTCTACTGGTCGCACTCGCATTAGCACTCTACATTGTTCGATTATCATGAAATTTGGCAGAAGTTACTTTTTTGACCAAGGACGATCGGTATTGAATTTAGAAGAAATCGGTTCAGTTTTAGATATAGCCCCCATGCAAATGTCGCTCCCGATTTGACTTTTTCCGCCCTATGAAGCACATTATAAAGAGTGATTTTTTTGAGGTTAGGATTTTCATGCATTAGTATTTGACAGATCACGTGGGATTTCAGACATGGTGTCAAAGAGAAAGATGCTCAGTATGCTTTGACATTTCATCATGAATAGACTTACTAACGAGCAACGCTTGCAAATCATTGAATTTTATTATCAAAATGCGTGCTCTGTTAAGAAAGTTCAGAAAGAAAGAAATTGTGTTCAGCGACGAAGCTCATTTTTGGCTCAATGGGTACGTAAATAGGCAGAATTGTCGATTTTGGAGTGAATATCAGCCAGAAGCATTGCAAGAGCTACCAATGCATCCAGAAAAAGTCACAGTTTGGTGCGGTTTATGGGCTGGTGGCATCATTGGACCGTACTTCTTCAAAGATGATGCGAATCGTAACGTAACTGTGAATGGTGAGCGCTACCGTGAGATTATATCCAACTTTTTTTGCCCAAAATGGAAGAACTGAACTTGGTTGACATGTGGTTTCAACAAGATGGCGCTACATGCCACACAGCTCGCGATTCTATGGCCATTTTGAGGGAAAACTTCGGAGAACAATTCATCTCAAGAAATGGACCGGTAAGTTGGCCACCAAGATCATGCGATTTGACGCCTTTAGACTATTTTTTGTGGGGCTACGTCAAGTCTAAAGTCTACAGAAATAAGCCAGCAACTATTCCAGCTTTGGAAGACAACATTTCCGAAGAAATTCGGGCTATTCCGGCCGAAATGCTCGAAAAAGTTGCCCAAAATTGGACTTTCCGAATGGACCACCTAAGACGCAGCCGCGGTCAACATTTAAATGAAATTATCTTCAAAAAGTAAATGTCATGGAACAATCTAACGTTTCAAATAAAGAACCGATGAGATTTTGCAAATTTTATGCGTTTTTTTTAAAAAAAAGTTATCAAGCTCTTAAAAAATCACCCTTTAGTACCCGATTTTCTTCAAATTTTGCATAACACCTTATAATCCAACTAAAACACCTATGGTGAAAGTGGGTACGATCGGTTCAGATTACACCTATACAGAAAGTGGGTAAAAAAGGTTCAGATTTAGTTATAGCCCCCATACAAATGTCGCTCCCGATTTCACTTTTTCCGCGTTAGAATTCACATATTGTACCCGATTTTCTTTAAAATTGGCACAACATTTTATAATCGAACTAGAAAGACCTATGCTGAAAGTGGGTAGGATCGGTTCAGATTTAGATATAGCCCCCATACAAATGTCGCTCCCGATTTGACTTTTTCCGCTCTAGAATTCACATATTGTACCCGATTTTCTGTAAAATTGGCACAACATTTTATAATCGAACTAGAAACACCTATGCTGAAAGTGGGTAAGATCGGTTCAGATTTAGATATAGCCTCAATACAAATCTTGCTCCCGAATGTTTAACCGATTTTGGCCAAACTTTACATATTATATTTCACAGTCCTTAAGTGTTGTTATAGGCCCCCTTCAAATGTCCATCCGATTCATCCTATTACCGCCGTATAATCTGTATTTATCATTGGATTTTGATCAATTTTTCCAGATCATGTTAATTACTTTATTATTTCCCATATTCAATAAATTTGACTAAAGATGAATTTATAGTAACTGTATAATTTATATGAACTACATAAAAATGCTCCCATGAAATGTATTATATAGTCGGCCCCGCCCGACTTTAGCCTTTCCTTACTTGTTTTCTTCGCATTAATTTCTGAAAAGATCAAAAGATGAGTATATTTCCTTTATGCTCATGCTAAATTTTATAACAATCGGAGTTCATTTGCCGATACTATGCCCAAAAAAACCTAATAACACTTGATTTAGCATTTTTATTTTTTTGGCATATTTCCGGCAAATGAACTCCGATTGTTATAAAATTTAGCATGAGCATAAAGGAAATATACTCATCATTTGATCTTTTCAGAAATTAATGCGAAGAAAACAAGTAAGGAAAGGCTAAAGTCGGGCGGGGCCGACTCACAAAGTGATGTCGATCTGTATAATAAACGATGGATCTATCTCGTTTACAAATTCACAAAGACATAATACCTTAGTGGAATATAAATAGAGAATAGAAATGCACAAAGTCATAAGACCCTAATGGAGGGTATACAAATTTAATCTATTAACAAACTAAACTAGTGTATCACAGAAATCCAGATTAAAATTGGAGATATTAATCTTCTTTATATATATGACCTGTGGACAGCATAATGTACGAAGGAACATATATCAAATAATCTGCTAAGTGGTTAGGAGATAAGCATATGCAAGAGATATGCATATGCACGACATAAGAATATTCTTGCATTATCGCTTATCTCGAAAAATCAAATTTAGCAGAAATATGTTTTTATTTATTTCGAACACTATGTTTGCACTTGAGATATCAGATAGAGCACCGCCTGGTGGTGATCTTATATAACATTTATCATGTATTGAGGGTAGAGAAGGGAACGACGATAGTCCGTCAGTGCCACAGCGATAGTTGTATAGAATTTTCATTTATCATTTCCACTTATAGAGCCACAATAACAAGGTTCGGACAACGGTAAAGCGAACCAAAAAAATACTAATATTACGTCAAAAAGTTACGTTTTAAACTTACATTTTAGGTTAAGGTAAAAAACAATACTAGGCACTATTTAACACTCTAATTCTTTAATGAATGGACGTGAGCGAAAAATCGTTTTATTTTAGAAAAAATCTCCAAATCCAAAAAACCTCAGGAAAAATAGAAAGAATTAAAATATTTTTTTATTTCTAGTACAAACAACATACCCTACTAAATAAATCAAATTTGACGAAAATTGGTGACTGAGTACGGAAATTATAGCCCAAGAAGTGATAACGGCCCCAAATCCATTTGTATACCCTCCACCTCCAGGATGGAAATATCGACATGAAACCTATATGAAATATATTCTTGATCGTCATAAAATTCTAAGACGATGAAAGGAGCTAGGACGTCCAAATTTTCCATAAATGCAAGAAGCAGATCGGTTGTGATTGAAACTGGGCGAAATCGGTCCAAAGGGAAAATTTTTTCCCTCACAAGGACTAAAAATACCCATAATAACCCCCAATATTTTAGATTATATAAACATGTTTTTTCAATATTTCTGCTTGATATTGGGTATGTGCATTCCTCCAATAACAAAAACGTGCAGCCTTTCCTTACTTGTTTTCTTCGCATTAATTTCTGAAAAGATCAAAAGATGAGTATATTTCCCTTATGCTCATGCTAAATTTTATAACAATCGGAGTTCATTTGCCGGAACTATGCCAAAAAAATAAAAATGCTAAATCAAGTGTTATTAGGGTTTTTTGGGTATAGTATCGGCAAATAAACTCCGATTGTTATAATTTTTTTATCTGCGTACCTACTTATCAGAACTTAATGCGTAAAAAATGAGGAAATTGCGTTTTGGAACTAAAAATCCTGTTTACTTCTACATAAAATCGGCAGCCTTTGTGGAATGCAATCTATGGGGGAGGGTATATACAGTTCGACCCGACCGAACTTAACGCCACGTAATTGGCATTACAATGTTTATAATAACAGGGAAAGAAGAAATTAATCAAACATGAAAATCTTTGGCAACAAACGTAATTGATAACGACTTAATCACAAACGGGGGAAATACGTTAACCTATGTATAACCTATATACTATATGAAAGGGCACAAACACGATATAATTACCAGAGTAACATCACTTCTGTAAAATTTTAAAACGTGCATCAAGTATTTTTTTGTTGTTCACTCTACCGTTGTCCGAACCTTGTTATTGTGGCTCTATAAGTGGAAGTGATAAATGAAAATTCTATACAACTATCGCTCTGGTACTGTGATTTGACGGACTATCGTCGCTCCCTTCACTACCCTCAATACAGTGTAATGCACCCCATGATAAAGGTTATATAAGATCACCACCAGGCGGTTCTCTATCTGATATCTCAAGCCTTTGTGGAATGCAATCTATGGGGGAGGGTATATAAAGTTCGACCCGACCGAACTTAACGCCACGTAATTGACATTACAATGTTTATAATAACAGAGAAAGAAGAAATTAATCAAACATGCAAATCTTTGGCAACAAACGTAATTGATAACGACTTAATTTTTTCTCACAAACGGGGGAAATACGATATAATTACCAGAGTAACATCACTTTTGTCCGCATAAATTGGTATATGTCCTCGTCACCATACAATGGTGAAAGTGAACATTTTTTGAAATATAGTTTTTTTACATATTCCGATAGAAAGCGCTAAGGGATAAAGTCAATCGGGACTGTGCCCACAAGAAAGACGACAAATGAGCCCTTACGTCGAAATTGAGTTAAGAGATCGCTTTTCGAAAATTTATGTTGATTTCTGTCGATATTTCCGGAAGTTATTATCCTATTGTCTTTTCAAGTGGAAGTCTCCAAAAATTGAGACAAAAAATATGATTTTTTGAATCTTGCACGCACGATAAAATCCATAAAAAATAGGGGAAAATATTTTGTTAGAATTCCAACAAAGAAAACAATGTCATTATGCATTGCTTTCTTTCTTAAGATTATTTATTAACAAATATTCTGCTAATCAAATTCAAAATTCAAAATCAGTCCAAAGTTAGTTTCGATAAAGCTGACTACGCAGAATAAAAATTACCTGATTTGTCCGTTATATATTTGTATATTAAATAAAAACCTCATACAAAAAACGAACATAATCCCCATGACGGTTATGGGGGTATTCAGGTGAAGTCTTATATCGTCTTTGGTTGGAGTTGTAGATGTCAAAGTCCACACATACTGACAGTTATAACTATGGGTTAGCTCTAGCTGTGGATTAACAAATCTTGGCGAAAATGGGGGCTAATATCATATGTAGTAATTAGAGACAATTCTTAAAATGAATGAAAATGATAAAAATAATTATAGCTTTATGTGAAAAATTATCATCATCTTTGGTTGGAGTCGTAGATGTCAAAGTCCACACATACTGACAGTTATAACTATGGGCTAGCTCTAGCTGTGGATTAACAAATGTTGGCGAAAATGGGGGCTGATATCATAAGTAGTAATTAGAGACAATTCTTAAAATGAATGAAAATTATAAAAATATTTATAGCTTTATGTGAAAAATTATCATCAGATGTAGTACTATGCTTGAAAATAATATGATGGCTTCGTGTACACCATTTTCAATTGTAATTCAAAAGACAACATTGAAAATAATATTGAAATTCAAAAATATCAGTATACATCATATGAAATTCAAAACTCGTTAATTGAAATTTAAAAGACATCAATTGAAATTCAAAATTCGTCAATTGAACTTCAAAAGACATCATTTGAAATTCAAAAGACATCATTTGGAATTCAAAACTTGTCATTTGTAATTCAAAAGACACCATTTGAAATTCAAAAGACATCATTTAGAATTCAAAACTTGTCATTTGTAATTCAAAAGGCACCATTCGAAATTCAAAAGACATCATTTGTAATTCAAAAGACATCATTTGAAATTCAAAAGACATCATTTGGAATTCAAAACTTGTCATTTGTAATTCAAAAGACACCATTTTTAATTGTAATTTGTAATGGATATTTTTGAATTTAAATGATGAGTTTTGAATTACAATTGACGAGTTTTGAATTTCAAATCATGTCTTTTGAATTTCAGTTGACGAGTTTTTAATTTCAAATGATGGTTTTTGAATTTCAAATGGTGTCTATTGAATTACAAATGACAAGTTTTGAATTGCAAATGATGTCTTTTGAATTTCAATTGACGAGTTTTGAATCTCAAATGACGTTTTTTGAAATTCAAATGGAACTCTAGAAATGGTGTAGAGTAATATCGGTGCCGAGACATTGGCCAATGGGAAACCATGCGCAACTTTAGGAATTTACATAATTTGTTGGAAAATTGTTAGCTTTTATATTCGAAGACATTTTTTTCTGTATAATTCCAAAATTTCTTTATGATATCTCATTTATTGAAGATTTTACACACTATTCAATATGATTTTGTTTTTTCAAAAAAAATTATCTTTTTATGATTTTTTTAGTTTTTACGTGTATTGAAGCACAAGACGTGATTCGTTATTCTTTGACACTTATTATTAAAGCCCTTGTTGTGTCCTTTACAAAAAGGTGTATTTTGCTGATTCATAATTATAATAACATTTGCATCCTCCTGTGAAAAATCCACATACAATATGTATGAAAAAATATATCAAAATAAAACCTAAATGCCCATTTTGTTCACCAAATAGTTATAGTACAAAAAGTGATAGATATGTGTCAAATTTCATTTAGAAATATATGGATGATTAGGGCGATCTATTAATTTTAACTGTATATATATATACATATTTCCTTGTATTTCAACAGACTTTGTCTTTGATAGTCCTTACCTACCTTCATTATGATGGGAACTCAAAAGAGTTAAGAAATTGATCAGCCAGATCACTAGAATAGGACTAATTACCGAAAAAGACAACAATTTATTTACAATTAGTTCTCGAACCCCAAATATCTGATTTCAAAATTAAAAATTAATTTTTTCCACGGACATAAAATATATTGCTTTTCAGGTCCTCTGTCGAAGTTAAGGAATGCAGGTTATTAAAAAAATCAATTTTTGGATTTATTTCCCCGTTTAATTGTTTAATTTTTATATGAGGTATCTCAAAAGCGTTTTTCAAAAGTAATGCGATTACAATTTTTAACTATTTTCAAAAACACGTTTAAGCTACCTTTTATATAAAAAACTCACTCAGGAGAAAATAAATCGCAAAAATATCGTTTTTTTAGAAAAATAACCGTCATTCCTTAATTTCTAGCGAGAAGAACTCGAAGGTACATCTCAAGTAAAAAAACTCTAGGCCGCGTAAAATATTAAAATTAATAAGAATTTATTGCTCAATTTGGCACTGTCCACGACTTGGCGTAAAAACAATAAATTATTATTATTACTATAATATAATAATAATAATATATTTAGACATTTCACTTCTTTATCAAGTTCGAAAATTTAGGGAAAAGTTAGTTAATTTTGACGCCCCCCAAATATGGTTATGATTCTATGAGGAGCGCTGACACATAAGGGTAAGAATGTTATTCATTCTCAGTCTCACCGAATATCAAGTGCAAACAGGCGTTGATAGCACATGTAAATTATATTAGCATATCGAAATCACATTAGTATTTTATAATTGTATAGAGACGTTTTCTGTTTTTGACTTATCAGTAGGAACATGTGCACATTAGGGTGAGGTTTAAGGGGGTGTTTTTGGGCACACCTGCTATGTGATAATACAGTGATGTACTCACAATACAAATCATATCCAAGACTAATTTGAAAACAGTCCGACCTCAAAAAGAGAAAACAAGTCGAAAACAAGAAAAACAAATTCAAAAAATCTACAAAAAATTGTTGCAAAGATATGCACAAATATTTTCGAGGTCTAATTATTTCATAAATGTAAGTATTATCATATCAGCCCGACAAACGAACAGTTTGTTCTAGGAAGTTGTATGGACCACACCCATCCAATATTTGCGCCTGCAAAGTTATATTATTATAAAAATTAGCACTGGCATTTCGAAAAGAAAAGTATACAAATTTGTTATATTTAATTTTCCAACCCATTTTTTCGGGGGACTTTTTTGAAGCCAGGAAAAAAGAATCAAGATGTTGCATTTTCGATTTTGCTAAGGCCGATTGACAATTTTGAAAAAAAAACTAACCCTAATACACATCGTATGTATGTAAGTTAATAGGCATTTGACGGAATGTTTCACTTACGACTGATTAATTAGCAAATGTGCATAAACAACAGATGATAGTTAAAGCAATCAATTGTTTGCAATAAGCTAAGGCAACTAGCTAAAGTGACAACATATATTGTACTTATCACTGCATTTTTTCGAGCTAATTCCTGGTGTAGTCATCTGGAATAAATCAATAGTTTCTAAACGCCTGGTTCGATGTAAACAAAATTTCACACAGGTAGAGCTGAAGTATGCCATATACGCGTGGTTTAAAAGAATTAAAATATTATATTTATTTATAAAGTTATTATTTTTTTCATATTCTTATTTGTTTTAGATTATCCTGTAACGTTACTACACTTCTACTAAAATCGACAGCCTCTGTGGAATGCAATCCATGGTGAAGGGTATATAAGGTTCGGCCCGGCCGAACTTAACGCCGTTTTAAATTGTTTATATTGAATTCGTCAAATTCATTTTGGAATTAGGTAGAAAAAATTTCTCCGCAATTTCAGACACTGACAGTACTACTTTCTGCATAATAATTCAATATATTAGGTTAAACAAGTAAAAACGGCGTTAAGTTCGGCCGGGCCGAACTTTATATACCCTCCACCATGGATTGCATTCCACAGAGGTTGTCGGTTTTCGTAGAAGTGCAGTAATATTACAGGAAAATATAAATTTTTTAATATAGCCAAACCAAAACAAATACAAATATTGAAAAATTAATTTTATAAATAAATATAATATTTTAATTATTTCAAACCATTATATATTTCAAATCAAAAAATAAATATTCTTATATTTATATTTTCAAAAAGCTTAAATACCATAAATATTGGTCGATAGTGGGTGCTACAGTTGGTTGTATTTCCATTCTATTTTAATTACAAAAGTACAAATTTTGAAAATCCATTATCAGGCGTACATAGTGCAAAATAACCTAACTTCATGATTCAACCAATTTTTGCCGTAAAAGAAAAATTACGAATTTGGAAAATACTTTTTATTTTGAGTGTCTATGCAGTCAGAGAAGTGTATACACCGAATTCCATGATTCCAGCTGGTACCATTTTTACACCCTTGACGTTTCTACGCAATTAGAATTTCATCATTCTAGCTGTAGTCGTTTAGTTGGTACTATTTTTATCCCTCTGTACCATTGTACCCTTGAAAGTACGAATTTCGAAAAATCCGTTTATTTTCCGTGTCTACGCAGTCATAGGAATGTATACTCCGAATTGATTGACTCTAGCTGCGGTCATTTGGTTGGTAATATTTGTATCCCCTTTTTTCCATTTTAACCCCAAAAAGTACGAATTTCGAAAAATCTGTTTATTTTAAGTGTCTACGCAATCATAGGAATGTATACACCGAATTTCATGACTCTGGCTGCAGTCATTTGGTTGGTACTATTTTTATCCCCTTTTTCTATTTTGACCCCGAAAAGTACGAAATTCCAAAAATTAGTTTATTTTCCATGTCTACACAGTCAGAGGAATGTATACTCCGAATTTCCTAACTCTAGCTGCGGTCATTTGATTGGTACTATTTTTATCCCCTTTTTTCATTTTAACCCCAAAAAGAACGAATTTTGAAAATTCCGTGTATTTTACTTGTCAATGCAATCAGAGGAATGTATTTCATTATTCTAGGTACAGCCGTTTGGTTGGTACCATTTTTATCCCTCTATTCCTATTTTACCCCTTAAAAGTACGAATTTGGAAAAAATACTTTTATATTATGTATCTACTCAATTAGAGGAATGTACACACCGAATTTCGTGTTTCTAGCTGTTGCCCTTTAATATGTATCATTTTTATCCCTTTTTTGCCCTATTTCACCCCCTACAAATAAGAATCACTTTATGGTGCACGTTTTTGCTATAAGGGGAATGCGCATACCAAATATCAAGCAAATATTAACAGACATATTCAAAAAACATGCTTAAATACGCTAAAATATTAGGGATTATTATGGGTATTTTTAGTCTTTGTGAGGGAAAAAATTTATCCCTTTGTGCCGATTTCGTCCCTTTTCAATCCCAACCGATCTACGACTATAAGACGCATTTATGGAAAGTTTGAACGTTCTAGCTCCTTTCGTTTAGATGCTAGCGTGCTTTCAACAGACGGACGGACGGACATGGCTCGATCGTCTTAGAATTTGATGACGATCAAGAATATATGTATATACTTTATAGGGTCTCAGGTCGATATTTCAAGGTGCTACAAACGGAATGACAAAGTTAGTATACCCCCATCCTGGAGGTGGAGAGTATAAAAATATACTAAAACATTTCCAATCGGTACTTGTGATTTGAGAATCTTTTTAAATATTTTTTTATATTGAAAAATTGACAATTTTGGTAAGCATATACCGTTTTGTAAAATTTTAAAATTTAAGTAAAAATTGCTAGAAATAAAATAGAAATAGGACCTTCTGGAAAATCAAAGTCTTCAAAAGTGTATAATCACTTATTGAAGTAATTCAATTGCACCAATTTTTCCATTAAGAATTTCATAAGCTTTCTAAAAGTATAAATAGATCGATCTTATAACGAAAAAGCAACGTTAAGAATACGAAATCAACCTAGCCAAAAAATATGGCATTTCTTCTTGTAACCTAAATATTACACATGTAAGCCCATTTTTTGTAGCAGTTCTGCAGTTTTACTTTTGGCAATAATTTCAAAAATTGAAATTGAATTGAGTTGACCAAATTTAGAGGGTCACCCCATACACACTAGGGTTCCAGAATTTTGTAAATCATCTGAAAAACACTTCTGCTCTAAGCATGTGAAATGTCGTCTAGATATCTTAATCCGTTCAATAGTTAAAGAATTAATGCCATAAAAAAATCGAGTTGAAACCACCTGTGCGATGCAACTCAGAATTTCTGATGCTATTTTTATTTGAAGTTGAATGTGCTCGGCATTAAACTTTCATCAACATTTTAACATCTAGGATTGTTAATAAAATCCAGCATCCTTCAAAAATGTGTAGAACAACTTTTTGGGTCTAACTTATAGAATAAATGCCATTGTCCAATGTTCAGTTCAGTTTAAGTATCCCAGAACTCTGTTACCCACATTCCGTTGGTTTTCGAATTCAAAAACCATAGAAAATACTGACTTTTGGCCCTTGGCAAACGATTACGAATCACTGTGTACGTAGAGTGATCAAAACCCGGATTTTAGCAATGTCGGTATTTTCGAAAACCGCGATTTTAAAAAACCGTTTGCCGGGTTTTCAATTTTAGAAAACCTATGATAACGGTATTTAGTGTCAGATATCAGAATATCATCCGGCTCTAGTGTATTTCAAAGTAAACTTCATCTTCATTATCCCAATCATAGCTGCTCATCCGCTTATATAATATTTTCTGACATACAGTGTTAAAGCAATGGTTTAGGCATAACTGAGAATTTGCAGATAAACTATTACCATATTTCACCATGACATCATTGGTTGATGTCACTAAAACATTTAGTCCTAAGTCTTTAATTAATCCTTTTTTACCAGATGTTAGAATATAGCTAATTCCATTTTCGTGAACATGATCGTAGTGAGGCGTTTATGTTTTTTTTTCGCAAAATGATATATTATTGTTGTTTCACTTCCTGGAATTTTAACTATTTTAATATTTATAGTCTTCGACACCCCCAATCTAGATCCCATAATTTAATGTCTGGATAGAATCCTCATACCAGTGTTTAAAGATTGATCTAAAATCGGATGTGGGCAACGGTGCAGGAGACTAAGAAGAGAGCAAACACATTAATCAATCTTATATGATCAAGCAGAAATATTGACGATTTCTAAAGTCACATAATTAATAATAAACAACATAGAAGTAGTCTTGTTCTCACCGGAAGACCATCTTCAACCATGCACTGAGCTAAAATTTGACTAAAGTCCCAAGACGATTTTCTAAAAATTGGTCTATGTCAATTTAGACAGATAGATGGTTCAAAAGCGTCCCGTGAGGCAAAATTTTATATTAAAAGTGACATATTATAGCGAAATTCACACTGAAAAAACGATTTTTCCCATGATGGAAAACCGGACGAGACCGACTACACAAAATCGGGTTAAACGGTTTTTTAAAAAACTGCGATTTCTAAAAAACCTGACAGTCGGTCTGAGATGAAAAACCCGGTTTCGGGTTTGATCACTCTAGGTGTACGTCATAGCACCAGCAAGTCAGTGTAATTACAAAGGGTTTATTGTCTGATATTTATGAACAGAAGAGATATGACGGATTACAAAATTTTTCGATTCATTTTATTATAAATCAAATTACAAATGAGGCAGTCCACGTGTGCTAATTAACTACATGTCATTAATTATCTGTTCGTAAGTCTTAATAATTGAATTAGTACATTCGATGACAGCTGTTGACTGATTATTGAATTTACTATACATATATACATGTACATTAGGCTGGGTAGCGTTCCATACAAATGGAAAAACACTTTCCAGTCACCACACGAAAATGAAGTTTGAATTATTTAATGATGATTTGCAAAATATTTCGTTCCTAGATCAAGTCGTCTGTGAGCTAAACGTTCCTGAAAATACCCCTAAAATTCATGTTTTTCCCGTGAAATATTTTTTGTGCAGCATTTTTGTCGAACATTTTTTTTCTGAAATAAAATACACTTAAAAGCACTTTAAATATAAATTTTGTTTCTTGTCATAGAGTAACTTATTGGTCGAATTATTGGACCTTTATAGTATTTTTTTTGTGTTTTTTTCATAGTGACAACGGAAACATTTTTCGTATATGGTCTTAGTATTTTATTAAAAATAAATAGTGACAGTCAGTACCTTTTGAATGAAGTCTATATGATGAACATCGGAAGGAAGCGCAGCGCTCATTTTTGTGATTGAAAATGTTGGCTCTGAAAAAAAACATTCCTTGTATTAAACTATTTTGCAAGCATGGAACCAGTGACGTAATTTTTCATCCGATGTTCATCATTTAGGCATCATTCGAAAGGTATTGATTCCTTATATTTATCTTTCATAACACCTCATACAAAATGTTTCCAAGAAATATGTGTTTTTAGCTGTCTCCTTGAAAAACCACAATCTATATATATAAAAGAGTTGCGTTACTGACTGACTGACTTATCATTGACCAGCCCTCAAACCAAACGGCTGAAGCCAGGGTCATGACATTTTCAGGGTAGTTCCCAAATATGACGTAGACGTCGACTAAGAAATTCGTAATGACTAAACGGCAGTAGCTATAAACATGAAATTCGGTGAGTTCCTTGCAATGACCAAACAGACGAGCTACAAATAGGAATTTTTCGAAATTTGTACTTTTAAGGGGTGAGCGGGACAAAAAGGGATAAAAATGGTACCAACTAAAGTATTGTAGCTAGAATCGTGAAATTTGGTATGTAAATTGCTCTGACCATATAAAGAGTGATTTTTTTGAGGTTAGGATTTTCATGCATTAGTATTTGACAGATCACGTGGGATTTCAGACATGGTGTCAAAGAGAAAGATGCTCAGTATGCTTTGACATTTCATCATGAATCGTCTTACAAACGAACAACGCTTGCAAATTATTGAATTTTATTATCAAAATGCGTGCTCTGTTAAGAAAATTCATTGCGCGCTTCCATTTTATGGTCAGTTTAATCGACCCACTGAAGCGGCTATTCGGGCTATTGTGACTAAATTTCGCACCAAATTTACATTGTTGGACATTAAACCACCAACACGCTTACGTAGATTGCGAACTGAAGAAAATATCGCAGCTGTATCGGCCAGTGTTAATGATGACCACCAATTTTCGATTCGTCGCCGTTCGCACCAATTGGGTCTCTGTTACTCAAAAACGTGGAAATGCCAAAATTGGACTAAGCGGATGGACCACCTAAGACGCAGCCGCGGTCAACATTTAAATGAAATTATCTTCAAAAAGTAAATGTCATGGACCAATCTAACGTTTCAAATAAAGAACCGATGAGATTTTGCAAATTTTATGCGTTTTTTTTTAAAAAAAAGTTATCAAGCTCTTAAAAAATCACCCTTTAAAAGCGAAGTAAAATTGAATTTTTCGAAAATTGTACTTTTAATAAGGGTTGCGAGGGATAAAAATGGTACCAACAAAAGTATTACACCTAGAATCGTGAAATTTGGTATGTAAATTCCTCAAAAGCGAAGTAAAATTGAATTTTTAAAAATTTGTACTTTTAAGGGCGAGCGGGACAAAAAGGTATAAAAATGGTACCAACTAAAGAATTACACCTAGAATCGTGAAATTTGGTATGTAAATTCCTCTGACCTTATAAAAGCGAAGTAAAAGTGGATTTTTCGAAATTTGTACTTTCAAGGGGTGCGCGGGGCAAAAAGGGATACAAGTTGTACCAATTTAAGTATTGCAGCTATAGTCGTGAAATTTGGTATATAAATTCCACTGACAACGTAGTAGCGCAAATCTAAATGGATTTTTTGAAATTGTTTGCTTATTAGGGGTGAGTGGGATAAAAATTGTACCATATAAAGTATTGTAGCTAAAATCTTGAAATTTGGAGTGTAAATTCCTGTGGCAACGGACAAAAGTAGTACCAACTAAAGTATTGGAGTTATAGTCGTGAAAAGTGGTGTGTAAGTTCCTCTGACAATTTAGAATCTAAATGAATTTTTCGAAATTTGTACTTAAAAACGGTGAGCGGGATAAAAATAGTACCAACTAAAATATTGCAGCTACAGTTGCGAAATTTGGAGTGTTAATTCCCTGACAACGTAGAAGCGCAATCTAAATTCTTTTTTTTTGTAATTTGTACTTATAGGAGGTGAGCGGGTCAAAAAAGGTATAAAAATGGTACCAACTAAAGTATTGTCGAGAAATTTGGAGTGTAAATTCCTCTGACAACGTAGACTTGCAACAGAAATGGACTTCTTGATTACCTCTGACCAGGTAGAAAAGCACTAAAATTTGACTTTTCGAAATTTGTACATTTAAGGGCTGCGCAGGACGAAAGGGGATAAAAATTGTGTACAGTCCTTTAATTACGTAAACGCGGAACATAAATGGACATTTTTTAAATTTGTACTTAAAAGGAGGATACGTCCCGACAAGAAATAAATGTGTTACCAAATAAAGTACACATTTTTAGGGGGAGAAAATCACATGTTACCTATAGTGGTTTTTCAAAATGTTTACTTTTTGTGGGCTGTATCTAGAAACATTAGATCGAGGATATAAATGTTAGTAATTTTTTGTTCAAAACTTGGAAGAAAATTATAAAAATTATACATACGAAGAAGTGCATATCGACAAGTACATTACTTTTACTGTGTGTGAGTGCTATCTAATAGGAGGTTTAAAAATTACTATTTTAGATTTATCTATATCCACCAAAAGAAAATTAAATAAATACTATCCAAAAACAGAGACGGATAAAATTAACAAATAACTGGCTTTTTCGCGTGCGAAACAGCTGGTACTGCTAGTAAATCAATATAAACGTCTAATAATACGACCAATGTGTTATTCTAAAACAAGAATACAATTTTTCATTTAAAGTGCTTCCAAGGGTCTAATAATACAGAAAATGTTTTTTGGACAAAAATACAACATAGAAAAGTACTCGGGAAAACATGGGTTTTAAAGGTTTTTTCAGGAGCGTTTAGCTCACAGATGGCTTGACCCAGCGACGAATTATTTTGCAGATCATCATTAAACAATCCAATCTTCATTTCTGGGGGATGACCGCTGCTATTTATTTTCGTGACCCATCCTAATGTATGTATGTACATTGGGGCGGGTTGTACCAGATGTATAAAATTTAATCACGTTTTTGCTTCTGAACAAATATGTTAGGGAATATTTTGAAAAAGTTGAACTTTGTCCATCGAAATTATGCGATAAGCTGGTTTTTATATATTTCCCAAAACAATAGAAAATATTCACTTTAGACGAAAGAAAGAAAAATGTTATCTTTTGTTGGAAACGACATAGTTTAAGAAAGTCATGCACCATCTACAAATCTTATTATAAGAATGAAGAAGAAAATATACTTTTTATAAATATGTCATATCATTTTGGAAAGGGCAGATCAAGATATATATCAAGAATAATAATAGAAAATAATAAGATCAAGAATAATAATATAGAAATGGCAATTAATAGTGAAAACTAAAACTAAAATGTTCATAAAAATGAATTGTTTATGAGAACAACAAATTGAATATTGCGTAAAAGCTACAAAAATTGTGATATCATAACGAAAGTTGAGAATTACGTATAAAAAATGTGTCCGCAAATAATGGCTATAAATTTTTTGCATTTTTGACAACAAAATACCTAAATTACCAAAGTGGGGTAAATATGTTCAAAAAATTGAGACTTTTTGCTAAAATGAAACTAAAAAATAAGATTTTTTTCTTGTAATTCAAATATCTCTTCAACTAATTGAGGTACTATTATTGTTATTTTGAAAATCATCTGTTTTAAGCATTTGCAATTACGCGAAAATATCTTTTTCAGTTCACAAGTTGTCACATTAATTTAGAAAAAATGATTTAGAATCATTGTCTATTGTTTCTGCCTCTCTTCGCTTCCTAAATAAGTTCCTATTATAATATGTTTTTCTTCTGCTACGAATCTAGAATATTCTATTAAGATCGGAGAGATTGCCAAAAAAAATATTTTGACCCATTGTAGGATGCAGTCTGCAGCGATGACCCCCTCTAATATACATAACAATATATTGTTTGTATAACTATTTAGTACAGTGGGATATCTGAATGACACCGCACATTCAACTATTGGCTGCATTTATTCCCTTTCCTCAGACGGATTTCATGGGGGTACTGAATCACTTAATATAATCAGTTGAACTCATTTTTCTTTTCTTGTAACTATTTATATTATTTTATTAACAAAAAACATCGTACGAATGACCAATGAAATTGCAATAATTTGATAAAAAAAATAAATACACAGCTTTAACAACACATTGTGTTATTAAGAAAATTATGCTCCAATTACTATTAAAATTGATTATTAGCGTCCTAGAGCCGTCAACTGTTTTCGAAGTTGACACGTCATAGAGATCGTGAATATTAGGCTAGGTAAAAACATATTTCTTCATCACCAAATTTAGGTTTAAGTTTTTTCGTTTGCATTTTTTTTGGTCTGTAATCAATATTTGATTTGAACTGGGATATTGTCCTGGCTCAAGACCATTTTGCATCTATATTTAATAATAGTTTTAAAAATATATTTATTGTTTACTAAACGCCCCTGCAAACACCGCTAAAATTATATTTTCCCGTATAACTTGGTATACCCGCCTCCTAAGGATGGGGGTATATTCACTTTGTCATTCCGTACGTAAAACCTTGAAATATTCGTCGGAGTCTCCATAAAGTATATACATTCCGGGTCGTGGTAAAATTCTAAGACGATCTACCCATTTCCGTCTGTCTGTTGAAAACACGCTAGCAGCCGAACGAAATGAGCTAGGAGGCTCAAATTTTCCCTAAATAGATCTTATGGCACATAAAAAAAGCACAAAAAATAAATAAAAGTTTTAGCGGGCAAAATGGGACCAAAAGGGATAAAAAACCAATGATACGACAACATCTAGAAACATGCAATTAGGAATGTAGATCCCTCTAATTGCGTAGACACGTAAAATAGAGGGATTTTTCAAACTTCGTACTTTTGGGACAAAAATGGGATAAAAAATGGTACCAATGATACGACAACAGCTAATCATGAAATTCGGTGTGTACATCCCTCTAATTGCGTAGACACGTAAAATAGAGGGATTTTTCAAAATTCGTACTTTTAAGGGAAACAATTGGAAAATAGCGATAAAAATAGTACCAACAAAACAGCTGACTGTGAAGATGCGAAACAAAAAGAATTTTTTAAAAAAATTTTAGTTTTAGGCGGAAAATAGGGCAACTGAATTCGGGATCTAAATGGGATTAAATTTGGCACCAATCAAGCGACTAATGCTAGAATTATGATATTCGGTATTAGCAATCGTCTGACTAGGGTCAAAATGGAAAAAGGAGTGAAACTGGTACCAAGCAAACGGTTGGAGCTAAAATCATGAAATTAGATGAGTATATTCCAGTCTGTAACATATTGGATCTTCCAAAAAAAATTAACTTTATGGTATGGAAAAATCAAATCTGTAGTAACATAGGGTTGCAGAAAAACTGGTAATCAGTCATTAATCGTCCTTCCGCAAAAAAGGCCGATTACTAGAAGCCGAATATTAATGATTATATATAACTGTGGCGTAGAGGTCAACTTCCAAACAGTTTTCTTAATAAACACAGAAACCTTGGTGTTTGTGTAAAATATTCCCCAAAGATTATTTCTTAGACCTGAAGAGGATAAAAAATATTTTATTTTTGTAGTTTTGACGCTAGTGTTGACGAACTTCGTCCAAAACTATATTTCTCTCATTCTCTTCCATAAGAAAATATACAATTTTTTTAAGTTGAGTCATACGCCACTAAACAAAATTCTATCAATTATTGTTTTCTAATGATATTGATAATAAATAGTCTCTTTCATTTATTATTTAAATATAAAAAAATCAAGCTCAAGGCCTCGAGCTTGAATTTATGAAATTTTAATATTTATATAATAAATTAAAAATATAGGCCGACGAATATCAAAAAATCACATTTGAACTTATTCTCTTTTATTTTGAGGTCAGTTAACAAACATTTTGAAGAAGAGAACTTATTTTACGATTAAGTTTTCTATTCCATAATATTTGCTCTGTTCCTTTGCGTATTTTTGCGAATTTTATCTTGTTCTTGTAAAAACAGTAATTGATATTTAAAAAGTAGTATGTAAGGAAATCCACAATCAGAAAAGACTAAAGGGTCTCAGAGCGGAGTCACAAATTTTAGAGTACTATAATTTCTAAAACCGTGCAAAACCTATACATTTTATACTCCTTAAAAGGGGAACTGCAGTTAAGAACATGTTTAATTTCTTCAAACCGATATTATGGCATTTCGTTATCAAGTTTTTCCTTAATGTCCTTCAGGGGGTTTTCAACCAAAAATAATACTCAATCGCTGCGTGAAATTCGTATTTAGCTATTTTTATTCGAAAAAAAAACGGCGTTAAGTTCGGCCGGGCCGAACTTTATATACCCTCCACCATGGATTGCATTCCACAGAGGTTGTCGGTTTTCGTAGAAGTGCAGTAATATTACAGGAAAATATAATTTTTTAATATAGCCAAACCAAAACAAATATAAATATTGAAAAAATAATTTTATAAATAATTGTAATATTTTAATTATTTCAAACCATTATTTATTTCAAATCAAAAAATAAATATTATTATATTTATATTTTCAAAAATAAATACCATAAATATTGGTATATAGTGGGTGCTACAGTTGGTTGTAAAGGGTGATTTTTTTAAAGATTGATAACTTTTTTTTAAAAAAAAACGCATAAAATTTGCAAAATCTCATCGGTTCTTTATGTGAAACGTTTGATTGGTCCATGACATTTACTTTTTGAAGATAATTTCATTTAAATGTTGACCGCGGCTGCGTCTTAGGTGGTCCATTCGGAAAGTCCAATTTTGGCAACTTTTTCGAGCATTTCGGCCGGAATAGCCCGAATTTCTTCGGAAATGTTGTCTTCCAAAGCTGGAATAGTTGCTGGCTTATTTCTGTAGACTTTAGACTTGACGTAGCCCCACAAAAAATAGTCTAAAGGCGTCAAATCGCATGATCATGGTGGCCAACTTACCGGTCCATTTCTTGAGATGAATTGTTCTCCGAAGTTTTCCCTCAAAATGGCCATAGAATCGCGAGCTGTGTGGCATGTAGCGCCATCTTGTTGAAACCACATGTCAACCAAGTTCAGTTCTTCCATTTTTGGCAACAAAAAGTTTGTTAGCATCGAACGATAGCGATCGCCATTCACCGTAACGTTGCGTCCAACAGCATCTTTGAAAAAATACGGTCCAATGATTCCACCAGCGTACAAACCACACCAAACAGTGCATTTTTCGGGATGCATGGGCAGTTCTTGAACGGCTTCTGGTTGCTCTTCACTCCAAATGCGGCAATTTTGTTTATTTACGTAGCCATTCAACCAGAAATGAGCCTCATCGCTGAACAAAATTTGTCGATAAAAAATTTCGAACCGAACACTGATTTTGGTAATAAAATTCAATGATTTGCAAGCGTTGCTCGTTAGTAAGTCTATTCATGATGAAATGTCAAAGCATACTGAGCATCTTTCTCTTTGACACCATGTCTGAAATCCCACGTGATCTGTCAAATACTAATGCATGAAAATCCTAACCTCAAAAAAATCACTCTTTATTTCCATTCTATTTTAATTTCAAAAGTAGAATTTTTGAAAATCCATTATCACCGTAATTAGCGCAAAATAACCTATATTCGACCAATTTTTGGCGTAAAAGAAAGAGTACGAATTTGGAAAAAATATTTTTATTTTGCGTGTCTACGCAGTCAGAGGAATGTATACACCGAATTCCAGATTACAGCAGCGCCCATTTGGTTGGTACCATTTTTACCCCCTTGACGTTTCTACGCAATTAGAATTTCATAATTCTAGCTGTAGGCGTTTAGTTGGTACTATTTTTATCCCTATGTTCCATTCTATCCCTTGAAAGTACGAATTTCGAAAAAATCCGTTTATTTTCCGTGTCTACGCAGTCAGCGGAATGTATACTCCGAATTGTATGACTCTAGCTGCGGCCATTTGGTTGGTACTATTGTTATCCCCTTTTTCCATTTTAACCCCAAAAAGTACGAATTTTGAAAATCCGTGCATTTTACTTGTCTATGCAATTAAAGGAATGTATACACCGAATTTCATTATTCTGGGTACAGCAGTTTGGTTGGTACCATTTATACGAATTTGGAAAAAATACTTGTATATTATGTATCTACTCAATTAGAGGAATGTAGACACCGACTTTCGTGTTTCTAGCTATTGTCGTTTAATAAGTACCATTTTTTGCCCCATTTCACCGCCTACAAATAAGAATCACTTTATGGTGCACGTTTTTGCTAGAAGGGGAATGCGCATACCAAATATCAATCAAATATAAACAGACATATTCAAAAAACATGCTTAAATACGCTAAAATATTAGGGATTATTATGGGTATTTTTAGTCCTTGTGAGGGAAAAATTTTTCCATTTGGGCCGATTTCGGCCCGTTTCAATCCCAACCGATCTACGACTATAAGACACATTTATAGAAAATTTGAACGTTCTAGCTCCTTTCGTTTAGATGCTAGCGTGCTTTCAACAGACGGACGGACGGACATGGCTAGATCGTCTTAGAATTTTATGACGATCAAGAATATATATACTTTATAGGGTCTCAGATCGATATTTCAAGGTGTTACAAACGGAATGACAAAGTTAGTATACCCCCATCCTGGAGGTGGAGGGTATAAAAAGTACTGATTATTTTTTCAAATTTCTGGTTTTATTGGAAAGGTTCATTCATTCATGTGACAACTACGACTGGCTCGAATCTGGAACGAAAAATGATTTAGTTTTTCCATGAAAAAACAATTTATCGGAGATATTAATGCTTCAAGATGACTTGCATTTATATTATTATTTTAACTGTAAAACTTTTAAAGAGAAATAATAATAAGGGCAAATATTCTGCTGTACGTATTTTTTTGGTTTAGTCCAACAATCTAGATTTATTTTCATAAGTCTAGTAATTAAAATCTAACTTTTTTTCTTGTATTTTTTTCACGTTGAGACTTGTAATTGGTCAATAATGGGAGATATGTAGAAAATTCTTATCTGTATGTAAATTTTTTTCTTCACTGTATTTTTAAACTAGCTCCGCAGGAAGTCAGTCTAAATGACCAATCTTTGCGTATTGGCCTACCCAGTTAACAAGAAATGTACTGAACAAACTTCAAGCCTCTTTCAAACTTTTCGAGAACAGAAAGACTGAAATGATTATGATTCGAAGCTTCCATGATGTCATAACATGCCAAATAGAAAAACTACTTCAGAGTTCTTATTGTTTAACGTATGACCCTTTGGGATACTAAGCATGGCTATTTTTGTACAAATTCCAAGTAGTTTAAAAAAGGGCGTCATAATTGACTATGATAACATCGATGGTTGTTTGGTTGGTTGGTATGATTCAACCGGACCCAATTTTTTAATTACTTTTTTAATAATGCCTGGGGAATTTCACGTACCACACTACAAGCTCACGCCAGTCACGGACAAGTTAAGACTAAAGTTTAGGCAAGCTATTTATAGGTCTACACTACCTACCAGAGAATATGAGTGTATTTAGTTTGTCATTTTCTTTATAACAGGGAAATGGTTGATGTTACCCGGAGCATTAAGACATTTATTAGTTTTTGCAAAAATATAAAATATTCAAATGCTCAATTTTCAGTACTTTACTGTACTCTCTGATAGTCAAAAACTTCAATCAATCAAATTATTAATTATTTTACTGTGAAAAACATTAAATGTATATCTTAACAGTGCATGCAATTCGACCTAACCAACATGTTATAGAACATTCTCATCATCATCAACATCAACATCGTCAGTTCCTATTTAGTTTCCGCGAATTTGAAGTACACATTGTACAGTCCATTAACCAATTAAAACGCCCAAGCCATAAATAAAATCATCGGTAAATTAATATGTTTTTAAACGATTTTTAGAAGAAACACTTCATAAATTAAAACAGACAGACAGGCAGACAGAGAGACAAACCACAAAGCGTCCACTAGCAAGACTATCTGTCCATAAAACACAGCGAATGGTCGTGAACTTCACAAACACCGAACAGCTCAACAAATCTTACAGCAACAACTTGTCGGAATACAAATAAAAATAAATCTATAAAATGTTAAATAATAAAATCGAACTCGAATCCGCAATAGCAACAACAACAAATACGGTTCTAAGTAACACGAGATAGATTAAGCGTTTTACGCACCACAAAATATGTACGATTTTCGATAAGCTAGCACAAAAAAGGCATTTAGGTCGTAGTTTCAGTGATCCGAAAACGTTCAAATAGTGGTGAGCATAAAGACTTGAGTATGCACACAGATCGGTAGGCTAATCACGGGTTTCGAAATCGAAGAGTTGCATTCGAAATATATTGTTTTTATTATGTAAACCAAGCGTTACTGCGTTACTGACTGACTTATCATTGACCAGCCCCCAGACCAAACGGCTGAAGCCAGACGTCGACTAAGAAAGGGTTTTACGAAATTCGTACCTTTAGGGGGTAAAATGGGACAAAAAGGGATAAACATCGAACCTTCGTCCTGACTAAACGGCTGTAGCTAGAAACATGAAATTCGGTGTGTTCCTTGCAATGACCATGCAGACGAGCTACAAATAGGGATTTTTCGAAATTTGTACTTTTAAGGGAGGAAAGTGACAAAAAGGGATAAAAATGGTACCAACTAAAGTATTTTTAGCTAGAATCGTGAAATTTGGTATGTAAATTCCACTCACCACATAGAAGCGCAATATAAATGCATTTTGTTCTTTTAAGGGTTGCGCGGGACGAAAAGGGATAAAAACGGTACCAACTAAAGTATTGCAGCTAGAATCTTGAAATTTGATATGTAATTTCTTCTGGCCATGTAGAAGCGCAGTAAAATTGGATCTTTCGAAATTTGTACTTATAAGAAATTAGCGGGACAAAAAGGGATAAAAATGGTACCAACTAAAGTATTGCAGCTATAATCGTGAAATTTAGTATGTAAATTCCTCTCACCACATAGAAGCGGAATATAAATGCATTTTGTACTTTTAAGGGTTGCGCGGGATAAAAATGGTAACAACTAAAGTATTGGTACGTAGAAGCGCAAATCCATAGGGATTTTTTCGAAATTTATACCTATAAAGTGTGAGCGGGACAAAAAGGGGATAAAAATAGTACCAACTAAAATATTGCTGCTAGTCGTGAAATTTGGTGCGTAAATTCCTCTGACAACGTAGACTTGCAACATAAATTGATTTTTCGAAATTTGTACTTTTAAGGGGAGAGCGGGAAAAAAAGGGATACAAATGGTAAAAACTTTAGAATTACAGCTAGAATCATGAAATTTAGTATGTAAATTCCTCTGACCATGTAGAAACGCCATCAAAATGGATTTTTTTCGAATAAAAGGCTCTGCGGTTGTCTTTTTTTTTGTTAAAAACTGGGTAGAAAATGATAAAAATATAGATATGAAGGGAGTTCAGCTAAAACAGTGCACATCGACAAGCGCATTCCTTTGACTGTATATGAGTGCTATGTTTCCAATTTACTATTTTAGGAAAGAAAATCAAATAAATATTAGGATAGCAGAGACGGAGAAAACTAATAACAAATACCTGGCTTTTTCGTTTCATTCATATGAAAACGGATTGTCAGAGAAAAAGATTGAAGAGCCAGTTAAACGGCCCAAACCAATAAAATAAAAAGACGTTTAGTTTGTCGGGGTCGAATCTCATATACCCTCAACCAGGGAGTGCATTTCACAGTATTACAGTCAGATTAGAGACCGTCGACATTACATAGAAGTGTACTACCATATCAGGAAAATTGTGATGCTTCATTATTATAATAATAATATCCTCTACCTCGAAAAGTGAACATTAGGCAGCAATCGTTAAAAATGTGCCCTAAATATTATTACGTATAAACAATTTCCCTCAACCCCGATTTTCTACATTCGCAATTTCTTGATTCCAGCTGCTGCGTAAATATATGTACCATTTTGATAGGAATAGTTCTAATATTGAAGTTCCAATATGTTTAATATAATATTCACACCTAATTTAATGATTTTAGATACAGCCGTTTGTTTGGCATCAGTGTTATTCCTTTTTTCATTTTGATCCTGAAGATACGAATATGGAAGGATCTCTTTATTTTTCGCGTCTACGCTACGTCTACGTCAATGAAATGTGCTGCAGGCGTTTGGTTGGTACCATTTTTATCCCCAATCGCCCTATTTCTCACCTAAAAGTACAACTTTCCAAAAAATCATTTTTATTTCGCATCTTTACGGTCAGATGAATATACTGAATTGCATTTGTATCCCTCTTTTCCAATTGTATACCTTAAAAGTATGAATTTGCAAAAAATCCCTCTATTTAACGTATCTACGCAATTAGAAGGATGCACATTCCAAAGTTCATGTTTCTAGCTGTTGTCGCTAAAATTTTTATTTATTTTTTGGTGCTTTAAAATTACAAGAAAAATGTGCGCAACAAATTTCAAATGCATATAAAACAGAAATTTAAAAAATTGCATAAATAGTCAAAATATTAGGGGGTATTTTCTGTCCTTGTTAGGGAAACATTTTTTTCCTCTCTTAAATCACTTTAATTCCACTTTTAATCCCTTTTAATCTGTATCCATATGGCACATTAAGGGAAGATTGAAGTGAGGTAACTCATTTCGTTCGGCGGCGTTGCTTTCAACAGACAGACAGACTGACATGGCTGGATTTTCTTAGAATATTATCACGGCACAGAATATATTTTCTTATAGGGTCTCCACCGAATATTTCAAGGTGTTACAAACGGAATGACCTCCATCCTAAGGTGGAGGGTATAAAAAGACATTAAACTTGAACCGGATGACATACGTCTGCAACTATAGGCAAAATGGTGTTTGTTGACTTTTTTAAGTTTCTCATTTCCTCATCCTGTTGCCCTACAAAATTCCAAAGGAGACAAGTTTTTAAAAAAATATTTAAAATACTTACTCACACCCTATTTTATATGTCAAATAAAAGAGGAGAATATATGTTTAGTTTAACATTAACAACTATTCCCTCTAGTTTATTAGTCGTATTTTATTTTTTAAGAGGGAACATTTAAAATGTTTGTAAATGCTAAACTAATACAGTTAGAAGCATGCCATTTAAAGTATTTTTAACAGGTATTCTCATCTTTTATTTGGTGATAGGGTGCTAAATTTGAGTAAAATCCATACTCCAATTTAGTTCAACAATTTTACTCCAGTTTAGTAAAAATTGCGTTCAAAGTAGGAAAATTAACTAAGTATGAGTAAAGTTTATTTATTTCAAAGTCATAAATAAGTAAATAGTTAATTTACTAGAAATAAGGTAGAAAATTTACTCGAAATCGTTTTATTGGATTTAATAAAAAATTCTTACAATTGAGTAAATTCATACTTGTGTGGAAGAAAATTTCCAAGGTAAGAAAAATATTAAGAATTTTTTGTATGGGAAAAAATCCATTAAGAAAATTTTAACAAAACATTGGTTAAAATTAAGTTAATGTGTTTACTGAAATTTATGCCGAGTTCTTCATACATTTAAGTATTAATGAACTTATATAAAATCACTTCAAATTGTTTAGAAATATTATTGAATATTAATCTAAGAAGCAATTATCGTTCGTTTGCAGAGACTTATTTCTTAAATTATTCAAGAACTTTTCTAAACAACCATTGCGAAGGCGCCAATCTAGCCTTCGCAGCAATCATGGTCATGCGTAATAGCTCATCTCTTTATGGCAGAGGTTTCATGAAACTTTTGAGAAATATTTCATGTTGTCATTTTTTTGTATTAGTTTTGCATACTCTGAAGCAAAATCATTTGTTTGAATTAGTTTAATTGAACTTATTTTAATTTCACTTTTTTCCTTGTATCAAGTAAAATTTTACTCAGTTTAAGTAAAAATGTACTTGTTTTGAGGAGAAAATCAGCAAAATTGTCTTCAATTAGGGTAAATATTTAATTGATTAAAAATTTACTTAATTTTTGGAAAATTTCAGCAAAATTTTGCTTATATTTAGTAAAAATTTACTTGGTTTGAGTAAAAATTTACTTGGTTTGAGTAAAAATTTACTTAGTTTTAGGAAAATTTCACTTAAAGTTTGTAAAAACTTACTTGGTTTTAGGAGAAATTTACATAGATCTAGGAAAATTTCAGCAACATTTTACTTAGATTTAGTAAAAATGTACTGGGTTTGAGGAAAAACATACTGGATTTTTCCTCAATTTGAGTAAATCAAATCAAATATTTACTTGGTTTGAGGAAAATTGAACTAGAATCAAGTTCAAAGCATGTATTACTTTTAAGGAAAAGTTTGAACTTGATACGAGGAAATATTGCTTTAGCGCCATACGAAGTTCAATTTTCCCCCATTTTTGTTAATTTTAACTCATTATGGAGTTCACTTTTTTCTGAGTGTACAAAATTATTTATTTCTTTGGTTACTTAACTCATTTTTTGCTCTTCCTTGTTTGTATTAAACTACAGTAAACTATTATTGTTCCTTATATTTAACTTAATTCTAATATACATATAATAATATACTTTTTGAAGCGATTATGTCTAGTTCGTGTTTAAATGCATTGGGGGAATTATAACTATGACAAATTATAGCATGTAAATTATTTTCTGATTTGTATGTGCTCTTTGTCAGGGTTTAGAGTTATACGATTACGTCTGGTAATCAGTAACATACGAGGACAATACAGTAAGTAGTCGACGTAACACATTTTAGTTTTATTTCTCAATATAGTCTCCTCTTTCTAGTCAGTTTTATTTCAATTTCTTCGATTTTCTTCTTGGCCACCAAGTCGTTTTTGTTCTGTGGCAAGTTTGAGAAGAATAAGTGGTCACAGAGGGATAGTGTACGTGAAAGCAATTCGAAGCGTAATTCATTCCAAATATTGCCTCAAGATAATATTTTTGGTCGCCTGTCATCATTCACATCCAAAAATACTCAATTTAGGAAGATGCCAATTGTAGCCCATTTTTGTATCACGGCGAATTCACTCTCAGGCGTAGACGATTGGGGTTTTGACAAAAATAGCTTCAGCGGAATGATTTATATACTTATCCTTATATAAAACATTCCTATTTCAGTGTTTCTGCACACATCTCTATATGTACTTAGATGAACACTATTTCTTTAGACGTTCACGTGATCGTTCAAAACGACGAAAACACGAATTTATTCGATCATTTGTGTGAGATCATTTTGCGATGTTCATCAATTATGGTTGTACGACAATATTTAAATTCTGTAAATCAATTAATAAAAGTAGATTTCAATGGATAAGTTGGGTCCAGAGTATCTACACAAAAAGTTTAATTAATCATTGTGTAAAACTCGTTTTAACTATTATTAAAAAACTCTGAAAATATTCGTGTTTTACAGTTATCAAATAAGAACTAAATGATATATGTATTAATGAATTTAAGATATTGTATCAAAATTCGATACCTAATATAAGTTTAACCCTATTTCCGTATTTTGTTCAGTTTCATAACACTGTAACATAAAAAGTAATAAAATATAATAATATTATAGATTTTGTTTCACTAATGGTCCACTAACAGAATTTAAATACCTAGAAAAAAAACAAAAGTAAACAAACATGGTGCTTAAGAAAAAAGTCGTGATTGATTTATCGCAGCTACAGTTTGGAACTAATAAATCTCAGAGAAAAAAAGCATGACATACTCTGTTCTGTGGACAAAAAAAAAGATATGCAAATAACTTTGGGTGGTCTTTATTGTTTAACAAATATCATGTGTCCAGTCACGGTTTTTTCTTTTTTCAAACCATTAACATAAACTATATACTTATAAATACTACATACATATATATACATAAATTGTTTCTTTTTATTATTTTAGGGTCGCACCTTTGCATCGCTTATCAAAAGCTTTTTGCAGTTGTCCGGACCATTGAATGACGTCTATTTGCCTTTGTATGCAACAGAAAAAGGAAGTGAGTAGAGGGGGATGGGGATGGGGAAATCCCATCCGATCCAAAACAAATTTATATATATAAATATAATTATATTATTATTAACGACTGTAATTATTTGTATTGTACATTCTATTATTGCATTAGCATAATAACACTTAAATATAATTAAAATTTTGTGTTTTTTTCTCTCTCAATTTCATAGAAAACGCCTATAATGAAACGTTGGAAACAGTTAAAAATTCATTCCCCCAATATATCAGAGAACTGGAGGGTGTATCAGAGGGTGCTCAAGTTGAATTTCATAAGGTAAGATTAACTAATATCGTCGCAATACACAACTGAAATGGACAAAACAGGATAAAAGTGTTAGTCGATCGATCTGACTTCGATTTTATAATTATTTGTGATGTCGTAACTATTATTAAAATATTCCGTGGTGTTTTTTAAAAAACGTAGGCTCATTTTAAGGGTAAATACACGTATTTCTCTATGGCGGACTAACCGCAACAAACCAAATATTTATATTTTTGGGGTTTTCAACTTCTTTTGTGTTTGTCACTATGCAAAACAAAAACACAAACAACCTGAAATATATAGGCATATTGCCATATAGATTCTAAACAAACCCATTTAAATTAGAATCGGCTATAAAAAAGTGCTGATAATTTTTCAAATTTCTGCTTTGGACTTTGTCATTTAATAATGGAACACAGAAAAAAACAAAATCAGATTTCAATTAAAAAATTCGCAGATTCAATTAAAAAGTTTATTGATTCCGGACCTATAAACAAAATTCGCAAATTCAATTAAAAATTTTAATTGAAATATTTCGAAAAAATTTTACTAAATAAATTAATTGCATTTATAATTAGTTTGTTTATTTTTTTTTTTAATTTTCAATTAAATGTTTTAATTAAATCAATTAATACTTTAATCAACACATTTAAAAAATTTCAATTAAATATTTTAATTGGAACAATGAAAATTTTAATCAAAATATTTTAAAAATTTCAATTAAATGTTAATGTTAAATTAATACTTTAATCAAAATATTTAAAAATCAGATAAAACACAAGTTCCATTGTCTGTATATGAAAATAAACGCACAGCGACACCTTGTTCCAGCCAAAGCTGAACTGCAACTGGTTTGATTTGCATCGAAGAAAGTGAAAAAATAAAATAAACAAAGCAAGAGCCGAATCAATAAATATAAATCAATAAGAAGGTCCGTCCGTCTCTTAAAAAAGAGCAAGTTACGTTAGATTAGAATGGAAATTATAAAATTGAGAGAGTGCTGTCGTCGGTTTTGGCAGAATTCATTGAAAATAACATGAACATTTCAAAATTAAGGATGCCGGGAATAAAGAAAAATAGGATAATTTTTGTCTTATTTTTCAATAAAATGTTTTGCAATTAGTAAAATAAATAATAATAAGTAAAATGTTCACGAAATTCGCTTAAAACACGATACGGTTTTTTGTATTTTTAACGTTTTCTGCTGTTTTTTTGTGTTGTTTTCCATTCCATAATTCGCAATTAACCAAAAATCACGAAAAATGTTCATTTTGAAACACCGATTATTCACATAAGATTGAGAAAAAGACTGTCGCTCTTACATTTCCATTTTAATCGTACGTAACTGTCAGAATTCAAAGAGTCGGACGGACCTTCTTATAGATTTATATTTTTTGATCATTACTACCGACAAAATACGCGAGAATCGCCGGCGATATTTGTTTCTACCATAATATAAAAAACAATTAAATAATTAATTGATATTATTAAAAAAGTTGTCAAACACAAATTCAATTAAAAAATTAATTGATTCAATAAGGCATTTTTTGAAAACCAAATTTGATTTCAATAAAATGTTTGCTTGAATATGTTGGTAGAGCGTACCAGGTTACAAGTAAAAAAAAAAGTTCGCCGTACACCTTCGAATATGAAGTATTATTGAAAGGTAGTTTCAATTTTTTTTTTATTTTTTTTTATGCCGAACGTAGGGGTCGCGCTTTTACATTTTTCTATATAACTTCTGCATTTATAAACGGATTTTAAAGTGTGATACATCGATGTTTTTGTCTCGACGAGGCCGATTTTTTTGTCTTTGAAGTCAGAAGAGTCTCATGATTTTATGCGAGCTTTAATTTTCTGATATTAGTGTGGTACATTAGGGTAGTAGCAACTGAGATATGATGGGTAAGTACCAGAAGGGTACTTACCCAGTACTTACAAAAGATTCTGTTTACAAGTTATAATAAACATGAAACAATTAAACAAACATTTATCGCACACTCATGGATTATATTTCAATGTGTCAGCAGCGATATACTCTGTTTGTTGTTTTTAAAGATGTCAAGTAGAAAAGAGGAGACCTGGGAACTTTGACTAGGGTATCCAATTATTCGGATTTATTCGATTAGCCGATTAATTGAACAACGCTGACCAACTGCATTTTTTGAACAGAATAGCGATCCTATAATTCTACAAGAGTATGTTGAGTAGATCATTTTTGTAGAATTAGCACAAAGTCCAACTGGTCTGAGTTTCTTTTTATAGTGGTTCAAAGTTTCCATTTTATTGTCTAGTAAAAAAATGCTTAAAGCATTTTTGTCATATGTATATTGCGTAATTATATGAGGATCATTTTTGTGGAAGGTCTTAACCCTCTAGCTCCTCTCTTTATTGGTCAATTTGACTTTTTTAGGGAAAATCAAATAAAGTAATTTCAAGAAGGATATTTAAGGAATAAAATGATCTACGAAAAAATTGACGGGGATCGCCAAAGACCCCAAAATTGTTAATAAAGCTCTTCACGTCAAAAAATACAAAAAAACTAGGTTTAAAATTCCTCCACATTTTTTTGGAACATCGATCTTTTTGCACAAAAAAATATTGGAATTTCGGTAGAGCACGCTAAACAAAAAATATAAATTGGATATTTTTGCAAAATTTCAATTTTTGCCGAAGGTACCTATAATATGTGTACTCTCACTTTGGAAATATTGTTCCAATCACAACCGCTTACATGTTCAACAAAAACCAATTACTTTTACATAGAAACAGTCTCCAAAAAATTGAGAACAATATTATTTAAAAAATCTTCTTTTGCTGGCACGAAAAATATATATCATAAAAATATATATCATAAAATAGATATCACAAAATATCTTGTTATTTTTTTAATGGATAAGATTTTAACACAACTTCAAGATCTGTGAATAAATGTAGAGATCGTGATTTTTTTAATTTTTGTTTAAATAGCGAGAAAAAATCCCTTACAAATTAGAAATTTATATTTTAGAAATTAATATAAATATTTTATTTTGTAATAGCTGGTATCTTAACGATGGATAAAAGTAGAACTTATCGCCCTTCTTGTAGAAGTAGATATCGTCTTTATGGATGATTATATTCAGCAAAATAGCATTCCTAAATCTGAGTACAATCCATAATACAATATAGTTCAACAATTTTACTCCAGTTCAGTAAACATTTCCTTAAAAGTATGAAAATTAACTAAGTGTGAGTAAAGTTTCCTTCTTTCAAAGTCATAATAAATAATTCAATTACTAGAAATAGGGTTGAAAATTTACTTAAAAACATTTCTATGGGTTTAATAAAAATATTACATTGGAGTAAATTCATACTAGTGTGGAAGAATATTTCCAAGGTTTTAAGTATGAAAAAAATCAGAAATTTTTTGTATCGAAAAAATTCCATTAAGAAAATTTTAACTAAAAAAATAAGTTAATTTGTTTACTGAAATTTATGTCGACTTCTTCATACATTTAAGTATTAATGAACTTATAAAAAACACTTGAAATTGTTCAGAAAATTCTTGAATATTAATCTAAGAAGCAATTCTCGTTCGTTTGCAGAAATTTTTTTCTTAAATACTTCAAGTATTATTCTGAAGAACCACTGCGAAGGCGCCTATCTTGTCTTCACAGCAATCATGGCGCAACTTTTTATGGCAGAGGTATCATGAATCTTTTGAGAAATATTTCATGTTGTCATTTTGTGTATTAGTTTTTCATACTCTAAAGCAAAACCATTTGTTTGAATTATTTTAGTTAAATTGAACTTATTTTAAGTTCACTTTTTTTCTTGTATCAAGTAAAATGTTCCACAGTTTAAGTAAAAAGGTTCTTGTTTTAAGGAAAAAATCAGCAAAATCGTCCTCTGCTTAAATAAATATTTACAATATAAACATTTTACTTAGATTTAGTAAAAATTTAACTGGTTTAAGTAAAAATGTTCTTAGTTTTAGGAAAATTTTACTTAAATTTAGTAAAAATTTACTTGGTTTTATTAAAAATATTTAGGAAAATTTCAGCAAAATTTTACTTAGATTTAGTAAAAATGTACTTGGTTTGAGGAAAAACTTTCTGGAATTTTTCTCAATTTGAGAAAATCAAATATTTACTTGGTTTGAGGAAAATTGAACTAGAATCAAGTTCAAAGCATGTATTACTTTTAAGGAAAAGCTTGAACTTGATATGAGGAAATATTGCTTTAGCGCTATATGAAGATCAATGACATGAAAGGTGAAAGATAATATATTCTGTTATCCAATTTGTTAAGGGATTTTCGTACTACTTAAACAAAAATTTAAAAGCACCACGATTTAAAATCTCTTGCGTCTATAGATCATTTATATAGTGGCATTGTTTTCAGCGTTAGCTATTAAAAAAAAAAAAAACTAAATATTTTTCCCTACTTTTTTCTATTTTTATGATTTTTGCAAAAAAAAAATATTTTTTGGAGACTCTTGCTAAAGCACAGTTTCTATGTTAAACTCGCAACATTTGTAGTCATCATAACTACCATTAATTGAACATATAAGCGGATGTGATCGGATGTGGACAAATATTAAGCGTACCTTCGACGAAAATTGTAATTGTAGTATTTTTTACTTTATTTTATTATTATTTTTTTAGTTTATTTTGTATACCGATTTTATGAATCAGTATGCCACAATTCACCCAAAAATATTTATTTTTTGTTGCTTAGTGGTATTCGTTATTCGAAAATCATATTTTTTCTTTATTTATACAAAATGTCGATCATTCCTAAGGAAGTCGGTCCTTTAGATTGGATTTTGGTTGACGAACGTACATATTTAAATACTGCAGATCAATAAACTACATTTTTTTTTAAATTGCAGCAGATGTGTCATAAATAAATGAATTGGTAAGTTCTGAGAAAACTATTTAGTACCAATTGTGCTCAGTTAGATTTTCCGTATCTCAGGAATATACATCATTTGTGTCGTACATCGACCAATGGAAGCAAAATCAACTCGAATTCAACTCTCGAAGTCAATCGCAATATTCTGTTCAATGGTTAGGCTCATTTTTTGGCTCAATGAACACGCCAATAAGCAAAACAAATACAAATTATAATTTCAACACTTAATTAATGTTTAAACACTTCATTACTGATGTTTCGCTGGTCGAGCACTTACCCTTAAGCACAACTAATTGCTTCACTTTAATGTAGTTCAACTTGTTGTGTTTTTTAAATAAAAATAAAAGTATTCGTTCCAAGTGATTTAACGGTAAATTATTACATAGATACATTAGTCGTCGTTAGCAGTTTTACTATACATTTTATGCACGAACATCTGCAATTAAAATGCAATTAGCAAAATTAATAATATCTGAAATAAGCTAAAGTCGACCAGTGCCGACTATATGTTACGCTCTACCATATTGCAATAATAATCCTTAATCTAATCCTAATCCTTTATGAAACCATGGTCCTATTTGATCCAGATTACTGCAGATCCGTCACAGGTGCAATCTACTTTTTAGTGTGTTTAAAGTAAAATTGTGATGAACATTTATATGGGGTTCACATCCAAAATTAAATCACTTGTGTCAAATTTCATGTACATTGCATTCACAGTGTCTGTTTAGAATAATATTCAAGTGTTTTCAAAACTTTATGCATTTATACTTGACATAAATTTATGTAAACATATTAATTTAATTTTAGGACTAAACACATCACTATGATCTGTTCCATGACAAGTCCTAGGAATAGACCTAGTAGGTTGGTACCGGTCCTGATTGTAACTCAAATATATGAAGACAACCGATCCCTTTAACATTGCTTTGCTATTGGATGGGTGATTTGGCATGACATATATAGACCGCTAGCCGGACTATACCAATCTTACCACCAATCTTAGAACCAGTTTCGAAGGACATGTCCTGGACCCTACCTCGAAAAACAAGACCGATGTACGTTCTATTATATCAGTTCTATTTTGATTACAAAAAGTACACTTATAAAAAGTATGCTATTAACAGCAGACATTGTTTGCTATCTATCAGCAGACATTGTTTGCTATCTATCAGCAGACACTTTTTCTGCTGTAACAGCAGACTTTTCTGCTGTTTTTACAGTCAAATTCTTTTGAGCGTATAGTATAATATCAACTAAATTGTTGTAAGATTGTTTGCAGAGAATTTTCAACAAAATTATCGAACTCATAAGTCTCCCCCAATAAGTTTTTACTTGTTTCAAAAAGTTTATTCTAAGTAAAGTTACTTAAATTTAAATTTATTTAACTAACTTAAACTATGGGTTTCACTAATAAGTACAGTTTTTTATAAAAAAACAACAAATGCTTAAAAATTGTAAAAAATGTAATAAAAAGCGGACTATACTGAATTTCATTGTCCGTTGTGGATTTAGAACATTTCCTGACTCTTTTTATACCCACTACCTTAGGATTGGGGTATATTAATTTTATCATTCCGTTTGCAATACCTTGAAATATTCATCGGAGACCCCGTAAAGTATATATATTCTGGGTCGTGGTAAAATGCTAAGACAATATAGCCATATCCGCTAGTCCGTCTGTCTGTTGCAAGCTAGCTTCCGAACGAAATGAGCTAGGAGGTTCATATTTTCCATAAATGTGTAGATCAGTTGCGATTGAAAGTGGGCGAAATCGGCCCAAAGGGAACAATTTTCCCCAATAAGGACTGAAAATAAACCCTAATATAGCGTGGGCCACTGAAAACATTAATTTGAATCAGCCATTTACTAATGGAACACAATATTATTCATGACTACCACGACTGACTCGGCAGTACCTCATAAATTTTTCAGTATAGCCTAAAATCCACACCAAACAGTGACTCGTTGTGAATGCATTGGCTTCTCAATAATCATTTGTGGGTTCTCTGAACCCCCCATGCGGAAATTTTGCTTATTGACATAGCCACCGAGAAGAAAATGAGCTTCATGAAGGCTGGACTAAAGGCCGATCTCTTCTCGGATATTTTCCACGTATATTTCTTAAATTTTGCATTAAAGACTCACTACTTTGGAAGTAAGTGTTTAATATTTCCCAATCTTGTTCGAGCGTATAGCGTCCCATTTTGCAAATGTCAAACATAAACCAAACAAGTAAGAAGGCGTTAAGTTCGGCCGGGCCGAATCTTATATACCCTCCACCACGGAGTGCATTCCACAGTATTACCAGCAGATTAAAGGATGTCGACATAGAAGTACAGAACCATATTACGAAAATTGTGATATTTTTATGCACATTACAATATTTGTTTACTATTTCAAACTATAATGTATACTTATGCGCACTGTTTAAAATCGACTACTAAAGAGTGATTTTTTTGAGGTTAGGATTTTCATGCATTAGTATTTGACAGATCACGTGGGATTTCAGACATGGTGTCAAAGAGAAAGATTCTCAGTATGCTTTGACATTTCATCATGAATCGTCTTACAAACGAACAACGCTTGCAAATTATTGAATTTTATTATCAAAATGCGTGCTCTGTTAAGAAAGTTCATTGCGCGCTTCCATTTTATGGTCAGTTTAATCGACCCACTGAAGCAGCTATTCGGGCTATTGTGACTAAATTTCGCACCAAATTTACATTGTTGGACATTAAACCACCAACACGCTTACGTAGAGTGCGAACTGAAGAAAATATCGCAGCTGTATCGGCCAGTGTTAATGATGACCACCAATTTTCGATTCGTCGCCGTTCGCACCAATTGGGTCTCTGTTACTCAAAAACGTGGAAATGCCAAAATTGGACTAAGCGGATGGACCACCTAAGACGCAGCCGCGGTCAACATTTAAATGAAATTATCTTCAAAAAGTAAATGTCATGGACCAATCTAACGTTTCAAATAAAGAACCGATGAGATTTTGCAAATTTTATGCGTTTTTTTTTTTTAAAGTTATCAAGCTCTTAAAAAATCACCCTTTACATATAAATAAAATGCTGAAATTTTGAAAGTGAACATGCCTAAATATTAGGCGATTGTCAGTCGCCATTAGAATGAAGCATTTCCAGATACAGACAAAGTGATAAGAAAAGTATAAATTTTAAAGATATCCCCATTCGCCCCATTCTCCGTCCAAATGTACAAATTTCGAAAAAAAAACCTTTTTCGAGTCTTCATAGTCAGAATGTATATACCGAATAAATAAATGTATATACCGAATTTCATGATTTCAACTTCAGCGGTATGGTAGGTTCCATTTTTATCCCTAAAAAGTACGAATTTCGAAAAATCCCTCTATTTTAGAGGGATGTACACACCGAATTTCATGATTCTAGCTGTTGTCGTATCATTGGTACCATATTTTATCCCTTTTTGTCCCATTTCCCTCGCTAAAACTTTTATTTTCTTTGTGCTTTGCTTCCAAGCTACAAGAGGAATGTTCGCAACAAATTTTAACTGTATGAAAATAAGAAATTTAATTAATAAGCCAAGGCTACCAATATTTGTATACTATTTATATAATGGATATAATACTTCAATTCATAAAGTAAATATAAGGGAGCAATCATAAATACGCTAAATATTGGGGGATAGAGAGTGTATTTTCAGCTACAGTCGTTTGGTTTGTTGTATTTCCATCCTATTTTAAGTTCAAAAGTATAAATTTTGAAAATACCTTATCTCTCACGTACGCAGTATAAGACAACTTCATGATTCTACCATTTTCTGTCGTAAAAGCAACAAAATAAACTTCTAACATGGAAAAAAATATTTTACGTGGCTATGCAGTCAGAGGATTGTATACACCGAATTCCATGATTCTATCAGCGGCCATTTTGTTGGTACAAGAGTACGACTATCTAAAATCCCTTTATTTTACGTATCTACACAATTAGAGGGACGTACTCACTGAATTTCATCATTTTAGCTGTATTCGTTTAGTTGGTACTATTTTTATCCCCTGTAGCCATTGTATCCATTGAAAGTACGAATTTGGAAAAAACGTTCTATTTTTCGTGTCTACGCAGTCAGAGGAATGTATACTCCGAATATCATGATTCTAGCTGCTGTCATTTGGTATGTACTATTTTTATCCCCTTTTTCTATTTGAACCCCAAAAAGTACGAATTTTGGAAATTTCTTTTATTTCACGTGTCTACGCAATCAGAGGAATGTATATATCGAATTTCATTATTCTAGGTGCAGCCGTTAGGTTGGTACTATTTTTATCCCTCTATCCCCATTTAACCCCTTAAAAGTACGAATTTAGAAAAAATACTTTTATATTATGTATCTACTCTATTAGAGGAATGTACACGATAAATTTCGTGTTTCTATCTGTTGTCGTTTGACAGGTACCATTTTTATCCCTTTTTGTCCCACTTCGTCCCCTACAAATAAAAATCACTCTATGGTGCCCTTTTATGCTATAGAGGGAATGCGCATTGCAAATATCAACTAAATACAAGCTAATATGTTCAAAAAACATGCTGAAATACTCTAAATATTAGGGGTATTTTCAGTCCTTGTGAGGGAAACATTTTTCCCTCTGGGCCGATTTCGTCCACTTTCAATCCCAACCGATCTACAACCATAAGACACATTTAGGAAAAATTTGAACCTCCTAGCTCATTTCGTTCGGCCGCTATCGTGCTTTCAACAGACAGACGGACAGACGGACATGGCTATATCGTCTTAGAATTTTACCACGACCTAGAATATATATACTTTATGGGGTCTCCGATGAATATTTCAAGGTGTTACAAACGGAATGACAAAGTGAATATACCCCCATCCTGGAGGTGGAGGGTATAAAAATAAATATTAATGTTATTCATTCAAAGTAATCGGTAGTTCAAATTTAAAATTGTAAATGGCCCACCCTATATTTGCAAGTGAAAATTCTTGAATATTAATCTATGAAGCAATTCTCGTTCGTTTGCAGAGACTTATTTCTTAAATACTTCAATTATTATTCTAAACAACCACTGCGAAGGCGTCTATCGTGCCTACATGGAATAATAGCTCAACATTTTTTGGCAAAGGTATAATGATTTTTTTGTGAAATATTTCATGTTGCCAATTTTTATCTCAGTTTTGCATACTCTGAAGCAAAATCATTTATTTGAATTATTTTTAGATAACTTGAACTTATTTTAAGTTAATTTTTTTTCCTTGTATCAAGTAAAATGTTCCACAGTTTAAGTAAAAATTTACTCGTTTTGAAGAAAAATATATAAATATTTGCTTGATTTGCAAAATTTTACTTAGATTTAGTAACAATTTACTTGGTTTTAAGAAAAATTTACTTAGTTTTAGTAAAATGTTACTTGAATTTAGTAAAAATTTACTTGGTTTTAGGAAAAATTACTTAGATTTAGGAAAATTTCAGCAAAATTACTTACTTAGATTTAGTAAAAATGTACTTGGTTTGAGGAAAAACTTACTGGAATTTTCCTTAGTTTGAGTAAATATTTACTTGGTTTGTAATTCATTTTACTCGTTATAGTGTTCACTTTTTTCAGAGTGTGATAACTTTTGATTACACTTGAGTATTATAATTATCTATATTACAAAACTATAAATGGTAGGAGCTTTACGAATAGTGGGTGTAAACTATGGTAATCGTCAGCGATTTAACGATTAACGATTTAACAATATCTGTCTGTTTCAATTCAAATTCAATCTAAACCATTTCATCAAACTTTGAAGGCATTTTCAACCATTAAGAATATTTCGGGACTCATAATATGTATAATAACCCACATACTGACCTGTTAATCACAAACATCTAATGTGTTTGTCATTCAGCGCATTCCATTTGCGCGAGACTTAACTTATGTTGAATCCTTGAATTAGATAAACTTGTTTCTGGTTCTGTTTAATTTACTTTAATACACATGGAAATTATCTTAAGGAAATATATGCGTAGAACGGAAATAATTATATTCGAATTATGATAACTTTCTAACACAGACGCGTCATAGTTTATAACTGAAATGAGTTCAATAAAAAATGACAGCAATTAATAACGCACAATTATAATTTCGGTCTCATGTGTAGTTGTGATAATTAAAATATTCACTCACAAATATAGCGATAATTGCTATTACAATCTATTTTAATATGGAAGCATATTAAATTCGTCATTCCGCTTGCAATACATTAAAAAAACCGGAGACAAAATATAAAAACACCATACACATTTTAAACAGTATGTATAGATAATAATAACTCAACAAAGCTATTTTAAAACCGATATATACTGAGGAAATAAATGAGACGTTACGTTTTTAATATTGTACGCCCTTTTTTCATATTTTTCAAAAATTGTATTCGAAAACAAAAACTTTCGTTGCAATTGTTTTATACAAACAATTTGTATTCTTGTTCCCAATCTTGGTGGTACAACCTCTCGAAGATTAAACAAAATACTCGAAACTTGCAAAAGTACTACCACAAAATTAGTTTCACACTAAACTGATTAGGCAGGGGAACGTTTTTATTCCCCCCACCTCCAGGATGTGGGTATTCCAACTTTGTCATTCCGTTTGTAACACCTGGAAATATCGACCTGAGACCATGTAAAGTATATATATACTGATCTTGATCGTCATAAAATTCTAAGACGATCTAGCCATGCCCGTCCTTCTGTTGAAAGCACGCTAGCATCTAAACGAAAGGAGCTAGGACGTCCATATTTTCCATAAATGCGTCTTATAGTTGTAGATGGTTGCGATTGCAACTAGGCGAAATCGGTCCAAAGGGAAAATGTTTCCCCAACAAGGACTGAAAACACCCATAATATTTAGAATATTTAAGCATGTTTTTTCAATATGTCAGCATGTCCTTAATTTATATTGGGTATTCGCATTCCCCCTATAACAAAAACGTGCACCATAAAGTGATTCTTATTCGTACGGGGTAAAATGGGGCAAAAAGGGATAAAAAAGGTACTTATCAAACGACAACAGCTAGGAACACGAAATTCGGTGTGTACATTCCTCTAATTGAGTGGATACATAATATAAAACTATTTTTTCCAAAGCCGTTCTTTTAAGGGGTAAAATGGGAATAGAGGGATAAAAATGGTACCATCCAAACGGCTGCACCTAAACTAATGAAATTCGGTGTACACATTCCTTTGATTGCGTAGACACGTAAAATAAAGGGATTTTTCGAAATTAGTACTTTCTGGGATTAAAGTGGAAAAGGGAATAAAAATTGTACCAAATTAATGACCGCAGCTAGAGTCATGAAAATCGGAGTATACATTCCTCTGACTGCGTAGATACGAAACATATAAAGGTTTTTCCAAGTTCGTACTATCTAGGGATACAATGGAGCGGCTATAGCTAGAATGATGAAATTTTGAGTGTACATCCCTCTAATTTCGTAGACACGTAAAATAAAGAGATTTTAGAAAGGCGTAATTTTATGGTGGTAAAATGGGGGAAAAGGGTATAATAATAGTACCAAAGAAATGACCGTTGTTTGAATCATAGAATCATTCCTCTCATTGCATAGGAACGATTAAAAGATTTTTCCAAATTCGTACTTTTTCTTTTACGGCAAAACTTGGTTGAATTATGAAGTTAGGTTATTTTGCACTATGTACGTTTGATAATGGATTTTCAAAATTTGTACTTTTGGTATTAAAATAGGATGGAAATACAACCAACTGTGGCATCTACTATCTGCCAAAAATGTGTGGTATTTAAGCTTTTTTGAAGAATACTTTTGGATTTGACTTGAAGTGTTATTTCGATATATAATAGTATAGATATAGTATAAACGTATTGGTAGCCTTGCCTTATATTTTTTCAATATTTGTATTTATTTTGGTTGGGCTATATTAAAAAAATATAGTTTCCTGTAATATTACTGCACTTCTACGAAAAACGAAAGCCTCTGTGGAATGCAATCCATGGTGGAGAGTATATAAAATTCGGGCCGGCCGAACTTAGCGCTGTTTTTTTTTTCTTGTTTTCACTAATAAGCTTGAACTTAGACTTGAACTGTAGCGCACGCTCCAATGTGTGAGAGCTGGCTCTTACATCAGCCCGAACAAACTTAATGTCTTGTATGCATAGTTTCATTATCTCATATCTAAACGGTTTCATTTTCAATTAATACCACTTGTAAAAACAAAAAACGGCTATACAAACTGTCATTTGAAACGGAAATCGTAGCGACATTTGCTCGTAATGTATATAAATTATGTTTGTATAAATGTGCAAATATTTGAATATCATTTCAATAACATTGTTGGCGGCGGGTTATAAAACAAATTGATCTAACTAATAGTATTTTATGGTTTAATTTCAGTTTGTGTTTAATTAGCTCGACTGCCTTCAGCTATGTGCACACTGTGTGCTTAACTTGCAAATTTATCTACGGATGTTTTTTTTTCAATAATTGTATTTACATATTTGAATATGTAGTGATATTTGTTAAATCCGGCCACCTGGACCACTAATAATAACGAAACATAACTCATATATTGCACATCAAATGCCACAGTTAAACAATGAACATTTGTAAATTTATAACAACAAATTTATTTTTGGTTGGTATTTACTCTCGTTAGGGTTAGCATGATCGCTTAAAAAGTACGAACGAATGTTTCTGATAACTTTTTAATAGTCCAAGTTCTGTCACAAAAACACTTCTTTTGTTTTTCAAGAAGTCCACATTGCTGTTCTTGTTGTAAAATATACCAAAAATATTTCCATAAATTATTATTTATACACTACAGTAATTGTCAAAATTTGCATTCTAGTAATATTTGCACAATTTTACAATATATATACATATATAAAGATATTCTTCATATCGATGGCTTAATATAAACGGTGTTTTTTTAGCTATTATCTTTTTGGCGACACTGGTTTAAACAGCTGACGCACGTTTCGTGTTTTGTTTCACTGTCAAACATCTTCAGTTTGGTCTATAATTTAACCATGAATCGTCTTACAAACGAACAACGCTTACAAATTATTGAATTTTATTATCAAAATGCGTGTTCTGTTAAGAAAGTTCATCGCGCGCTTCCATTTTATGGTCAGTTTATTCGTTTTTGGCTCAATGGGTACGTAAATAGGCAGAATTGTCGATTTTGGAGTGAATATCAGCCAGAAGCATTGCAAGAGCTACCAATGCATCCAGAAAAAGTCACAGTTTGGTGCGGTTTATGGGCTGGTGGCATCATTGGACCGTACTTCTTCAAAGATGATGTGAATCGTAACGTAACTGTGAATGGTGAGCGCTACCGTGAGATGATATCCAACTTTTTTTTGACCAAAATGCAAGAGCTTGACTTGCATGACATGTGGTTTCAACAAGACGGTGCCACATGCACAGCACGCGCAACAATGGACTTATTGAGAAGCGAGTTCGGTGAACATTTTATTTCACGTTCGGGACCGGTCAATTGGCCGCCTAGATCGTGCGATTTCACGCCTTTAGACTATTTTTTGTGGGGCTATGTTAAAGCTCATGTCTACACAGACAAGCCCGCTTCAATTAACGCATTGGAAGACAACATTGAAGCATTTATTCGTGAGATACCGGCCGAAATGTTGGAAAGAGTATGCCAAAATTGGACTAAGCGGATGGACCATTTGAGGCGCAGTCAAGGTCAACATTTGCATGAAATAGTCTTCTAACATTAAATTATATGGACCGTACTATCGATTCAAATGAAGATTTCATGCATGTTTCTGAATATTATGTGTTTTTTTTTTTTTTGAAAAACTTTCCTATAGCTTTTAAAAAATCACCCTTTAGAATAGTTGTGTCTCAATTTTTTAAATCATTTTCTTTACATTTTATATAAATTTGTATTAATATTTTAGGTCATTTTAGGCCCTTCTCCAGCAAGGAGTTAGGCCAGTCTAGAGGCCCTTTAATGTTTTGAGTAGTAACTAAAAACCACTGAAACCGACGAAAAAAAAAAAAACAAAAAATGGGCCATGTAGACCTTTTTCCCGCCATAATCTATTGGAATATAATTTTTAAGACGCTACACTCAGAAACATATCATTCCTAATTCTGAGTAAAATCCATACTCCATTTTAGTTCAACAATTTTACTCCAATTTTAACTTAACTAAGTATGAGTAAAGATTCCTTATTGATTCCTTAATAGTTGAATTCCTAAAAATAGGGTAGTAAATTTAGTTGAAAACATTCCATGAGATCTAATAAAAATTCTTACAATTTAGTGTGTGAAAGAATGTTTCTAAGATTTTAAGTAAGAAAAAAAATATTTTTTTGTATGGAAAAATATATATTTAGGAAAATTTGACTAAAAATGTTCCTATGTTCATATAATTGAGTTTATGTGTTTACTGAAGTTTATGTCGAGCTATTCATACATTTAATTACACTGTCCAACAAATTAAGACTTTTTGAATGGAACAGATCAACGACCCTATAATTCTGAAAGCTCAACATGCGCTTTTGTAGATCATTTGACCAAAAGTATTCATTTTTTGGTCGAAGGGATCATTATACTAAGCGAAAAAAGTGTTGTAAGTTAATGTCTGAGCGAATTCTTATTGTCAGAACTATATTGTGGAATTTTATGAGAATCAGTTTTGTGAAAGACCTTAACCCTCTAACTCATATCTTCATTGGTCTATTTGATCTTTTTTTTTGAGAAAATCCAAAAAATCCTTTCATAAAGAACATTTAAGGATTAAAATGTGCTACGAAAAAATTTTCGGAAAATGTCAGTGGGACAACGACACCAAAGTCGTAAATAAAGCTCTTCACGCTTAAATAGCAAAATTACACGCCAACTTATACAACAAAATTACTAGGTTCATGTTTTTTTGGAAGATCTATCTTTTTCGACAAAAATGTGGGTATTTCGGTAGAGCACGGTAAACAAAAAAATAATTTGGATATTTTTGCAAAATTTTCATTTTCGTGGGAGCTGTGGCTAAAATGTTTTGACATTGTTTTGTATTTTTTCCGCGATCTATCCAACGGACCCTGCTGATTTTTTGCAGACCAGCTGGACTCTGTGTTTATTCTGCAAAATATTCATAGCCTTTCAGAATCATAGGGTCGCTATTATGTTCCTATCGAATAGTCTTAATTAGTTGGACAATGCCATTACCATTATTTATTTAAGATCAAAAATAATAATATAAATCAGATCTCCTAATTTGTTTTTGTGATAGCAAATTTAATTATTCAAAGAAATATCTTATTCAATTTATTATTTATACGATTTTTTAGAGCATTTTCCATCATTTTTTTTTAGACACTGATGGATTTAAAATGTGTTTCGAATATATAAAACCATAACTTTTTACTCAAACCGAGTAAAAGTTTACTTGTACAAGGAAAAATGTGCAAAAAATATCAATTGAAAAAATTTGTAAAATATTTTCGTCTCTAGAGGAAAGAATAGTATATATAGTATATATTATAGACGTCATTTTATTTCTTCCAGATTTATGTTCCTTATTCGATTCTCTAACGTGTGTGTCAAATGTTTCGCAATACTCAAATAAAAGATCTTGGTGCAAGGTACGCCTCCTGTATATATAAAAAATAACAACATAAAATAATTTTCAAACGTTTTATGATACTTCTGTGCAGAATTGCTACAAGGGCATGTTCTCCACTTTGCTGTGATTGTTTAGAAGAAAATTTTTAGTATTTAAGAAACGAACAAGAATTGCTTCTTACTCTAACTCTGGATCAAGTAAACACATTTGTTTGAATGTATTAATATTTGAATGTATTTGTAGTAAGACTATCTCAGCGGCGGAAATCGTGACCTGGAAGGCCTTTTATCTAGCCTGCTTTAAAATCCGGAAGGCGTTACAGATACATTGCCAACTCCTTTCATTTAACATTGCGTAAGATTGGTAGACAAGGCCTTCAATTCGGCTTCTATAATGAAGGCCTCTAGAAGGTCTTCGCGTGGAGTTAAAAAATAAGAAAAAATATACGAAATTTTTCTGTAAAACTACAAGCAATTTTATTGAAATTGCAAAAAAATATATATTTGTATCAGACTCCAGAAAATTAAAAAAAAAAATAAAAAATATTTTATTTCGTTCCACCCTAATGTGTATTTTGAATATCGAGAAATGCATTTTTATTAACCGTATCGAAAAGTATTTGTGTGATTGCTTCGTTGAAAACACACTGGCATTCATCTAATTGTGCAGATACATAATATAAAAGTATTCGTACGTTTATGAGGTAAAATGGGAATGGAGGGATAAAAATGGATAATAAAGACTAATGAAACACGAATATTATAAAGGGACTTTTTTAGTAAAATGGAAAAAGGGGATAATAATTGTACCACCCAAATGGCCGCAGATAGAATCATGAAATTCGGTATATACATTCCTCTGACTACGTATACACGAAAAATAAAAAGGTATTTCCGAATTCGTAGTTTCAAGGATTATAATCGAAGCAGAGGGATAAATATTGTACCAACTTACAGCTAGAATAATGAAATTCGGTGTATACATTATTCTGATTACGTATACACGTAAAATAAAGACTTTCGAAACTCGTACTTTTAAGGGGTAAAGTGGGAAAAAGGGGATAAAAGTAGTACAAACCAAATGGCCGCAGCTAGAATCATGGAATTCGGTGTATACATTCCTCTGACTGTATAGATTCGCAAAATAAAAAGATTTTCGTATTTATGAAGTTAGATTATATTGCCCTGTGTGCGTGAGAGATAATGGATTTTCTGAAATTGTACTTTTGGAATTAAAATATGATGGAAATACAACCAACCAAACGGCTTCATATACAGCCCAATGCACCCACATCCCCCAATATTTAGGATATTTTAGCTTTTGTGAATATTGCTGCCTTTTATATACTTCTGAACTGACTTCAAGTATTATTTCGATATATATATTATAAACATATAGACTTACCTTATAAGCGTGGTTTAAAATAATTAAAATTGGGACAGCCCGCCCTAATGTTGAAATAAAATTCATCTTCTACGACACTTGTTGTCTTTGGCCAGACCGGACCTGGGTTGCACGTTCGTTGGGCAGACATGCTGTGCTCCGCACCACTATCACAACTTGATGGCGAATATAAGGACACATGAGATGAAATGGGATGTAACAAGTTCAACATATAAACTCATCTGCCAAGAATTTTCACCACTCATTGTTGTTAAGGGTGATGACAGCATGTTAATGAAAGCACTCCATACAGAAGGATCACTAATGATTTGTCCCTACACTAGACAATGAAATACGTATATGGTGACATGCGTGTATGGTTGAGTGTGGTTCTCCTCCTTTCCATTACCAAAAAAAAGATTTCCTTCGAAAGAAGAAATTATTTGATCGAATAGCTGAAATTCGAATGTATTACATTCAAAAACTTATAGAAAATAATTAAAAATTTTTATTAATTTGAACTGGGATATTGTCCTGGCTCAAGACCATTTTGCATCTATATTTAATAGAATGCAAATTTATTTACAAATGACATGGTGACATTTATTACTTGGCTGCAGACTACCACTATCATGATTTCCACCCTGTCTAAAGGTTTCATTCAGGTGGCTTCACTTGCCGAATTTGTGTTTAAAAAATCGCACCAAGTAATAAATGCCATCTTTTATTAATTTCTAATAAAATCGACAAGTTTTGGGGAATGCAATCCATTGTGGAGGATATATAAAGTTCGGCCCGACCTTAACGCCATGATGATGTTCGAATGTTCAAATTACACTGATCGAACAGTATTTGTGGTCTCAATTTCTTTCAATTCACGTCTTATGTATAAATTGTTTCACATCAGTATATTTTATAAATATTAAACGGCTAAGTATGTATGTATTTACGTTTTTCACATTTCACATATTAAGAATATATAAATATTATATTATAAACCAAGTACACGTGTTGAATATATCGCGGAATTATGTTCTGTATTTGTAGGTGTTTTAATTGGACAACAATATTGCAATTATAATACACATTGCGTAAGCAAATTATAATGTTGTGGGAATTATATGCAAATAACAGTAATATCTACGAAGAAAATAAAGTTTATGTCGATTTGAGTCGACTTATTGGTATGCATACACTTTTCAATTCATCCAATCCATATCGCGACTGCCTCTAATTTTACACCCAGGGCATTCAGAACATTTTTATATTGAAGTGTGGTATTTCCAACTGGCTATTTCGAATTGAATGAAATTACTCTTTTTATAAAAATTGTAATACTAAATTTATATGTAAGCATACATTTTTTCGTTGATCTGTGAAATTGAAAATGATAATATATTATCATATTCATATAGAATCTAAACAAAACATAGCTAAAAAGGGTTTGTTAGTCACAGGGTACTCTTCAGTTTTAGTTCATTTCAAAATCTTTTTTTCAACATTTTGTAAAATTGGGCTTTGTTAGTCACAGGAAGATAAATGTCTAAAATATTTTACCTAAATTAGATTAATCAAATTTATTAGTTAAGTAGACAAAAGATTCGACCAGACTCTATACACTTTTACGCACTATATTGTTAACGACATGTGAAAGAAATAAAACATGATTTATTGACTGAATTTATCAACTTAGTTTCATTTATTACCCCCATTAACACGTGTAACTAATTAAATAATAAAAATGCGGACAACATTTACAATTTTCAAATGTTGTAATAGTAATTTGCATAAATAACTGATTGCCAATGACAAATATGAAATGAATGCCATTTAAATAAATTCCTTATGAGATCAAACATGAACAACTCCGTCAATTGTCTATTTATAATTGTCATAATTGTTGTAATTATCACAATTCGTGAAAAATATGCTGTGAAAAATCTTTAAAACTATTTGCAAAAATATTAAAATATATACAGTGGCCGACAAAAGTCAACATACGACCCACATTTTTGCGATTTAGCGAGTTCCAAAACATATTTGAAAAAAGTAATGATGCGGTTTTGTTTGAAATCGTGTTTTATTCATATAACAATAACAAAATACATTATTTCAATATAAACACAAAAGATATTAACAGAATACGCAGAAAAAACCTTGACAAAAGTCTACATACGGTTTGAGATGAGACATAAAAAATGCAATTTAACGTGACGAAATAATGACTATTATATAATTTAATATTTTGTTGGTCCACCATGAACATCTACAACAGCCAGCCATCGTCTGGGCATTGATGCAACTAAGTTTTCCAATTCCGCAGGTGATATTTGTCGCCATTCCTCTTCCAGCTTGTTTTTTAGCGTTTGGGCGCTAGTTATGTGATGTTTTCGGATCCTGCGTTGCAGAATCTCCCACACATGTTCAATAATATTCAGGTCGGGGCTTTGTGGCGGCGAATAAAGTTACCTCAATAAACGCAAGATTTCCAACTCCAGATGCCGCGACGGCACCCCAAACCGTATTGCCGTATTCGCTTTTCTCCATACTTTGGCTCTCCCGTCACTTCCAAATATATTATACATCGACTCGTCCGTAAATAAAACCCGCTTCCAGAAGTCTAATCCCTTGTCCAAGTGTTGTTGGGCGAATTCAAGGCGAAGCTTACGATTCTTTTCACTTATAAGAGGTTTTTTGCGTGGCGTTCTGCTTCGGAATCCATTATTATTCAGACTTCTTTGAATTGTTCTTGGATGTAAAGTGTGTTTTTTATTGGGGTATAGAACTTTAAGTTGGCATCACTTTTTTAACTGGCGGCCATTTTGTCAGCTGTCAAGTGATTAATATTTAGTTTGGTTTGCCATTTCATCATGAACAGGTTGGTTGACAAAAGAACAACGCTTGCAAATCGTGCAAATTTATTTCGAAAGTAATGGTTCAGTTCGCGAAGTTCACCATTTTATGGTCGACATAATCGTCCATCAGAGCAATTAATTCGGTTAACCATGGATCGTTTTCGCACTACGTTTACTCTATGTGATAATACGCATCCGCAGAGACGTCGAACAGTGCGCACCGAAGAAACAATTGCCGCTGTAGAGCAAAGTGTTGAAGAGGACCCGAATGAATCGATTCGCCACCGTGCACAGCAATTGGAGCTGCACAGCAATTGGAGAAAGTGGTTGAAAATTGGACCTGTAGAATTGGCTATATTCGAGCCAGCCGCGGCGGCCGCATGCCCGAAATAATATTTAAACATTAATGGCATAAAATTATCCTTCCAATAAAGCCAAATTGATGGACATTAAAACGATTTTCTTGTGTTTTATTTCAATTCGAAGTTCTATACCTCAATAAAAAACACCCTATACAATTGTATCCGACCTTTCTGCGAGTTGTTTGGACAACATTGTAGCATTCACTTTCGGGTTTTCATTAACTTCTTTTAAAATAAAGCTTTCATCTCGTCGACTAAGTTTTTTTGGACGCCCACTTCTGGGCTTATTTTCAACAGTACCCGTATTTTCGAAGTTTTTGCATATAGTTTGGACAGTTGATTTACTTAAATTAACCATTTTAGCTATTTCGCCTAAAGATTTCCTTTCATTTCTGCATTTTATTACTAAATTTCGAATATCAGTTGCAATTTCTTTACGAGAAGCCATTTTCGCGGACTAATGTTTCTTGAATTATATTTATTTAAAGAAGAGCAAGCACAAGACAAATGACAATACAAATTTCGTCAATTGTCTTATAAAGTACATTATAAAAAATGACGTAAAGCATGGGATGCTATGTCGTATGTAGACTTTTGTCAAGGTGTTTTTTGTTTATTTTGCCAATATCTTTTAAGTTTATATTGAAGTATAGCATTTTGTTATTGTTATATGAATAAAAAACGATTTCAAACAAAACCGCATCATTACTATTTTCAAATATTTTTTGGAACTCGCTAAAACGCAAAAATGTGGGTCGTATGTTGACTTTTGTCGGCCACTGTAAATGCCACAACACTTCCATGGTCAAATAGCAAACAATACCTACTTCATACTTGATCTTTATTTTTGGTGGATTTTATACAAGAGTTACAGTGGCACTGAAGGCTATTGGTAATAAACACATATTTACTCGTTGTTCACAATTTGGCGCTCTGTCAATGCTGACATGTGTACGGACAAGTCTAGGTTGCCATTTAAGCGGTGATTAAAAATCGAGTTACTTGACTTCATAATTTTGTTTTCGGATACACGACACGTACTAACGTACTTTTTGGAAATTCTGATCTAGAACTATGTTTAATATCTGCAGTGAATTACACTGTTAAACATGTATCTCCTTTGGGGGCAGAACAAATGATTGATCTTATGACACACAGAATACCGATGTGTAATGGAATCACATCACAATTTGAAATCAAAATCTTGTTTTTAATCATTTGCCCGTAAGAAATAATAGGGCTGCTTTTCTTTAAGATTGGATAACTAAGCTGCCTAAATAAAAAATTAAAATTTCCCTCAAAATAAAAAAATCTTTTAAAAATTGTTACCAACAGCAATGTATAATATGTATGTGTGAAATAAAATTTTGAAAAATTAATTTCGAGTTAAAAATGTTGGACTTAGTCTGGATAATTATCCAAAAAATATTTGTTGTTGACTTTTTTCAGCTTATCCTCGACAACCATAAATTTGTCTTATATGGTTATCGAGGATAAGTTCAAAAAAGTCAACAAAAAATATATATTTTTTTAATTTTTTTGATACAAATATTTATATTGTAATTAATGACAATGTGAAAAAATAATTTTTATATTGAGCAAAAAATTATTTTTTTAACTTTTTTTATACCCTCACTCTACAGAGTAGGAGGCTATATATCACTTGGGACAAGAAAAAAGCATTGAATCAGTGAATTAAGGCCCTAAGTATGTTTGGAGCAAATCAGTTTCACGATTTTTAAGATGTTTGAGCCATGTCCGTCCTTCCGTCCATCTGACTGGTGTACACGATAACTCTCAAAGGGAGTTGAGGAATCAATTCAAACTTTGCACATGATAATATTTTCATCAAACTTAGTTTAAGTTCAAAGATGAGCGAAATTGACACGCCCTTTTTGTTACCTCCCACGCAAATACCCCATATTTCAATGTTTTATTAAAACCCATATAACTTCCACACGGATAATCGGAATCAACTATATTTTGGTATTTGATAATGTTTTTATAATCACTTTAAGTGTACTAAATATCAGTACCTCCCACACAAATCACGCAAAACTACGTAAAATTAAAGCTGTTATAACTTCTATACTGATGATTTGATATTTAGCAATGCTTTTTTATTGGTCACATTCGCGTGGAATATGGGCGAAATTGCCATATCTCTTCTGTTTTTTTTTTTTTTCAAAAAAAAAAACACATAAAATTCAGAAAAATGCATGAAATCTTTATTTGAATCGATAGTGCGGTCCATATAATTTAATGTTTGAAGGTTATTTCATGCAAATGGTGACCTTGACTGCGCCTCAAATGGTCCATCCGCTTAGTCCAATTTTGGCATTTGGTCTTCCAATGCGTCAATTGAAGCGGGCTTGTCTGTATAGACATGAGCTTTAACATAGCCCCACAAAAAATCGTCTAAAGGCGTTAAATCGCACGATTTAGGCGGCCAATTGACCGGTCCCGAACGTGAAATAAAATGTTCACCGAACTCGCCTCTCAATAAGTCCATTGTTGCGTGTGCTGTGTGACATGTGGCACCGCCTCGTTGAAACCACATGTCATGCAAGTCAAGCTCTTGCATTTTGGGCAAAAAAAGTTGGATATCATCTCACGGTAGCGCTCACCATTCACAGTTACGTTACGATCCGCATCATCTTTGAAGAAGTACGGTCCAATGATGCCACCAGCCCATACCGCACCAAACTGTGACTTTTTCTGGATGCATTGTTAGCGCTTGCAATGCTTCTGGCTGATATTCACTCCAAAATCAACAATTCTGCCTATTTACGTACCCATTGACCCAAAAATGAGCTTCGTCGCTGAACACAATTGTTAGGAAGAAGCGCGCGATGAACTTTCTTAACAGAGCACGCATTTTGATAATAAAATTTAATAATTTGCAAGCGTTGTTCGATTGTAAGACAATTCATGGTTAAATTATAGACCAAACTGAAGATGTTTGACAGTGAAACAAAACACGAAACGTGCGTCAGCTGTTTAAACCAGTGTTGCCAAAAAGATAATATCTAAAAAATCATTTACATGGTCAGATGAATTTACATATCAAATTTCACGATTCTAGCTGATATACTTTAGTTGGTACCATTACTACCCTGCTCACTCCTTAAAAGTAAAGGGTGATTTTTTAAGAGCTTGATAACTTTTTAAAAAAAAAAACGCATAAAATTTGCAATATCTCATCGGTTCTTTATTTGAAACGTTAGATTGGTCCATGACATTTACTTTTTGAAGATAATTTCATTTAAATGTTGACCGCGGCTGCGTCTTAGGTGGTCCATTCGGAAAGTCCAATTTTGGGCAACTTTTTCGAGCATTTCGGCCGGAATAGCCCGAATTTCTTCGGAAATGTTGTCTTCCAAAGCTGGAATAGTTGCTGGCTTATTTCTGTAGACTTTAGACTTGACGTAGCCCCACAAAAAATAGTCTAAAGGCGTCAAATCGCATGATCTTGGTGGCCAACTTACCGGTCCATTTCTTGAGATGAATTGTTCTCCGAAGTTTTCCCTCAAAATGGCCATAGAATCGCGAGCTGTGTGGCATGTAGCGCCATCTTGTTGAAACCACATGTCAACCAAGTTCAGTTCTTCCATTTTGGGCAAAAAAAAGTTGGTTATCATCTCACGGTAGCGCTCACCATTCACAGTTACGTTACGATTCGCATCATCTTTGAAGAAGTACGGTCCAATGATGCCACCAGCCCATACACCGCACCAAACTGTGACTTTTTCTGGATGCATTGGTAGCTCTTGCAATGCTTCTGGCTGATATTCACTCCAAAATCGACAATTCTGCCTATTTACGTACCCATTGAGCCAAAAATGAGCTTCGTCGCTGAACACAATTTCTTTCTTTCTGAACTTTCTTAACAGAGCACGCATTTTGATAATAAAATTCAATGATTTGCAAGCGTTGCTCGTTAGTAAGTCTATTCATGATGAAATGTCAAAGCATACTGAGCATCTTTCTCTTTGACACCATGTCTGAAATCCCACGTGATCTGTCAAATACTAATGCATGAAAATCCTAACCTCAAAAAAATCACTTTTTACAAAAATCCATTTATGCGCGTCAACTTCGCCGGAGGAAGAATGTACGCGATGAATTTCACGATTCTAAAGAGTGATTTTTTTGAGGTTAGGATTTTCATGCATTAGTATTTGATAGATCAGACTTACTAACGAGCAACGCTTGCAAATCATTGAATTTTATTATCAAAATGCGTGCTCTGTTAAGAAAGTTCAGAAAGAAAGAAATTGTGTTCAGCGACGAAGCTCATTTTTGGCTCAATGGGTACGTAAATAGGCAGAATTGTCGATTTTGGAGTGAATATCAGCCAGAAGCATTGCAAGAGCTACCAATGCATCCAGAAAAAGTCACAGTTTGGTGCGGTTTATGGGCTGGTGGCATCATTGGACCGTACTTCTTCAAAGATGATGCGAATCGTAACGTAACTGTGAATGGTGAGCGCTACCGTGAGATGATATCCAACTTTTGTTTGCCCAAAATGGAAGAACTGAACTTGGTTGACATGTGGTTTCAACAAGATGGCGCTACATGCCACACAGCTCGCGATTCTATGGCCATTTTGAGGGAAAACTTCGGAGAACAATTCATCTCAAGAAATGGACCGGTAAGTTGGCCACCAAGATCATGCGATTTGACGCCTTTAGACTATTTTTTGTGGGGCTACGCCAAGTCTAAAGTCTACAGAAATAAGCCAGCAACTATTCCAGCTTTGGAAGACAACATTTCCGAAGAAATTCGGGCTATTCCGGCCGAAATGCTCGAAAAAGTTGCCCAAAATTGGACTTTCCGAATGGACCACCTAAGACGCAGCCGCGGTCAACATTTAAATGAAAAAAGTAAATCAAAAAGTAAATGTCATGGACCAATCTAACGTTTCAAATAAAGAACCGATGAGATTTTGCAAATTTTATGCGTTTTTTTAAAAAAAAAGTTATCAAGCTCTTAAAAAATCACCCTTTAGCTCCAATACTTTAGTAGGTACCATTTTTATCCCTTTTTTTCTCTCACACACCTTATATGTAAGTACAAATTTCGAAAAATCCATTTAGATTGCGCTTCTACGTTGTCAGAGGATGCAACACAATTTCACAACTATAGCTGCAATGCTTAAATTGGCACCATTTTTATCCCGCGTACACCTTAAAAGTACAAATTTCGAAAAATCCAATTTTACTGAGCTTCTACATGGTCAGAGGAAGTTACATATCAAATTTCACGATTCTAGCCGATATACTTTAGTTGGTACCATTTTTATCCCGCTCACTCCTTAAAAGTACAAATTCCAAAATATCAATTTATGTTGTCCGTCTACGTGGTCGGAGAAATGTACACACTGAATTTCACGATTCTAGCTACAAAACATTAGTTGGTACCATTTTTATCCCTTTTTGTCTCTCTCATCCCTTATAGTACAAATTATGAAAAATCCATTTAGATAGCGCTTCTACGTTGTAAGAGGAATTTACGCACCAAATTTCACGACTATAGCTGCAATATTTAAATTGATACTATTTGTATCCCTTAAAAGTACAAATTTCGGAAAATCCAATTTTACTGAGCTTCTACATGGTCAGAGGAATTTAGCAGCAATAATTTAGTTGGTACCATTTTGACCCCACAATTCCCTTTTTGTGCCGCCTTAAAAGTACAAAAATGCATTTTAATGATTCCATCTGTAATACTTCAGTTGGTACCATTTGTATCTCCTTTTGTTCCGCTCGACCCTTAAAAGTACAAAATTTCGAAAAGTCAATTTGCTGCAAGTCTACGTTGTAAGAGAAATGCAAATATTGATTTTCACGATATAGCTGCATCACCTAAAATTGTACTATTTGTCCCGCTCGCCCCTTAAAAGTACAAATTTCGAAAAATCCCTTATTGTAGCTCGTCTGCATGGTTTCGTGCACACCGAACTTTTGAATGCCTCTTCAGATTTTAACGATATTTTTATTGTCAGAAAGGTTTTCATCTCATCTTTACCAATATACATATAAGAAAAGTGGTATGTCCTTGTAGATCAAGGACTCCACAATTTAAATTGCTAGACAGAAAAGTCAATTTCGAACAAAATCAGTGTCCTGTATGCCAAAATTGCCGAACATTCAACATACTGTCTTAAATAGAAATATTATTCGGCCTTGGATTGGTTTTCGGAGAAATACAAAAATGGTGTAGTGATCATCTTGTTTCTGTTCTGAATTTCAGTATATCCCACGATTTTTCACCCAAAATAATTGTATGCTTTTTTCACTTTGTAATCCATGTTCGCTTGAAACCATATAATATCCCATTTTTGTCCTCAATCATTCAAATATTTTTGTACATCAGTCAAAAAGTTCCACTTTGTAGCACAGTGTTATTGATTTAATTGTGGCTTGCCTTTGCTAACCAAACGCCAAAAAGAGACCAACTATGGTGGTTGGCAATTGCAGAAGCCAAATAAATGTTATGAATGTCATTACATATTCGAACAATTTAATTCACAATTCAATACATTCACACTATTCGGTATTTTGGTTCTGTTTCTGCTTCTGCCTGCTGCTACAAGCATTATTCAATTAGCCGGCTTTGTGTTGCTGCTGCTGGTTCTATTATTTCAGTAATTATGTCTTATTTGCGGCACGAAGCCAACCAACAATGTCTCACACCACATCGATCGCAAAAAAGCTAACATCTAAATAAATACAAAGACTTATAAGACTGCCAATTACATTTTATAGAGTTAGTGGTGTAACGGTTTTAATAGTCGTTTACATTACTACGGTTTGAGGTGACCATATACAGCAAAATTCGAACTGACCGAACTTAACTCTACTTAATAATTGTTTCCAATTATTTTCCACATGAAAAATCACACAAAAATACGACTTTTTCATAATATAATATTTCAAATTTGTCATTTAGGCGATTTTTCAATTTCATAATTTTTGGGCAATATTTCAAATTTGTCATTTAGGCGATATTTTTTTATGAAACATCACCAAATATCAATGGGCGATATTTGGTGATGAAAACATTAAATATTACTAAAATGTTTGGGTAATTCTCTTTATACCCTCCACCTTAGGATGGAGGTATATTCATTTTGTAATTCCGTTTGAAACACTTTATTTATCTAAGACAAATTCGAGTAAAATTCTAAGACGATTTAGCGAAATGAACTAAAAGGTGCCTTGTGGTTGCAGATCGGTACAATTGAAACAGAGGGATAGATATATATCATGAGATCATCAAATTTAATGTATACACCGATTCATCTGACTGTGTAGACGAGTAACATAAAAGAATTTTTCGAAATTTGTACTTTCAGGCAGAAAATGGGGTGATTGGGGATAAAAATGGTACTAATCAATCGGTTGTGAAATTCGACATGTATATCGCTCTGACTGCATAGATGCGAAAAATAAAGAGATCTTTCTATATTTGTACCTTTACGGCCTAAATGGGATTAGATTTGGCACGCGAAACATTTTGGATCGCCAATATCAATACTTTTCCTATCAAAATGGTACGGATATTTGGGCTGTAACTGTAATCAAGAAATTGAAAATGGAGAAAATCGACCTTAAGGGAAATTATTTCTACTTAATAAAATTTTTGATACATTTTTGAAGATTGCCACCTAATGTTCACCTTTGAAGTTTATATATAAAGGGTGATTTTTTAAAACCTATAAGAAAGTTTTTCAAAAAAAAAAAACACATAAAATTCAGAAAAATTTATGAAATCTTTATTTGAATGGATAGTACGGTCCATATAATTTAATGTTTGAAGATTATTTCATGCAAATGTTGACCTTGACTGCGCATCAAATTGTCCATCCGCTTAGTCCAATTTTTGCATTTCCACGATTTTGAGTAACAGAGGCCCAATTGCTGCGAACGGCGACGAATCGATAATTAATGGTCATCATTAACACTGGCCAATACAGCTGCGTTATTTTCTTCAGTTCGCACTCTACGTAAGCGTGTTGGTGGTTTAATGTCCAACAATGTAAATTTGGTGCGAAATTTAGTCACAATAGCCCGAATAGCAGCTGCATTGGCGCGCGATGAACTTTCTTAACAAAGCACGCATTTTGATAATAAAATTCAATAATTTGCAAGCGTTGTTCGTTTGTAAGACGATTCATGGTTAAATTATAGACCAAACTGAAGATGTTTGACAGTGAAACAAAACAGCGTCAGCTGTTTAAACCAGTGTTGCCAAAAAGATAATAGCTAAAAAATCACCCTTTAGTAGAATTATATTATAATAATGAATCATCATAATTTTCCTAATACTGTAGTGCACTTCTATGTAAAGTTGACATCCTCTAATCTGCCCAAGTTTTGTTTTGGGCGATTTTAAATTTATTTTTGCGGGTGATTTTTAATGTCGCCGTTTTTTTGGTGAATTTTCATAATAAAACGAATAATTTACTGCGGGGACAGTATGATATTCGTGGCCCCAAGAAATGACGACATATTTATTAGAACACCTCAAAATAAGAAAAAATAATCGGCATGATATCGATATCTCGCTTACTAATCTAGTTATCGGTCGTTAAAGTTAAAAAGAATCAGTTTTTTTCATTTCAATCGAAAATTAAAAGAAATAAAAATTTAAAAAAATCGATAAATTTTTTAGTTACCGATAGCTGTCTTAGCAATCCATAATTATCGATTGTGGAATTTCTATAAAAAATGAAAGCAAACATTTTAATTACAATGAGATACAATAATAAAAATAATTATTACTAGAATGGCAAAATAATTAAAAAAAAACGCGACCGCTTTTAAAGGTTTCAAAATTATTTTACAAAACAAATATTTTCAAAAAAAAATCTCGCGATTTTTTTAAATAATTTTTCATCTGTGGTCCTCTTTTTTGTCAAATAATTAAATAATCATCGATATCTCGCTTAGTTATCCAGTTAGCGGACGTTAAAGTTTGAAAGAAATCGATTTTTGTCGTTCCAATGGACTTAAGAAAAAAATCGATAACTTTTTTAGTTACCGATAACTGTCTTAATAACCCATAATTATCGATTGTTGAAATTCTATAAAAAATTAAAGCAGTTTCAAATTACAAATAAATTCAATAATAAAAATAATTATTACTAAAATGGAAAAAATTATATTAAAAAATCGCGCGATTTTTTTAACATAATTTTTCGCCAGCGCTTTTTTCAATATAATTCCACAAAAAAAAACATATATCGCGATTTTCTAAAATATTTTTTCGTCTACGATAATTAAACGATTCAATAATAGAAACGTTTTTTTAAAGTGGACGTAGACGAGGTCGATTCGGTCATTTTATTTTTTTTCCACAAATGTGGCTATGGCGATTTTAGTCCAATTGCTTGGCCTACTGAATTGTGATTTTCTTTGTGTTACAAACATTTGGCGGAAAACTAAGTTATAATACCCTAGTCCACAAAGTTGTGTAGGGTATAAAAATCGCGCGGCCTTTTCTGAATAATTCTTTGCCAGACCTTTTTAAGGTTTCAAAATAATTGTACAAAAAAATATTTAAAAAAAAATCTCGCGATTTTCTAAAATAATTTTTCGTCTGCGATCCTTTTTTGTCAACTAATAAAACAATTTTTCAAACTTTAACCTCCGATAACTAACCGAGTTATCGATAATCATTTGGGGTCCTCTTTCCAAAAATATATTCAGATCTTGGGGCCTCGGATATCATACTCTTGCCTTTTCTTTTTCGGGAGCATTATGAAATATATTTATTTTCTGCCTATTTTTGAGTTTTCTATAAAAGTCTGCTTTTTCCGATATTTTTGATTTCGATAATTTGAAAGCTATGGATAATTTTTACCTTTTTATTTTCTCAAATGAGCTACAAATAATAAAAAATAATTTTTATACCCTCCACCTCCAGGATGGGGGTATACACACTTTGTCATTCCGTTTGTAACACCTTGAAATATCGACCTGAGACCCTATAAAGTATATATATTCTTGATCGTCATAAAATTCTAAGACGATCTAGCCATGTCTGTCCGTCTGTTGAAAGCACGCTAGCATCTAAACGAAAGGAGCTAGAACGTTCAAATTTTCCATAAATGCGTCTTATAGTCGTAGATCGATTGGGGGTGAAACGGGGCGAAATCGGCCCAAAGGGAAAAATTTTTCCCTCACAAGGACTAAAAATACCAATAATAATCCCTAATGTTTTTTGAATATGTCTATTTATATTTGCTTGATATTTGGTATGCGCATTTCCCCTATAGCAAAAACGTGCACCATAAAGTGATTCCTATTTGTAGGGGGTGAAATGGGGAAAAAAAGGGATAAAAATGGTACATATTAAACGACAACAGCTAGAAACACGAAATTCGGAGTGTACATTTCTCTAATTGAGTAGATACATAATATAAAAGAATTTTTTCCAAATTCGTACTTTTAAGGGATAAAATGGGAATAGAGGGATAAAAATGGTACCAACCAAACGACTGTACCTAGAATAATGAAATTCGGTGTATACATTCCTCTGATTGCATAGACAAGTAAAATACACGGTTTTTTTTTTAATTCGTACTTTTTGGGGTTAAACTGAAAAAAGGGGATAAAAATAGTACCAATCAAATGACCGTAGCTAGAGTCATGAAATTCGGAGTATACATTCCTCTGACTGTGTGTACACGGAAAATAAACTGATTTTTCGAAATTCATACTTTTTGGGGTCAAAATAGATAAAGGGGATAAAAATAGTACCAACCAAATGGGCGCAGCTAGAGTCATGAAATTCGGAGTATACATTCCTTTGTCTACGTAGACATGAAAAATAAAAGGTTTTTTTCCAAATTCGTACTTTCAAGGGATAGAATGGGTACGGAGGGATAAAAATGGTACCAAGCAAACGGCTACACCTGGAATAATGAAATTTGGTGTATACATTCCTCTGATTGCGTAGACACTTAAAATAAACAGATTTTTCGAAATTCGTACTTTTTGGGGTTAAAAAGAAAAAAGGGGATACAAATAGTACCAATCAAATGACCGCAGCTAGAGTCAGGAAATTCGGAGTACATTCCTCTGACTGCGTAGACACGGAAAATAGACGAATTTTTCGAAATTCGTACTTTCAAGGGATACAATTGTACAGGGGGGATAAAAAAGTACCAACTAAACGACTACAGCTAGAATAATGAAATTCTAATTGCGTAGAAATGTCAAGGGGGTAAAAATGGTACCAACCAAATGGACACAGCTGGAATCATGGAATTCGTACTTTTTCTTTTACGGCAAAAATTGGTTGAATCATGAAGTTAGGTTATTTTGCACATGTATGTCTGATAATGGATTTTCAAAATTTGTACTTTTGGAATTAAAATAGAATGGAAGTACAACAAATTGTAGCACCCACTATCTTCCAATAATTATGGTATTTAAGCTTTTTGAAAATATAAATATAGGAATATTTATTTTTTGATTTGAAATAGATAATGGTTTGATGTAATTAAAATAGTATATTTATTTATATAATTATTTTTTCAATATTTGTATTTGTTTTGGTTTGGCTATATTACAAAATTTATATTTTCCTGTCATATTACTGCACTTCTACGAAAATCGACAACCTCTGTGGAATGCAATCTATGGTGGAGGGTATATAAAGTTCGGCCCGGCCGAACTTAACGCCGTTTTTACTTGTTTTTAATTAACAATTTCGATAACCAAGATAGTTATCGAAAATTTTTATTTTTTCGTTTTTTTTTTCATTACACAAAAAAATCAATTTTATCTTTTGATTTTTTTTCAAACTTTAACCCCCGATAACTAACCGAGTTATCGATAATCATTTTTATTCTTATTTTGGGGTCCAAAAATATGGGGCCTCGGATATCATACTCTTGCCTTTAGTGCTATTTTTATTTCATTCAAATGTTCTGATTCTTGGCTACCATGTAGTTTCGACCTTTGCAAGAGCCGACCTTTGAATTTTATTAGCACATATTTCATACTTGCAATAGAAATGAGAACATATTCCATTACATACAAATTATTGGCCATGCTGGCCACCATGCACACTAGCGTGGAAGCCACGCAATGTTTTGTCTTCAAACACCCGTTGTTTAGCATTGCCACTCAACGGTTTTCAATGTTAATGTTAATATGGTCAATCGTGTGTTAAAATACAAGTTAAACCCCCAAACTGCTTTGTAACACATACTTTGCTGTTGTTGTTGTTTATAGTTCCACGACGAATACTGAAAACAAAAAAATGAACAAAAATGTTGTAACGTTTGCGTGTCGTTTTTGAGTCACGGAAAATTTTTTAAACCGTTATTTTGAAAATATATTGATTTTTGTACTCGTAAACAAGGTCAGTTATTAGTTAAGGATAACATTGACCCAATGTTTTTAGTCCAAACTGAGTAAACTGAGAATAGTCACAAAATAGGGGGGAGAAGAAAGAAGACAATGCACAGGTGTTAGAATTTTTTAATTGTTTTTCATTTTTTTATTAATAGTCAAATCTGTGTATGATGTGCTGTCGTTATGTATTGTAATTATTGACTAGTTCAACTAGAGGTCAATAACATTGGTAACTGGTTGGTCGTAGCTAACGACACAAGACGAAGTAGAACGTTTGTTGTGACTTTTAATAATAAAGCCTGAAGCGGCCAATCTACATCCATATGAATAAACAATAAAATAATATAATGTTTACACTCAAAAAATATCTCAGTTACAACAGCAAAAAACCTTGCTGAAACAGCAGACTTCATTTGTAGGAATAGCTTTGGTATTTTAACATAGCCATTGATTGTCGGGAGCATATTAATTAATTTAATAAAATATTTTTCACACACTGATTACACTTTTTCTTTTAAACAACTTTTTTAAAACTGCCACATACTTACATACACCACCTTTTCCTGGTCTACTTACAGCTCTTCCTTTTACACATGGATGACATTCTGCCCCAGAGCGTAAAACATTTGAATACCATCAAGAAACAACCAGTCGGCTGTTCCACTATTATCGTGAACGGAGAAAAAGAGGTAGCTCTCGCTCGATGTCCGCAAAAGTCTCAAAAGAAATCGTGCGCAATTAATTTTTCTAATCATATTTACAGCGAGTTTTGGGTCACACCGAGGATGCCTTAACCGAAACTTTGAATCATTATTACTTCGTTGTGGCCCATATCATTAATGACACGCCGCAGGGAAAATATAACGTCAAAGAAGAACGTTTTATGTCATTGTGCTATGCTGGTCATTTGCCGGGCTATACAATGAATTATAATCATCATGGTCTAGTATTCTCCATTAACACTTTATCTGCAGAAGTATTAAGAAGTGGCAAGACACGTAAGTTTTTTCATCGTAATGTACTAATGTAGATTCTATCAGCGGTCATTTGGTTGGTGTCATTTTTATCCGTTTTCCCATTTATAGGGGGGTATAAATGTGCAGCCGTTTGGTTGGCACTATTTTTATCCCTCTATGTCCATTTACCTCTTAAAAGTACGAATTTGGAAAAAATCCTTTTGAAAAACCATTCTATTTTGTTATGCAATCAGAGGAATATGTGCTCCGAATTTCATGATCTATCTTCAGCCTTTGTTGGTTGGTACCATTATTATCCCTTTGCCCCATTTTAGCCCCTTAAAAGTACGAATTTCGAAAAATCCCTGTCGACGCAATTATAAGGATGTACACACTTAATAGGCCTGTTCGATTGGGCTTACTACCTTAATTTTTGTATGGACTTTACTCGCTTAACAAGAAAGTAGCTTACTACTCTCTTAGTGTTGTTGCCAGATTTATCTTGATGATCCATTTATGATAAACCAATGGGTAACAATGATGCCACCTTATCAAGTCTCTTAATCGTAAGCTAGTAAGCCCAATCGAACAGGCCTAATGTTACCTTTCTAGCTGTGGGCGATTAGTTGGTACCATTTTTATACATACATATGTTCCCATTTTATCCCTTGAAAGCAGGAAATTTGGAAAAATCTTTTTATTTTGCGTATCTATCTGTCAGAAGAATGTACTATATTTTGGTACTATCATCCCTGTGTCCCTTAAAAGTACAAAATGGGAAAAAATCCTTCTATATTATGTATCTACTCTATTAGAAGAATGTACACACCGAATTTCGTGTCTCTAGCTGTTGTCATTGGTTATTGGGGGTATTTTCAGTCCTTGTTAGGAAACAAAATTCCCAGTGGACCGATTTTGCCCACTTGCAATCCCAACAGAACTACAACTATAAGACACTTTTTGTCAAACTTGGAACTTCTAGCTCATTTTGAAGAATGTATTCAAGGTCGATATTTCAAGGTGTTACAAACGAAATGACAAACATAGTATACTTCATGCCCAAATAAATATTTCCATTTTGTTACCTAGTTTAATTAATAGAATAGAAAAGTAATCGTACAATCTCTTTTTCAGCAAGACATTTCATAACACGGGCCCTTTTAAGTGCCGAGAATGCTGATCAAGCTTTAACCATTATCAAGGATGCAGGAGTGGGTGCTGGCGACGGCTGTTCGATAAATATGGCATTTATAAAGTAAAGTGAAATACAGGCCACACTTTGGTGAAATTTGTCCAATCTGTATTAATATTTCCCCCCTTCTTTCTTTCAGCGACCCCACCAATTTGTGCTATAACATTGAAATGGCTCCAACTTTGGGCAATACGAAGGAATCAAATTTGAATGTTAGAAAAATAGAAACCGGAGATCATAGTTGCCATGCAAACAAGTGAGTAAAAGCAAAAAAAAATAAAAATTCGACTTTTCTTTAAAATCGAAAAACATGAAAAGTAGTCCACTTTGGGCTAATTTATATTTATCTCAAAATAATCCTTGGTCCCAAGTCTATTAATAAAAATATTATTGAATTTTGGCCGATGCATTTTCATACTAAACCACAGTGCACCGTTTATAATCTTTATCGTCTTAGCCAACTTTAAACCATATACACTCAAAGAAATATTTTAAAAATGAAGCATACTAACATTGAGTCCAAAAATTTTACTCAATTTACCTAAGTGAATAAATAAAACTCTCTTTGAGTAAATTTTACTTAATTTGAGTACGGACGTACTGAATTCAAATAAGAAATAAATTTAAATTGAATAAGGACATAATGGATGTCAAACGAATATCAATTGTCCTAATTTAAGTCAAGTTTTATTTGATTTTTTGAGTGTAAATATTTCAAATAATTAGGGATAGATTTTTAAAGTAAACCCCGTTAATATTGGGTCCATAATATATAGATTGCTTCCGCATTAAAATTTCACTGACATATTTAATCATCCAGGAGTATATGTATATGTTATATAGGGTGGGCCACTTAAAACTTTAAATTAGAATCGGCTAAAAGTACTGATTGGTTTTTCAAATTTCTGGTTTTATTGGAAATGTTGAACTTTATTATTTAATAATGGAGCACAATAGCATTCATCCGATACAGCCCAAAATCCACGCCAAACAGTGACTCTTTGTGAGTCATTGGGTTCTCAATAGTAACGTGTGGGTTCTTTGAACCCCAAATGCGGCAATTTTGCTTATTGACATAGCCACCGAGATGAAAATGAGCTTCATGAAGGCTAAACTTACTCACTACTTTGGAAGTAAGTTTTTAATAGTTCCCCATTTCATTCGAGCGTATAGCGTCCCATTTTGCATAAACCAAACATAAACCTAACAAGTAAAAACGGCGTTAAGTTCGGCCGGGCAGAACTTTATATACCCTCCACCATGGATTGCATTCCACAGAGGTTGTCGGTTTTCGTAGAAGTGCAGTACAGGAAAATATAAATTTTTTAATATAGCCAAACCAAAACAAATACAAATATTGAAAAAATAATTTTATAAATTAATATAATATTTAAATTATTTCAAACCATTATTTATTTCAAGTCAAAAAATATATTTATATTTTCAAAAAGCTTAAATACCATAAATATTGGTAGATAGTGGGAGTTACAGTTGGTTGTATTTTCATTCTATTTTAATTCCAAAAGTACAAAAAATCCATTATCAGACGTACATAGTGCAAAATAACCTAACTTCATGATTCAACCAATTTTTGCCATAATAGAAAAGGTACAAATTTGAAAAAAAAAAACTTTTTATTTTGCGTGTCTATGCAGGCAGAAGAATGTATACACCGAATTCCATAATTCCAGCTGCGACCATGTGGTTGGTACCATTTTTACCACCTTGACGTTTCTACGCAATTAGAATTTCATCATTCTAGCTGTAGTCATTTAGTTGGTACTATTTTTATCCCTGTGTACCATTGTATCCCTTGAAAGTACGAATTTCGAAAAATTCGTTTATTTTCCGATTCCTACGCAATCAGAGGAATGTATACTCCGAATTGCATGACTCTAGCTGCGGTCATTTAATTGGTACTATTTCTATCCCCTTTTTTCATTTTAACCCCAAAAAGTACGAATTTCGAAAAACCTGTTTATTTTAAGTGTCTACGCAATCAGAGGAAGGTATACACCGAATTTCATTATTCCAGGTGTAGCCGTTTGGTTGGTACCATTTTTATCCCTCCGTACCCATTGTATCCCTTGAAAGTACGAATTTGGAAAAAAACTTTATTTTTCATGTCTACGTAGTCAAAGGAATGTATACTTCGAATTTCATGACTCTAGCTGCGGTCATTTGGTTGGTACTATTTTTATCCCCTTTTTCTATCTTGTCCCCAAAAAGTACGAATTTCGAAAAATCAGTTTATTTTCCGTGTGTACACAGTCAGAGGAATGTATACTCCGAATTTCATGACTCTAGCTGCGGTCATTTGATTGGTACTATTTGTATCCCCTTTTTTCATATTAACCCCAAAAAGTACGAATTTTGAAAAATCCGTGTATTTTACTTGTCTATGCAATCAGAGGAATGTCTACACCGATTTTCATTATTCTAGGTACAGCCGTTAGGTTGGTACCATTTTTATCCCTCTTTTCCCATTTTACCCCTTAAAAGTACGAATTTGAAAAACTACTTTTATATCATGTATCTACTCAATTAGAGGAATGTACATACCGAATTTCGTGTTTCTAGCTGTTGTCGTTTAATGTGTACCATTTTTATCCCTTTTTTGCCCCATTTCACCCCCTACAAATAAGAATCACTTTATGGTGCAGTTTTTTGCTATAAGGGTAATACGCATACCAAATATCAAGCAAATATAAACAGAAATATTCAAAAAACATGCTTAAATACGCTAAAATAGTAGGGATTATTATGGGTATTTTTAGTCCTTGTGAGGGAAATTTTTTTCCCTTTGGGCCGATTTCGCCCCATTTCAATCCCAACCGATCTACGACTATAAGACGCATTTATGGAAAATTTGAACGTTCTAGCTCCTTTCGTTTAGATGCTAGCGTGCTTTCAACAGACGGACGGACGGACATGGCTAGATCGTCTTAGAATTTTATGACGATCAAGAATATATATACTTTATAGGGTCTCAGGTCAATATTTCAAGGTGTTACAAACGGAATGACAAAGTTAGTATACCCCCATCCTGGAGGTGGAGGGTATAAAAATGAAAATAAAAGTCAAAATAATCGGTAGTTCATATTTAAAATTTTAAATGGCCCACCCTATAATATCTACAGCGTCCTGTCTAACTTTAACCTTTTCTATCTTGCTCCCTAGTAATAATATCCTCACCTAAAAATTTTCTTTTCCCTTTCCTACAGATACGAACGTCTTGAAGTCGAGCAGGCAAATCAAATCATGACGGATTCCAGTGTTTCTCGCATGAACACTTTTGCTACTTATAAACCGCCCAGCAGCAAACAAGATGTCATCACTATGTTGGGTGATTGCACCGGGGGTGAGCATTGTGTCTTCCGTGAAAATGGTTCAATGGATCAAGAGGTCAAAACGATCGCGATTGGAATTTTCGATTTGAATGCTAAGACCATCGCTTTATATTCCGACAATCCACGCGATAATGAACCACATGCAGTGTTGCCAATGATATTGAAAAAGAATTGAAACTAACAAAAAAAAAACAATTAAAATGTTAATCAAAATGAGAGTATGATTGTAATAAAAATAAAGCGTTTTACGCTTTTAAATATAAATAAGAAATAACTGGAATTTAATTTACTCTAAAGCTAAGTATGTATGTAATTAAGAAATTAAGTTGGAGTTATCATCAGCATTTTGGGAACATAAGTGGGTATTCCCCAATATGAGTATTGCTTTAAATTTGTAACGATATTTTTACAAAACTTTTTGCCAATCTCTCATTTCGACCACGGATCAGAAGAAAAAAATATTACACTCAAAGGAATTTGTCTATAAAAGAAAGCAAAAAAGTCTGCTGAAAGAGCAGATTTTCTGCTAAAAAAGCAGATTAGTATCTACTGAAATAACAAACAGCTATTTGCCGTTTTTATGGGCTATTGTGGCAGAAAAACTGCTGTTATAGCAGAAAAATGCTCGTTGATAGGCAGAATACAATCGTTGTTGCTAATAACTGACTTTTATCTTTAAGTGTAGCAGCTATGTGCGGGAATAATATTTATTTTTTTGTTTTGTAATTGAGGCTTTGCCTTTCGAGAATTAATTGGTTAAATAAATATTTTTTTATGAAAATTGGCCATACTCAAGGGAACCTGAATTCTTTTGCACTTTTTTACTCTTTCCAAAATGAATAAACTTATTTTTTATACATTAGGGTGAGTCAATTTGTATGGGTGGGAAAAATGAGCAAAGCGTCAGCTAGGGTTTCTTTTGGGAAATATTCTTAGAATTTTCCGTATATAACGCTTTTGCCTGACGCTTTGTGACTAAAATCGACCCATCCTAATATGTATATCGTATGGCCTGGTCACACTACATGCGAAATCTATCTGAAATGACATAAGGTCGATTTACAAATGTCAGATCCCATACAAATTTTACATTTGAAAATCGATCGCTATTAATGAAAGTTTGTAAGGACTTTTAACACATTGAGTGCCAAGCGGTTTTGACGCAAACCTTCCTAGGAGGCCAAACATTTTTTGGGCTATAAGTAAAAGCAATCACTGTCGTACGGAAACGTACGACGTGGCATCCCACGACGGGTTAGGTATCGTACGAAAACGTACGACGTGGAACTCAATGTGTTAAGGAAAAAGTTGAAATATAAGGAATAAATAAGATAATCTCACCGTTAAAATTTAAATTAATATATCACCCTAGAAGAATGAATTTTAAAATTTTTACTCTGAAAACCCATATTTTGTATTAAACTATATTCACAAGAAGTAAGTAAGCGTCAGAGAACATATGTATATAAGTTATAGGAACATAAATTTTATAAAACATAAATTTTATTTAATTTTAATTTATTTAAATTTAATTGTAAAAAAACATGATCAAATATTAAGTCATACTGGATTCCAGGCACTAGTATAGAATTTAAAATGATTTAATTTTACCTAACATAGGGACAATTGTGTGAGAGGTACTAGAAGGGGCGTGACAAAAGAATAAATATTTAACGGATTTAAAGATAATTTAAAAACATTTTCAAATATAAACTTGCAACTGATTTCGTCTATCGGCATGGAAGTTATATCAGTTTTATTTTAACCAAAGCTTATGCCAATTTATGTGGGAGCTACCACAAGAGGTGTGACAATACCGCCCATATTACAGATGAATTCAACGTATATAAAAACATAGCTGAATGTTAAATTACAGAGTATTTCGATCTTCCGTTTATATGCTATAGCAGCTTTAATTTTACGTGGATTAGGGTGATTTGTGTGGGAGGTACTAGAAGGGGCGCGACAAAACATGTTATATTTTATACGCTTAATGTGATTATAAAAGCTTTATAAACTAAGTTTGGGAAAAATATTACCATGTGCAAAGTTTGTATTGATTCCTTAACTCCTTTCGAAAGTTATTGTGTATATCAGCCAGTCTGACGGACGGACGTTCTACACAGTCAGAGGAATTTTATGTTTCTAGTTGCAGTCATTTTATCGGTACCCAATTTAACCATTATTCTCCATTTTCCATTTAAAGGGACTAATATCGTACCATTTTAGTGCTTATTTATAGTTTTGAAAGAAAAATCTTTGTTAGGGAAAATGTTTTCTGTCTGGAGCGATTCCGTCCATATTGAATCCCAACCGATCTACAACTATTAAACGTATTCTTGTAAAATTGTTTCCCTCTGACTGATGGGCAGACAGACATGGCTAGACTGTCTAAAAATTGTATGGCTTTATGTTTATAGGACCTAATATCGATATTTCATATAAAAAATCGATGGATGAAAAATTCTACAGTTTAGAAAACTAAATATTTCTTTGCTTACTTCCACATTTTGCAAAATGCGTTCAGAAAGCATCTTGCGCTACTTCCAATACCATTTTTCTTAAAAACTAAATCAACGCGAACAGTCGCGTGTTACAGAATGAGGGGATTAGTGGTGTATGGTACGTTCAGTGCAGGCAACCTTATAATTTCGACGTTGTGTACCGTTCAGTGCTGGCAATCTCAAAAACAACTTGAAATTTTTCATTGACACACGTTTTTGTGATTGCCTGAACACACCCAGCGGCACAGCTGCGAAAAATGTAAACACAAAACAAACCGAAATTGCCATAGAAAACATAAAAATATTCGTATTTTGTCTTCTGGTTTATATTTTTCCCAGAAATAAGCTACAACCAAATATATATGTGGAAATGGAGCAACGCTGTCGTGTTTGCTTGACCAAGTCGGGAAGCTATTATGATATATTCGATGATTGCAAATCCTCAATAACCTACGCTGAAAATATTCGCCACATAGCTGAAGTGGAAGTTGAACATAATGATGGATTGCCCCAGGAAATTTGCACTGATTGTTGTTCCGAAATACGTAGTATTTTTGAATTTGGTTTGCTCATACGCCGTGGCGATGACATTCTGAGAAAGGAGATGGAGGAAAGGAAAGCCCAGCTGTATGCAGTAGAGGAGGAAAATGTTCAGATATTGGAAGACGAAGAGTGTTTTCTACAAGACGAAGAGGTTGATATGTGTGTACTTGAAGAGGAAGTATTGGATGCAGAAATGACAATTGTAGAAGAATATGTTAAGGTACGGCAAATCTGTGCTGTAAATTTACTTGTTAAATGTTTTTGATGTATTCTCTATCACCAAAAGGACGATGAGGATGTCGAAGAACTTCAAATGGTGGAAGAAATTCTGGAAGTAGACGAGGAAGGGCATGGCACCCGCCCCACCGAGATACCCGCAGCCGAAACCAATTCAGAGAATGACCCCCTTGTAGAGTTGGCTCAGGTTGCTGCTACACAAGAAAATGTAAATATTACCCATCAAACCGATCTAACCAAACAAGATCCCGACTACTATCCCGAAGATGAATGTGATGACAATTATCTGGCAGCGTATGATCCTGCCGAGGAGCCGTTTTATAATTTCAAACCGCCCAAATGGAAATGTGTAGAATGTAAAATGATTTTACGTGGTGATGTTTCCTATGATGGCCACATGAATGTCCATAAGAAATTGCGACCTCACAAGTGTCCGGAATGTCGTTGTCAATTTCGATGTCGCAGTGCCTTAAAGAGACATAAAGAAGTGCGCCATATTAAAATTCCAGAGACGGCGCCACAGCAAACTCAAGAACAGGACGGTTCTATAGTTAATTATAAATGCATAGAGT